>OU452200.1:1200000-1940000 GCA_911728435.2 Apoderus coryli
CATTTTGATTCTCATTAGCGCCAATTTGAATTTGAAAAGATATACAACCATTTTGCACACTTCACAATTTACTAGTTGGTGAAATTGCACCATAGTGACAGGAAACATTATTTGTTTGATAACATCCAAGGTAACTTGGTAATAAAACAAAAAATAGGGCGAACAATCAATTTGGCAGATTGCCTTTAAATTTAGCCACCTATTCCAAAGACTTTCTAGTAGTTTTCACCTAGCACTGGGGTCAAAAATCGCTTTTTCAAAAATTGAAGTGAAATGTTAACTCTAAAATATTTTGGACACACTGTTTAGTACTATTAGCAAAATTTACGATAAAAAATCTTAAAAAAAAAATAAACAAACAAAGCTCCTCATCTTGAATTGGATGTAAGCCATGATTGGATGTAGTTACATACCCAATAAATTCGGCTTTAGTCCAAACTTAATCCCATATGTAATAAGATGGTTTATTCGGTTGTTGTCCAGTTTTGTATATTTCGCAATCAAACAGATTAAAATAAATTCGGATGATTTAGCACGACCAGCCACTTAAACCGTATTATTTAATGTGTTTACCGAATATACCCTGAGATAAATTTATGGTACTTAACAGCGGATGGTGCGATTTAAATCTTGACAAATTGGAGATTGAAAACTTGTTTACTTTGAAGGTTTTCAAGTTAATCTTTCGTTATTTTCGGGTAGTAAGTTTAGGTCTTTATAATGTTTTACTATTATTAAAATTACCAGCCAGAAATCTGTTTATACCAGGTGGCTTTATTATAGATGTTCACCTCCGATATTTTTAACGGATATTTTTTTTTTTTTTTGAAAATCTTGGATCACGTCGATTTGTTTCCTAGAAGGACATTTTTTAAACATAAATGCACTGATATAATATACAGGGTGATTCATTATGGTTGCAACAAACGAAAACTGGAGATTCCTGCATTTTTTGCCATTGAACCCATGTCCGCAAATGCTTCGTTATCGAGATACAGGGTGTCCAAATTTAGTGGTCAAATTAACTTTTTTGTTCATTTCTCAAAAACTAGCAAACCGATTTTGACAAAATTTTACATGCATTTGAGAACAGATAACGTAAAATAATCTGAATTATTTTGGCTTTCATTAACGTTGATATAGGGGGCATTTGGATAAATTTTACACATAATTAAACACAGCTTTGACAAGCTTCATTATTTTAAATTATGACTTTTTTAAAAAGAGCAACTTATAAGCTCCAATTACGTCGATGTTGTTTCTACCATTTTTATGAAAACCGATAAATTGCAAGTTAATGGTAGATTTAAATCAAAATAACGTTTACCAGAAATCAAAACGTTCTTGAAAATTTCGCGGCCTAATAGCACGAGGGTTGTTTAAAAACTATACATGTTCATTATGGTTTGTATTTATACCATTTCTAGTAAACGTTGCTTCATCTGACCAGACCACTTTCTCTAAAAATCTTTCATCTTCTTGATGCTTACCAAGAACCCAATTACAAAATAGTACGTGCCTTTGACGGTCTCCAGGATGTAGGGCCTGGACATCTTGATGATGATAGAAATAGAGCATTTCTTGATTTAATAGTCTCGAAACAGTTGTGCCAATTGAGTTGGAATTCGTCTAATGCTTATTTTCGGATCGTCTAAAACTAAATCCACTATGTTTTCTTCAGTTTGAATATTTAGACGATGCGGTCGTTAACTCTAGGTAAAATGCTCCCTATCGTTCTAAGCCTGTGGAATGTAGCCGTCCATGTTTTGTGAAATTGATGACGTCTATTAGGATAACTAATTTGGTATTCTTTGGCCGCTGCTCTTGCATTTGCATTACACAAACATATTCTTCAATTGAAAAACTCATTTTAATTTAGAAAAAAACATTCGCAATATTAAAAACAACAACGAAATAATAAAATATTTTAACTAATTTAAATTTGTTGCTGTCAAAGTTTTTTTTTTTATTGTTGCGGCATTCGTTTTCCATGGCAACTTTGATTTTTCATTTGGTTTTCTGGTAAATGTTATTTTGATTTAAATCTACCATTAACTTGCAATTTATCGGTTTCCATAAAAATGGGAGAAATCACCACCTTGACGTAATTAACTTTTTTGTAGCTTATAAGTTGCTATTTTTAAAAAAGTAATAATTTAAAATAATGAAGCTTGTCAAAGCTGTCTTTAATTAATTTATGTGTAAAATTTATCCAAATGCCCCCTATATCTACGCCAATGAACAGTTAATGAAAGCCAAAATAATGCAGATTATTTTAGGTTATCGGTCCCCAAATGCATGTACAATTTTGTCGAAATCGGTTAGCTAGTTTTTGAGAAATGACCAAGAAAGTTAATTTGACTACTAAATTTGGACACCCTGTATCTCGATAACGAAGCATTTGCGGACATGGGTTCAATGGCAGAAAATGCTTAAATCAATTTCAGTAATCTCCAGTTTTCCTTTGTTGCAACCATAATGAATCACCCTGTATAGTTAAGGACTATAACTTAAATTTTTCTCTTTTTGAATTAATTGTAGTTTTAAATAATATACAGGGTGGCCATCAATAAATTGCTCACAATTGGGATTTCTTAAAATGTAAGTGTAACAAAGTTAGTCAATTTAGACAAACGTTGCATTATAATATTTCTAAGTTTGTAATTTTATTGTCAGTTTGACATGTAGTAAAAAATTAGGCGTATAAATAAAGTAAAGTATTTCCAAAACGTATCAGTTTGGTATGAAAGAAAAAAGTGATATTAGTGAATTATATCTTCAAGTCTAATTTAAGATGATTGTGAATTGTATATACCTGAAGAAGGCAAAAGATTTGCCGAAACATTGCATTTTAAATAGACAAAAAAAATACATTGTTTTTATAACAATTGAGTTCTTAAATATCTAGATTTAAACTTAATTTCATTCACCAATTTCGGTACACCGTATACATTTAAAAAACAAAAATGGAAAAACCAAATATTTTTTGCAGAGCAACTACGTACTTTACAATTTAATATTTTGCACAATAAAAATTGATGAACCAAGATAGAAAGCAGCATTACTGATTCACAAGAAATGCGCGTAATTTTAACACATTCATATTAAATGCACAAAAACTATAGCAGGTGATTGCTCACTGGTAAGATCAGTGACAAAGTTACTAAGATTAGTCCAGCTCGCTTACAAACCGTGCAATACTGGTCCTGGTCGATAGTGGAGGAAACTCAACGAACCCAAACCCAAAGAATATACATAAATTCTTCTTCTTCGGATGCTATCCACTAATGGATGTTTGCGATCACATTTTCCATCTCCTCTCTATCTCTTGCGGTGTGAATTAGGGTCTGTATGTCATTTATTCCTGTCCACTGTCTTATGTTCCGCAACCAGGACAATTTCTTCCTACCTATACCTCTACGGCCCTCTATCTTACCCTCGATCAACAACTGTAAATACTCATACTTCTTGTTCCTCATGACGTGCCCCAGATATGAAGTCTTTCTCTTTTTAATGGTGGTTAACAGTTCACGTTCTTTGTTGATGTTGGACAGAACTTCTACATTTGTTATCCTTGCAGTCCACGGTATCTTGAGCATTCTGCGGTACAGCCACATCTCGAACGCTTCCAATTTGTTAATGTTGTTGACTTTAAGGGTCCAACCTTCCATCCCGTAGAGAAGTACATAAATTAACATAATAAAAGGTTCAAGAAAAACAAAACAAATATCAAAATATATCCTCAAGGTTTACTAGCCATATTTTTAGTCGAATTTTCAGAAATGTTCTCAGTAGGAGTTATTATATCTGGTTTTCATAATGTCTTCCACCGGTTATCTTAATTTGTAAGCTGTAATATATTAGAAACTAAAATTTGGATCGTTTTTCATTGTTTTATTTTTATATTGACTGTATATAATTTTTAGTGTCTGAAGAAGTCGCAAATTGGCATGCGAAATGTCGCATTTGTGATAGGATAATGTTTTTCTCTATAAATTCACTTAAAACTTCAATAAATAGTCTATAAAGGGGCACAATTCAAATATTACAACAACAATCAACAGACTATAATATAACTTAAGATTAACAAAGCACTAGAGTGTAAAAAATTCACTCAAAATTTGTAGGTGAGATAGTCAGCATAGTCATATGGGACAATCTCAAGAAGTTGTTTTTTCACTTCAACTTTAAATTTATTGTTGTTCGCAATATCTTTTATCTGACGAGGGAGGTGATTATAGAACCTAACGGCCATACGCGTACAGCCGCCTTTTGAATTTTAAATATAATTTGCCATTGCGGTGCCTTGCCCCAAAACAGAACGCTGTAACTAATTAGGCCCTGACAGTATCCCATATATGCGCAACGCAAAACTTCTTGTGAACAAGTAGTCGATAGTTGTCGCAAGAGATAAATCACACTCGACAATTTTTTGGCAAAGCAATCGATCTGATCTTTCCATGTCAATTTTTAAGTTTTGTGTTCGCTAGTAAAATTTTTCCTTATTGTAACATCAATCCTCTCCGTTGTCGAAAAGTTAAGAGACAGTCCGTTAGAGGCAAACTAATTCACAGCACTTTTTAATTTGGTTTGGATTATGTTATTAAAAGCCTGGTAAATTGTGGTGTCGTCTGCATACTGAATTACTTGAGTCTCCCTCAAAAAAGATGATAAGTCGTTGACACATATAATAAATAAAAGTGGACCAAGACTTGAGCCCTGGGGTACTCCGGTTGTCACAGGCCTTAATTACCTCTCTCCCATATAGTCAACTAACTGGTGTCGATCACTCAAGTAAGATTTTATGAAATTAAGATCATTTGCTCTAATGCCTTATAGGGGAAGTTTCTTTAAGAGAATCGCATGAGAAACACAGTCAAATGCTCTAGAAAGATCGCAAAATACAGATAAAAATGTCGCATAAGTAGTTTATCTAAATTTCAAAACCTTTTTCACAAGGTGAATGTGTATAATGTTGTAATTTCTTGTAACGGAGTTTGGAAAATTTAATGTCAATGAGGATGATATTATAATCTAGAAACATGTATGACTAACAGACTGTATTGGTAACAAAACAATATATTGATATTTATTTTGTGGTGCAGACGCAGTTTTAATAATTAATAAATCAGCGCTCCTCTTCAAGATGGATTACTTCAAGAAACTTGTGTAAATCTTTTTTGGTATTGAGATGTAATAAGAATAAATAAATAAAAGATTTCGAAAGATCTCATAGAAATTTGTTTACATAGAACATTTTATCTGATTATAAAATCTTTTATCAAATCTCGTGAGGGATATAAATCGACATTGTACCTAAGAATGTATCGGTTAACCAGCAAACACTAATACTATAATATAAAAGTAAACCAGTATAGTATTCTCAAACCCCATGGTGTATAGGCACAAGGTAATAATATGTCCTCAATAGATTTTAGGAATGACAATAAAATAAGGAGATTTTTTGTACGAGTATAGAAAGACATTTTATCGGTCGGTCTATTTTCGCTTCTCAAACTATAAATTTGGACTTTTTCGAGGGCACACAATAGCTTTAAAGAATAAGTTGAATAATATATGAAAAAAAATATGTGAATACGCACAAAAGGACGAATACATTGGACTAAAGTGGGCGTGCAAGGATATGGGTGGCTATAAAAATGTTGGTGAATAGGGAAATTTTTAAAGTTATTGCTTTCTTGAATAGCCAACAAACGGTTTTTGGGATAATAGTCTTTAGGATCATTAGGTTTCAACACACAATATTATGTGCACGTTTTTGTTTAGAAGTAGTTTTATTCCTGCTCAATCAAAATACGAGGATCGTTAGATTAGTCCTTGCAAATCTTAAAAGTGGATGCTAAATTGATATCTTCTTCCGATATAAACGGAAGCACAATATTTCAAAAAAGTGAACCTTCTAACCGCGTACTCGTATTATACCACTATATTGGACAATTTTAATTTTTGCTGGTTCACCTCACTTATCGTCACCATGGAGGCTCTATTTACATGTATGCTGATGACACCACAATATTATTGTCCGACAGAGAACCGGAAGTCCTCAAGCAGCAAATCGATGTCACGCTTCAAGAGTTTTTAAAAATGGTGTCAGATAATCGCCTCATTATCAACAGTTGCTTTGCAATCTAGTAGATATAGGACTCTCGACCTTCAAATTAGATTTGAAAACATTGAACTAACCCTGTCAGAGTCTGTTAAACTATTGGGAGTGTATGTTGATCCAGAATTGAGCTGGATACCACACGTGGACTACCTTTGTAAAAATCTAAACAAACACTTGTATATATTGTATTCCCTAAAGGATGTTATGAGTTTAAATGCTTTGATTTCGGTTTACTATGCCTTGGTTTACTCTGCAATTTCATATGGTATAGTCGTCTAGAGTAGGAGTGCAGAAATTGGCAGGGTTTTTGTAATCCAAAAGAGAGCAATCAGGTGTATTATTAAATTACCCTATATAGGACTACGTGCCGAGACACTTTCAAAAACAACGGTTTGCTTACAGTTACCTCAATTTACCTGTACAAATTACTTTTATATACATTTAGACATAAAAATTCTATACTTACACGCGGAGATAATCACGATTAGTTTACCAGAGGAAGAAATGAATTGCATCTACCTCGCCCTAGACACGAATTTTTTAAAAAATCGCCAAAGTATTCTGGTCGCTATTATAATATAATCTACTTCCTGAAGATCTACAGATTTGCAACTCTGGGACTGCATTCAAAAGAAAATCAAAAGAAAAACTCGAACTAAATAATGTTAATAAATAACACAAGTGTTTATTTTTGTATCTACTGTATAAAAATTGTTAGTTTTCATGCAATCCTATACATTGAATGTAAATCTATTCTCCCTTTATACCTACCTGATGATTTTTCATTTGAGTTATTTTCGATACTGTTTAACCCTCATCTACAGATATATACTGCATATTATAGAGCTATAGAGGCCTTTATGTTGAGTTACATAGTCGTGTTTATGTTTGGCTTCAGGCAACAAAAGGTAGATAGGTAGGACTACCTCAGCCACTATGTCTCTTGTTCGATAGGAAAATAAAAAGATGAGATAACAAAGGACACATAAAACCCTTTCGGCTATTTGAAGGAATAGAAAGAAAAACTCATTAAATTATTTAAATAGTACAATTTTTTTCAATGTGGTACTTGATGCACGCTTTTCTTTTGTGACAAAACAATGTTTTTTTAGTTTTTTTTTTTTTCGTTTTGTTGCATAGCCTATTATTGCGCTTTTAGTTCATTTTTAATAATTTAATAATTATGTTCAACATTATAGTGGATTCTGTACGGGCAGTAATTTTAATTTACAATTCTAATGAAGACGCCGTAATACAGATGATTTAATTTTATAAAATAAAGTTTCCATAAACATACGTCTAGAAAGGACCATATAAGTTTCTATTTCTAGCAACAACGGTGCCAAATTTCAAAGAAATCGGTACCTCATCATGGAGATATTTCCCGTAAGTAAAAAAAAAACAGTTACTGTTATTTACAAAAAAACTTTAACACCTTGTATCTTGGAATCATTGCATTTCCAGACATATGTTTCTGGGAACTTTTTTTCAGATAATGATCTCAGAAATTAGCACCTTAAATATTGCTGCCTCTTTTTTAAAACCCTGTATATTTGATGGCACAGGAACAGGAAACATTTTGAACCAGAAACCAGTCAACCTGCTGAGTTAGCACTCTTAGTCTGCAAGCACTTGGCTTCTCCACTAAAAGCCGTCAAATTTAACAATTCTATATGTATCATACGGTAAGGGATATACTGGGTGTCCAAAAAACTGAACTGACAGCAGATATTAATGATGCTTTCACCGATTCGCCATAATATCTCATCGCATGTTCATATAGAAATGTTGTGACTGTTGCTCTGAGAAAGCAAATATAATCCTTTTGCCCATTTATTTGCAGGGACAATGCTCTCAAGGCACCTTGCGTAAAAGTACTGTTATCAAATTAAACTGCAAAATATATTATAAATTACAATTAATATTAGATCTTGATGAACATGTCATATTATAAATTCGCTGTTAATAAATTACTATATCACCGACAAACGTCGTCCGTTGTATCTCCATAATAGATTTCTTGATTACTGTAATGAAGACTTAAGTGTACTGATGCCATGGCTATTTCGTGTGTTATTCAGCTATTGAAAATGATTAATTGTACCACATACGTGTACGATAATTGTACGAATGTATTTTATTCGTTTTTGTCCGATACTTGAGTTTTGTGGGAAGAAATTTTGCATAAAAATGTATATAGAATGTACCAAACTTATATGGTGAAACTATTTTGTTTTATATACAGACACTGAAATTAATAGTTGTTGTGAATCTTGCTCCGATTCTACTCTTATCGAAAAGTTAATGCCGAAACTCTTAGACACTAACGCTGCAATTTTAATGTTGCTACCACATCCCCAAGGTCGTCAATCTGAGTTATTCTACACGTTTTGTATAGAGACTAAAACCATTGATCATGCAGTCCTTTCTTGATTTTTGGAAAACCAAAGAGATTATTGGAACGTTGATCTGGTTTTTCTAAACTTTCTTACCTGCGAATAGCCAGGAACACGATATTTTCTGATTAAGAAGAATAAAACTACGAATCGTCTACAAAGATATTATTGTATACGTTTTTAGGGTTTGTTTTACTGTTATCAAGGACCGAGACAAGTTACAGTTTCAAAACCTATAGTGCGAATAGCGTTATTTGTAAGCGGCTTGATATTATGGTTTAAACAGAATTCCCTATCAACCAAAATGCTAAAATCCTTGACAACTTCGCATCTAACCGTTCTACCTCAGACTGCCAATTTTGACACTCCTGATATGGTTCCCTGGACAATTCGTTTCCCGTCCGAAATTTCTGCTATTTTACTTTGAGTAATTTTGTTAATATAAACTTACGATATAATGCTTATTTATGTCAGTGATTTGTAATTCTTTATGCAGCCAACTAATATATATGCTAACTTGAATGAACGGATGTTTCAGATAATTCCTAGTCAATCTCGCGATTTGTCATATTATGTTGAGCTTTTTTGGTTTCGACGTTTACGGTGTTTTTGGTGCACTTGCTAATGAATCCTGAATTTAACTTCAAGAATGTTCTCCTAGAACATTAAACATATCATACGCCTTTAGAACGATCAGTCTCAGGTGATAAAGAGGTCCGACTGGGAACATTTCTGTACTATGTTGTTCGATATTTGATAGTAAAACTACCAAAGGAAAGATCTTTGAAATATGGTCATGTAGATTTTAAACATTCCAATCGGAACGTTCTTTATTTGGAATTGTCATGTTTGGCATGATTGTAATAAATCGCGCTGGGACATAAATAGAAGCACCCAAGGCCAAACGGTTTCGAACCAATGAGTATATTACATGGAATAGATTCGAGCGAAAAGAACAGTCAAAACAATGTTGAAGCTGGAGGACATGCTCAAGGAAGGCAGAAGCAGATGTAAGTGCAGAAACAGTTTTTGTTAGGAACAGAAAGCAATGCGTTTGATTGATTTTCTTCAGAAAGGTAAAACAATTATATCTGAACTTGCTTTCACAATATTCCAAAACTGCGATTCCGACATATTTCCAATCAGTATAGCCGCAAGGCTTTATCAACTAAAAAATTTATTTTATCTCGCGTTAAGTCGAAACGATTGAAATAAGCATATAATCATACCATGAATTCCTTTTTGGACCACAGTGTACACCTAGTGTGATCGCGCCTCTGATTTTCGACATGGTGCATCAATCAAACACACAGAAATAAATAAATACACAATGTAGACTTTATTAACATTGACAACTTTAATAAATGATGCTTGTTGATAATTCATACAAATATGCCTTTGAGGTTTCACAGGTCGTCTACAATATATGTATGTGCCCGCATAATATGATTACATAAGTTATTTAATAGTTTTGCTAATAGTAATCAGACAAAAATAATAGTTTCTTCCTGCGAATAATGCTCTTAAGATCTTAATCAATTCATTTAAGGCACAGATTAAAAGATTACAATGGCAAGCCTAAGATGACCACAACTTACAATCAATTAAGAACTGAAAAAAAAATGAAAGCTGTCACACGCAGCCCTCAATTTGTTATTAATGTCAAAACCTTTGTCATTTTGGAAACATAACGCCGGATTTCACTCTTCAGAAAAGCTCGCGACACAAATCAGGTTCTATGCCGGCTATTTCACGTCTGATCTCCTGTTTAAGCTCTGCAATAGTGCTTGGTTTATTCTTGTAGACTCTGCTTTTCGGATACCCCCAAAGAAAGAAATCTGCGGAAGTTAAATCACATGCTTCCGGCGGCCAATTGATATCGCCGTTGCGGGAATAATGCGGCCTTGAAACTTACCGCGCAGTAATTAATTCCATCGTTTCTCTTGCTGTGTGGCAGGTGGCACTGTCCTTTTGAAACCAGAGAGAGTTACATTTTCGGATGCATTTCCTTTTCAACAATCTCTCTTGGATTTTCCAATCCCCAAATTCTTTTTGTTTACAAAGCCACCAAGGTGAAAATGTGCCTCGTCGCTAAAGATTATTTTCATTGAAAAAATGTTCCTTTTGTTCTCCTATCCATTCGGCAGACACACGGCGCAGTTGATGCTCTCATAGGATTCAGTTCCTCCGTTATTTGAAGTTTGTATGGGTGTAGCTTTAAATCAATATTTTCTTCCGGACGACCTCTACGTGCATGATGAGAGGTTTTAATGTTACCTACGGATCAAGTTTGCTGAAATTTTTGAACCACATTCCAAATTGTCCTTTGAGAAGGTTGATTTTGCGCTTCATAAAATTCACGTAGGGCACGAAACGTATTTTTCCTCGATCGCCCATTTTCATAATACGCTTCGACAATTAGTTTAAAGCTTGGTCTGTTGCTCCATGACTAATTTTGTTCATGTTTCTAGGTTAGAAATCTCACATTGCCTTTGACAAATACAATGGCGTTTCAAAATTATTTTATGCTGTAATGTGGAGACCCAAATTTAATAACCTTTTATATTACAGTATAGGTAGGTACTACTATTATTTATGGTTGATTTTTCCACATCGGCGAATGAATTACAATATGTAGAAAAAATTTAGGTATGTGTGTAACAACCTTATACCGCCTGTTAAAATATGTTTAATCTTATATTATTCTTCAACAAAATTGACCTTCGTCTAAATTTTCGACAGCTGTTAAAATGTCGTAACGTTCTTGTAATATGAAACACATTTTTTTTTTTGGGTTAAACGGAGTTGATGCCTTATGTATGAGTGGCATTTTACTAAAGATGAAATGCATATGAAATTAATTATGTAATCTAGACAGAAAAAAAAATTATTATAATAATTATATGGTATTAAAAAATATGGAAATCCGAAGAATTTGATATAGGACATAAGAATTCATAAAAGGCCACACAAGAATTGAAATAGAAAATAGTATATTTGATGTGTTTTTTGACTCAAAATCTAAGATAATTGTTTGAATGTATTATTTTCTGATCTGTATTGACTATTTAAACCCAACGATTCAAATTTAGTTTGATTTTTAGTATCTCACAGTGTAAAATGTGGTGTCATAGAAAGGCCCTCGAAGGACATCGCGCCTTACTATTCTACGACTTCGTGGTCTTCAGTGTATCACTTGATTTTATTTGCTCAACCCTGAAAAATTTTAAAAACTCCCTTCTCCACAGCCTAAAACGTGGCGTAATTGTTAAACGTCCATTCAGAAAGGTCAGTCACATCTCAGTACCGTTTTGTGAAACAGCTTCATTGACGACAGAAAATCTTTAACAAAGCCGATATATTCAAACATATCCGGCTCCGTCACGTATTCTACCCTCAGTCTCGTTGCGCAGTGTCCGTTCAGTCATGATTAGGGTAGAATTGCGAAAGAAATGAAGTTTGTCTTTTCAACTGTGTACACATTTCCTCTTTTGGCTTCGAATCGCCTGTTCCTCCGCGTCAAAAACTATAGCAATTATAGCTTATTCGTCTGTAAGACCAGCCATTTCGCAAATTGTTCCGAGCAGCTGATGACACTTGACGAAGATGTGTATAAATAGCCGTCACAGTTATACACCGAACAAGACCTTAAAGATTCATTCAGAATCGTCCTTAAGTTCCGTTCACCGTTAACTTGAATCGAGCCACTTATCTCCTTTAGTTACTAAATCTAACCTATTGTATTGACCATAATGCCGCACTAGCCAGGAATGATCTTAATGGTAGCGAACCTTATCGATTTTTTTGGACAGAAAAGTACCATTTTGGTCCTCCCAATCAGCAGGTCTATTACCATTAGACTTTCTTTTATAAATTTGAGTAAATCATGAGTCGTACGCAAGATTTACCGTTGATACTCGAGGTATATTGTCCCAAATGGATTTACAGATTCAAAAGAATCGTCAAGCTACCTTGGTTAAGAAATGGAGCGTTGTATTATTGTGCTATCCAAAAGGTTCGTCCGGCGTGGGTTGTCGTTCACGATTTTGGACTGGTTTCTTATTCAAGTCTGTTTAGATATAAATTGAAGTGGAGTTTCTTGTTATGTCTAATGCGATATTGCTTCAACATTTTTAGTTTATGATTTTAGGCAAACAAATCACCAACTAACTGTTCGTGGATTCTCTAAAGGAATTGTTGCGACGTCTTTCTTCATTTTAATTATTATTTATTATTTTTGGACCATCCGAAATTAGAAAATAACAACATACAGTGTGTCCCAAATTTGGCTTACATGCATTGCTATCTTGGAAACGGTTAGAGCTACAAGGTCGGTTAAATTAGGAAAGTTTTAGAGAATTTTATTTCAAATTAAAATCCGCCTTAAGATTTGTATTATCTTTTGTGGTATTTGAGATCATGACGGAAAACCAAAATACTGCATTTTGAATTTTTGCCTGATGCTTGTAAACGACTGGTAGTATGGTTTGATGGTTAATAAAAGAAGAATTTAATGAAGATTAAAATAATTTTCTAGCTTCCTTTGTTTTCCAGATATTTACATAAACTTTGTATTTTATTATAAACGCTATCTTGTTTTTTTGTATTTTTGAAAAGCGTTTTAAAAGACCTTTTCATTGATCTCGTATCACAAGCTTAGCTTATTGTTTTACTTAAGTTCTTAAATGCGAAGTTATTGTTTGTTACACACAGTTACAAACATCACTTTATACTGTATTCAAGATTACAACAAATGCGCTGCAATGAAAATTACGGCACATGTCTTCCTCCATAGATTTTCGCACTTATCTAACACCTTACGCGTACTTTTTCCATTTAGTTACTTTAGTAGAGTTAACAACATCGCGTACCATGTCCTGTGGATTTCCGAGCGGAGAAAATTCATAAATATCATTTTTGATGTAACCACATAAATAAAAATCGAGGGGTGTGATGTCTAGTGACCTCGCCGGCCAAGCAAAGGGGCTATCATTCGAAATCCACCAAAAGTATTTCTGAGGTATTGTCCATTTAAGGACGCCTGAGAGGTTCTCATAATCCCTTTTATGTCCGTTATTAGCACTTTTATATTCTGATTCAGTTCACTTTTTCATAAGTTCTTCAGCTACTTTTAGTTACTTTTATTTTATTACTTTAGCCGATCATTTCGATTTATTATGCTATTCTTTACTATTTAACCTTTTTTTTTCCTTTTTCACTTTGATATTATTCATTCACTTATCACTACCATATGTATTTCATTATTAAGAGTTTCATTATTAAATGAGGGTTGAAGGTATACAGGTATAACAAAAAACAAAGGAATAAACTCGTCTCGCTCCGGGGCAACGGCAGAGCATTACACAAATCCCGAAAATGTTGCCTCGAATTACAGCACCCTGGTCTAAAAAAGAATGGTAGGTTAGCAAGACTAAAAAATTAGAAAGAAGGGAGAAGTTTCATACTGTTAGAATTTTTAGTGTTATTTGATTCCCAATAAGGCAATTCCACTAAAAAATTGGCTAAATCACTGAAAGGTGGAGGCCACACCGGTTGAAGAAGTATTTCTGAGGACCTCCATCACCACTCTGATACTGTGGGCCAGACAAATTCGTCTAATAAAATTGCCCTAATAATGTATGAACCATAAAACCATACTACCAGTCATTTACAGGCCTTAGGCAAAAATTAAAAATGCAGAATTTTGGTTTTTCCTCATTATCTCAAATAATATAAAAGATAATGCAAAACTTAAGGCAGATTTTAATTTGTAATAAAATTCTCTAAAACATTTCTAATTTAACCGACCTTGTAGCTCTAACCGTTTCCAAGATAGCAATGCATGTAAGCCAAATTTGTTACGAAAGTAGTTAAAATACTACAAGAATCTTCATGCAAATTAACTATTTAAATTTATATTCATAATTATATAAAAATAATACTAGTCAAATGAAAAATGTAGCGTTTTCCTTTTTCTTAATTAGGCATGTCTAAAAGCACAAAACTTTTCTTATTGAACCAATCCTGTATCTATGAGAGTTTCCAAGATAGCAATACATGTAAGCTAGATCTAGGAAACACTGTAATTCCCAATTATTAAAAAAAAAATCTGAAGGTACATAGCTAGCTGTCGATTTAGATTTATTGTAATTTTTTCTGAAACATCATGAACAACATCATTGAGAAGATTGAAACTTTACTTAATCCCTCAGGCTCCGTCCCTGACTCTTTACAAGAAATATTCTGAAATAGTAAAGTTCCAATTTTAATTTTGCTTAAATTATTATGAGAAAATTCTAAACGAATTGATTCTTTAAGTTTTCGATATAAAAAATCAACCATGTAAGTTTGGTAGTAAAGGTAAAAATTTAACAAATCCACCCCGTACATTTTAACTGCTTTCTATCTGAAGGCATAAAAATGTTGAGCAAGATCATTATCACCGATGACATACTACTGTTCATACATCTGCAAATCCCAAAAACCATTATTAATGTGGCATTTTACACGAGATTTTATCGCAATGTATTGGTCAGAATACACCTTTTTTTATATTTACTTTTATTATGTCTGCATCTAATTCAAGTTTTCGGAAATATTGAGAAGAACTACACGCCCATAAGAAACCCTCTAATATATTTTATTCCAAACATTTTGCATCTGCTTTCCAGTGAAATAATACATAATGATATGGGTTTTCTGATAAACAAATCTCACCCCCTGGGCGTATGTCACAATATGGCTTTTTGCACCCCCCGTATGGACAGGACATTATCTGCCCTTGCTGGTGGTAAAGTGCCCATTGATTTTGAGGTTCGTTTTAAATATAATACGGAATACCAGCGGGATGTTTGGTAAATATTTTGAAACTTCATCTTACAGCTCAATCGTTCTTGGACAATAATAGGATTCTGCTTAAGAATATTATCATGTGGCCTCTTAACTATTTTTTAGCTCTCCATAATAAACAGGGTGTCCGGAAAAAGGAGGTCAATCCATTAACCACAGATTCCTTGGGCAAAAATAATATGAGTTTTAAGATGTCATTTTTCGTTTTAGCCCTCCATGTTCGATATACAGGGCGTCAAAGTTGAAAATTTAAAACCAATATTTTTAAATAATTCTAGTATTTATTGAGATATTGGATTGGAATTCAGTGTGTTGCTTCAGCATAAAGAGCTACTTGTTTCCAAAAAACAACACAAAAAACAATTTCTTAATAGGCAAAATACGATATGTTTAGTACCCATTGACCCCCCAAGTTTTTATTACGTACGCCAATGACTTTTAAACTAAGTTTTTATAGGTTACTATGTATTTTTGATTATTTTTTAACCCTTATAAAATTTCGATCAAATCATTTGTTTTTGAGATATTTTGAAAAGTATTGGCCCTTGTTGTCTACGCGGCTCACGGTATTTTCACTACTAAATCAAGCATATTTAACTCAAATTACCATTACCGTGCATCAAATTAAGTACAGTTTTCAAAAAGGTAATACAACTAAACACTACGAACACGAAATTGTTTATTATTTTTAACTTAATTTGAAGCATCATAGTCAAATATTAATTATTTAAACATATTATTTTAAAAACTTGAAAAAGTAACTAAATAAACATTAGAAAAACTACCAGTATAAAGAAATTGCTTGATATGACCCCCATTTTTTTCAATGCATATGCGAGCTCTTTTTAGTAAAGAAAATCTTAGTCTTTGGAAAAATATGAGGCTTCAACCTAGAGTCTTCCGCAGCTTGTAAGATTCTCTCTATTAGGTATATGATTTTAAGTCAAAATTGGAACCTTATAAACAAAATTTTTCATACAACACCAGACTGAATAGTCTAAGGGAGTAAGATCTGGGGATCGGGGTGGCCATTTAACAGGAGCATCTTGGCCTCGCCCATCCAGCGTTGGGGAAAGTTTCCATGTAAGTATCTCCTTACATTCCTAGCAAAATGTGCTGGTGCACCATCAAGTTGAAACCAAATGTTTTGTCTGATTAAGAGAGGCAAATCGTCAAGTAAATCGGGCATTATGTATTGAAGAAATGCTAAAAAGGAATCACCAGTCAAATTCCCTGGTAAAATTACAGGACCCAAAAAGAAATTATCCACGACACCAATCCACACGTTGACTTTAAAGTTTATACTTGATGATGTGTCTCTACTACGGCATGAGGATTTTCTTCTGCCCAGATATGTGTATTATGAATATTTGTGACCCCGTTTCTAGTAAAGGTAGCTTCGTCCGTAAATAAAAAATATTTTTGATGAAGTGTATATCTCTGTCATGCATTTCGCATATCCACGTACATAGTGTAGATCTCAGCTCAAAGTCTTGAGGCAGCAGAGATTGTATTTCTTCAATGTGGTAGGGGTAAAGCAATATATTTCTTCAATTTATACCTTTATTCATCAAAGAACGTTCCTAAAAACAATGAACAAGCACTTGCACATTAGAAAGACAGTTACGATAACAACATATGTTCGGGGTCCTCTATAATACCTTACGACTAACTCGATTTTGTTTATAATGGGGTTAAAAAAAACATCTCGTAACTTATCTTCAAATTCCTTGGCACGGATCAGACAATCGTAACCTGGCGGGCCAAGCAATCAGACCAGCATTGTTAGAAAGAATCTGATCGCCAAAAATATCCATAATAAAAATATGACGGAGTTCACTTTGCGTACAGAATTTGTAATTCTGGTTATGAATACAAAGCAGACTTTCAATTTATTTTTGAAAAATCCTTTCACTCTTCTCACTTGAACAAAACAAATTAATGTCTCAAATCCTTTGTCACATCATATTAATATTGAAACGCTTTGAAAGTGGTCGTTTTAAAAATGAAAATAGACAGTATAAATATGTATAATATACATACATAAATAAATTTTAAAGGGCGTTGTTTTGATATTCTTGTCAACTCGAGACTAAATAGTTTTTAGTATTATGCATCAAAGAACTTTACACACCATAAGTTCTGTCATTTCGGGTTATCTTTATACACATGTTTGCTGTCATTGCCCTCGTATTCACGTGCTTTTCGTCGTTGTTGGCACTGGCAAGTAGTGAGAAGTGTAAAGGACCGAGCAGACTCTCTCTGGGTGTCGGCATTCACAAGTGTTACAGAAAAATAACAACGCCTACCAATGCTTAATTACCGGCTTTTATATACAGCACTTCGTTCTTTTTATTGCCTACTTTTCATTTGACTTTTGTCGGTTCTTATTTTTAATTATTTAAAAAAGCAATAAGGATTTTAATGTTGTCGAAAAAATAGAAACGTTAAAGTGAAGAATAAGGCTCCACTGTAACATTGTTATTGCCTACATTTTCTTCAAAACTAGTGAATAATAATTTTTACAGTGTTAGAAAGCGCGACTTTCGATGGTCACTTTTTATATTCCTCCCACTGTAATTGCGTTCGTGATTTGTTACAAAAAATGTTGTTTTTTTATTAGGACATCCTGTACATTTATACGCTTATGAATTGCGAACTATTTTCTGAACACAAAACGGTTTTTATGATTTTTCTCCTCCAAAAAATAACTGATTGGCAAGGTTTGATTGTTTTGCACCGCGTCCCTTCATGAACCAAAATTGAGGATGAACTTTCGTAACAATAAATAAGGCACCGATTTGTATTACTTTGTTTTTATTTTAAATTTCATCGCAACCTAGACGCATTTTGTCATCGTCGTGCATCAGTTGTAGTTCGCACCTGCCGGGACGAAACAGAGTGATAATTTTCCGTATATCTTCCTTTTGAATAAATCCCATATAGAAAACTTTTCTCATCCAGCTATTTAACTCGTAAATCGCCAATTTTCCATTCAATTCGGGTGCGTATATTGCGCATAAGAAAAGTGCTACCTATTTTCACAACCGCACACAAAATCTCCACAATTTATCAAGCTCCGTTTATTTTTATACAAGCATTTCTACTTTGGAATTGAAGGTTTTTTTTATGTCGTGTTTATTATTTCCACTTTTTTTGGTTTCTTCCTCAATCTTTCCCTATAGATTGGATAAATTCAAAAACTGCTTGTTTTACAGCTACGAATCTATCGATTGTTTTAAGCCTCCTTACTGCGTATTTTTGCACTGTGATCTTCAAACTACTTAAAAAAATTGAAGATCAAAGCTATTTCAATTTGGAAAATCAATCTTCACTAGTAGAAACTAGTCAATTTCCAATGGTTACTGTCGATCAAAACTGGCCAAATTGGTTTACGATTAATGAAAACCTGTTAATTTAAGTTTTTTATCATATTGATTGATTGATTTCGTTGTTGACATTACCTTTTTCTACGACTTCATTGGACTTAGAACTTGGACTGGCTTTGAGCTTTTCATTTTTTTGAGTAATTTCAAGGTCGTTCCTGATATGGCTTCGTTTTTACTGTCGATTGAAGCCTGAATCTTATATTAATTTAAAAGAATATTAGTATAAGTACATCGGAGTAAAATGGGTGCTCTTAGTGGAGAGAATAAAACCAATCGTAGTATCGAATTCGAGGTTGTTTTGGAATTTCTTCTCTTTCGCTAAATATGCCGATGCGAACCGAGCCATGTTACCGATGACACAAGCTTTATTCGGGCTTGACAAGTCGAACAACTGTTTGTGAACTGTGCCGGACTAGATGCGCCTGAGATAACATTTTTGAACCGTTCTCTTACTGTTCAAAATTGTGAAATATCCGAACTTATTCAAACATAACATAGTTTTTATTTTACAGTTTGTAATTAAATATTTATTTCATTTTAATAACAAATAATATAATTAATAGTTTATTTTTGTTGTTTACGATATTGAGAAACAATTTTCTTTCGAAACATTTTAATTTTCGTGACATTCTGATAAAATTGACGTTAATAGGTATGTCCAACAAATATTTGGCCTTACATGACGTTGGAAAAGAACTAAATATGTAGCTATATCGAATCCATAATTGAATTTACTTATTTGGATTATCTTCAATTATTTTCAGTATTTAAAAATTATTCCATTCCGTTACTAGTCATATTATGTCCCCGATTAGGACGCAAATAACATGTTTATCGATATACGCAAGACGCATCTTTGAAAAATAACCGAAAAACAATCAGAAAGCAAGACCAAGCATCGTTTTTGACAGCTCTAGAACCGTTCCAGAACAGTTCTGCTTCAAACCAGAACACCAAACTACTGGTTCTAAATCAGTTCAACAAAACTCGGACATGTTAATTTAAACTGCGCATACTCCTGACAGATCTATAGAACAGTTCTTCTACGAACCAGAATAAAGCTATATAGACTTGACTGGTGTGTATGCCAGCCGTTTTATCTGAGATCATGAACATTTTGAGTCTAATGAAATATCTTTTATTGAGATGAGAGATATAATAAACTCTTTTAAAAATAAAAGCTCGAAAGACATTTTTGATTTGAATATCGTAATCATTAAATATATTAAGGATATAATAATTATACCATTGACAATATTGATTAATTTGGCGATCTCATCCGGTATGTTTCCGAGTTGTCTGAAATTTAGCAAAATTATACCGTTATTCAAAAAAGGATCTCCAGATGAATTGAACAACTATCGCCCTATTTCTATATTGCCTGTTCTAGGCAAAATTTTTGAAAAGATACTCTTTAAACAATTATCCAACTATTTTGAAAGAAATAATTTATTTTCTCCGAAACAATTTGGATTTAGACCGAAACTTAACACCGTTTCAGCTATAGAAAATTTCATAAATAGCGTTATAATCGCTTTTGAGAGTAGAAGGCTTGCGGGGGCTTCTTTTGTTGATTTAACAAAGGCGTTTGATTGCGTCTCACACGATATCTTGTTGGGTAAACTGGAGCGATACGGTATGAGTACGAATTCGGTTCGTTTGCTGAGTTCCTATCTCACTGGTAGGAATGTTGTAACGATGTTTGAGTCAAAGTCTTTTCAGCCCTTGTTGAGCTCTTGTGGAGTCCCACAGGGCTCGGTGCTCGGACCTCTATTGTTTTTGATTTTCATTAATAATTTACCGCTACATCTGCCATGCTCTGACCACACATTGTTTGCAGACGATTCAACTATTGTCGATGTTGAACTGTCGAGTGATGTTCTGGCCACAAGTATGATTAATTCACAGTCGAGGGCTGCTGACTGGTTTGCAGCTAACAAACTCTGTATGAATGCCAATAAAACAGCTACTAAAATATTTCCATTACGTGAGACGGATGTTGCGGTTTCTGATGGTCTGGTAAAGTTTTTGGGTGTCACTTTGGACCAAAAGCTAACCTGGACGGGTCATGTCGAGGTTACCATTGCCAAGTTGTCTAACGTTGTGTTCATGTTGCGAAGCTTCAAGGGTGAAGTCTCTTTTAATGTTTTTAAATCAGCATATTATGGCCTTTTTTTTTCAGTGTGGCGTCATATGCTTTGTTAATTTGGGGACACTCTTGTCGTGCGAGTCGGGTATTCGCAATCCAAAGACGAGTGGTTCGAATGACAGATTTAAAGTTTAGAGACCTAAATTTAAAGAATGTAAAATAATTACACTCCCGTGTCTCTATATCTAAAATTCAATTATGTATGTGAAAAATAATCTGTACATAAAGCATGATGAAGTTCACAACCACAATACCAGAAACAAAAATGACATTCTTCCTGAATATATGAGGTTGGGTAGAAGCAGAAATTCTGTAAATTATTATGGTTCCACATGCTATAATCATTTGCCAGATAGTTTGAAAACACTGAGCCTTATTGCAATGTTCAAAAATAGATTAAAGAAGTACTTAATTGACCAGGCTTTTTACGCCATTGATGAATTCCTCAGCACTGACTTTCTGTTGTGATTAAGTTTCTATGTTTTTGTATTGTGTTATGTAATATTTTAGTATTTAATATGACTTGTGTAAACCTTTTTTGGTAATGACATGTAATGAGAATAAATAAATAAACATACTGAGGAACCTTGTATTGCAAAATTATATAAAAAAATCTATTTGTGCTTTTTGAAATATCGATCGATACACTTCATCCACCCTGTAGATGTTTCTGTTCTGTTTTAAATTAATATTCATGAAATAAATTCTATAGATAGAGTTGGAAAGAAAAATCTAAAACTAATTATATCAGTAATTAATTCTAAATTAAAGGTAATTGACTCATTAATGGCTTCTGTATATTTATACCTATATAACATTACAAACAAAAAACTTGTTTTTCGTTCATAGTTTATAAAAGTATATATATATAGGTAGCGTATTTAAAAAAAATAATGTAATGGCATTCATTAAAGTTTCTTTTTAAATATATTATATATTGGTACTTTTAATAAATAAATAATTAAAAGCTCACCTGCGTGTTTTCCGTTATTTTACTTACTAAAAACATAAATAGTGACATGAATTTATTATCATAATGTGATGATAGGCAATACACGGGATTTGAAAAAGTAAAAAAGTCTAATGCACAGCTGTAATTTCTCATATGCTTTTACACAATAATTGGTTCAGTCAGAAATCGTTAGCCAGTAAACAAGTGACATATAAAATCGCCTGCATCACAGAAGTTTGAGCTATTGGACAACGAAATAGTGTTTTCTTTTTACAGCAGGACCGCGAACCTGACGTTTACAGATGACAACTTCGTTATTTTAAATGAAATACCCTGTATTTATTTATTTACCCTTCCCTAAAGAAGTGAGCTTTAGAAAATTTATTATGGAGAATGGAGAAGGTTCAAGTGGAACAATAATTTTTCATAGATACAATTTAGGTGGATGAATCAAAATTTGGCAAATCTAATCGCAAGGATGTTATATTATGACGTAGGTATATAAACATATCCCCAATGCTTAGAGGGAAATAAATCAAACCTGCAACACCGCGTTGGTTCTACTATAGATGATCTATTTTCGAAAGCTCGCGAATCAACCAAACGGGAGTCGACACTGTACAAATTTAGTAGCCTATATCTCGTTCGGGGCAGTGCTGCGTTAATTTGGCAGGATGTGCCTTGCTTACCCCATGGCCGTGCGTTCGCCACAATGTTGTAGAACAATCGACTACTCACTGGAAGTGTTCGAGAAAGAAGGGTAATCATATATAGGGGCAACGTAACAGGGATAGAAGGCAGTTATGAAGCGGACACAACAGTGTTGTGACATATAAATAACGTTACAATATGTAGAAATTTTCAAGGTGCTGTCAAATTAAAATGTTTTGTGCAATCAGGAATGATATGGTATGGTAGCTTTACGCTTTTTCGAAGAAAATGTAATTGATAAAGGGAAATAGGCCAAATTTACTCACTATAACCAAAGATTAATTTGTGTAGATTAATCTTTGCTATAACTAAACAATAACCATAATTTTTCAGTTGACGAGGCACCTCTGGTTCAACGTCGGCATTTATGTTATCAACATGATGGCGCACCTCCCCACAATGTCTAAGTACTTACTTAGTACCAATTTTCTGCAGGAAGTAGGTATTTACTGATCATTGATAGCGAATAAAGGACCGATCCTATGGTCGCCTATCTGGATCTGTGATTTCTGGATTATTTTGAAAATGTTGAGGTTTGAAATTTTTTTAAATCAAATTTCAACAAATTTTTCTTATCACCCTGATCGGAAATTTTCTTGATCATGATAATTGCTTTATTGCTCAACAGAAAATCCATTTACTGAGCAATCTTACAAAATTACTTAATCTTAATAATAACAATACAAATAAACCGAAACAGAAGGAAAGAAACATCACACATTCAACTTAAATGTTCATACAAAACACCCAAAACAGTACTTAAGTGATCAAAAAAAATATCACTCTCATCTCTTATAAAGGTATAACACATATACACATTGTGTAGACAGGCGACTTCATCAACAAATTGGTCCTAGGTCGGTCGTTATAAAATAAACTAGAAGATCTCGAATTTTGCCTTGGTACCAAAAAATACAACTTTTGCAAGAGTTCAGCGCAATCAATCTTACTATGCAATATATTAAAAAGGAATTTTACTGCATGAATTTTTCGTCTTAATTGCAAACTTTTTATTTGACATGTTGTTAACAAGATGTCATACTCTATTCCTCTTTCTGGATATGATCCATTAGTTTTGAAACATAAGTATTTTAAGAACTTACGCTGAACTCTCTCAACAGAAACATTGTAACAGTTATAATATGGAAACCATATTAAAGAGCAATATTCCAGCTTTGACCTGACATAGGCATAGTATAAGGTTTTTATTGTACCCATATTCTCAAAAGATCTGGAATTTCTCACAATGTAGCCATAAGACCTAGATGCACTCAGAATTATGTTATTTATATCTATATCGAATGAAAGAACCTTATCAAAGGTCACACCAACTCTGGACGATTTAAAATCATTTCACCAATCGTATACTAGAACTGAATGGCTGATTTTTTTGTGGTATATGACAAAACTTTACACTTAGAAGAGTTCAAGTTCAGTTTGTTTTCCTCACACCAGCATCGAACCAAATCCATATCACGCTGCAAACGATTACAATCGTCAAGATTATTAACGGAATTAAATTTTTTATATCGTCCGCAAAGAGCATTCTCTGACAATTCAGTAGTCCGGCTAAGTCATTTACAAAAATTAAAAACAATAATGGGCCCAGATTCGACCCTTGCGGAACACCACATGACATATGGTATCTTGACGATTTATATCCATTATGGAGAACATAAATATTGGAATCTATTAGTGATATCGGAATGGATTAGCGAAACAGATCCAGCTCCAAGCCCAAACACAGTAAGCTTTTAGAACAGAACCACGTGATTTATTCTGTCAAATGCTTTGGCAAAGTCCGTGTAAATCACATCGACCTGCCTTCCTCCACCAACAGTTTCTGAAGCAAATTGTGTAAATACAGACAGATCAGTAAGCGTGGACCTGCCACCGCTAAAACCGTGTTGATTTATTGATAAATTAGGCTTTGTCGCTCTATAAATCCTCTGATATAAAATAATTTCAAACAGCTTTGAGAAATCGGACACACCTTCGCAACATTCCAATCCTGTGGAAAAACACAAGTCCTGCAAATCAAATTAAAAATTTTAGATATAGGAGTGGAAAGGACAGTTATTGTATCCTTTACAAAAAATGAGGGTATTTCATCCGGACCGGAAGTAAACTTAATTTTCAATTTTCGGGCAGCCCAAAAAATCTCCTTCTCAGAAATGGCATATAAGATCGCGATTTGCCACCAAGTCAGATCTCGCAGCATAATTGTCCTCCGATCCGACAAAATCGCTCTCAAAATAGCTGACAAATGCCTCAACAATTTGTTGAGGGTCATCAATAATCCGATTGCCATCGTTCATTACACCAGGTATCCGAAAGTCACGATTGTTTGCGTTAATATATGACCAAATCATTTTAGGATCCGTATTTATGTTATCTTCACACAGTCGGATATATATGACTTGTAAGCCTCCGCTATTTATGATTTGCCCTAAGTCCTTGAATTCAAAATTCCAAGTGTTACGATAAATGCAGCCGTTATAAAACAAAAACTATCAATTATTTACGAATCTGCATATCTGTAATTTTTTCTCTAATATTGAAATAAATATAGGGAATTCCATTTAACAATAACGAAGTTGTCATCGACTTCCGCTACAACCGTACGTGCTGCCATCCTGAAAATATGGATAATAGTCAATGACTTCGTTGCCTAATTTTCAAAAAAAAGCCGGTAAAAATTAAATCTTAACGTACGATAAAGCTAACATTCTTTGATATATTCCATTCAAAAACAAAACGTCGTAATTCGACGTTAAATAAAAAAATCTTTGACAGATTCTACTAACTAAGTTCAAAGAAATACCAATCAATACGTCTGTTGCATTTTCCGACATAAACCATCAAATAATGCATCTCGCGCCCGCCCATATTTTGTCGGTTTTAATTATTGGTTTCCAGTGGTTTTGGCCTCAAAATTAATTAGTTAACGTTTTACACCATCCCAAAAGCGTACCTCAAACTATTAATAAATTTGATTGCGTCGCACACACGCTCATAAACACATTATATCTATATAGAAGCTGGCAACGCTATTACTGCGTTCAATCTAATGAAATAATGAAAATTGCCATATTATTATAATTTTGATGTGGAAATTGCAGTCAGTGAGAAATATGAGTATGTACCTGCCTGTAGTCTAGTATTACCGAAATTATTGGCATTGTGTTATTCGTATATTCGTTAGAATTCCACTTTATACATGCAGGTTTTTCCACCCCATAGCCCTAACCAGTGTGAATGATCATATTAGAGTATTAAATAACGGCAGACTTTCCCAACGATTTTGACAAATATGACCTTGAAGCTATTTTGAGCAAATTGTCGAGATTTGGTAAAAAAAATGCAGAGAACTATAGGGGAAGACGACCCAATTTAGATCCTTGTGGCACTACGGTGACGCGATATATTGTTTGGAGTTAAAACCGTTAAAATGTACAGGGTGGGCATTTTATTAGGGTGCAGTAAAATTTTGCAAATTTCGATGTGCATTATCCAAGTTTTTCAAAGAGGACACCCTCTAAAAAAGTTATAAGGCCAAAATGACCTATCGTTTGATATATTTACCCCTGTACATACATACTGACGTAGAGAAACAAAAAGCATAATTTGTTTGAGAGATTTGACCACGATCATTCTAATCTCAGAACCATACTGGGACAGGAGATCTAAGTTGATAGTTGTAGCCTTGTTACGAAAGAAACCATCTTACCGAAAGTATATTTTGCATTATATTAGTCCATTCAAAAAGGCCATACCCAGTAAAAAATTGAGTGTAAAATTTCACACTCAAACAACACTCGAGATGGTGCATATAGATGCACTTTCAGTGTAAAATCTATGAGAGTGATTGCGTGTTAATTTTATTGCATCAAATTGGTTAATTTACCAAGTCACGTGCATTCTATTTACACTGAGCATATCATAATCAACAATCATGCTTTTCAGTTTGTCACTCAAGAATTCTGAATTGAAATTAAATTAGTGTAAATCTTATTATTTTAAAGAGTTAATTGTAAATACCCAGTGTGAAATGACACTCAACAATGATGAATTGAAATTAAATGAGTGTAAATCTTATTATTTTAAAGATTTAATTGTAAATTCCCAGTGTAAAATGACACTCAAAAATTCTGATTTGTAATTGAATGAGTGTAAATCTTGTTAGTTTAAAGAGTAAATTGTAAAATCTCAGTGTATTAAGGATAAGGAACAAGTGATATAAAACAGAAATCTTATAACAAAATATTTTTATTTCGAAAATATATCAAATTCATAAACAATGGTATAATATAACATTATTTTCATATTATTATTTTACATGTTTATTTTTAAACCATATAATAAACTAAAATTTCTGTTAGTTAAAAATAAAATATAATTGATCATTTAAAAAAATGGTAAAAAATTGTTTTCCTATTCTTTAAACAAAAATATATTTGGGAACAATATAAAATTTTGTTGATCACTGAGCTTGTTTAATTTTAAAAGGTTCCGGGTAAACTAACATTTTTAAATCAATAACATTAATATTTATATCATCAGTTTTGGCTTCAACTGAACTTGTCGCAAAATTTTACAGTTGTCCAAGACTTTATATTAGAGTTATTCTTCAGTAAAGATTAGTAGACGGTTTTTTAATTCCCTCATTTTTGTGGTCAGTACAACTCCTGTTTCAATTTTGCTATCTTGCTGGTTTAAATGTCATCGTTCTAATGATCCTCTTTTGTAATAAAAGTATTTCATCTATGCGTCGTGAGTTACCCCACAGCACAATAGCATAACAGAGTGAATATTAGCAAAATAGAACGATCGCGATACATCGACGGAAACAAAGCTTCTCATCTTCCAGATTAAAAAGGAAAACCTGTAAAGTTTGACCGAAATAACCTCGATTTGCTTATACCAATTTAACTGCGACTCAATCTCCACGCCTAAGAATCTTACACAGGATTTTTGTCCTCTCTAGCCGAGAAGTGTATATGGTTTGTCTTCCCCAAATTCAGCACCAAACCATTAGTATTACAATAAAGTCGCATCTGCTCCAAACAGTCATGTACCTTTGATCTTAGATACCCAACATTATCAGCAGATAATATCGCTGAGGTATCGTCTGCGAAAAGCGTTATGTGTTCTGTGGAGTCTATGCATCTAGATATGTCGGAAATGAGCGATATGAATATCAGGGGTCCCAACGTACTATTCTATCGTCGATATGTGACAATGGATGAACCATGCTATCGAAAAGTTGGAAATCGCTATACTTACTCGTTGTATTAACCTCGATGGCAACTATGTTGAATAATATAATCAGGCTTTGCCAAATTTTCGTTTTTTACTTTAATTTATCAATTCGGCTTCGCCTCGTTCTCTCGCTTCGATACTTCCGATCTGAACAAGTTGTACTTCTCGTGTTGATCTCACGCAGCGGGCAAAATGACATGCTAATTTACATATTGTACAGAAAATAAATCATCCAACTCAGAACTCTCTGCGTTGCGTTAAAAAGAAATTAAATAAAAAATAAAAAAAAACAAAAAAGAAAAGTGACAAGTAATACAGGTATTGTTTCATGTTCAGCTATATTATGCGAATAATAAACCATCCAATTAGTTTTTCAAAGTGAACCTACTAATTCGAACTGTCACAGCACAATGTTATTTATGGCAGCGAGTAAAAGTGTCAGTTGCTGAATACTAATTGAGATTGTGGATGTTTTGTAAATATTTTAAATACATACCAGAATCCTCTATAGGGTGATTCTGTTATATCATGTGAGTAATTTCACGAACGAAATCTGATCAGAACCAAACTCCTTTTAGCATCAGCTGCTTCACAGGATGGAAGGTTCTTTCCTTTGTGGCCATTCCTGCTGGACAACCTGCTAGCAGTACTATAGAACGAGATGCAGTGGAGTTCTAATCATGCGGTGATGATCTGGTCGTAATGTCGAGATCAAGTTCTGAAATAGATAGAACAGATGTCAGAACATTTCACTCAGAAGAGGAAGCTGGATCAATGGATTCTCATTTCTCTCTATTAAAAGTTCATCAAAATCCTGGACACAAAATGCTGCAGATTTAAATCCTTAATGTCAATATTCTATTCTCATACAGCACACTGTTAAAACAGAATAGTAAATTTACGTAAAATATAACTGTAATACTTATTCAACCATTCCCTCACGTAATTTTCCACCTAGACTGTACAACTACAATATTAATCGAAATATTACAATTTAAAATTACGCCACATTTAGTGTAAAAATACAATATTAAGGTAAAATTACAAATTAAAGTTACACTTAATTTGGTGTACAATTACACAATATCGTAAAATTACAAATGAAAATTACGCTGCATGTCATGTAAAAATACACTTATAAGATTAAGATTACAACATAAAAGTAGGCTTAGTTACGTGTACTTTTACACAATCGCTGTCTAAATAATACCAATATTTTAACGTATTTTTGCGGTAAGGCCCGGAAATGTACAATGCTCGTAAAACAATAGTGGAATATACTTAAAATTTACAGTGTTCTTACATAAAAAATGGGGGAAAAATACCATTTCTGTACAGTAAGAACGTAATTATACGTAATTTTTTTGTACTTTCATGAATATTTATGTGAATTTACAGAAACTTTATCTGAATATTTCATTATACTTACCGTATTTGTACAACATTTTTAGGTGATCTATGTACCCAGATAGTTTCTGTAGACGTGAAAAATTGTCCATACTGAAATGGAGTTAGATCTTTTGTGTGTGAAATGAAAGTCAACACCACCAAATAAATTTAATAATCGCTCTATGCGTCAATAGTAAAACATGTTTCAAGGCTCCAAGCCTCATCATCAGTGGTTATTACAACATCAATTATTATATGACAAAGAGGAATATGTTAAAGTCTAGAAACAAGGAAGCACTGTTATACCAAACTATATACTTAGTCGTATAACTCACCATTTCATGTAAAAAAAAATGCATTAAAATATTAAAGTTTAAAATTACATAATTAAAGTTGAAAACTTATTATTTTATTGTATTTCTTTTATAAATCATTTCATATTGAAAATTTAGAAAAACCACCAATGATTCAAACGGCTGCCAATTCGGTAAATTAAAATGGCGAACATCTATACCGAAGGGCACTCTGTACTTTTCGTGGAAAAATTGAGTGAAAAATCTGGAAGTTTGTTGTGGCGGAAGATGATTAACGTCCATTTATTGGATTTTTCACCACTTTTTAAACCAAATGTAAACTGGAAAAAGTAAAGAAAAATTAAAAACAACTTTTTAAGTTTTATATAAAAATCACTGCAGCCTAAAAAATATTTCTCCTTTTAGGTTACAGTGGTTTTCACAACTTAAAAATTTTTCTTTACTTTCCCAGTTTATATTTGGTTTAAAGAGTGGCGAAAAACTCAATAAATGCATGTTAATTCTTTACCCTATATGTTGAATATAAACACAGAATTACTAGTTTTCCCGATTTTTAATATTTAACGAAAATATAAATGCTATAAACATGCCAAACTAAAAACTAAAATTTCTTGCCATATTTTCCTAATAATAGGTACCACATACTTAACAAACAAACATGTAAATTCAGTCTTAGATGTTTCTTATATTAGTCTGGAAAACATATCAAATGCGAATTTTAACAAAAATACTAGAAACGTCATACAAAAAAATGCAATTAAAAATTAAGGAAGAAATGCTTTACATAATTTTTGAACTTTCCCAAGTTTTAGGCAGTTACAATTTAAAATTTATTGATTTTGAGCTGCCATATTTTCCTAATGTTATGTATCTACTATATTATACTTTGCAAACAAAAACATAAATATTCAGTCTTAGAAGTTTCTTACATTAGGCACGAAAACACATACAATGTGAATTTTAACAAATGTACTAGAAATGTCATACAAAAAAAAATTAAATTTAAAATTAAGGAAGAAATTATTTAACATAATTTTTTAACATTTTCTAGATTTAGGTTAGAATTTAAAATTTGTTCATTTTGAGCTGCCATATTTAGCTAATAATAGGTACCTACTATACTATACTTAACAAACAAAAAGAAGTTTCTTAAATTACAAAAACAATTCAATTAAAAATTAAGGAACAAATGCCTAAAACACTAACCTGGTAAGTGCAGTTTGGCCGGGCGCATATAAAAATATATCTGGGTGTATTGCTATGTAGATATTGATGGTACCTAATTATAATTTTTTAACAGTATTACACTTTATCCTACAACATGAACAAATCATTTTTACTTAGCACAGCTAATGTATGTAGAGGCGCTTATTATTCGAACCTCAAAAGAAAGCCATTCACTATTTCTCTGCAACCGTACACACCGCTAATATTTTGTTAACTTTTTGGGCACAGCTTATTGTATTTAATTTGTGTTTTAGGTTTATTAAATCAGTTGTTAAATAATAAATGTGCATTGTTTGTTTGATAACGCTGAATTGTAAAGGGTAAATAGCTGCTGTATATACTCGCATGCCTGTTGCGCTTGCGCTGTAAGGATGTTTTTACGAAAGTGTCGCAAAATTACTAGGAGCCACGGAATAGTACTAAAAGTAATGTGTAGATTTGCAGGGAAAACGAAAATTTTCGAAACGATTTGAATACACACAAATTATATCGTGAAAACACATTTCGGTAATGCGTTTTTACGATATTCCTAAGGAAAAATACGTGATCTGGGTAAATTATCGGCAATATTCGCGAATATTTAAGATTTACCTAATATTACATAAAAAAACATGTATGTTTACTACAAATCTTACGTATTTCTCACCCAATTTTTAACAGTGCACGCCACGTCAACTTTAGCAAAGAATCTGGAGGAATTTTCGGCAACTGTTACAAACAACGTTGACAGTTAATTGTTGTTAAATAAAAAAATCTCAGCCTCGTGTCTTTTTGCGTAAACATCTCGTTAAATATTTAATTTTACTTTAATCGAAATCTAATTTAAATTACAGAGAAAACAACAATTAAAAACCGAAAGTATGTATAATAGGAAAATTAAATTTCCTGATAAAACTAAGAAATTATCAGAGTGGATCAATGATTAATTGTTACGTTGTACTGTTTCCTCTATCAGTACCCAAAAAAAATGGAACGATAATTAATTTGAATAGGTAATGATCATGAACAGAATCATTAATCTCTATAACTACAAGATCATGTCACAAAAAACGGCCGACATCATCAATCAATAAGTATATGATTATTATGATGATAATAAGAGCCTTCAAAATACGTAGCGAAATGTTGGATGTTGTTGAAGGTCAGTTTCTAGTTGGTCCAAATGACGAAACAAAAATGTTAATTAATTCATGTAGTACGTGAGGCAAGTTTGTAATATGAATTAAGATTTTACAATAAATACTTTACGAGGGTTTTCTTTTATGATTTTAAAAAATATTTAGGGAATTAAACAAAGTATTCTTTGGTGACTTTTCTAAAACAAAAATGTAATCTTAGCTCTTTAGAAAGGCTTTCAATTTGTATTTTGACTAAATGGATGTAATGTAAGGTGCTCTTTGCTATTCCTATGATCTAGCATGAATTGAAAAGATGCGACTGTTACTTTTGTTTGACACCTCCCATCATAAAGACTGTTCGAAGAAAGGGGTGTCATAGTAACGAGTTTCCTGTACCTAATCCACCTTAATAAACAAGACTTTTGTTACATTATAGGCTTTTCCCAATAACTAACCTAATCTTTAGTAGCATGAACAATTTTTTCTGTGTATCTGTTACTTTCCAAATTGGAGGATCACTCTCAATAAAAAGAAATGTGTAGTATTACTTATTATATATCCATTTCAGCAACGATATAAAAAAAATATTTCGGTCACGTACAATAAAAGAAGCAAAAAAAATTGGAAACTCATTTCTCAAACCCAAATCTGAATTATTAAACATGAAACTTCTCCGCATCATCCAAGCAACTCCAGATAATATGCTTAACTCTCCCTTGACGAAAACGGATAATCACATTTCCTGGTTTTAAAAAGTTTTTTTCTTATATATTTTCCTGAATGCAATAAAAATATGTTAAAATATAAAAAAGTTTTGCTACTTTTAATTTTACTTGGTGAATTTGAGTAAAGTACTCTTCGGCAATCACATCATTCTGGTAGGAAGAAACAAAAGTTAGAGACTTATAGGGTGGCAAAGATCTCAGATTTGCCATTAAATTATAGATTTTTAAGGCTGTTCGATCAGTCGAGTTGACTTAAAAAAATACTCTAAATACGCCTAAATTTATAACTCCAGCCTATATCTACATTGAAATTGCTTCATTAACAGGAGTTGACCGATACGATCTAATACATCCTTCTGGAGTTAAGCCTTTTTTGAAATAGTAAAAAATTATCCAACGAAATCGTTCCCAAGTAATATCTATTATTTACAAATTTACTGTAAAATAACTCTCACTGTCCACAAACTACTGAATCTATATATGCGATCGGGCATTTTCCATGAACAAAAGTCAAAATATATGAAGATATTGATGAGACATGTTCCAAAGCACCATCTGGTGGTCTTTTGTAAAAATCTGAATGTTGTGGCTCGTATGAAGATTTTAATTGAACGCTGGTAGTTAATGAAACAGATCCATCAAATTCAAGAAGCACTTTTGCTGCAACTACAATACCTTGTCGGATTTTGTGGACGAATATTTGAAATGCACTGCAATCGATAAGAATTTGTACCACTTGTAACTTTTGAGCTTGGGGTTTACCGATCGGCAGTCAACTTATTTTCTCCGAAACAATTTGGATTTAGACCGAAGCTTAACACCGTTTCAGCTATAGAAAATTTTATAAATAGCGTTATAACCGCTTTTGAGAGTAGAAGGCTTGTGGGGGCTTCTTTTTTTGATTTAACAAAGGCGTTTGATTGCGTCTCACACGATATCTTGTTGGTCAAACTCGAGCGATACGGTATGAGTGCGAATTCGGTTCGTTTACCGAGTTCCTATCTCACTGGTAGAAATGTTGTAACGATGTTTGAGTCAAAGTCTTCTCAGCCCTTGTTGAGCTCTTGTGGAGTCCCACAGGGCTCGGTGCTCGGACCTCTATTGTTTTTGATTTTCATTAATGATTTACTGCTACATCTGCCATGTTCTGACCTGACATTGATTGGAGACGATTCAACTATTGTCGATGTTCAACTGTCGAGTGATGTTCTGGCCTCAAGTAATTTTAATTCACAGTCGAGGGCTGCTGACTGGTTTGCAGCTAACAAACTCTGTATGAATGCCAATAAAACAGCTACTAAAATATTTACATTACGTGAGACGGATGTTGCTGTTTCTGATGGTCTGGTAAAGTTTTTGGGTGTCACTTTGGACCAAAAGCTAACCTGGGCGGGTCATGTCGAGGTTACCATTGCCAAGTTGTCTAAGGTTGTGTTCATGTTGAGAAGCTTGAAGGGTGAAGTCTTTTCTAATGTTTTGAAATCAGCATATTATGGCCTTTTTCACAGTGTTGGTTCATATGCTTTGTCAATTTGGGGACACTCTTGTCATGCGAGTCGGGTATTCGCAATCCAAAGACGAGTGGTTCGAATAATGACAGATTTAAAGTTTAGAGAGGATGTCAGACCTAAATTTAAAGAATGTAAAATAATTACACTACCGTGTCTCTATATCTACAATTCAATTATGTATGTGAAAAATAATTACAATCTGTACATAAAGCATGATGAAGTTCACAACCACAATACCAGAAAGAAAAATGACATTCTTCCTGAATATATGAGGTTGGGTAGAAGCAGAAATTCTGTAAATTATTATGGTCCCACATGCTATAATCATTTGCCAGATAGTTTGAAAACACTGAGCCTTGCAATGTTCAAAAATAGATTAAAGAACTATTTAATTGACCAGGCTTCTTACTCCATTGATGAATTCCTCAGCACTGACTTTCTGTTTTGATTAAGTTATATACATTTCTATGTTTTTATATTGTGTTATGTGATATTTTAGTATTTAATATGACTTGTGTAAACCTTTTTTGGTAATGACATCTAATGAGAATAAATAAATAAATAAATAAAAATAAAAAAACTTTCGCATGCAATGTATGACGCTTTAAATAGCCTTTAAGTGACCAACATTTTCGGCTAACTTTCGACCAATTTTACCCTTTAAACCCTTTATTTAAAATGACACAATATATTAATAACAAAAACACGTTAACTCACAAACTAATAATTTTCAAGAAGTTGCGCGTACGACTTCAGGGTCGTACTCATAATTCAGTTTTAACAATTTTACAAAAGTGTGTCTGCTAATAGTTGTGTGTTAGTTGTGATTGCAACGGTCTACGTCTGAGCTATTTATTTGATCATTTCTAAATATTTTTCGGTTTTTTTACGATTGTATAGATGAAGGATATCGACATGTTCGTATCGATTTAGTTTTTCAAGTTTCGAAATTGTAACGGAATAAAACTCATTTCAAAAACACATATTTTCAACATTAACTATTTCACACAATTTGACAATGTATTGCGATAGAAACATGCTTATAAACTTTTTTTAAATATATTCAATAGCAGAATTGTATTTTATACTCGGGAGAACAGCCTTAATGAAACGAAAACTCTGCGTTGACAAAAACAAAATACGGACGCTTTTTACAAAGTTTTTTTTGGAATTATTAGATACAATGAAAATGTTTACTTTTGTTAGTTTAAAGTTAAAGTTTTAAGTATAAGCTTATAAGTATAGGTAAAATATTATTCACAAACTTTTCAGAATGTACTTAAACTTATAGCTGGATCTTATAAGAATGTTCATATAGGCTATATCTAAGTAAACCCTTATTTTTTATTCACACTGTCCATTATGTATGGTAAATTTATTATTAGCTAGTCACCTCTGCTTCATGTTGCCTCTATTTGTAGCAAGTTTACAGCTGCTGATATTTAAACTTTTGTTTACTTTTAGAAATAAATATAAATTGCGATGAATCGGCAATTTCTTTGATCTCAACAAGTCACACAAAATTGTTTAATTTACATTTTAGCGGATCTTTTAATCAGCTTTTATATACCGAAGGTAAGTGCCGAAAGGCGCATTTCCTAAACCCTTGAAGGTTTCAAATTAATTACTTATTTATTGACAAATCTTTGATGATAAGAACGAGGTGGAAAAAGATGAGAAGAGAAGCAAGATGTGCTATATTACACCCAAGGTAATTTAAACGGTCAAGCACAGCACTAGTATTATAGGTACAGGGTGTCGCACCGGAATAGAGGATTCTTGGGTGTTTTTATGCATGAGGTCCTGCTTGGATTCAGGTTCATAACAATGAACCCAAGTTTCGTTTCCAGTAACATTTTGGATTGGCTCACCAAATTTATCTTCAATACTAATAGAGGTCGAACAAAGCATGACTATACATTAGATGCGCTGCATTCTTGGCACGCATACATATTGCACTGACCTTTGTCATGCCAAAATGATCATGCAGTATTTTAAAAGTTGTTTTATCGAGTAATACCTCAACTATACAGGGTGTTCCAGAAGTATTAGGAAAAAGTTTAAGGACGGTTAGTTCGATCGAAAATAAGAGTTCGATAAATATATTTACGTAAGGTCCTTCATTTTGGAAATATTCGTGCTTTAAAGTTCCTTCCTGAACATAGTTTTTCCGTAATAGCTCCGCACGGTGAAATCAATTTTCATGAAACCTGGACAGTATATTCAGTATATATTCCACAAGGACGGCAAATATAGCATTATCTTCGTCGGTTACGAAGATGTATTCACGTTGGTCACCTAGAACATAAAATTAAATGTTGTAAATAAATGGTTTTCATGAAAACCGATCGGTTTTTCGTTGTGAAGAGTACCATGTTTGTTATGAATTAGTAGTTTTTAAACCTTATTTTCTGTATTAAAATAATTATTACATGTGCAATTGGTTTGTGATTTTTGCATATTATGCATAACACAAACTACAGTTGGTTCGGAATCCTTACGGATTCACACTATACAATATGTCCACGGATAGAGTTTGGAAGAGGAAAAACTTTTTTATTTATAGATTTAGAAGAAAAAGTCATTCTTTATAAAAACGTCTGCTTGTGTCGAAACTACAATTTCAAATACCAAATTTACGATTATTATACAGGGTATATCAAAAATAACATTTTTAATGATTTTCATTTTTTTGTTTTTTTTTTTAATTTTATGAAAATATTTTCAAAATCGTAATTTATTACACCAATTGTGCAAAGTTTCTGCTCTTCCAAACTCTATCCGTGGACACATTGGATAGAGTTTGGAAGAAGAAAAACTTTTTTAGTTGTAGATTTAGAAGAAAAAATCATTCTTTATAAAAACTTCTGCTTGTGTCAACACTACAAATTCAAATGCCAAATTTACGATTACTATACAGGGTATATCAAAAATAATATTTTTAATGATTTTGATTTTCTTGTTTTTTTAATTTTATTATTTTAATAGTAGCTATGAAATTAACCACTTTGAGAAAAAGGTTTATTAGTTTTTTTCTTCTGAAGTAATCCATCTATCGAGGAGTGAATGATTTGAATAAAACGACGTCTACTCCACAAAATGATCTATATATTCACGTTAAAACCTTGTTTTAAATGCCAGACATGTTTCGGACTACACGTCCATCGTCAGTGGCTTAAGGAACCTTATACAGTATTGTCAGATGTGAGGGTCGTACTTCATACAAATGTTAATATATATTTACATTGATTTAAACGTTTACACATATTACCTTGTTGGAAATAAATTGAGTTGTTAAATTAATAAAATAAAAAGTAAATATAGTTAAATGGTTGGAAATTTGCCAATTATTTTTGTTTTTGTTTTGTGTTTTCTTCTTTTTCTCATTTTAAAGGTAATTAATTAAAGCTTTATAATCTAACAAATGAAATCTGTGAATCTTCAAACAGCCATACTGTTACTCTTACCAGATTATAAAACTTTAATTAATTACCTTTAAAATGAGAAAAAGAAGAAAACACAAAACAAAAATAATTGGCAAATTTCCAACCATTTAACTATATTTATTTTTTATTTTATTAATTTAACAACTCAATTTGTTTCCAACAAAGTGATATGTATAAACGTTTAAATCAATGTAAAATTCTCTATTAACATTTGTATGAAGTACGACCCTCACATCTGACAATACTGTATAAGGTTCCTTAAGACACTGATGATGGACGTGTAGTCCGAAACATGTCTGGCATTTAAAACAAGGTTTTAACGTGTATATATAGATCATTTTGTGGAGTAGACGTCGTTTTATTCAAATCGGTTTATTAGTTGTTTTTGCACAATCGGTGTAATAAATCACGGTTTTGAAAATATTTTCATAAAATTAGAAAAAAAACAAAAAAATCAAAATGATTAAAAATGTTATTTTTGATATACCCTGTATAGTAATCGTAAATTTCGTACTCGAAATTGTAGTTTTGACACAAGCAGACGTTTTTATAAAGAATGACTTTTTCTTCTGAATCTACAAATACAAAAGTTTTTGCTCTTCCAAACTCTACCCAATGTCCACGGATAGAGTTTGGAAGAGCAAAAACTTTTGTATTTGTAGATTTAGAAGAAAAAGTCATTCTTTATAAAAACGTCTGCTTCTGTCGAATTTCAAATTTACGATTATTATACCGCGTATATCAAAAATAACATTTTTAATGATTTTGATTTCCTTGTTTTTTTTTAATTTTATTATTTTAATAATAGCTATAAAATCAACCACTTTGAGAAAAAAGTTTATTAGTGTTTTTTGCACAATTGCTGTAATAAATCACGATTTTGAAAATATTTTCATAAAATTAAAAAAAAAACAAAAAAATCAAAATCATTAAAAATGTTATTTTTGATATACCCTGTATAGTAATCGTAAATTTGGTAAATTTTTCTTCTAAATCTACAAATAAAAATGTTTTTCCTTTTCCAAACGCTATCCGTGGACACATTATATGTTCGTTTGTGTTTATCATATTGAATAATTAAAAAGAAACCCTGTCTTGCGGTATTTCGCAATTAAAGAGACGAATCGAATCCCTTGCAAGGGAACACGATCGTAAGACCGGCTCAACCAACCTTGTGAACAGCCTAGCTGCACTTATGTGCAAGAATTAATGCTTGTTTTCGCGCGTATCTTCGTATTAGCTACTTCCCTCGCCAAGCGACGGCACTGTTCCGACCTAGGACGGCTTGTTTTCGCGTGAAGTACGGCTATTTCCTTCGTTTTTACACGGCCTCACACCAAGTCAACACCATGCTATATGGCTTTCCTAGCCCTACGGATGAGAACTGTCCGAGTTCGAAAGCAAATAGAGTTACCCAACCCAAATGTATGACCCTATATAATCATATGCAACAGAAAATTCAAAATTCAGCCAAAGTTTCTGTTGGAGAAGACATAATTCTACTGTTTCGATTCGTCTCTTCAGTTGCGGAATATCGCAAGACAGTATGTGTCTTTTCAATAATTACATGTACAGTTCAGTTGAATGTTTCGCATAGAAACTGAAACATTTTTGCAACTCCAGTTTATACCGCCTTATCTACGCACATAAATCCCTTTTTATTGATAGAGCATAGCATCGACCACTAAGAAAACAAACACACAAACCACCATATTATTATAATATAAAAATCTCAACACGAGCAAATATATTGACACAATAAAAATAATATCCACAAATGTCTAAAATAAACTTCCTATAGGACACAATCATAATAGAAATATCAACCTTTTTTTCTAAATCGACTGTATAAACAACACTGTGCGTTAAACAGAAAAGAAATAATACCTCTAAATCTGTTGAGCAAAGCCTTTGTACATACCCAACACTGGCAACGAGTAAGTGTATTATTTTTGAATGAACAAAAAAAGTATAAAACATGTAGAAAGAAGTGTGTGTATTTTTTCTACAAACTTCCTTCCATTATGAGATCTGTTTGTTCAAAGAATTATCATTAAACGTAAAGGTATAATAATACAATGAAGGGTTCCTCAAACTGATGGGATTAGTGCGTACAGTGACATCTGGCTCTAATGCGGTGGGGTTTAGCAAAAATAGAGATTCCGTTTTGATAATTTTTGCAAGAAGGATTGTTGCAATGTAATTAAACCGGTTTAGAATTGAATACCGTTATAGGCATAGTTCCAGTGGCGGATGGTGGTGGAGGATGCTGGAACTCGTCTCCTCCTCCAAGAATTAAAAACAAATCGTGTCATTATGTTTTGAAAATTTCCACATAACTATACAGGTTCTCTCACTGGGAGAACCAAATCAATTTGTTGTTGTCTGAATCAATGTCAAACTATTTATAACGTTTTCGTTTTTTATATGGTTTGTTTAGTTTAGATTAGCTAAAGTTGTGAATAGGTTAAGATAGGAGGCTTAGCCTCAACTTCGCCTTTTGTGTAATTAACTTCGCACAATAAAGTCATTATTATTATTATTATTATTATTGATTGATTGATTTTCCTCTTATCATGTATTGTTGTGTTTCGTCGGCTAAATGTGTTAACCTGCTAACTGCATTTTTTACTATTTTGGGATTTTTTGATATTTAGGAACTAGATAGTGTCTTACATCGACCTGTAAACCGTTTAACTCGCTATTCAGAGAGTAACTGCTGGAAATTCGAATTTTCTAAAATTTAATGGACTTTCAAAGACAGAAACGGTTTGAAATTTAGCAGAATTAAATAGAATTACCTCCGGTAGAATATATTTATTGAGTATCGGTATTCGATTGATCACGCTGAAATACCTCGATCTAACTCTGTTAAAGATTTGGGAATTATATTTGACTCTAAACTTACATTTGTGGAGCATATTGATATCAAAGCTTCTGAAGCAAGTAAAGCTTATGGATTCATATTCAGAAACTGTACAGGTTTTAAAAACATTGACTGCTTGAAAATTTTATATTTTTCCTATATGCGTTCAAAACTGGAGTACGGATCGCTAATCTGGTATGCGTATTACAGAGTACATGAATATGCGATTGAGAGAATCCAGAGACGATTTTTGAAATTACTTATGTTCAAAGTGGATGGACAGTATCCTTCAAGGGGAATAGACTATCAATTAATGCTTAACAGATTTCATTTACAAAGTTTGACACTAAGAAGGAAATTGAATTCTCTTGGATTTCTCTATCATTTAATACATGGAAAAATAGATTGTGCTGACTTATTATCCAGATTAAATTTTAATGTTCCCCGAGTATTTGTCAGGAGTAGTAGAGTGTTTTTCACTGAACGAGCCAGAACTAATATTTTATTGAGATCTCCCATTCATGTTTTCTGTAATAATTTTAATATCATTTGAGCTGGATGTGATAAATTTGCTGATGGGCTTCGGGACCTTATGCAATATGCGGAGTCCTGTTTGTCATAAGTGTACTAGTCTTTGTTTTTGTTTTGAATTGCCTACATTACTTGGCGTTCGCTTATTTTGTTACTACTGTTAATTACTCGTATTATCATGTGTTCAGATCGGGTATTTTACGTGGAGGTATTATATATAAGTAAATATATTTTTTTTATGATGTGCATTATTACTGTTAATTTTTTCTAATTGATTGTATAAATTTGCTTCATTTTGTGGAGATTATTTCAGTGGTTTTGTTTATATTTATATCATTATTGTTTGTATTGCTCTGTAAAGGGAATATTTTTTCTGTTGGGTAATAAAGCTATTATTATTATTATAATAGTCCTGCTATTTCCCGATTTCTATTGGTTAATAGAATTTTTAAAACCGCAAACCCCATTTTCCGGCTGTAGAAATTAAACTAATAATAATTATTCGAAAGAAGTAGTCCATACTGAAGTGGAGTAGAATAATTTAATATTCTTGAAATAAAAGTCGACCTCCACACAATAAATTTAATAAAAATCCTCAATAAATGTCACCATACATGTTTCACAGCTCCGGGCTGCATCATCAGTGGTTATAATAGAAAATTGACGAAAAGCTATGTTATTTAACTAAATTAGTACATATTATTTTGGGAATTTTATTTATCAACTCTAGAAATAAGAATGTATATATTAAGAATGTATATATTATTATTATTTTCAATTGCACCAAAAAAGATTTGAACTTTAAACTTATATGGTGCAATTGAAAATAATATATACATTCTTATTTCTAGAGTTGATAAATAAAATTCCCAAAATAATATGTACTAATTTAGTTAAATAACATAGCTTTTCGTCAATTTTCTATTATAACCACTGATGATGCAGCCCGGAGCTGTGAAACATGTATGGTGACATTTATTGAGGATTTTTATTAAATTTATTGTGTGGAGGTCGACTTTTATTTCAAGAATATTAATAATAATTATGTAATATTTTCGTTAAAACTACGCTACCAAAATACTGACAACTATTTTGTTACAATTCGTCGCCATTTAAACATGTTTTTACAGCTCAAGGCAGTTTTTTGTTCCTCCTGAAAAATTCATTTCATGTGAGTTAGCAGGTTAACACATTTAGCCGATGTTTTATTGTATTTGCTAAAAACTAAAAAAAAAAAAAAACGTTATTCTTGAATCTTCTTTGCAGAGCCTTGAGGAAGCAAATAAAAGTTTGCGAAATGTTGGCAATTTAAAACAAAGTACGCAAGATCCATAAACTCATAAAAACTTTTCAACAATCTTGTCTGAATTTAGATAAAAGTTCATGGGTTTAGAGTGAATTTAGTAATGAAGTCTTCTTCTTTATTGAGACTTGAGAAGGAAAAGATGAATCGATATTACCAATGTTTAATTTCTCTTAATACCCTCCTGGCTCAGTAAAGATGACAAGCGTTTTTTTTCTCTCCTACAATCACGCTGAGTTCTAGTAATTAAAATAATAAGTAATTATTTAATAAGTATGTAAATGGTTATGGCGGTAAGTTTCTTTCTTCGCCATTTAATGTTTTTTTTTTGTTTTGTTTTTATCAACTAGCTAGTAAATTGAATAAATGTACATAGTAAATGCTTAGATTTCATAGCGTATTATTGTAATGACGTTGCTATTTCTTTTTGACATTATGCGTGCCGTTTAAATTGATTTTTTTATCGACACTGATGCTTATTCTCTATTCCTATACATAAAAAACTAACTAGTCATAGGTATTTAGGCTAGAAGGTGTAATTTACATATCTTCATACAGTTATTCGCAATAATTGGTGGGAATGTTGCTTCAGCGTCTTCCTGGTGCCTTGCATCTCTAAATTTGAGCCGATGGTTATATTTTGAGCCTAATAAGCAAAAATCATTAAATATTCGCTTTATTCTTTTCAAAATATTCGTTTTTTGATTAATACACCACCACTATTTAATTAGTTAATATTTTTTCCAATCTGCTTCGGACATAGAGGTTCACGAGACGCGAAGTCTCGTCTCGAAAGGAGTTTCTCGTGTCGATTATCGAGATAAGAAATCAACATACTCAAAATAAAACTCTAAAATATTGGGATTTCTATTTAAAAATGTTCTGTTATGACAGTTTTTTATTTCCATGTGATATTTTGCACACCCTGTTCTGATAGTTACCAAAACAGTTCAAAGTTCTCATAAAATGACTATTTTTGAGATAGAAATAGTATCTAAATCAATTAATAAAAGTTTCCTTATCTACTACATTCTGTATACTTTTCTGACACATTACTTTCAAAAGTTTTTCCTTCAAATTTTATTGAATTTGTGCGTCACTTTTCGTCCTCCCTATATATGTTTTTTTTTTTTCAATAATTCTAATCCTTTTGTCTTCCGTCGACACCATAAATTAAGCACAACTCTTTATTTATACATTATCATGTTTACATTTTTATACTTTTGTGTTCAATAGTTTAATTTTAAATCTTTTCAATCATATTATAAAAATGCGTAGCTGGTCGCGAGTTATAAGTCCATCAAATTTGGCATATCGGCTACTGACCCCTTCATACACAATTTACGGAGGATCGTGACTCTACAAAATTTTGTGATGACAAAAAAGCAATGACCAAATGATTAATAGCGGGTTCTTAAATCTTTCGCGTTTTTATATGAATTGAAGTTTCCCTAACAGAAAGCGTCTTCGTGGATAATAAATATTGCTTTTATATTATAATAGTGAATTGGATTGCAGCGATAATTGAATATTAAACGCCATGAAATTACAACAACATTTTTAAAAGTTTATGGATAATTAAGTTTTTTTTTTCAAGTATTTTTATTAATAGATTGTTGTCGGTCTTAGTATGTAGTACCTATATGGTTTATAATAATTAGTTGGCTACAAAGTGTTTAAGTAAACTTTATTTTGTCCTCATTATACAGGGTCTGTCCCAAATATCCAAAGTCACAGCATTTTGGGAAAGAACTATGTCTGGCAATAGAAGGGGCTGAAGGAGAAATTATCGGACCCGAACCCGTAATTGGCATAGCGTTTAGCACTGCCAAATACATGCTTAATATCCGGATGACCACAAACCTTCAGGAGTCGTCTTCATCAAGAAGATTGAGTTGCAATCGACCCACGGGTGGTCGCAGTGAAGGACACACTCATTTTGACCAACCCATAAATAAACATTCCATGTAGTCAATTATCAAACTAACATATCCCACTATGTTTCAGTTTATCAAGTTTTCTTGGGTATTGGGACTGAATAAAACTCAGTAATTCTGAATTTTAAATTATATTGTGTAAGAAAATATCTAGGTATGATTCACATGAAAAAAATGCTATCCCAGCGAAAAGTAAGTGGTGGTAGGAATTAACGCGCAACGGATGAGCATAGATACCATCGTGAAAATCACTCTACAGTCGGTGGCTAGTTAAAATTATTACTACTATTAAAAAATGATATTATTGTGTGTACGATTATTGTTTCTTACATTTAATAAAAGAATTATTGTGTTAATTAATATTTTTTCGTGATTTATTTTACAAAGCAGCGGTGGAATAAACCTTCGTGCAAAAGTTAACATAATTAGAGTTTAATTTGATGTGTTTTTTTTTAATATTCTTTCTGTGTCGTACTAAAAATATATTGATATATACATAATACAAACTGTAAGTACGCAATTTTTTTTTGTAAACGCAGGGAACTGGTTAACGTATAATATCAGTTCATACGTTGTTGTTTGAAGTAAATTAATTCGTTATAATTCAGATAGTTCCATTAAAAAAATAATAATTTTAAGTTGTATTCATTACATATAGTTAGGTTTAGTCTTTAATATAGTTATTATCATTTTGATTCGGGTTTATATTTTTATTGTTGTGTTGTTGAGTTCCAAATAAATTTGATTCGTACATATAGTTACTAAATTTAAGTTAAATTAGCATATAACGTATAAATATGCTAATGCTTTGTTTCACTATTTAGTTAATTTATTAAATTTAAAGTGTTGTGGATTAGCTAACGTATAAGCTATTCTACGTATTTACCTCATTAATAGTTGTGAGTTTAATAATTTTATATTTGTGTAGTATATAATTTTGCATATTTTTAAATATTATGGGACGTTCGCGATCCTCGTCGTCAGGTTCAAGCTCATCTTCGAGCTCGGATGGTAATTACAAACGCTCTAAGCATCACACAACTCCTAGAAAAAAATCGCGCTCATTACCGTCAACGAGTAAACGCTCTTATACACCACCGAGGTCTGACAAAGTCTCAAGGTTAGAAAATTTGGTCGAAAAATTAATCCGACATCAAGCTGATTCACAACCTGAAACTCGTCGGGTGTTCGCGAAGCCAGATTGTATTCCAGAATTTACCCCCGGAAATCCTAACCTGAGTTCCAGTAAGTGGATTGACAAAATTGAACAACTGAGTAAAATCAATAACTGGGATGAACAAACAACAATATTTTTAATGCAAAGTAGACTAGGTGGTCTCGCACGACGTTGGTATGATAATTTACCGTCATACCAAATGACATGGACACAATGGAAGGAACTATTGTTGCGGTCATTTCCAGAGCACCATAATTTCGCATCAACCCTTCGAGCATTAGTAAATCGATTTAAGTTACCACACGAATCATGGTCCCGATATTATTTTGATAAAATGGAACTGATAGGTGCTTGTGAAATTGTGGGAAAAAAGGCTGTATGCTGCGTTATAGATGGTATCAAAGACCAAAGTATTCAGGCTGCTGCCATGGCAGGTAGATACGAAACTCCAGATGCCCTCTATGCTGAGTATTTGTCTACTTTAAGACCAGAAGTCAAACCACAAATCGAGAAAAAGTTCGAAGAAGATGTAAGGTATATAAAAAAAAGACCTCTAAGTGATAGATTGGGTGAACCGTCACGAAAACTTCAAAAACCTGGCAATAAAAATCCGCAACGATGTTATAATTGTAGAGAAGTTGGGCATTTCTCAACAAAGTGCCAAAAACCTAAGCTTGAGTGTACAGTTTGAAAACGTTTGGGTCATGAAGCACATCAATGTCGACGAAATGTGAAAAACAACATTGTAGAATCGTATGAACCACACCAAGAATATTTTTTTGAATGTTTAGTAAACGGAAATCCTGTTAAATCATACGTTGATACTGGTTGCGGAGCAGTTTTAGTCCAAGATAGCCTGTGCAAAGAAAGAAAACTGAAGTGTAGTCCTTGCAAAACCACTATATCGGGCTACGGAGGTTCATCTATTAAAGTTTTGGGAAAAACACACTTCAAACTAAAAGTTGATGAGGCTGAGCTAGAAGTAGATGCCTTCATTGTTCCAGACTCTGCTCAAGATATTCCTGTTTTAGTCGGACAAACATTTTTAAATAATGAAAACATAATGTTAATTGTGTGTGGTGAAAAGGTTCGACTTTTGGATGCAAGTGCCGATATTTGCCAAACGTTAGACCTCCCTGCTGCTAAAATTCCTTTATGGGCGAAAAATTCAACAGTGATTACTCCAAGAACAACGGCTTTAATAGCAGTGACGTCACGTGGTGAATATGGAGGTGATGTTTATGTGCAAAGAAGCTCACGTTTTTGTCCTGGTAAAGAGCACATTATCGAAGATTGTGTAACGCACAGCGAAAATGGATTTGTAGCTGTGTCCAACTTATCTGCCAAAGAGATTCTTGTAAGTAGACATAATATTCTTGCTAGGTCAGTACCATGTTTTGAAGAGAGGTCTGTTCAATGTTTATCAGTAAACTTACATAACAAAATTGTTGGGTTTACTGCTAACGATGTTATTATTAATAAAAATCTAACTGACCAACAAATAAATGAACTTTTAAAGCTTTTAAACGAATTCTCAGACTGTTTTGCACAATCTACTAGTGAATTGGGTAAAACAGATATTTTAAAAATGTCGATTCGGCTTAACGATGAAAGTCCTGTAGTATATAGACCATACCGGCTCTCTTATAACGAACGGAAAGTGGTTAGAGGTATAGTTAATGATCTTCTGGAAAACGGAATCATCCGTGAATCGGAATCGCCATATGCTAGTCCAATTTTACTAGTTAAAAGGAAAAACGGCGAGCAACGTATGTGTGTTGACTATCGAGCTCTTAATTCAAAAACTGTAAAAGACAGATATCCGTTACCTCGTGTTGATGAATTTCTCGAAAAACTAAAAGACTGTAAGTATTTTACTAGCCTAGATCGAACTAGATAAATCGTCAATATCAAAAACAGCATTCGTAACGCCGGATGGCCATTACGAATATCTTCGTGTACCTTTTGGATTATGTAATGCTCCAGCAGTGTTCCAGAGAACAATAAACAGAGTTCTAGGCTCGTTACGTTACGGAAAGGCCTTGGCATATATGGATGATATTCTGATACCTGCAACAGAGTTTCATTCAGCAACAGAATACCTACGTGATGTTCTGCAAGCTATACGAGATGCTGGTTTGACACTTCGACTCTCAAAATGTCAATTTTTTATGGAAAAAATCGAATATTTGGGACATGAAATCAGCAAGGATGGTGTACAGCCTGGCCAAAGTAAAGTCGCCGCTGTTAAAAAATTTCCTGTTCCAACAGATATTAAGACAGTCAGACAATTTCTGGGTTTAACTAGCTATTTTAGAAAATATATTAAAAATTTTGCTACGATTGCAAAACCTTTAACAACTCTAACAAAAAAGGATATAACGTTCTCATGGGGTAGCGAACAACGTAAAGCTTTCGATACCCTAAAAGAGAAACTGATTACTCGACCAGTGTTAGCTGTATATGACCCAGAGCTAAAAACTGAAGTACATACCGATGCTTCAAAGTGGGGAATTGGAGGTATACTTCTACAAACTCAAAAGGCTGGCAACCTTAGGCCTGTATTGTACTATTCCAAGCAAACCACAAAAGAAGAACAAAGATACCATTCATATGAACTCGAAACAATGGCTGTGGTTTATACACTGAAAGCTTTTCGAATATACCTTATCGGCATTGAATTTAAAGTCGTAACCGATTGTAATGCTTTGCGTACTACACTATCCAAGAGGGATCTAGTTCCACGAATTGGGAGGTGGTGGCTAAGTATTCAAGAGTATACTTTGGAAATTGAGTATAAACCAGGTCACAAAATGGCACATGCTGATGCACTGAGCCGAAATCCAATTGGTGACTCTTTGGTGTCAGTAAACTTAGTAAATATTAACCAAGAAGATTGGGTCTTAAGTGCACAATCTACAGATTCAAGATGCAAATATGTCATTGATGTTTTATCTAAGGATCCAACAGACAAAGAAGAAAAGCAAATTCACAAGGAATTTAGTCTTTTGAACAATCGGCTTTACAAAAATACTGAGGATGGTAAAAAGTGGGTTGTTCCCAAAGGTGCCAGACGTCAAGTAGTTATGCATTTTCATGACGGAGGAGGACACATGGGTCTTGATAAAACAATATCTTTAATTTCGAAAAACTATTGGTTTCCTAAAATGCGCAAATACCTGAAAAGTTATTTGTCTTGTTGTCTGCCGTGTTTATATAACAAAGAACCAAGTGGTAGAAAAGCTGGATACCTGCATCCAATTGAAAAGATTTCAGTTCCATTCGACACGATACATATCGATCACTTAGGACCATTTGTTAAATCGAAGAAGAAGAATATGTATTTAATCGTGATTGTTGATGCTTTTACAAAATTCGTGTTTATGAAAGCCGTTCCGTCCACAAGAACATTACCGGTGATACGTTTTCTTGAAACTGTCATAGAAAATTTTGGAATTCCACGACGGATTATTTCCGACCGAGGTTCATGTTATACAAGCAAGAAATTCGACGAATTTTGTGAGAGCTTGAACGTCAAGCACATTTTGAATGCTACTATGCTACTCCCCGAGCAAACGGACAAGTAGAGCGATATAATCGCACAATATTAGCATCCTTGGCTGCGTCAACGGATGACGAGCAAAGGTGGGACGAAGCCATTCCTAAAATACGTTGGGGATTGAATTCTACGACGAATTCATCCACTGGAAAGTCACCATACGAACTAATGTTTGGATATTTGCCACGAAGTGTGGCGAATTCATTATTAGATAATGACGTGGCGGCATCTGCAAACGATAGAGACTTAGCAACTGTACGAGCCAGGGCAAAGTCTACTATAGACGCTAAGCAAAAGGAACGCAAAGCGTCATACGATAAACGCAGATGTGCAGGCCGCACTTATAGAAAGGGTGACAAAGTGTTAGTGCGTACGTACGCTACGACAAATCAAGGCCAAAGCAAAAAGTTATTGTCAAAGTATAGTGGGCCTTACGAGATTACGAAAATCTTAGATCATGATCGCTACGTTGTGGAAGATTTAAAGGGTTCTTCCAGATCGAAAACCAAGTACAAGGGAATCGTATCCCTTGACAAATTGAAGCTTTATAACGTAAAAGTTAGCTCTGATTCCGAAGTGGAATGTCTTTCGAACGATGAGGATCCTCAGGTTAATTGCATGAGTAGTAAAATAACGGGTTAACGACATGTTGGCTCAATATTTTGCTTAGTATATTAGATAAAGTAGTTAGAAGTAACTAAACTAACAATCATAAGCACACAAAAATAATAAATTATCTAATTTTGTTTTGTTGTTCTGACTTATTTTCCAGCAGTAAAATGGTATTCCACGAGGACGTGGAAGATGGTAGCGTAGCCGACTGTAAGAAAATATCTAGGTATGATTCACATGAAAAAAATGCTATCCCAGCGAAAAGTAAGTGGTGGTAGGAATTAACGCGCAACGGATGAGCATAGATACCATCGTGAAAATCACTCTACAGTCGGTGGCTAGTTAAAATTATTACTACTATTAAAAAATGATATTATTGTGTGTACGATTATTGTTTGTTACATTTAATAAAAGAATTATTGTGTTAATTAATATTTTTTCGTGATTTATTTTACAATTGCAACGTTTCGTGCAATATGTGCACATCATCAGGTATAGAAAATCTGGTCAAATTCCTATTTCCTATTCATTCAGTTGCTGTTATAGCTTCGCAAACAATGTTAAAAACAATTTTACGGAATTTGACCAGATTTTCTATGTCTGATGATGTGCACATATTGCACGAAACGTTGCAATAGAATTTAAAATTCAGAATTACTGAGTTTTTATTCAGTCCCAGTACCAAGAAAACTTAATAAATTCCATGTAGTTGTTCCTTTGTTCACTATTTCTACGTTGTCATTAGTTCTTGGTAGATTCACAAAAAGCACTAATCAAAATATCTAAAACATTGTATTTGTACAAATGTAAAGCTGCTGATAATATAATAGGCTCAACGATTTACCTACCCTTGACTTTTGCCTGCATAAAACCCTTGGCCATAAAATGTCCCAAATTTACCACTTTTTGGGCAGAGCCTGTGCACACAAATTTTATTTACCTGCATCTCTATACAGCGAGCACGAGAAGACTGGATTCTGCATACAGAACGATGTTTATTGGTACAAGTTACATAACAAATTTATTGATAAACTTTTTTAGTTCTAGCGATGCTTTATCTGAGATGTCTGCTTTGACAAAAACTCCTTTGTTCCCAGTAAAGTATATTGTCACACCCGGTATATTTTGCATCAATTCTCCTCAATTTATACAGTTTCGACATATTAACATCATCAGTAACATAATATACAAAATGTGCTGATTTACATTTTCTACGAAAAGCGATATGAGTCCATCACATGATTTGATTAAGGAATTTAGAAAAATGATTGTCTCATATTCGAAAAAGTGGAAGAAAATAAATTTATATTTATTTGTTCTTTATTTTGGTTTTCTCTTTGTTTTAGGAGTGTGGATGGAAAACTGGGAGCTAAGTGCATGAAGTCTCCAAATGCTCTTACCATGATGCTCTCTTCTTTCCTAGTCTCATAAGTCTTTTCTTTCTGTGTATATTATTCAAGTCTCAAATGTTTGAAATCAAAAACAAAGTACAATTTATACATTTTCCTTCGAATAATTAGCAAGCTCTGCTCAAAACTCGTTTACGAGGGATAATAAATAAGATTCCCAATTTTGTAAACGTGACGTACGACGTACGTGGGTGATTCCCGGATCAAGAAACAAAAGCTATTAACTTTAACCTTTCAGTTAGTTGTGACAAGAACTTATTTCTTTTCCTATGGTGTAGTTTTGACTAATAAAACCTGCGAAAGTAGTAAATCCGTCTTATCTCCGAGCTATTTTATTTTTGTATTAAAGTTGTGTGTCGCTTATTCGGTCACACTGTATGAAGTTTGTAGGACTGTTGGTATAAATTATGATAGCAACACCCAGTAGTGTTGCCATGTCTGCTATCTATGTATAATATATGGCTTACAATATATACACAAACAGCTAAATTTGGAAACTAAAACCATGCGGCCATAAAACGTCACTCAAGTGTCGAATCAGCTTGGCGCTTCATAGCACCAACAGGAGCGGCAGGAATACTACACATTCAACCATATATATTCGTCACTAATTCACTTAAATACCAAACACAACAAAACATAGAAGGACGTATAGGCTGCAAATGACGTATCCCTCTACATAGTCGCTCTTTGTTTATTGGAGATGATGATAATAATGTAACAGCTCTATACAGGACTTGCTCAGGTGTACCTCACAAAGTTACTGGGAAATGAGGCAGTGGCGCTCCTGTTTTACTTGAAACTGAGTCCACTGATTGCAGTTATTAGTAGGTATATCGAAAGTTAATGCTAACTTGAGCAATATCAGTTCTTCAGATGTGGATCTTCCAAACGCATTGACTAATGTCCGCAAGTTCAGCTTCAGTTTCTTCCTCATTGTAAAAGCAATTCTTTTTGATTTTGTCGAATTAATTTTTAGTCCATATTTCATAGTCCATTTTCGTCGTAGGTATTACAAAGGCACGTTGCATAGGTTCCCTAAATATATTATTAAAATTTCATTTTATTTCTCCATTTATTGATATTGAGATATACAGGGTGTCCCAACAAATTTCCCCACCCTTTGGGTGTAGAATCTACGACCAAAAACAAAACGAAAATCACTCATGTCAAAATTTTAATTTAATTTTAATTAGTTGCAATAAAATACCAACGTCACTTCCACATACTGTTTATTATCCTAAAAGTGGAACATGTTTCGGGATAACGCAGATCCCATCATCAGCCACCACAAAGATGCAGACACATCAAATATACAAACGTCAAAATGATCGGTAAACAATAATAAAAGTGACATAACAAGTACACATGTGAAACACATACAAATCAAAACTAACTATAGAGGTCGATGTTAAAACATAATAATATAAAACATTCACAATGTAAAATAAAAACAATAGGGTAAACCACCCAGTTATTGGACATGTGAGAGTTATTGGGCAAAGTGTGTTTATTAAACTGAAATGAGATTTTTAAGAGTATTACGTCATACATGGCCACTCTATTGGTTAGAGAGTTGATCTGAAGTTGTTTGTATATTTTCAAAATAATTATAAAAATCAAATACTAGTACTGCCTAACCATGTATTTATTTATTTATTTATTGTCATTACATGTCATTACCAAAAAAGGTTTACACAAGTCATATTAAATATTAAAATATTACAGAACACAACATAAAAACATAGAAATGTATATAACTTAATCAAAACCGAAAGTCAGTGCTGAGGAATTCATCAATGGAGTAAAAAGCCTGGTTAATTAAATAGGTTTTTAATCTATTTTCGAACATTGCAAGGCTCAGTGTTTTCAAACTATCTGGCAAATGATTATAGCATGTGGGACCGTAATAATTCACAGAATTTCTGCTTCTACCCAACCTCATATATTCAGGAAGAATGTCATTTTTGTTTCTGGTATTGTGGTTGTGAACTTCATCATGCCTTATGTACAGATTTAATTATTTTTCACATACATAATTGAATTGTAGATATAGAGACACGGGAGTGTAATTATTTTACATTCTTTAAATTTAGGTCTGACATCCTCTCTAAACTTTGAATCTGTCATTATTCGAACCACTCGTCTTTGGATTGCGAATACCCGACTAGCATAACAAGAGTGTCCCCAAATTGACAAAGCATATGAAGCCACACTGTGAAAAAGGCCATAATATGCTGATTTCAAAACAATAAAAGAGACTTTACCTTTCAAGCTTCGCAACATGAACACAACCTTAGACAACTTGGCAATGGTAACCTCGACATGACCCGCCCAGGTTAGCTTTTCGTCCAAAGTGACACTCAAAAACTTTACCAGACCATCAGAAACAGCAACATCCGTCTCACGTAATGTAAATATTTTAGTAGCTGTTTTATTGGCATTCATACAGAGTTTGTTAGCTGCAAACCAGTCCGCAGCTCTCGACTGTAAATTAATCATACTTGAGGCCAGAACATCACTCGACAGTTCAACATCGACAATAGTTGAATCGTCTGCAAACAATGTCATGGCGGTCTAAATCCAAATTGTTTCGGAGAAAATAAATTATTTCTTTCAAAATAGTTGGCTAATTGTTTAAAGAGTATCTTTTCAAAAATTTTGTTTAGAACAGGCACTATAGAAATAGGGCGATAGTTGTTCAATTCATCTGGAGATCCTTTTTTGAATAACGGTATAATTTTGCTAAATTTCAGACAACTCGGAAACATACCGGATGAGATCGCCAAATTAATCAATATTGTCAATGGTATAATTATTATATCCTTAATATATTTAACGATTACGATATTCAAATCAAAAATGTCTTTCGAGCTTTTATTTTTAAAAGAGTTTATTATATCTCTCATCTCAATAAAAGATATTTCATTAAACTCAAAATTGCCAGGAATGTCAATAGACAACAAATCCAGTGGACTGATATTTGAGGATAAGTCATGGGTTAAAGTTCCGCAATACTGGTAAAAGTAAGATTTGTTAATGATTGTTGGGTAGCAGAACTATTCCTTTTATGGTTGATAATATCCCATGTAGCCCTGGCAATATTTAACATCGACCTCTAGTTAGTAAATTTTTCAGATAATCCTAAGGCCAAAAGTCTATTCGACTGAGATCCGGGGACCTAGGAGGCCAAGAAATAGATCCTCCACGACCGATCCATTGGTTGGGAAAACCAACGAGCTAGGAGATCCATGATAAAAAAAATCTCAACTCGCTGCTTTCTAATGATGAAACACCAAAAAGAAACAACGCTCCAAAACTAATTAACGAACTGAAAATAAATGCTCAGAACCAATGAGAACGTAAATTGATGCCATTCAACCTTTTTTAAAGAATCTGATAAATTTTATACGACGAAACTGACAGAGCAGCAAGATATTCGCCATAATCTCCCGAGAAAACGACAAACATCTTGATTGCCCCCTTCGCCAATTCCTTTAGAACCTCTAGTTTAGTCTTAATTTTATTTTGCTAAGAACTTGCAAATATTTTAGTTCAATGCTTTTACAAAAACAACATTTCAAGTAATAATACACCCGTAATTGCGACTTCTGTTATTCTTTCCAACAATTCGCCTCTTATAAAGTGTTTCACCGTTTGTTTGCATAAATACTTTCTAAAGCGATTCATCGCAAAAACCTTTTTCGAAAATTTTTCCGTTATTGTTATGTTAATGTCTGTGGTGTGTTGCTGATAAATAATTCAGCAGAGTAAATTTAGTGTGAAATATTTTTATGGTTGAGGGGAAACAGGGAGAATAAATGATGGCATCTGGAACTTAAAGAGGGGAAAATAATAATAATAATCATCATCATCGAGATATTCTAAAATATGGAAAATTAATTCTGTACTAAAGAGATCTTTAATGGCGTTTTTCCTCTTTATACAATACTATGCATATTGTACTGTGTGATGTAACCGCCAATCCAAACTTTAAAGCATTTTCTAAAAATTTTTATTATTCGATAACATTCTCAAGATGAGAATCTTTTGCCTTCCTTACATCACATTAAATTTTCATTAGCGCAAAGAGTAGTAAATTTAATTTGATACTCTTTTGTCGCAACTCGAACAAGAGTTTTGTCGATACATGACTAGTGATGAAACTCTGGCGCCAGTGGCTTTTGAAAAACCATTGAGCCTTGAAGAAGGTGATGGGGAAATCGGAATCGTTTTCACCGATTACTCGGCAAAATGCAAAACATTAACTGGACAAATGAATGAATGAGATGTTCTTCACACCTGTGATTTTTCAATGGGCATAACCGAACTGGATGATCGTTAGCGTGAAGAGAACATTGTGGACTTTAGTGGAGTCGTTGAAGTCTTTTTCACTTCGAACTAATCACTTTAACTATTAACGAAGTTGATGGTCTCTCTGGGGCTATTTCCATTGGATTATCAGATGTTAAAGTCATTCTTTCAAGGCTGTTTTGTCCAACATATTTTACGAATTGCTTGGTACATAATGTACAAGACAAGTTATGTTGGAAATTTGCTTCACACTACCATTCTCTCAGCAGACGCGCCCTTTCGTTGATCCACAACTTATCAGTGGTGATCGGCAGGCAATGTGATTCAAATTTCTCTGTTTTTTCTTATAGCAAAGTGTGGGACTGAAGCTTGGGAATATGTCCCAGCTAATACCCACTAAAACCTCTCCGGTGAAAGGAGCTATCGGATCGCAGATTTCAGAAGCTCTCCTTTCATTTTAGAAGGCCTGGGTCCTTCATCATCTCTCCTTTCTTGTCTTCTCTGCTCTGCTATATGTTTTTGCTAGTAGTTGAAACTTCTGACGTTTCTTCCGCGTGGATTGTGTCTATTTGCATGCCGATCGACGTTGTCTTCACGCTATAGAGCCTAGGGTGATAGTTGGCATCGTAACCTCTTGAATCTAATTGTCTGTTCCTCGGGGTCGTAGTCCACCGCTGCTGGCTAGCTGTGCGAGATGTTCCGTCAAGAAGTTGAGACGAAAATTCCTACAAATTCGGTCGTTCCTCAGAAACCATGGTGTGACTAGTGCTATACTGATAGCCTTGTTCTCCTTGTCCTTGTCCCCGTGCTGCTGACGCGTACGACAAGACCAGTCGTACGACAGGCTTGATGAGGAGTAGCTTGCTTTTCAGTGGAAGTCTGCTTTTCCTGCATGCGTAGACTATTTTTAAGCCTACCCTCGTTGATATTATAAGGATAATTGATCCTACACAACAATGTAGTACGTATCTTTGTGACACTCCCCCAAAAACCGTATCCACATTATTATTATTATTATCGTTAACCAGAAAACGCACTCACGCAAATGATATTTAGATTTCGCAATATAAAGAGTACTTTACAACACAATATTGTATAACAGCCCTTCCAATACAACGGAACGAGCTTTTGAAATGAGAACAATCATTAATTATATTTGGGGAATATGTTAGTCTATACATACCAGTATGTTATGTGTGGGTGTGGGTAAAAGGGGGACCCAATCATTTGAATGTAAAAAGGCGCAAATAGTCAACACAATTTTGGATGAAATAAATCATTAATTACTTTCGTTGGTGTAACATTCGAGATGTATTGAGAAATTTACACATTTGCTAGCTTTGAAAATATGAAAAAACTCGAAAAACTTTGGCGACTTTGGAGTAGTTATAGAGGATAATCAAGTTCAGAACATTTGAAAAACAAAACCATCGATTAAAAGGACATTTAATCGACCAAACTCCTCGGCATGTGAACAAAACTCCACGTCTCGATGATATTTATAAATATACAGGACGTCCGTAAAGTAACGGAACCGGCGATTATTTTCAAAATAGTCGATTTTTAAAAGAAAAGCCGGGACACGTCATTTTTAATTTATGTTTAGCAACAAAAAAGAGTGATCAATACCCGTCACGAGCAAGGCCTGCCATGGACAGCGTGTACAGAATCTTCAACCTGGAGACTTTGCCAAAAGTATGCAATTTTGTAAGTGCGGATAATTAATAATCATCATCTTTTCCCGCACATACTTTTTACTGACGAAGCTACCTAAATTCACCCGTGATTGCTACTGCTATTGCCCTGCTAAGGAAAAAGGCCACATGTACACTTCGGATACTTTTGAGAAAATGACGTTTAAAGATTTGCAACTTTTCATTTGAATTTATTTCGGTTGATATATAACGTACGATCTTGATTTTTTTACCAAAATGTTTAGAAATAATTAGTGATTACCTACACATTCATTTCGAAATTTTACTAGCCATAAAAGCCGTATGTGAAGGTTTTTGGTAACAATTTTATTGTTTTTTTTTTACTACATACAGGGGTTGGTCTTCGAACGATTAGGCCTTGGCACCCCCTTTTTTTCAACGTTACTTCTTGTAAATGTAGAATTTTGTTCAACTAACTTCCATGTTTAATTAGACACTCCAAATTTATAAAAACCTGACACACTCTACACCGAATTTGGTTGAAATCAGAACTACATACATTTGAAATCTTCTAAGCACTGGTTTAATTTAGTTTTTTTGTACAATTTCAGATTTCTTTCCTTTGATTTTATATCTTTTATTATTTCAGGAGTGAGTAAATGCGCATATATTGGCGTTATTCGCTTGCATTTTTTCCGCTCCTTAATTATTATTAATAAAACCAGGAACTGTTTGGTTGAATTGTTCAAAAAACATCTACACACTTGATCATTAGGTAATTTTTTCATTTTGAACACCCTGTAGAACTGATTTAAGATTTTTGTAAATAAATGCCAGGGTCCATTTATCGAAATTTTTTCAGTGCATTCCACCCAACTCACCCTGTATAAAAAGACTCAGAAGTGACTATAATATCATTATTTTACCGTTTGTGATATTATATCCGACAATTATAGAAAAATCCGTTAATTTTTTGCAAATGCGACTCTAATTCACGTTCTTCTTTCCAAATCCTCGAAAAATTTTGTTAACTGTGATTTGACAATAGCTGCGGGCATCTCTGGTCACGGTTGTGTGGACTGAGTCTTGGAATCTCCTCTTGACAATTGGACACGTTCTTCGATACCACCTTGTATATTGAACAACTTTTATTTCCTATTGTAGATTGTTTTTCGGAGTCGTTTAAGCGGTTTGGCCTCCCCTCACTTCGACATCTAATCTATGAATTGCCCAGCTGTCCCACAAATTCCTTGCCTCGTCGGGTGTTAGGGTCACCCTCCAAGGTGTTTTAGCCTTTGGCAGAAAAGTGCCATGCATTCGCAGAGCACGTGTTCTGTTGTCTCTGTTGCGTCTTCGCAAAACCGACAAGTGTCGTCCTCGGTTAGGTCCATCTTTTTGAGATGGTACTTCACTGGGTGGTGTCCCGTAAAAAGGCCTTTAATTCGCCTTAGGTCGCTTCTCTCCAGTTGGATAAGCTTCCCTGCGTTGGCCTCTGAAGGTTTGATAAACCTTTTTGATTGTCTTAGGCCTGGAGTGTTTCTCCAGTAGGACTTAAGTTGTTCCTTTTCCCATCTCCGAAGTTCTTCCTTCATATGGCTTTTTGGAAGGCCAAAGTTGGGTTCCGGGCCGCAGAACGGAGCGTTTGCGCCCTCTTTTGCAAGTTGGTCCGCCGCTTCGTTCCCCTCTATGCCTTCATGTCCTGGCACCCATGTCAGAGTAATCTTTTTCCCCTGAGCTGCCAGTTGCTTTAGGGTCTGTTTGCATTCCCATGCTAGCTTTGACGCGAAGGTGTAAGACCTCAGTGCTTTTAACGCAGCTTGACTGTCTGACATAATATTGATCTGCCGTTCCGGGATGCCCCTATGCAGGCATTCTTGAGCACAACGATTAATAGCGTTGATCTCTGCTTGGAATATAGTGGGACTTTTCCCGAGAGATTCAGAGAGCCTGCAATTTGGCCCGTATACTCCCATGCCTGTGTTCCCTTCTATTCCTGTTGAACCGTCCATATACCAGACGGATGTGTTTTCTGGGAATCGTGGTTCCCCATTTAGCCAATTTTGACGGTCTGCAATGACCACTTCGCTGCTGTGGGGCAAGTTCGCATCGCCCCTGTTATTCCTAAACATGCAAGCCGTTGCAACTTTTAAAGACGGCATTGTGTATGCTTAATATTAACTTTTGGCCACCATACTAATGTTAATTTCCTATACCTGAAAAAGAAACCAATTTTAAGCAAACAGCAACAACAACATTACGATTTAGTCATATTTAATTATAATTTTAATAACCACCGTAAATGTAATTACGACTCCTCATAATACCAACACCCAACACCTTTGCGCTTAATGGAAACGTTAAAATGTATGATGTATGTTACGGGAATCGTAGGTAGACATACATACGAACGAGTATACCTACACGTGTATTCGGATTATGTTGATGCAGTTGTAGAAATTAGTGGGTATAATAAAAGTAGTAGCCCCCCCAAATGATATTTATTAATTCATGGATAAACAGCAGGTGCTCTTTCGAAGGTGAGACCACCCGGAATTATTGGGAGTTGTGATAATCCATACGAACCAATTAATATCAACAAACAATGGTTGATCGGCAATGACTATGGTACTCTGACGAGCACATAATAAGAGCGAAACGAATTCGTCAGTCTCTGTCGACCCATGCCTCTGTCTGGTTCTACTGAATTAGACTGAGGCCCTGCTAAATTATAAAAAAAATCCCTTGTGTAGGTAAAATTAGAAGTATGTCCGCTATGCCACATTTTTTACTTTTTATTATATTTACAGACACAAATTCATATTGTAGTACAATAAATAAATAAAATAAAAATAGACATACATCAACAAACAAAACATAAGAATAATAATTAATACATACAGGTACATCGTCAAATAAATAAATAAATCAATTAAGATACTTAAAGTAAATTAATTAAGTAAATATTATACAGCTCAATATATATATACAAAACACACAACACAAACTACGATCCAGTTTGTGAATCGCTCAAAAATTAATGCACACTAAAAAAGTCACCTACTGTATAATGCGTTGCGCAGAATAGAGACTGTTTCTGATGATTTCAGAAGCCTGTGAAAACAAACCTAGTTACCAGAAAAATTAAGCGCAAATTAGCTAATGATAATGTTCATGAAGGGCCTTTTCGTGACGTCATCATAGCATGCATTGCGTTCTACGGCTCATGTAACTTTCCAAGAAAGCAACAGCAGCATTTCCAGCCCCGAAAAACCGCAGTTTATCACACATAATTTTGTGATCCAAAGTGTCAAAGGCCTTACTATAATCAAGCAAAATGAGGCTGGTATTAACGCCCTTATCACTTGCACGTAATATGTTATCAAGAACATCAAGAAGAGCAGTCGTTGTACCGTGATGCTCTCTAAAACCAGATTGTGTGAAAGATAGAATGTGGTGGTCTCTCAAATAAATTCCTAATTGATTGCCTATTATTTTTTCGAAGTTGCTTCACCTTGGCGGCGTCCATCATGTTGTGTTTTTTCCTGTCATATAATTGGATTTTTAGTCCATTTCACAAAAATAGATATTTAACAGATCTCTCATCCACCGCACCTAGTGCAGTTATTAATCATTAATTCTTCGAAAATCCTTTCTAGATTTATGCACATCACTTACAATTTAATCTAAAACTGACTGCATTCGGATCCATTTCAGCGAATTTAAACCAGATCCAATCCAATAATTGCTGGATTTTCATAACGAACTTAAATCTATATAACTTTGCATTTGGCAAAGGATATTTAAGCTTTCATTATATTAACGAATATACATGGGAAATATATAGGTGCTATTCCAGCTAGACTATAGCTAGATAGTATATAACAAAAGAATCCCGTTTAATAATCATCGGTATAATAACGGCGGCACCAGCGACTATTATTGGCTGAATTTCAAAATTTCGCCGACATGGCTGGTTCATACAGTCATTTATTACATTTTTGCTCTAATTGAAAGGAAAAATTTGTTTTAATTTCTGGATATTCGATAAAATGAACAAGACCAAAAAAAAAATGAAATAGAATATCCAAGAAAAATATGATTTTCTTTAAACTTTAAAATGTACATGTACATGTACATTAATCCTTTTCACAGATTTAATTAGCAAGTCATTCCAGAATGGAATTTTTCCACAATGCCTTAAAACATCTATAATTATTCCTCTGCACAGGGGCGGCGATAAGGATCAAGCTTCAAACTATCGTCCAATTGCACTTCTATCTCCTCTATCCAAGATCATTGAAAGACTGGTTAAAAGGAGACTTCTATCATTTCTGCACAAATATGAAGTATTAACTAGCCACCAATTCGGACTTTTAGGTAACAAATGCACTAATGATGCGATATTCTCCGTCTTCAACAATGTTTACTCCAACTTGAACAATCTCCACTTCACAGCATCAATTTTCTGTGATTTCTCCAAAGCATTCGACTGAGTAAGTCATAACATCCTAATTAACAAGATACAGCACTACGGAATTCGAGGGGTTCCACTGGGATGGTTTAAGTCGTACTTTAGCAACAGGAGTCAATGTGTGAGGGTCAATGCGGCTGTGTTTTCTTGCAGGCCGATGGATTGTGGAGTTCCACAGGGTTCGGTGTTGGGTCCTATTTTGTTTTTGCTATTTATCAACGACATTACGTGCTTAGACATCAGCGGTAAAGTATGTCTCTTTGCTGATGATACTAGTTTCACTTTGTGCGGCCCGGATAGTGTGGCTCTTCATAGTACCATATCCAAAGACTTAATCACCATCAAATCATGGTGTGACTCTAACCTGTTGTGCTTGAACACTGCGAGAACAAAATCTGTGTCATATAAAGGTGCGCTGCAGTCTTTTGAACTTAATAATTCCACTGTTGACGTCGATCCTTCTGTGAAGTTTCTGGGCCTTGTTGTTGATAGCCCCCTGAAGTGGAAGTTGCACATTGAGGCGTTATCAAAAAAATTAAGCTCTGCTTGTTTTGCGTTAAGATCAGTTTCCAAAAAACTTAACTTGTCAACTTCCATAACAGTCTACTTTTCACTCTTCGAATCCCATCTTCGATACGCCCTCCCATTCTGGGGTACATGCTGTGCCACGCAATTTGGCCGTATTTTTAGATTACAAAAAAGAGCTATTCGATACTCTCTGAGATTGAACTATAGAGCCCATTGCCAGGACTTCTTTAGAATATTTAAAATACTAACACTACCTTTCTTATTCATATTGGAATCGGTCTACTTAATCCGCAAACACCTGTCAGATGTTTCTGAAAGACCATTCCATAACTATCTCCTTAGAAACGCCGAACATGATTTTTATCTGCCAGCCCCATCCTCCGAATTAATCAAAAGCTCGATCCTATACAATGCAAAAAAAATGCACAACCATCTGCCAATGCAAATCAAATTGCTATCATCCCTTCCACGATTCCGTAAAGCTCTAAAACGTATTTGTTAGAAAAAGCTTTTTTTATACAGTAGGTGACTTTTTTAGTGTGCATTAATTTTTGAGCGATTCACAAACTGGATCGTAGTTTGTGTTGTGTGTTTTGTATATATATATATTGAACTGTATAATATTTACTTAATTAATTTCATTATCACAGCTAACATGTGTATGTTAGCTGTGATAATGTCATGAGGGTCTTTTTCGTGACGTCATCATAGTGAAACCGCCAATACAGTAGGTGACTTTTTTAGTGTGCATTAATTTTTGAGCGATTCACAAACTGGATCGTAGTTTGTGTGTTTTGTATATATATATATTGAACTGTATAATATTTGCTTAATTAATTTGATTATCACAGCTAACATGTGTATGTTAGCTGTGATAATGTCATGAGGGTCTTTTTCGTGACGTCATCATAGTGAAACCGCCAATAACCGGGGTCGCGTGAATGCAAAAAGTTAAACCGGTTATAATCGGTCATGGCGTGAATTCGACTTATGTTTTAGTATTCAGGAAATTGTGAACTGTCAAATATCTTTTGTATGTCAATGTAACCTATGCACAAGTTGGTTGTTGATATTTTTTGCTATTAACAGTAAAGATTTTGTTAATAATAAAATTGCTGCTTTGCAAAAACAAATTCCCAGAATATTTATCAGATTCTAATGCAGGTTTATACCGTAAGAGTATTAACTGTATTTTTTATTTGTTTGTAAACACTTATCTATGATTTGTTTGTTTAAATTTTGTGATGAAAGTGAACCGCCGAATTAGCGTAGGTAACTTTAAGAATCAATTTGAAGCATAGATTATCGTTTTCACAACAATTTACGGTATAGGTTGTAGGCCTACATATTATTATTGTGATGAGTGATGAGCGAGAAGTTCCTGTTGTAAAACATGAACGATTTATGTAAAATAATAATAATTTTGGATCTACATGAAGACTATTGTCTATGAAACGAGATTGGTGATTAACAGCAGTTACGTCTACAAATTGAGGGGCAGCGAATCAAATCAAATCCGCAATAATGTTTTTTACATATCCGAAGTTCAGTGATTAAGCGCGTAAATAAAGTGAAGTTAACAGTGGCCTCTTTGAACATTTGCTGTTGTAGTGCTTTGAAGTGCTATTGTTATTTGCATTTGTGTGTTTTTTGTTACCCTTTGGGGTTTTCCTGACATAGGGGATCCGTCGCGCTGAGTACCTTACATTAAATAAGAAGAGTGAACGAGGAAAACCAAGCGGTCCCCAGGAAGGTCAAAAATCATTCTATGGCATGTTAGACATATCCGAAAGGTAGGTGCTAACATAATATTTAATATTTTGCATGATTGAAGTCACATAATCACCTACATTTTCCAAATAAATTTTTTACTTTAAATGCTCGGTAAATCGATACACTTGACAACATGTCGCTGTATTATAACCTTTAAACTAATGTCTAATTTAAACTTAGTTGGGCAGGCGATCAGAGGCGTTGCAAAAGGGAGTTTAATATGATTTACAAATACATTATTTTCAGCCTTATTAAAAATGTTGGAAATTTTGGCTTATGAAATTCTTTAAATAACAAGGCCAATAAATCAGACAGGGGTTCAGTGGTTACAAATAATATTTCTACCTCTCTGGATTAATGAATTACAATCGTTCGAAGTGCATTTTTTGTGAGGGATCACATGATAGTGATGCTTGCTTTAAAGCGCGGAAATTTTCACTAGAACAGAAAAAGAAAATTTTAGCTGAAAAGCGAGCTTGCTATAGTTGTTTGAAAATTAGTCATCCTTCCAAAAAATGTCGCACAAGGCTCAATTGTATTGTCTGCTCAAAAACACATACATAATTAATGTGCCCTGAGATCACTTTCAATAAGCAGAATATTACTGAAACTGACCTTGCCACTGTACCACCAAGTCAATCTACTCATACACTTAGTAATAGCACCAATATTTATGTATTTCTGCAAACTTTACGAGTATCTTTGAAAAGTAATAGTGGTTCTTGTATAGTACGAGTTTTAATTGACAGTGGCTCTCAACGTTCCTATATAGTCTGAAGTCCACAGCAGATAGGCTTAAATATAAGGTTAAGAGAGAGGAACTTAACGATAATAGAAATCAAATTTCAGATTCAAGTGAAGCTGGTCCTATTGAGTTATTGTTAGGTGCAGATATAACGGGTCATATTTCTACTTAAATGTGGGTTAGTAGCAATTCAAACATTTTTAGGATGGACCTCAATGGGGAAAACTCCAATAGAAAGATGTCATGTCATGTCACTCTTTTTGAAACAAATTTATTTTATTCTACCTCCAGTTAAAATTTTTGTACTGAGTAATAGTTCACCCTGTATATAGTGTTCCATAAGCTATAGCTGTGCAATTGGTAAAGTCCTTAAAATTTATTAAAAAATTACGTCTTATAATGCATTGAAGTCGCCCTGTAAGAATTTCAAAACGCTTTATTCAAGTGCAGGAATATGACACGATTGCTTCCATCTGATAATAATATTGAGCAATTTTCTTTCGGAAAAGTCGGTGTATATATAGAGGCGAGAGCGCGATGGCAAAAACATTAGTTCTTAATTAAACTTTGCAAGAAAGTGTCTACGTCGTTGGAATGTCAAAGCAGAACTTCGTGCTTTAAATAATGCGAAAGTGTGAGAATTTTGCTGATATGATGGGAGGAGGGCCGAGACGCGTTTATACCTTCAATAAGAGACGTTTAATTTAAAATTATATTAGCATTCATTCGGTTTTAGCGTATTTTGTTGAATTGTTAGTTGGAATAAATCCTTTTCGTGTGCGATAACATAATTATTCTGCCACTTTTTGGAGTATATAATTAAAAGCAGTGACGTACGCTTACTTCTGTACCGTCTAAACTCAAACAAATAGCGTTTAATTTAATTAGAAAGTTGCTGATTTGACAATTTTAAGAATGCAAGATTAACATCTGATGGATCATCATTTGAAGGTGTGAATAAATTTAAATATCTTGGAGTATGGCTCAGTGAGGACTGGACATCCGAGTTGGAAATAAAATGCCGCATAGAGAATGCCCGCAACACATTCATGAAATTCAAACGTATTTTTACCAATGCGGACTTTAACCTGAACCTGAAAGTGAGATTCGCGAGGTGTTACATCTGGTCGGTGCGGTGTTACTATACGGTGTTGAGAGCTGGACACTAAAAGTAGCCACAATGAATAGAATAGAAGCCTTTGAGATGTGGGTATATCGTAGAATACCAAAAATCCCATGGACGGCCCGAGTGACCAACGAAAATGTCCTACGAGGAATAAACAAAGAACGTGAACTGCTGCTGACGATCAAAAAAAGAAAGACTGCATGCATACCTAGGACATATAATGCGAAGCACGAAATACCAATTCCGACAACTGATTATCGAGGGAAAGATTGAAGGAAAGAGAGGAGCGGGAAGAAAGAAGATGTCATGGCTACGTAATATAAGACAATGGACGGGCTTGCGAACAGTGGAAAGCCTAATACATACAGCTAGAGACAGGATAGAGATGAATCGTGTGGTCGCAAACATTCACTAACGAATATGCATAAGAAGAAGAAGGAGATTCTATAAATGTTCAATTTTAAAAACTTGCGCCTAATTCAGATAAAAAGGATGTGACTTCAAGTACAAGTGACATCGTGAACTATCATCTTTGATCTCGAAAACAAAAACAAAAAATATACACGAATAAGTTGTATGCAAAATTGATTCATATTTAGAGGATAGAGTTTTTTCGAACACCAAGTATACAGGGTGTTCTAATTTTCACTTTTTAGCTCTCCATATCGTACATGTAATTCAGCGTGTTCCAACTAAAATTTGCGTCCCCCATAATCTTTAAAACGGTTCACATTTTTAAATGATGCTGAAACACGTCAACTTTAATCTTAAGGGCGATCAATGTTTATAATGTTTTTAAAATTATTCCTTCATACGACCAGAACTAGCCCTTATATTTTAAATGACAAGATGGGACGAGTGCCATATCATTGTGAAGCTGCTTGCATTTTCTATGCAAGCATGCATTTCTAAGTTGTAAAACAATTTGTTTTAAATACACGAAAGTATTTTAAGCAAAATGAAATTTATAGCATTGTCAATTTGGATCATTCGTTGAAATTGTAAACAATTTTTTTGATAGACTAAAAAACTGTATCTTATCTGTAATAAATTTTTTATCTACAAAAAAATTTGGATGAAGTTTCATTATTAAAACACATTTTTCGTAGAGATAAATAAATAAAATAAAACAAATTGTTTGAGGTTTAAAAAAGCATATAGTTGCCTAGAAAATGGAAGCAGCTTCACAATGATATGTCTCTCGACCTCTCTTGCCATTTAGAATTTTTGAAGGGTTAGTTCTGGCCGAAAAGTAGATGAAAACATAATTTTAAAAATATGAAAAAATTGATCTCCCTTAAGATTAAAATTGACGTGTTTCAGCATTTTCTTTAAATTAAATTTAACCAAATGGCCAGATTGGTCACCAAGTGTGAACCTCTCAGCGCTGTCTGTCTCCATATCCACGATAACTCAAAAACCACTTAATATATTTTAACCAAATTTGGTACAAAAATACTACAGGATATGTCTAGGTGCAGATTGACTGTTAGGAAACATTGAGCGTAGGCAAAGGGTTTCAAAAAAGGGTCAAAAATTTAAAAAATCATACTTCTTAAACTTACTATACGAGTACTTTTAGGTACCCTTAATATGGAGAGTTATTTGTTTCTTGAGAGCAACAGTTTCTTTATTTTCCGTTATCGTGCTGTGTTTTTTTACAAATTATGATTATCCTAAACCTAAAGTCTCCTAAAATGACTGGGTCAAAATATTTTAAAATTCCCAACAATTTTTCAAGAAATTACAAAAAAACTAAAAACTTTTGAAAAAACATTCCTGTTTTTTAAAATAAACAAACTTTCATGGAACTTGCTTTACAAAAGACAGTTTAAATGTGAGATAATGCTTAAACAAAAATTGAGTATACGAGGCGCTTCCCAAATAAATAAGTATTATAAAAAAAATAACTTCAATATTTCAACCGCTTTTGTAAGGCCTGTACCGTTCTGCGGCTTAGGAAAACCCACCTTCACCAAAAATTCAGAATTAATTAGGAAACAGATAGATCAACACTCTGGCAGAATCGTCCTGGACTGATACACTCCAAGAAATTCCTTGGAAACTTCAACCATGAAAGATCCAAAGTCTGTGTGAGTATTAATGTCCTATAGCTAAATTTTTTGAGTACGTGTGCCTTCCTTAACCAAATAGAGTCAGATTAATGGTTTCCATCTCAATCAATTTGACCAAAACTACCCCCGAATCTCATCTACGGTTCGACCCTACAATAAAACACTCATTATATAGGCACAAGTAAACACAGTAAAATAATCGAAAATCCTTAAAGCAAGGGCTAGTTAGCCAGATACAATGCCGGTTTCAGCAGGCACGGCACATTCTGGCTCAATGTGAAACTACAATAAATAACTAAACTTTGGCCGAGTGGAAATTGAAATGCCTTTAAGCTTTTAATTGGAACAAATTGCCGGATTAACAATAAAGTGGTTTCGGTTCATCTCTAATAGGGTAGAAATAATCAGACAGTGTTTTATTTGGTCCATTCGTTAAACAAATAGAGCTAAATGCTTGTATACAGGGTGTGCAACAACTCTGAGTTCCATTTAAATGGTAGTTATAAACGGAAGTCCTAGATATAAATTTTATACAGTGAAGGCGAAAAGTCAAGCTTACTGTTTTTTTGACGTTACAGATTTTTTTATTCTTTATAACATATTAAAAATTGTTATAATCTTAAGGAGAATTAATAAGATACGAAAAGAACACACTTGACGCTTCATCCTTTTCTGTTACGTGAAAAAACAGACAATTCAAATACCAAAAAGTGAAAAAAGTAACATTTGCAAACGTTTGTTCCAAAAAGTTTCCTTTAGAATTTAATCGAACTTATGAGTGCTCTTTGGTCTTCACTATATATTACCTTTTCATCATTTATAAACACACACCCCCTTTACCTTTGTTGTTTCACCCTGTAGAAGAAAATGTTAAATACAAAAGTTTTAGGACTTGCTGTAGCCTATTTACAGCATATATTATCGTGAATACAGGGTGTCCCGTAACGCGTTAGAAATCACAGATATATTTTTTAAGTGGAACCCCACATATATCTATTTTATTATTCTTCTTTACTGATTTCAAAAATACGAAATAATATTTGATGGCTCTATCTTAAACGGTTCAATAAAACAAAGCTTTTTCAAAAATTAATTGTATTTTACACAAAACAAAAACTAAAAAGATTGTGCCATGATGCTGCAATTGCAATGTAACAAGTCGAATAGAAAGGTCAGTTAAAATTACTGTCATTTTGTAAATAATATATTATGTAAAGATTGTTTATTTATTTAAAAATGATTTATCAAATCAAGAACGGCAAAATATGTTGTTATTGTATGCAAAAAAATAATTACAACACGTCCTCTACAGGACAGAAGTATAGACAACAATATTCAGAAGTCTGTACAGACAATTTAGAGAAACCTCAAGTGTGAAAAGAAAAAGGCGAACAGTTCCTGCAAACAAACAAATGGATTTAAACATTCTCAAAAAAATCCGCAATCATCGAATCGTAAACTATCTTAAACTTTACGACAAAGAGGCTTCCAAAATAGATGCTCTTTCGGAAAGGTAAGACAGGAACTCATAAAACATTCTTACATACCCTAAAATGCGACCAACACAGCCATTATCGCAACAGAAACGAAAACGAGTTCAATTTTGCCAGCAAATGTTGCAAAGAATGGGCGAAGATCCTCAGTTTATTCATAAAATTTTATGCTCAGATGAATCCTCATTTTCAACCAGTGGAGTATCAAATAAGAAAAACCATACATTTTGGAACACTGACAATCCAAACTTTCTTAGAGAAGCGCGATTTCAAGGAAGACAGACGCTCAAAGTATGGTGGAGTATTTTAGGGGACCGCATAGTAGAACCATATATTTTTAAAGGCACATTAACCGGAGAAATTTTTTGGAAACATATCTGATCCATTTGGATCAATCATCCTCATAACACCAGGAGTGCTCAGGACTTTTTCAACAATAACTTTAGAGAATGGATCGGCAAATTTGGGACTATTCGATAGCCACCAAGCAGTTATGATTTAACGCCTCTAAAGTGTTTTTATTGGACATTCAAAACAGAGAGAAGATGAAAGAGTTGGTTGAATTAGATATTAACGACTTAAAGAATCGATTCAACAAATGCATTGGAGTAAACGGAGACAGATTCGAAAATCTTTTGTCGATATTTTGTTTTTTTTTTGTTTTCAGTTTTGTGAAAATTACTTTTAGTTTTTGTTTTGTTTAAAATACATTTAATTTTTGAAAAAGCTTTGTTTTATTGCGGCGCTTAAGATATAGACCCATTTAAAAAATATAACTGTTATTTCTAACGCGTTACGTGAACACCCTGTATATTCGATAATATATGCTGTAAATAGCTTAAATTAAGCCCTAAAACTTTTGTTTTTTAACATTTTCTTTTACAGGGTGAAACAATAATGTTAAAGGGGGTGTGCGTTTATAAATGCTCAACCGGTACATTTCCAGAATCAAATATTTCTAGCTTTTGAGATAGTCTAATGGGCCTTGATTGTGACACGCCCGGTATACCATTGTAATTAAATTTAAAGTTCGGATATTTTTTTTTTCTGATCAAAAATAACACAGGCCAACACACATTTTGGTGCCTGCGATTTTTTAACTGTTCCTGAGTAATTTTTGGATGCAGAATGTAAAAAGGTTCTCAGATTTTGTCTATCAGATCTAGTTTTTGAGATTTTTTAAAAAATTGTGTATATAATTTACGTTATAACTGTTATAATATATAATATTACTATTGACAGTTAAAAAAAACAAAGACACATGGATTTAAGTATTTATTGCAAAAACTTAATTTACATAATTACATTAGTCACTAATCACATAAAAATTTTCTTTTATACGATTTTCTAGAATGGAGTTTACTAGGGCAGTCTCGCTGAAGGCTCCAGCAGTAGTCCGCCATCATGTGGCTATCCCATCGTCCTTGATAACGATCTTCCATAGTTTTAATATCCTGGTGGAATCTTTCCCCCTGTTCTTCACTACAATCACCTAAGTTTTCTGGAAAACGATCTAGGTGGCTGTGGAGGTAGTGAACTTTTATACTCATGTTACAGCCGAGAATATTAAAATTTGAAAGCATAGTTTCCACTAATTCTACGTAATTGTCTGCTTTATGATTGCCAAGAAAATTTTGTACTACTTGAACAAATGAACTCCAAGCGTTAGATTCAGTCTCGTTCATTGATGTGGTGAATTGTGGATCTTTAACAAGTTGCCTTATTTGAGGACCATCAAATATACCAGCTTTTAGTTTTTCCGTGCTAATGCCAGGAAATTTACGTGACAAATACCCAAAACAATTTCCATCTCGATTTAAGGCCTTCACAAATTGCTTCATTAGGCCTAGCTTGATATGCAAGGGCGGAAGTAAGATTTTTTCTCTTGAAACCAAAGGTTCGTTGATCACGTTTTGTATTCCTTGAATCATGACATCTCTTGAAGGCCAATTTTTGTTAACCCAGTGCTCATTTTTAGCTCTGCTGTCCCAAAGGCACAAAAAACAAGGATATTTTGTATAACCACTCTGCTGCCCAAGGAGGAAGTTAATCATTTTTAAATCAACACAAATTGACCACTGATGTTCTTCGTATTTAATTTTTCTCAAAACTAATGCTATTGTTTCATATTCTTCCTTCATGGTAGTAGAATGACCAATAGGAATTGAGCCATATTTGTTACCGTTATGTAAAAGAACACATTTTAAACTACGTTTTGAACTGTCAATAAAAAGGCGCCAATCATCTGGAGTGTATTCAGGCAAACCCATTTTTTCTAAGAGCCCTTTTATATTGTTACAGAATACCAAGTCATTTTCCTGAGTGAAAAAAGGCAGCAGATCCTTATCTCTTTTACGATAAAATGTAATATTAGTACCTCGACAAAGTAGATTTTTTTCTTTTAATCTGGATGCAAGTAATTCAGCGGATTCCTTTGAGAGATTCAGGTCTCTTATAAGATCGTTTAGTTCTTCTTGATTGAAACACTGCGGAGTTGCTAAATCTGCTTCAAAATCGCTGTCGTTTTCTGATTGAATTCTTTTAACTTCGTCAGACGTTGATGTTTCTGTATCATCTTCTGTCAGTTTGGGTAGACTGCTGAATGATGGAACGGGTATTTCTTCCGAATGCACTACAGGCCTTCTTGCAGAATCTAGATCAGGATATGTCCATTTGTGTCTATTGTTTCTATTTATGCCTTTAATATTAACGAGACAAAAATAGCAGTCGTCATGATGGTTCCGCGGTTCTCTCCAAACCATTGGTACACCAAACTTTAGGCACTTCCTCTTTCCAGTTGTCCACTGTCGCAAATGTTCAACACATGTTTTACATATGAAATGTGGGGCCCAAGATTTATCTTGATCTCCTAAATGAACGCCAAAATAGGCAAGATAAGCTCTTTTCACAAAGTCAGAAATCCTTTTTCTGCTCTCTTTCAAAGTGTATTCACCACACACATAACAAAAAACATCGGGATGATTTGCACAGGTACGTCTGCTTGTGGATGCCATTGTTTCAGTTTAGTGTCTTGATACTACAAAACGACCAAAATTTACACAAAATGATAGCACAACTTTACTTGGGAAAACTCAGTAATATACTAAATCAAGTACAGCCAAGCAGGTATAGAAGGATCGGGTCATAGGCAATTACAGGTATAAAAGTAAGTAAGAGCATTGTATTGAGTAGTTCCTAGTATAGGAACATTGGGTCAGGGACAATTCCAGGTATCCATTTGGCTAATTAGATTCTGGGAAATTCCTATTTTGACGATTAAGTACATATTTATCTCTTTATTTGTTGTCCTTTATCAGAAAAAAATATATCATTTAACCTGTAACGTGTATCTCAAAAACTAGAGCTGATAGAAAAAATCTGGTGGCATTTTTGGAATCAGCACATTAAAAACATCTAAAATCAGATGTTAGATTTCTGGCACCAAATTTTTTTTTTCATTTTGTTGGCCTGTGTAATTAATTGCAAAATGACAATCAGAAATGGTTGTCCGGGATTTTCCAGAAAGTCTATCTGTCAATAAATTACAAAATACAGCTCACCAGAGAATTTATTCAGCCAACATGGAAGAAGTGGATTAAATAATGAAAAAAAGTGTCGCCCACAGAGGCGGTGAGTCTCCGGACCCAGAATTATTCCGAGATAGATTCGAATTTGTTTTGTGGACGAACATCTATACGTATATAGAGGCTAAGCACATTAGGACACAGCAGAACGATAATGAAAACGAATGTCCGTCTCGTTCGATTCTCGATCCACCATTATTGTGCAGAAATCTATTGTGCGGTGCCATACAAAAAATGATAATATTCTCTCGGTTTACTCGTCCTTTTATTTATTTCATATACATCGCAAATGGATACTGAGTGACAGAGAAAATTTTTAAACTTAAAACATGCTAAAATAAGTTAACAGAGTTCCAAAATCAGTTATTTCGGACTCCTATTGCAGCGAATTTATCTCCGTAAGAGCTACACATTTACAATGAATTGAAGCTTATAAGATGTTGGAAATCCTAACCCATCCTTGATTGATATTTTTCAGCAATTTCCCATCCCCCAATTTTTTAAAAATTTATAAGTGTGCAGGAGAACCGGGGATAGTCATTTCTTTGCCATGCACAAGAAGACCTTTCACAGACCTGAAATTGGCGGGACCGTACCATATCCAATTGACCCAGGAGCTCAATGTTAATGACCTGGGTTTCCTTCAGAGTAGATTGTAGATTGTAGATTGTTTTATCAGAGTCGTTTAGGCGGTTTGGCCTCCCCTCAATTCGACCTGCAGAAGATCTTTTGTTAATGACACTAATCTATGAATTGCCCAGCTGTCCCATACTTTTCTCTGGGGGCTAAATTCCTTGCCTCGTCAGGTGTTAGAGTCACCCCTCCATGGTGTTTTAGCCTTTTGCAGAAAAGTGCCATGCATTCACATAGCACGTTTTCTGTTGTCTCTGTTGCGTCGTCCTCGGTTAGGTCCAACTTTTTGAGATGGTACTTCACTGGGTGGTGTCCCGTAAAAAGGCCTGTAATTCGCATTAGGTCGCTTCTCTCTGTAGTTGGATAAGCTTCCTTGTGTTGGCCTCTGAAGGTTTGATAAACCTTTTTGATTGTCTTAGGCATGGAGTGTTTCTCCAGTAGGACTTAAGTTGTTCCTTTTCCCATCTCCGAAATTCTTCCATGATATAGCTTTTTGGAAAGCCAAAGATGGGCTCCGGTTCCGCTTCGTTCCCCTCTATGCCTTCATGTCCTGGCACCCATGTCAGAGTAATTTTTTTCCCCTGAGCTGCCAGTTGCTTTAGGGTCTGTTTTTTTGTATTCAATAGTTTTTTGGTATAAAAGTTTAAACTGTTTAATCTAATAAGCAAATTGTTGCAGACAAAAGATTATGATCTAGCATCTGCACTTTTTCAGGATCTTCGATCGGATAAATCATTTAATGAAAATTATTGTTGATGCAAGAGAACTGGCTGACGAAATTGACGTTGAAGCCAATTTTGAAACAACGAAGCTCGAGATGAACCGATCGAGAATTGTAAGGTAGATTTTTTTATTTTACAATTGACAAGACACTAAATGCAATAAATACTAAAGAACTTAGCGGTAGTAATTAGTTTCAATATTTTTATATATATGATTTAAAGGTCATGTCTAAAGAAAATATTTTAAAACATTGCAACGATCTAGAATTGTAATTCTGTTGATATTAATGGGGTAGAATTAGCAGAAGAAATTTGTGCAGTATCTGGGCTTATGGGCAAAAAAGCCCAAGCACTGTTGTGTTTTTAAATGTTTATTATGTATTACATATATTGTTTTAAATATTCATTTAAAACATAATTTTTATTTGATTTAAAAGAACTGGCGGAAAATTGCCTGTTTGTCCGGGGTGACTGAAGGCTAGAGCTGGCCCTGGTTATAGAAACAAAACGAAAAGAAAACGAGAGAAAATACGGAAAATCTGAAAAATAAAAACAGAAGAAACAAAGTGTTGCAGAGAAGAAAGAAGTAAAAAACTCGCGAAATTCGACAAGTTATCTTAGAGACCTTAAAATTGACACGTTTGGTTTTTCTCCAATACCGACTGGAGACTGTGATGACCTGATTCTCGGGTGAACAAACGAAGGTACTCAAAACTAGTGAATTTTTTAATGATTTCACAACGTTCAGAAGGCGTAATTCGCTAAATGATGCGGGGTTTTCACTTCTAAAAGAACACCACAAACATATTAGTAGGAACATGAAATTAGAATCCAATTTTAAAAGTGCTTTAATTATTTTGTCAACGTATATAGAAATACACATTTATTTACAGCCCTTTGAATATCTCTGAGAAGAAGAGTGTCGAATATTACCAGTAGCGAGCTTTTACACAAATTGTTATTATATTTTCTATATCGCTTAGTATAATGGATCGGTTAGGTAGTAATTAAGTAATGTGCGGCCGGCCTAAATCACAAGAGGCGCATAAATTTATTAACGCATTGTATATTGTTTGAATATGCCCGTGTGCTCAATGTTATGCTAATGCGTTCAGCATTAAACGTGATTATTGTTAACGAACTCAAGTCATCCGGATCCGTACAGGGTTTTGCGTAACCTACACGGTTATGTAGAAATAATATTAAACCTAATAGCAGAAAAATGTCAAGTAAGTTTTGTAAGTAGGAACTTTTCATTTAGAGCTTGTATAAAAACTTACAGGGATGTCTACTTCACGGGTCTTCCAGGCTAGTAAAATTAAACTTGTGGAGCAATTCACCGTGGTTAATCCCACTTGTATGGGGTTGAAGCATGGACCCTCAAGAAAAACCACATCGAGAAACTACAAGCATTCGAAATGTGTTCCCTGGACCGATAGAGACTAATACCTGGGTCATATAATGGGACGACAGAAATACACACTTCTCCGACTGATAGTCCAGGATTAGTGAAAAGCGCAGCATTGGAAGACGCCGTGTGTCGTGGCTAAAGATCCTGAGGAATTGGTTTAACTGTAGCAATGTTCAACTGTTCAGAGCTGCAGTCAACAAGGTCCGGATTGCTGTGATGATAGCAAACATCCGATAAGAGATGCACTATAAGAAGAAGAATACCTCCTGAAGGCCCATTTGCTTTGAGGGTTACATATTTTAGGAATCGACGCTGTCCTCGCCCTATAGTGTTAATGTATTTTGAGTATATTGGGAGACGAAATTAATGAGGTATAATCGTCAGAAATGCCATAAGGAATAACAGATGTCCCAAATTTGAGCCCTGACGTACAACAGATGCAGCGATAAATGATGGTAGTTCAGGGACCTATGGGAGAAAAGGCTGCTGGGTTAGGTTGATATACCACCTATTTTTGAATTGAAAATGGCTTTCAATTGAACAATAAAAATCCAGGGCTGTATTTAAAAAAACGAAGTTGATGATTTTTTTTCCTCTTAATTTTCTTGAACCATATATTTATAATTTTTTGGATATCTTTCTTGGGTTTATGGTTCGCATTAACAAACAATGGTGAGATAAAAAAATTTAATTATTATTATTAGTCTCCTTTTTGAAGACAAAAATTGTTTTGTCGAAACGTCGTAGGGAAGAAAAGAATTGACATGAAATAAAAAATTTTTATCTCACCATTGTTTGTTAATGCGAACCAAAAACCCAAGAAAGATATCCAAAAAAAAAAGAAGTTGATGATGGTTTTTCAAAAACGAAACGTTGTAGTGAAACTTTGTAAACACTAGCTTATTACCCTCAAAAAATAACAATGAGAAAGTGCTTTTAATTTTTTTATATCTGTAAAAATAACGTCAGAAATAAATAAAAACGAAAATTGCAAGAAATAGTTTTTTCAAAAATTCTCGAAAACGGCTAAAGTTATTTAACTTTTGAAAATACCATTTAAAAGGTGTTTAAATTGTACAACTTTTCTCTAACTTAACCGACATTGTAACTCCTACCGTTTCCAAGATTCCAATCTTATCTTGAACGCAGTATATAAACGGATTTATCTGGCACACCTTCGATTTTCGACAACAAAAAACATCCAAAGCAATAATAGCGTTGCCCAGTGAGTGGACCTACAAAGGTCCACCAGCCGCGGTCAAATTGGATAATTTCCAAACTTTATTACGTTGGGTGGCTGATGAATATCAGGATCATGCTCGGAAACCCGAAAATGCTGAAAAGTAGAAATAAAATGTAACAATAAAAATATATAAGATAGGCTTCGAATTTTGTAATATTTCTTTTAAAAAATGTTTTTCATTTTCAAGGTTTGTGTTTTACTGCAGATATAACCAAAGTCGATTTTTTTAATATACTTTTTAGCGCCCAAGAATTATATTTTTGATGTTTTTTCGTCATACCAAATAAGTCATAATTTGTCCAAATGATACGTTTTGTTCGTTTCCTGAAACTTTAGAAAAAGTCTTTTCAAAAATAACCGATTCATTTATGGTTATACTCAGAATGCAAAAAAAACACTCATATTGTAAGCTATTAGTTAATCAATTAAAATTCACAAACCGTATATTAAGAAGCCACGTCTTTTCGTCTTATTTATAAATTTCTTGGCTTCACTTTTCATCACATTAACCTTAACGGAACTCATATTCAATGTAAACTATTTTTTTTTTTTAACTTATTAGCATAATTGTTCTCTTTCCATTTTTTCGTCTGTTTGAATTTCAAGTCAAATACGCATTCCAGTCTGACATCTAATTGATCACGTTTTTACAATTTAATTGACAAATCCATAAATCACCAGTCACGATTTCGGCTACAGCTCTAAGTGCCTGTATTCCCATAACTTTTAAATGCAAACTGAAAAATGCTTGAACTTACTTAGATATACAACAGTTTTTTTTGTTTTTGTTAAGGATCATTTATTTATGTTATAGAGTTTTTGTTGCTTTGTTCATGTATAGGGCGGCACATAATTTCTATAATATTGTTTTAATTTTGTGTACTACTTTCACGGACATTTGTCCATCTTACTTTTTAAAAATTAGATTTTTTAAATGGTGAACACTGTCGACTTCAATTTGACGAGCCCTTCCCAAGACATTTTCCATAACTCTGATTATCATGTCAAGCCTCAATTGTTGAATTTCATCAAACAGTGTACCTTTAAGGTAGTCCCAGAGGAAATAAAACTGTTGCCATTAAATCTGACAATCAGAATAGCCAGTTGAAATTTGAAAGTGTCGAAATTAATCAGTCTCCAAAATCGCTCTTAAGGGAGTCCGATGGAAATCTTAAACAAACATATTCCATTCAAAAAGACCCTGTACACGGCACTGGAATCATAACATTATATTGACCAAACCCTGACTCTATAGCCATATATGCCGACAACGACGACGTTTCCTAATTATAAACTTCTGATAAGCAAAAACTGACCGGTCTATAAACTCTCTCTATCCGTTAGTTTTTCTTTTTCTTATATACCTACTCTTTCTCTATGTGTATATGTATATTTGTATACGTTTTTGCAGATATGCAAATACACTTTATCATAATAAAGTGCCTTGAATATAAATAAAGTGGAAAAATGTATACCTAAACCTATTCGACTGCACGAATACCCATATTTTATCACTAGTTTTTTTTATTCAGCTGGTGTTCGGCTGGTTGGCTTATAAATATCTCAATGTGCTTATCTGAATTTTTTAATATAAAAATAACTTTCAGCGACAAAAATTTACTTTACAGAGCGATAAGTTAGCAACTGTTTCTTTTTTGCCATTTCTAGAATCAAACTAACCTCATTTGGACTCAACAAAAGGATGGCCACTTGCTTTTAGAACACTATAATAAAAATTAGAAAATTAGTGTTCTAAAACCAAAATATCGAGTGGTGTGGCTGCCTGATGAGTATAAACGAGTACGAAATATGCGCATATATAATAGTCTCTAGTTGATATTTTGCTTGTAATTCAATGCCAGTCGTGGTACCAGCCAGTGGAGTAGGTATTTTGCCTTGTTCTCTAAATTTATACATAAGATTTTCGATAGCGGGGACAGATCGAAACATTCACTTTCTTATTTTCTACAAAAATATGTTTTTACCTATCAATAAAATCGCATCTAACAAAAATAACATCACATTCTAAATATTATATACCTACATTAAGCTCTAAACAAACGGTTATCTGTGCACCAGGTACAGAGAGCGTGCAAATTACTCTCCAGATGATCGCAATCATTCAAGGAATTAATGGGCTGGAAGATCTTCAGATCGTCAGAATAAGCAAGCCTACCACACGTAAAAGACTCAATTAAGTCATTAATGAAAATATTGTGAACAATATAGGACCGAGATTGGAACCCTAGACTTGGAAGGAAAACGAAATACTTTTTGACTTCATAATCTACAAACTGTAATCGTTCGAATAGATATCATCGGAAGAAGTTGACCAAACGATAAGAGAAACCAAAATTCTGTAATTTAGACAACAAATTGTAGTAATCGGTCAAATGCTTTGCAAAAAACGGTATAAATTACGTCCACCTGCTGGAGATCATCAATAGCTGAACATATGAAAATCTATTCTGAAGCTGAGAATAAATTTTCTCATATATTACAATCTCTAGAACTTTAGAGAAGTTACAAAGAAGAAAAATTGGCCTGTAGTTGCTAATCACATCAGACTTCCCTGATTTAAGGATAGGTGTAACTTTTGCTGTTTTCCAGGAAATAGGAAACGTGGAAGCCTCAAGAATTTGCTTAAAAATATGTTGCAATGATGCAGAGAGCACACTGATGCAGTCTTTCACAAGGAACTGACAAAATGCAAAATGCATCAAGATCCACAAAGGTTTGCTTAACAAAAATAAAAACATTGTTGATGTAAGCTGTCTTCTACTGGTTACCCATAAATGGTTTGTCTTCCACGATGTGTTTCACTGTTTCCAGTTCCGTATTGGATGATCAATTTTATACAAAAATTCTTGCACCGATCCATGGCAAATACAGCAGATGCTTAAAGATCAAAAGCATTATAACGAACAACCCATGCAATCCTGTGCTTAGTAAACTATTTAATAAATTTCTTTTAATATTATGTACCTATATACTCGTACATCGAGGACAGATATACTCAGAACTTTCTAACTCATTAAACTTTAAAAATACGTAATAATTGAAGCAGTTTTTAAATTTAATATAAAGCCACTTAATAATAAACTGGTCTCATTAATATTAAAACACAAACAGCCGACATCTGTTTTATTTTATTTTACATTACGCATTTCAATAATATTATGATTTCCGCTGATTGCCATCATGATCAGTGGGGCCTGATTACCATCCAGTCCATAATTCCTGTCAGAACTTAATAATATTTATTATGAATACGTATTATAACTACTCGTTCGTACATATGTATGGGTACCACATATTCTTACATACATACATACATATAAACATTCCTGCTTTTGTTTCAGATATATTAATAAACCAATATATTGCACAAAAGAAGTCCGTCAACGACATGATTTTACCGGTAACTTGTTGTTGATAACTGGCTGACAACTAAGTAAGAAGTCCTAGAATGTTTGGGTACAAGGTAGGCACCATAAGTTTGATAGTATATTATTCACAAAGTATAATATAGCGATGGCTATTACTCCCGAAGGTGACGTTTAAGGCGAGAGTTTGGCCGGATACAATCTTGTGAGACTCAGTTTTTAGAAACTATAATATTGGGTCTTGTTTAAGTAAAGCTAATGCAGAATACGTACGTAATATTTACGTATTCAAATAACAGATTTTCCTATGCTAACTTGAGCCATGCCTCAGTTTACTCGATATGTAGTTTGTTCATAATTGATAGTGCTAGGTTCTAGAGTGAACATTTATTGTTATTTGAAACTCAAAACGTACATTTTCGTATTGATACCAATTCGTGTTGGTCGTTTTAATTATAGACAAATGTAACCTTCCTTAGCTTTAGATACAAATCAAAGTGACTTGCGTACTTTTAAAGGATATTTAAACCCACGAAATGAGTTGTTGGAAGTGGAATGTATGTCTGAAGTCTGCCGTAGGAATATATTCACGATCGTCTGCCAGTGTGGGATACTATATTCATTCTGCAAAATAGAGAATGTTTTGTATTGAAAACTCATCTTTTTCTTTCTACTTAAAGCAATTTAAAACATTTTATTTTATTCTGTGTTAGGTTTTAATACTGCTTTTAAAGAATTTCCTCCCATAGATAAAACGTATTAAAATTTTTTTTAAGAAATACTATGTCGCGCTTTAGAAATTGAAAGTGCTATCCTTGAAAAAGTTTCGGATTTTGATAAAAAGTGATCGCCAAGTTTATTGCAAATATAAAGAAAAGACAAAATAATAAATTGTTTATAATTGGCTAAACACTTAACCTAAAATTGTCTAAAACAAAAAACGGATCCATCCGGAAGTTGTAAGTATCTACAAGGCATGTTTTAAGTGAGTACCGTTTTGGAATTAAAAAAAGACGTGCAGAGATATCGCAATAATTTTATTTTTACATGAAAGCCTGTACCTTAATCTACTTTTCTACATAATTTCCGTGAATATTGAGGCACTTGTCATAACATGGCACCAGTTTTTGAATACCCTCCTCATAAAATTCTGCCGCCTGACTTGTTAACCACTGTATCACAAATGTTTTGACTTCGTTATCATTTTTTAGACCAAATTGTTACTGGTGACGAAACATGGGTGGCCTACGTCACACCAGAATCGAAACAACAATCCATGGAATGGCGACATTCATCATCACCCAAAAGAGTGAAGTTTAAGCAAACAATTTCTGCCCGGAAAATCATGTGCACAGTTTTTTGGGACAGAAAAGGAGTATTGCTAGTGGAGTTTCTGCATTTGTGATACAGTGGTTAACAAGTCAGGCGGCAGAATTTTATGAAGAGGGTATTCAAAAACTGGTGCCACGTTATGACAAGTGCCTCAATATTCACGGAAATTATGTAGAAAAGTAGATTAAGGTACAGGCTTTCATGTAAAAATAAAATTATTGCGATATCTTTGTACGTCTTTTTTTAACTCCAAAACGGTACTTACTTAAAAAACATGCCTCGTATATTCGAGTTTTAAGTGTCTCCTGAGGATACTAACAGTTTGAACAAGACGCGCGACGAGATTTAATAAAGTGTTTTGTTAAAACGTTTATTTCAATATCACTCTTACACCAAAGGTCGCTTGGATTCGTATTAAACCACAAACTGACGAGCAGCCACTGCTCATCACAAGTAACTTCAAAGCTCCCCCGTACATCGACCATACACACAATACTCCAGCTAGTTCAGAGCTATAATTCATTTTAAAATTTTAATTCATTATATTATATTTTATTAAAGTAGAAGAACAATGGGTGACTTTGGTTCTTTTATATTGCCGCATACTTGTAAATATTTCAACAAATGGACCGTTTTTTTTTCTCTTCGGTTACATGCGTGTGGATCGGTTCCTTGTTTTTCTCGGCCCCTTTCCTCTCACTTATGCATAATTTCGAGAATATTGAGCTTGATCACAAAACAAGCATAACAAATAAATGGTAATATACTACCTACCTATGTTATGGATGTCTGTGTGTATACGATTAAATAATCCAATTAACCATCGGTTTTGAACGAAACGATACAGTAAATCCACATACTGAAACATTTGAATTTGACTCAATTATTCTACGACGACGTTTCTCTGTTAAATCTTCCTGCATGACCTTTTAGTAACAATTGGTTTGTATGATTGACTTTCTTACCATTGCAAAGACTCCACGTAACTCCAAAATCTTTGAAGAGCTGGGACAACTCTTAAAAGATGATGCCAAAGAGAAAACAAAACTGTTTAAGAAGTTTCTTTGCTTCAACAGGAATAACTCAGGTTGCCTCGTACATCTTTAAATAAAATAATTCGAATATTATGGAACATTGAGGAGTCTAGTTCGTTGTATTTCATCAGAAGAGTTGAGTTTCAACCTTAATGAAATATCAGCGAATTCTTGTGGTGTCGGATTTCGGTCTAATTTTTGCACAATCATAATTTGATGAGTCACCCTTGCGAGAGTCTTTACAGCTGCCCATATCTTAAAGAACGGACATTCGGTACAACTACACACATAAGTATATTTATGTATAACTCATGATTGACGTTGTATGTGTATGAAGTTGCGTGGATTTTCAGGAAATCGAGTTTTGATAACGGTCGAATGAATAAACAAACAAACTGAATTAACGATGAGTGATAATAATATACTGTGTTCTATTATTGCGAACATGCGTTTAGGGACTCTTGTCTAACCATATACTATGCAGCTAGCGGCGTTTACAAACTATTTCAACTATACTCTGGAATTTTAGTCGAGAAATTCTCTATTGCAATTCGAAATGAAATGTAATGAAATTATCGGTGTAGAAATCATTTCTATACCTACTCATGTGTCGTAAAAAAATATATAAAAATTGTCTTTGTCCTGATCCTTTTCAACTTTGATCTGGCCATAATTTCCTGATAACTAAAAAGAACTGCAAGATCATGCCTGCAAACTTTTGTGAAAATATTGAAAATCAAGTAGGGATACGTATTTTGTGAAACACAATTAATCCAAACTAAAAGCTGATTTTCTCAGCTCAAATTTACTCTCAACACAGTACTTGTACTTGTCGTGTATTATAGAGCTGTTAGAGAAAGTCAAAAAAATGCTAGAATCGTGATTCGTTAGAGTTATTGGAGTTGAAAATGATAATAGAAAACATTATTATTTGATCCTAAATTTTAACATACTAACACCTTTTTTATATTTCGGGATTAGAGCACAAAAATAAATATTAATCATCGAAAATCACTTTGTTGTTTTTCAAAATATTCCCCATGAAGATCTCTACACTTTTGCATGCGTTTGAAATAATTGTCGAAGCACTTTTGCCACTCTGATTGAGGTATCTCCAAAACATGCATTCTGAAAGCAGCAACCGCTTCTTCAGGTGTCGAAAAACGTTGACCTCTCAGTTGGTTTTTTACGTACGGGAATCAAAAGAAGTCATTCGGTGCCAAGTCAGGACTATACGGCGGATGACTCATCAAATCGATGTTTTGGGTGATCAAAAATGCAGTTGTTTGAGCCGATGTATGAGAGCTCGCATTGTCGTGATGATCCGTCTTCGGCGGTTGGTTTTCCTGATATCTTGGAAGACAACTGATGAATCTTTTAAGTTACTGTAAACAACAGAAATAGCGCTCGTATGTCAAAACGTTCTGAGTACGTATAACCTAAAAAATGTCCAACTTTACGATAGAGCTGTCAGTTGCCAGATTCCAACACCAGGGTTGCCAAATCCCGAAATATGAAAGGCAACCCTCGCAGAGTAACCGGTGGCCATCAGCCTCAAATTTTTCAGCTATTCGTATTCGACCAAAAGGTTTAGTCTGGATTTCATTTAATATGTTCACGTGCAGATCACGCAGTGATTATTGTTTTGGCTTAGTATCTTTCTTCGATAAATAGACTATAGAACTGTTGACTTTACAAGAAGGCATGCCGATCAATACTGATAAACCTTCGTCCACCATAATCCAAGAAGTAATTTTGGTAAAAACTACAAGTTTTTAATTAAAATTTTTATTTTCTTTCAGTGCCACAATAACGCCTCGGTTGATTGCATTGTAGGGTCTGAGCGGACCCACTTATTTTGGAACTAGTTGGCATAAATAGACTTTAAGGATCCTAAGGTTTTATTGATCTAGCCAAGGCCTTTGACACTGTTACTCATGAATTGTTAATTAAAAAATTAGATAATATTGGTGTTCGAGGCATTGGCCTGGATTTATTTTCAAGCTATTTACATAATCGGAAGCAAATGGTTAAAATAAATGACATATTAAGTGACCCATTGCCTTGCTCATATGGAATCCCACAGGGAACAGTTATTGGTCCTCAATTATTCAATATATATGTCAATGATTTATTAAACCTCGAGTTGCCTGGAGACCTGCTTTCATTTGCAGATGATACAGTATTCTTAGTAGAAGGCAAAACGTGGCATGATGTAGAACAAAATGTAAAAACTGGTCTTCAAATAATAACGCAATAGTTTGACAAATATTGTTTAACCATTAACTTCGAGAAAACTGTGTATGTTCCTTTTGCAAATTACGTAAGCACACTACCAGTAGGTAATGATATTAACATTCATTTGGTGCAAAGAGATAGGAGTTGCAGTGTAAGTAAAAGGGATTATGTTAAGTATCTAGGTATTATGATTGATCAACAATTGAAATGGGATATTCAGATACAAACGTTGGTTAAAAAAATACGCTCTTTTCTATACATTTTTAAAAACACAACGAAAATTTTATCAACAAAAGAAAATGTATGTCTTTATTATGGTTGGGGTGGAGCATACAGAAGCAATCTTGAACCTCTACTTATCATACAAAAAAGAATCTTAAAAATTATTTTTCATTTGGATATTCGTTATCCAACAGAATAGCTGTTTACGGTTGCTAATGTGTTAACTATTCGACAGATGTTTTATAAGAGTGCTGTAGTCCATCTTAATAAATCAAATCAATTTTTAGGAAAGCTTGATCATAATTATTTAACGCGTGATAAAAAAAGAGATATTATTAGGGAACCTGTATGTAAAAAAGCAATCGGCCAGAGATCTCATGCATATATTGGCCATATGGTGTATAATCAATGCCATTGGAATTAAAGGATAAAATTAATTTCAAGAATTTTAAATTCATACTAGCAACTTGGTTGAAGTCTGAATATTATATAGAAATTTTACAATGATGTTACTGCTGGGTGTCTGTTTTTAAGGCTTTTATATTGATACGTGAGATTTTTATTTGTGTATAACCTTCGATTCACTCCTACGGATGGATGAAGGGGGAGAACGGGAGAAAAACATGTTCATCTCTAATTTTTTGTGTTCATTTCTAATTTTTAAGAATAATTAAATGTTTATGTAAGTTATAAAACATTATTGGATACAATGGGATAGATTATTTGAGGGTCTGATAGTGAGTGAGCAACCGTTTGGTGTCTGGTGGTGTTTGGAGGAAGCGGATAAACTTTACCAAGTTTTTGCATCCTCTAGGCACCGCTTAGTAAAATCAGGGCGGTGCACATATAAGATTATATTTGTTTCTTTATTATTATTTATTTTATTTATTTCGGCTTAGAGCAAAATAACATGTATATAATTTAAGTGGATATTGGAAATAAATAAATTTGAATTGAAAAGAAAAAACAGGCAATTACAGTAGATCAACGCCAATTCTGATCAGCAAAACGGGATATTAAACGACCGGGAACTGATTCATGCAGTAATTGAATTATTTCTGTAATGTATAGGCGCCACAAATCGATTACCATTAAATTGCCATTGCCTCCGATGGTGCCCAGAATTCTCACCAAATGGAAATGTTTTGTAGATTTTCTAAACCCTAAATGCGACAAATTTGTTGATTTATAAAATCATCAATATATTAAATTCAACCTTATCGCTAAGAGTGCTTGTTTTTTTTTTTCAATAAAATCAGTATCCACTAATGTTGTTCCATAATACCTTAAAAAATCCCTCTTTTCATTGTACGTGGTCAGTAAATTAAAATTTTTGAGTCGATTGAATTTTGCAAGCATGAACATTCAAATGTTTCCTGCTTTCTTCCTGCCAAACCGTGCCGAATTGATGTTTCTGGATTCTGACAACACTCAGACGGCCAGGATGTTTACGATCATTATTGGATCCAGTGTGATTGAATTTTTCAATTGACTAATCTTTTCGCAGTTGATAATATTGCAAATTTGGAAGTGTAGCAGCTAAACCATCAGCTGTAAAGCTGTTTTTTTTTGTTTTGTTGCCTACCGTCCAAATGCCGCTAAAGTCAAACCTTGTGTGAATTTTAGAAAATAATAGAAACTCCTCAAAAAGCTGTTTTGTTTTGAGAAATTTAAGCCCCAACGTTCCTATTTCGCAGATATGCAAAAGCGAAAATAATTCACAACAAACAAAACCTACTAAAGAATTTAATCTCTTTACGCCTGAACACGAAATACCAAAAACACTTGCAAATTGGAAGTGATTTTATTGTCTACCGACGAATAATAGTGTTTGCGATTCTCATATACGAATACATACTGGAATATGTGTTTATGTATTGCAAACACAAAAACGGAATTTGCACTGCATCGTAAAGCCTCTTTCTCGTTTTGCGTGGAAATCTCTCTGATGCTTTCGCTTATTTTATTTTTTGTTATGGGTTTCTCCGTAGTTACAACATGTAGGTACCGAGGAAAGGGTGAAAGTGGTGAATTTTCTTGATTTTATTTTGCATTACAGAGTGGACACACGTCGATTTTCTTTGTGATACACTGAAAAAAATATTGTACGTAAAACCAATGAATGCCCCTTGCGTAGTCCAACAGCAGCAATGCTGTCAATCGACCCTGATCTACCGCCCCCAATGCATCATCCAGTATTTTAAGTCATGTCGTGGAGCAACTGTGACCCTGACGGAACCCAGACTAGACCTCCGACAACAATCCATGCCCATCAAGATATGTTTTCATTTGATTGCAGATCACTCTCTCAAAAACCTTGGAGATCGCTGGGAGTATATTAATCGGTCTATAAGATCCTTAAATGTTGATGGAGTTTTAGTTTTGGGATTGGAATGACATTGGCTTCTTTCCAACATGTTGGGAAGTTCCTCTTTTCTATATAGTAATTAACTAGATGCTGTATAAAGGGCATTATAAACGAACAACTACTACTACTGCATATCAATACTGATCATGTCACTGCCTACAGCATTTGACTTAATCCCAAGCAATGCATCAAGTACGAGTATCTCCCCATGATCCACCATTGTAAATTCAAAGTTAATATCAGGCATAATTTTATTACCTAAGTAAAAATTGATCGTTCCTGGATCCGGATTGTTGGTAGAAGTGGCCACAAAAAAATCATAAATATTATCATCATCATGAATAAAAGACGGTATTGTGATATTTTCCCTTGCATAATTTCCAATTTTGTTTAGAAGAATTTCCGCGGACTTTAGTTTCCAAATATAGTTTTTTCTCCCTTTTCACCTCAGACGACAGACGAATCTGACATGTTTAGCATTTAATATTAACTAAATTAAAAATAAAGCCTTTAGATTTCGAGTGTCGTACAAATATGATTTAATTTATTTACAAAGCAGGTGCATCAAATCAATGGACGTACAGCAATAATTTTGAGTCTTATTTGGGCTTTTAAGTTCTCTAACCATTGGTACTAGTATATTTGAACCATACTGCACTTTGCAGTACACATAATACATATGTACCTATATGCTCGCGATTATTGATTGAATACAGAACAATAATCTCAATCTTTCGTAATAATAATTTCCGGCGAACACAATTACGTAAAACAATTATTATAACCCAATGTAATAATCAGCTAACATTGGTTTAACGTACAAAAGTCATAGATTCATGTTTATCGTTCGTAACATTAATAACCTTCAGACATCGCATAGATTAATGTTCATCGTTCGTAATATTAATAACCAGCTAACATCGGTTTTACGTATTGGAGACATAAACTAATCTTCATCGTTCGTAACATTAACAACCTGGTAACATCGTTTTAACGTACAGGAGTTATAAATTAATGTCCATCATTCGTAAGATCAATAACCGGCGAGCATAAATTTATGTTCTTTATTTATTAATTCAACGTAGAGAATTCGCTACCGAATTTATGTACGAACGTTCATTGTATTAATGTCGCCCATCATCGGCTCAAATTTAATGTTGACGTTCATTGATTTGAAGCACTTTTTTATTAATATCACGTACCTTTTCGGTTCAGTGTAAGGACATTTTTGGCAAAATGGGAGTTTTTTTGTACGTCAGGTCATTCAATAAGTAGGATAAGTAAGAAAAAAGCAAGTATTATTAAAAAGATAAAATACCAGAAGGTACATCTGAACAGTGGTTATATCAAAAACAAAGAGCTCAATTTCCAGTTCCAGAGATAACCACACAATTCAAAATCCAACTCTCGAACAACAGAGTGGAGTCTGGTAACGTCGTAGTGTCAAATAGGTGTTGTCACTTTAGAACAAACCCAGTTGTTAAATTTCCTGCGGCTGCTGCCGTCACCATTAAACTTTATACACACCGAGTTGTGTGTGTCTCTCTGTGTGAATGCAAACTGTCTTTTGTGTGTTACTGAACTGTACTGAAGGAAGATTAGAATTAGCGAATGCACATTATTAGAGATTCGGATGTAATTCAGTAGAAATGTGTGTGTGAGAGTGTATGTGAACATAAAGTTTCAGGAGTCAAACAGCCAACGAACGTGTTTAGTTCCAGCTGTATTATTTTCCATTTTCAGTTTTGTATACCTATATAAGTATTATTTAGATTAAATTTCTGAAGTTGCATAAGAGGATATTGATTTTTGACAAGATCCTCAACACTCACTGATAATTATTTGTGTATCAAACAAATAACAAAATACATATTCAGTTTTCCCCAGAAGTTGGAATTTGGCAAAAGTGATACCCCTTCCAAAAGTCCAAAATCCTAAAGAGTTTAAATATATTAGAAACATAAGTATACTTCCTACTTTTTTTAAAATACTGGAAAAAATTATTGACAAACAGCTTAGAGCTCACATTAGTAACAACTCCATACTACCGCAGTTGCAGTTCGGATTTAGACCTGGTCATGACTGTGTGTCAGCTCTCACTAACATCACAGATGATATCCTCCGATCTATAGATGATAAGAAGTTCACCGTTTTGACTCTCCTGGACTTTTCAAAGGCATTATTGGATACTTTAAGTCACAATCTTCTTTCTTCAATTCTAAAGTATGTTGGGCTGACGTCAAATGCATCCGCGCTACTCAAAAATTATCTGTGTGGAAGGGAGCAGGCAGTTTCATATAACGGCGAAATTTCCAATTTTCTTGCGCTTCGTAAGGGTGTGCCTCAAGGGTCAATCCTAGGACCCCTTTTGTTTTGTATATATACTTCCAATGCACCAACGAATATTTCAAACTGCCAGCAGCATTACTTTGCAGATGATGCCCAACTATATCTATCTTTTACTCTGGAAGAAGCTCCCATGGCTATTAATTTAATCACTAACGACCTTGAATCATTTAGAAGATATGCCGAGGATCACTGCTTGAAACTAAATACCGAGAAAACCGTTGCAATACTATTTGGTCGGAAAAACGAAAGAGCCCCATTTTTTAACACTTACACCAATGTTCTGAACGTGGATGGTTCTGTTGTAGAATTCCGGCAGAAAGTGAAAAATCTTGGTCTAATACTGGATGATGAATTACGTTTCACAGCGCACGTAAGTAACTCTTTACAAAAAACTTACTTAAATTTGAGGCTGTTATTTCAAAATAGGCATTGTCTACCTTCAAAACTTAAAATGATACAAATATTTTATAAAAAATGAAAATTAAATTAAATTTGCAACAAAAAAGTCCAAAATCGTACATTAAAATCTTTATTCGTTTGAGAGTTATGGCCAAAAGAATCTTATTCACCAAAATTCGTTGAAAAATTATGTATCTTTAATTTTCCTTGATCAAGAATGCCATGGGAAATAAAGAAATAACAATGGATAACCAATGAAAATAACAAAAATTATCAATAGCACTAATAATATCAAAACAAACACAACAACATTATAACTACCAACACAACTTTCATAAATGTTCAAAATGACCCCGATTTTGCAAAATGCAGCTATTGGCTCTTTTTAATGTACTAGCAACCGCCGCTTCCATTTCAGCTCGTGGAAGCGACGCCACTGCATTTTGAATTCGCTCAATCATGTTCTCTCGAGTGGTTGGTGATGTTTGGTAAACCATGTTTTTAATCCTTCACCACAAGTAAAAATCTAACACTGTCAAGTCCGGGTATCTAGGTGGCCACAAAAATACGTTACCCCTTCCAATCCAGCGATTTCGATAAACAACATTTAAAAAATTGCGCACCTGGGCATCCCGTGTTGATACCACATGGACATCCGTACGTTGAGTGGAACGTCTTCTAAAAGGATTTGCAAATTAGTTCTTAAAAAATTGAGATACAATTCTCCATTCAGATGGCCATCAATAATATTAACCAAGAACGCCATGGTGAAATAATCATGTCAGATTGGCAATCAAATAATGGTATTCTTACAACAAAATTGTAATATTTTTAATCTGTTAAATGATAATTATGTCTCAACGATATTTATATAGCGTATGACAACTTCAACAATTTTCTCAGTAGAGAGCGCTATCCTAAAAGGTTTAGTGAATTGTTTCTTTGAAACTCCCTGTATTTTATTATCGAACCAATTACAGTAATAAAATAAACTACGTAGGTACATTTTTTGATGAAATTTATGGCTCTATGAGATCGCATCGCATCGAAAAATATGTTGGTAATTCGTTTTTTGGCTTAAAATAAATGTCACTGGCAGTATTACCAATAGCAAAAAGTTTTCAAGGTGCCGGTCGCCTGAAACTCTATAATGTGGCAAATAAAACGGTAAATTATGACTGGCACAAAAAAGACTTCTTTATGCCGCCGAGGAAATACAAAAAAAAAAAGTCGATAACTAATATTTCCATAAATTCTCTATTAGGTACCTGTTTCTACTTCTCTAAATATGACGAGACGAAGCCGTGGTTTGGGAAATATAATTGGTAAATATGAAATATTGGAAATAAAAGCACATTGAGGAAAAACTTTGAGAGTGCGGGATTTATAGAGGAAATATCGACTGTATTTATAGGTTATATAGAGTATAGGTAATTTTATAGCCTTTGGCACTCTGTATACACATGCGGTATTAGTGCAGGAATATTTTACGAACTCTAAGAGAAAACTTTTGTTGGTTATTACAGTTGTTGTTACAAATTGTCGAATAAACAATACATAGTAGATGAGGGATTTGAGTTTTCCTTTTTCTTTTTAAAATTATTGGTTTGCAAGTTTAGGATTAAAACAAATGTTTTGTGTACATCATAATATGATAACTCGATTTTATTATTCGACATAGTTGCCTTCGAGGGCAATACAACGAGTATAGCGATTTTCCAATTTTTATAGTACGATTTCTCTTTCTCGTCAAAATAGGCCTGAGTTTCAGTGATTACTTCATCATTGGACTTAAAGTATTTCTCCATATTTCATAATGGATTTTTTGCTTGGGGTGAGGTTCTAATTAAAACACATTATAAGTGAAACCAAGCTCCTGTTTCATATGTCAGACAACGTTTCAGCAATGCATAATTGCCTTCTTCAGGCACAAGTTGGTGGGTGTATTAGTTTTTTTTGTGGATTAATGGATACTATACAAGGTGTTTCAAAAAAAGCCTTATTTACAAAGATACAAGGTGTTAAAGATACCAATCCAGGCAATTACGTATACAGTTTCTGAAATACCGTACAAGCATTCACAGAAAAATTATGAAACCAAAAAAAAATTGTAAATATTTCTATAAAGTTAAATTTTGTTCGGAAACAAATTCAAAACTAGGATTCTACAGTGTGACCTCTCGCCAGCATTGTGATGACTGATATAATTCTGTTTGCAGAAACAGCGAGAGTAATTGGCATCATGTTTTCCCATAACGTTCTCGTTTGGTATAATTCAATTACATTTTCAGATAGCATCTGGGTAGAGAGAGGAGGATACTTAACCTTATTTAAGCATCAAAGTCGTTACATCTTTTAAAATGTTCGTGCTCGAATTGCTGGGACGGATTGGCCGGACGAACGGTCAAGTACACCAATATTATTTTTTATCTGTGGTATATATTTTTATAATAATGAATTTTTAGGTAGATGCTCCTTTGTCGTGAGCTCATAAAACTGACGGAAAAAATTATTGTTTACTTCCTCTACTGCCTTCTGGCTTTCTCGTCACAAGTTATGTATACTTTGTATCAAGTGCGGTCATCGATTTCTCGGTAATTAATCGTTGGAATACATTGAGAATTTGGAATTACACTAATAATTACACGAGAAATAGACCTGTACTTGTTTATTTTAAATAAAACAACTCATTCTTGAACGACCTATAGTTTATCGTCGTATGAGACCTTTTAACATGACAACAAAAACCAACAGTCCAGTTTAAGTGACCAGCAGTTAGAATTTTAGAACAACAAACGTTTTTCGTTCTCAAATCTAGTTGCCTAGAGAATTTATTGTTTGCTCAACTAATATTTGTCAAATTTATTAAATATGAATGAAATAATCAGATATAAACACGCAGAGCAAGCTTTGCAATGAAATCTAACAAAAAAGCGGCAAAAGTTAGTTCGAATCAGAACCCAGGTGCAAACAATCGCACGCGGATGCATGATCGAGTTTTATGTGTACATTTTACTAGATATACTATAAGGGATTTGGGTGGCAAAGTGGGTTGGTATATTGGAATCGATTACCATTGTACATGGCAGTTTATAATACAGTTCCTTTGAAATGAGATATGAAGCAAGCAAAAACTAAACGCAATGAAAAATATGCAAGCGTTGTGATTGAATTGATTCTTTTGAAGCCATTCATAGCTGATGAATTACTCCCACCTTAACCTTAGCTTAACCCTTAACTGGTGACGTACGGTCTATCAGACCCATTCAGATATTATTCATATATTCGAGTACTAGTTTTTATATAACCGAATTCTAATTAGTCAATTGAAAAAAAAAAACGTAATTTTTTACATTAAATACAATATTTAAGTGTAAAGTAATAATTTTATGACCTTTTTGTCATTTATCTAAAATGTATGTATATTTTTTTTGTTTTAGACATCAGCTATTTCTTTTAAGTATCGGGTTTTGTTCCTTTTTCTTCTCTTTGGAGGCACTATTTATACGTACAAATTTGTTATATATCAGATCTTCTAGACCAAGTTCTTGTACGCAACATAGTTGATTTTTTTTTTGTTTTATTATAAAATTTATTTTGCCCCCTTGGAAGGAAATATAAATCACCTATTTCAAATAGAAATAACAGTAGCGAGTCTCAGCCTCCAGTTGCTCAGGTAGTTCTTCCGTATGTACAAGGCACAACTGACCGCATCTCAAAAATCTTGAAAAACTATAACATTAAATCTAGATTCGCAACATGTTCGAAATTATCTGCTTATTTAAGACCAATAAAGGATCTAATACCTCTAGAGGCATCAGGCGTATATACGGTACCATGCTCATGTGGTAAAGAATACATTGGAGAAACAGGAAGAAAAGTTTCAACACGACTGAAAGAACATGAAAGATCGGTCAGACTTCGAAATATAACTTCATCAGCACTCGCCGAACATTTTGTCGAAACCGGACATAAAATCTTATTTCAGAATTCTAAGTTAATAGTAAATACACCGTTCTACTATCAAAGAAAAATACGGGAGGCAATAGAAATTTTCAAACAACCAATAAACTTAAACCGTGATACGGGTTTATATCTTTCACCCATATGGCACGCAGTCATCAAGAACCCAACCCCACCCCTACCAACACCGACCAACCACGAAGCGACAAGCAAGGCACAGACCGATGGCACCACTATATAAGGATATGTACACAGCAAGAGAATTTAGTTTCAGTTTAACCGCGTTTACGTAAAGTTGCTCTGAAGAAGCTGACAGGATGATCAGCGAAACGTTAGCTAGTTTAAATTTGACGCAGGATTTATCCAGAAGTATAGTTTCAGTATAATATTGTTATAAATATGACTAAGGTATTGTATATCTGATCTATCATTAATGCTATTAGGATCTTTTTTGATACAAATCATCTCTAGTATTTCTCTTTTTCGTCTATCTTGTTCTTTGGCTAATATTGTGGCATTATCAAAGTCGAATTGGTGATTATACAATCAATCAATGTTGCCATGTTCTTTTAGAGCTGTCTGAGTAGAATTAGGATTTTTGTGGTTAGTTAGTCTTTTTTCTAGATATTGTTTAGTTTGTCCGATGTAAGTGGCTTCACAGTCCTTTCAAGGAATTTTGTATACTACATGGGTGCTCTTCATTTTAGGTGTTTTTGTTTTTAATGGTGTATATATTTCACATTTTAATGTGTTTGCATGCTAATGGCAAGTTGATATTTTATGTTTATTTAATTTATTTTTTAAAGTTTCTGTTGTGAGAGCTTCTAGCTCAAGAGAAAAAAGGACTATAGGACAGATATTTAAAAAATTAGACAAAAATATAAAATGATTTGAAAAGATGAGGCCTTAGGATTTATAATTCCGTATACACTATTGGGTATTTCTAACTGACCGTGCGTTGGTCTTCTGGCCGGCCGGCCTCTAATCTTCTACCACCTTCCAAATGTTCAAGTTCGCTAATTCAAAGAGTTAGCTCACTAACCAACACATACACACACTTTCGTCTGTTCAATAACTTAAATGATGCGGGTTTTTAAAAATTGATGCAAATTAATTAACAAACGAAGTTGTTAAGCGGTGAGAAAAAGAGAAAAGTAAAAGTTAAAGTGTATATTGTTAAAACAATCCAAATACCCTCTGTGCGACACAAGCCAAAATAGTTTAGCTCGTCCCTAAAGGCCAACATACACGCGCAAATTTATTAACTGACCATGAAACGTATGAAAATACATTGAATTTGGGTTTTGTTTGAAATATAGAACCATGATCAATTATTGCTTAAGTATTTATAATTAAAAAAAATAAAAATAAATAAAGGAAAATAAAATAACTGAATGTGGACGCAACAGTTTCAGAGAGGCCATTTACATAAGGCAGTGATACATATGTGTGGGTAGTCAGACAGAAAAAAGTTGCTGGGGGCTAAATCTAGAGAATACGGAGGGTTGGTAAGCCCAATTCATTCAATTTTGCTATAGTTTTCATCGATTTGTTGTGGTAAATCAACACGTTTTTCTTTTGCAAATGTGGCCATTTCTTTGCGATTTTGCACAGTAATAGTCGCTGTTGATGTGTGAATTTGTTGACGTTTTCTGAAATAACAGCCTCATTTGGACGTCCACTGCGCTGTGCATCATTTGTGCTGGTACGACCACGTTTAAATTCAGCAATCCACTTCTCTACCATTTGCCTCGATGGAGCAGCGTTCGGATAACGTTTATCAAGCCATTGTTGGGTTTCCACTGTATTTTTTTTTGATCAAAAAGCAATTCTGTTGCAAATGAAGCCATTTTAGTAATGTATTGCCAAATATCTCATTAAATTGTTTTATTGCAACGTTCCAAATGAAAATTGCTGGTAAATATAAATAGAGAAATAAGTTTCATCGTGTGTAAAATTGCAATTTATATATACCTACACGTTTATTCTTGCATTATATTTTTTCCGATCCTATATAGTTCAATAATACAAACACATTGGCTACATCCATTGACTGTAGGTAGATGTTATAAAACATGAAAAGCTAAAAAAGCGTTGGTTATTTTGGTAATTACACCGTATAGCGTAGCAGGCCTAGTATCAAAAAAAAATAAATGATTTGATGGCCGGTTTAATTAATGAACCCATATGCCAGTTTTTCTAGATCAGCGATTTTTATTTATTTTTTTTTTTCATCATTTCGTTAATATTATTTTAATTTACGTGGAATTTACTTTAAACCCCTTTGAAGTTGAGCAATTTGGCTCGCCAACTACTGTCAGTGAATTATAAATTAACTAATGTCCCACGATGAATTGCTGCGATCGATTTTTTGGAAATTTACCAAAGGATAATTTGAAATTGAGTTCGGAAATCCGTCAAAACTATTTTTTTTTTATTTTCTGTTATGATAACCAACAAAAAAACCGACATTATAAAGTACGTAAAAGGCACTTTGAACTCTTTGTTATGTCGTCAGTTTTGTAAACACTATCTCACTACTAATTTGTCAATGGCTCAAAAAAGGCTCGTGTCGATTGGTCGAAAGAAATGCTCAAGAAATACGACGAACCACGTCTATGACATCGTGACAAGTGATGAATCGTGGATTTACACATATGAGCCCGAAAGTAAACAGCAGTCGACTGTATGAATGTTTCAAGATGAGCCAAATCCAAGAAAAGTTGTTCGCGCACGAAGCACTTCCAAGCAAATGGTCGCCTGTTTTATCGGCAAAACTGGACATGTCGCAACCGTACCACTAGAACAACGCAGAACAGTCAATTCTGAGTGGTACACAACTATTTGTTTGCCAGTTGTCTTCCAAGAAATCAGGAAAACCAACCGCCGAAGACGGATCCTTCTTCACCACGACAATGCGAGCTCTCACACATCGACTCAAACAACTGCATTTTTGAGCACCCAAAACATCGATTTGATGAGTCATCCGCCGTATAGTCCTGACTTGGCACCGAATGACTTCTTTTTATTCCCGTACGTAAAAAACAAACTGAGAGGTCAACGTTTTTCGACACCTGAAGAAGCAATTGCTGCATTCAGAGTGCATGTTTTGGAGATACCTGAATCAGAGCTGCAAAAGTGCTTCGACAATTGGTTCAAACGCATGCAAAAGTGTATACATCTTCATGTGGAATATTTTGAAAAACAATAAAGTGATTTTCGATGATTAATATTTGTTTTTGTTCTCTAATCCTGAAATATAAAAGGCAACCCTCGTCTTAGTGTTAGGTACTGTAATTATGCACGAATGATTTTTGGTTCAGCATATCGGACATCATATAGGCAAACGTGGCAGATGTCTCCATATATCTTTTGAGGGTTCTGAGTCTAATATACACTAGGTGCTCTTCGATGGAGAAGCACAGTGACTGTCATTCATTCATACGGTCAGGGTTCTTAGCGAAAAATTGTTACCAAAATCATATTGCGTCAAAGCAACTAGAAACAACAAATGCTTTCACTGTGACTAGGTTTATTCAAGAAGAATTAGCGGCATTAGCGGCTGTTCCCACTGGCAATCTCTTAATTTTGTTGTCGGATGCAGCAAATTATTCGCTTTTACCTCAGCCCGTTTTAACAGGATGGGGTACATGGCTGAAAGCTGCAATTTCTTATGCAGAGAATTTTGGTAATTTCAGATTTGTCAAAGGATTCTTTTCACTTTTAAATGCAAAAGAAATCTGTAAAATAAGAAAATTAAGCGGTAGCTTTTGTTTATAAAATGCAAATACGGTTTTGTGTCTAAATCTCCGAATGAATTAGAGGCATGTACAGAATCACGCAATTGGTAAGAGACTCTCAGTCAGCTTTCAGAAATGTCCAGGGTAAAATTGAGGAAGAAATATTTGAAAAACTTAAAAAAGTCTTGGCAAAAAATAACGGTTGCCAAAAAAATGACGACTCGGAGGAAGAATACCAAGAAGAGACCGACGAAATCGATATCCCACAAGACATGATACTTATAGAACCGGACACTGATGTCGACTCTTTCAGTTTTTTTCAGACCCAATTACAAACCTCGTCTCAGTCAACCGATAGACGTAATTGGTCAAAACTTGTATATCCCCAGAAAGTAGTTGATTTTGTTGCCGATTCTGGGATTACTGATATTGGGAAGAATATTGACACTCTAACGCCAGGAAAACTTGTTCAGCTCTTTTTCTCCGATTTTGAATTGAGTCCATTGTTTTTCAAACAAAGTTGTATAGCCAACAAACTGCCACTGCGTCTAAAGTTACAAACACAGAGGAAATAAAAACTTTTTTGGTTATGAATTTGTTGATGGGACTAAAACGTCTTCCCAGCTACAGGGATCACTGGAGTAGTGCTCCAGATATTCATGATTCCTATATTCGCTCTTTGATGTCTGTAAAGCATTTTAGTCGGATCCTTTCAAATTTACATCTAAATGATAATGTCATGATGCCAAAAAAAGGTGAACCTGGCTACGATGAGCTTTACAAAGTGAGGCCACTCTTATCTAATAAGTAATAATACTGTTATATAATGTAAATGAAAGATAAGGTCTATTAAATAATTATAATAATAGTATTATGAATAATGTTTTGTTAATATTCCTTTTTGTATATTTTTCAAATTTTTTGCACATTTTGAATAAAGTACATGCATAATATTTATGCCCATATTTATTTCATATTTTTGTGCATATTTGCACGTGTTTACTATGTAATCAAGTAAACAGAGGCGACAAAGTCCAACTATAAGTATTTTTAAACGTAAATTAAAGGCGCTTGTTACCATACAAGCTTTTTATAGTGTAGACGAGTTCGTGGCTTTGTTAAATTGAAAGGATCAAGCACAACAGTATTTGTTTTCTTTTTTTTTTTTTTTTTTTTTTTTTTTTTTTTTTTTGTATATTTTTAACATATTATTATTAAAGCGATTGAATAAAAAAATTTGAATTTGAAATTTAAGGCATAGCACCATGGTCAAATGAAGCATTACGTCTAGGAAATATATTTACACTTTCACAGACGTTTGAACCAGTTTTTCATATTCAAATAATATGTCAAATTTAAATAAATGGCCCATTCAGAAGCATTGTTTCCCGTACACCCTGTACCTAACAAACAAGACTACCATAATAGCACAGATATCATGGCATATTATTCGTTATCTATAGGATATGTATGTATTGTATAATATGAAGAGGAGCCATAGGTCGCGACCAAAGACACCCATTCCGAACCATCGTCTCTGGTTGTTATGTTGCCTTCTGTTTAATGCATGAATGCTTTCCTCTCTCTCTGTCTTCCTACTATCTACTCCACTTTGGAAGGTGAAGTAGTTGTGTTGTACGTTGTATATACGTAGTAGGTATTGTTGTTATGGTCGTCGTGGACCGATTTAGGGGTACAATGCTTGGGACATGTGTCGTCTTATTGTTTCCAATGGTATAACCGCTGTTTGGAATTCAAATCGGTTTTCGAGATGAGACTACTACTACTAACATACACACACATTGCCATCTATGTCTATATATGATATTTATTGACGTATCTATAATATTTCTGAACTGCGGATAAAGTAAAGGACAAACTCCAGATAGTTATATTTCTTAAAAAATAATAACAAGAATTTGAAACTCGAAAGATTGTCTATGCTTTCGCACAACTTCGAGATAGTAAGCTCTTCGTGTATTTTTTTTTTATTACTTTTCACAAACATGTCAATATATAACTAAAATCCCATTAACGGGAGAATACAGAGACAAAACAAAACATCAATAAACAATAAAAAACAACAACAAACAACTAAAATACAGCACAAAGGCCGTAAAGCCCAGCATCCAACAGTCAAAACGCATACAGGATCTCCCTGCCCTTCGCGGTCGTTATTTATCTGCGCCTGTAAGTGTCGCTCTTCCTCTTCCTTGGTCTGTATTACCGCTGCTATATATGCATCAATGATCCGCCATTGTTGCGGAGACTCTAGCATTTGGTTTACCAAGTTTTCCGGCTGTATATCGGTTCCCAGTTCTCAGTCATCAGAGTCTATCTTACCAAATTTTTTCAGGTAACTCCAAAAGCATCCATGACCGGACATTGCTTGCGTTATGGAGTAATTTACTTCTCCAAACTCCCTATCGACCCATCTGTCTATATTTGGAATCAGTCTTTTGGTCCATCTTCCCCTGGTGTCTTCATCCCACATCCTTCGCCATTCCCACCTGGTTTGGTCGTTTGCCACCATTCTGATCATTCCCTTGCTGACATTTGCGCGCTCTTTAGCAAGCAATCTTATAGGTGCTATCCCGGCTATAACCTGCGCAGCAGGAGCAGAAATCGTCCGTAGGCGCTGCACACCCTAACCCACATTTTTCTTTGGACACTCTGTAATATATTGCAGTAAGTATTCACTCTGAGGGCGTGGCTCCACACCGGCGCCGCGTACAATAGTATAGAATGACCCACAGACATTAGGAGCCTTCTCTTGCTGGCCCTAGGACCATCAACATTCGGCATAAGTCTAGCCAATGCTGTTACTCTCTCCATGGCTCTCTTTGTCGTCCTTTGTAGACATTCTTGTGTCCAGCCAGACTCCCAGGTACTTTAGTTGTCGGTCCACCGTCACTTGTGTGTCCATTACCCTAAACTATGAAAAGACGCCTAGCCCTCGTCGCCTAATAGCGTCTGGATCTGAAATAACAAGAGTTGGTCGAGTGTGACCGAACAGGAACGAGAATAGAGTCAAGAGGATACCACCCCAAGCTCAGCGAAGAAAGTTTGAGAAAGGTAAATATCCGGTTAGGGCACCGCGGGTTCACCAAGCTCGTACTCACCAGATGTGAGCCCCTGAGGGAGTCTGTGACAGCTAAAACTCTCGATTGGCGTTGTGTACTGTAGATTGCAGTGAAGTCGTTAGCCTTTAGCTTCTCTTCACATTGGTCCAAAGAGATTTTCTGTGAATGACTAATCCAGAGATAGCCCAGTTGCTTGAATATTTTTATGAAGTTGATGATCTCTCTGAGTGCAAATTGCCTCGCTGTCGACTCATTACAGTATTCTAAATTAAATCAATTCCTATCTAGTGCTTTCTTGTCAATGCAAATTCCATCTCCGAATATACAACAACTCACAACTTACGACTCAATCCGACTCAGTCGAAAACTATGGTTTTTGGTCCTAAAAGGAAGATGATTATATTGAAACAGAACTTAGCAATTTCCATAAATCAAGTTCGAATACCTTTTGTCGAGTCGGCTAAGAACCTAGGATTTCCTATGGCATCACATGTTATTACCCGTGTTTGGATGTTTAGAATTCTGCAAGCAAGAGTTCAGAAGATTCAGAACTCTTGTTGCCGATTGGTGTGTGGGCTGGAAAGTTTGATCACGTGACGCCCTCATTTCGATCATTCCGGTGGCTGAAGATGGGTAATATTTTTAAATATCTGTTTATGTGTAGTGTTAAACGGACTAAGTTTTTATTTCGTCAGACGATCCACACTCTCAATCTGAGCAACCAAAATAAGCTCACAATGCCCCTGTATACGACAGCCATGCTTCTAAGAAGTTTCACTTATAATTCTGGAAATATGTTCAACCACTATACTGAGTGTAACACCCTATAAGTTTAAGAATTGGCTAAAGGAACATTTACTTGCATGTCAATGAGTTTTATTATTGTATTGTATTTTTTTATATGTTTAATTTATTTTATTTTGAATTATTTGTAGTTTACTTTATATTATTCTATTTTGTTTATTCTCTGATTTTCTATTTTGTTTTGTTTTGTATTGTTTACTTCGTGTAATGGGTTCAGTATGATTGGCCTTTGGCTAGACTTCGCCCATTTAAAAATAAAGGCCTCAATTTAACAACTGGAGTACTGAAAATTATGGCAACGCGTGTTTTAATTTTAAGGCATAGAAAAACATCAATGGGTGCTCCTCATCACCCAAAAAAACAAAAATGTATTGCCGAATTGCTTGTTGCATAAAGTAATGAAACTATTAGTTATGTTGGAAATTTGTTTCACACTACCATGCTATCACCAGACGGACCAAAAACATCTTGTTGTCAAATATATATTCGGTCGTTAACCCTTAACTACTATAAGCCGGGTCGGAGAGACCCATGGCATAGCCGTTAACCCCACCTAACTTCATCTAACTGAAGCGTTGTTTAGCTGCTTGGTCCCGTGAATGTGCAGGACCTTTAGATGCTTTATAGTGCTGTTGTTTTTTTGCCATCCGCAAGTTATAGACGCACTAGGGTCCCAGAGACCCAGTGATAGTATTAGTGCGACTTTTGACTAAAATATAATAAAAAGTATGGCATAAAAGCTCAAATTCTAGCAGACTCAAAAACATTTTATATGTATAACGCAGAAGTTTATACGGGAAAAAATGAGACTCAACAGAAAAAATCTAATTTCTTACACCCGACGATTGTTGTATTGCGTATGACAGAACCGATTTATCACTCTAATTGGAATGTCACAGGTGACAATTGGTATACATGCATTGAACTTGTTCGTGAACTACAGAAGACAGGTCTTACATATGTAGGAACAGTCAAAAAGATTAAGAGGCACCAGAATTTTTACCCAGTAGACAAACACCTGTGGATTCGTCCATTTTTGGATTTACTTCTGACATAACGATTGTATCGCATGTTCCTAGATTGTAGATTGTTTTTCGGAGTCGTTTAGGCGGTTTGGCCTCCCCTCACTTCGACCGGCAGAAGATCTTTTGTGAATGACTCTAATCTATGAATTGCCCAGCTGTCCCACACTTTTCATAAAGTTGATGATTTCTCTGGGGGCTAAATTCCTTGCCTCGTCGGGTGTTAGGGTCACCCCTCCAAGGTGTTTTAGCCTTTTGCAGAAAAGTGCCATGCATGCGCAGCACGTGTTCTGTTGTCACTGTTGCGTCTTCGCAAAACCGACAAGTGTCGTCCTCGGTTAGGCCCATCTTTTTGAGATCACTGGGTGGTGTCCCGTAAAAAGGCCTGTAATTCGCCTTAGGTCGCTTCTCTCCAGTTGGATAAGCTTCCCTGCGTTGGCCTCTGAAGGTTTGATAAACCTCTTTGATTGTCGCATGTTCCTAAAATGGCAAAGAGTGTTATTTTGATCTCCCCTATGCACCAAGATAATAAAGTTGCTATACCTAAATGATACAAAGAAAACCGACATAAATTTGTTTTATAATTCCACAAAATCTGGTGTAGACTCTTTGGATCACAAGTGGGAAAATTATTCAACTTCGTGACGTAGTCGTAGATGGTCAATGACCTTGTTTTTTGCTGTTTTAAATCTAGCTGGTGTCAATAGCTGAATAATTTATCAATTTTCCAAAAATGGAGAAGTGTCCTGTGGTTTATTTTTGAAATAATTGGGAAGAGAGCTATATTTACCACATATGAAGCTAAGCATTTACAATATTAATGCTTCTCGGCAGATTCGAAATCTTGCGGCAGAAATTATTGCAATTGAACTCACTAATCAGGCAGAACCTCTACAAAATGAAGTGCAAAAGAAAAGTAAGCAATGTGGAATGTGTCAAAAAAAAAAGACAGGAAAACCAATTATGTCTGTTCAGTATGTAAAATAGCATAATGTCTGCAATGTTCCAATCAAATTTGCTCAAATTGTAAATGGTATATGATTATGTTAACAACTTAAAAAAAATAAAAACAATTTTCACAGTGAAAACATTTTTTTTTTGGTAAAATAAATTATGGGTCCTACAAGACCAATTTATAGTAGTAGTACTGCAACAAAAATGCGATGATAGTACTTAAGGGTTAATCACTGCTACAAGAAAATATACAGTTGTCTCTGAATGTTTCTTTTTGCTCAATTGAAAGAAGTTGATTCTGATAAGTATGTGGATGTCAACAGTCAATATAGCAAGGTGATCATTCGATGTAGTTAACCTTCTATTTTAGAAAATGTTTGCAACGCTATTTCAATAAAGCCATCCCTTTCATTACGCTCTTGTTTACACCACTGTCTCCGAACAGGGATGTGGAAGAGCAAAAGTAACATGATGCGTGCATCAACGCCACAATTTGGTACAAGCGATAGAAAAGGGTTAATCTCTTTGTAATTAATTCCAACAGTGCCATCCATATTCGAACAACGTATCAAATTATCGAAAGGGTCACGCCCTCCATATTTTATACTGCATGGAAGTACTGAAAGGGTAACTACCACCACCATTAGTTTGAAAGGATAGTATATTGGGGGTGCATCGCGAGCTAACACCCTTGAAATTCGAGAGGTATCGAGTTGTATATAATTATCAAGAAATTATTTTAGAACATGAGAGTGTACTGTAATTATTTCGGCATGTTTTAATAAAAGATAACTAAATGACATTGAAACCCGAAGACACAGTATTAATAATTTTATTTCGGAAATATTTTGTACAAAGATTTAAAAGGCTACAATAAACAAACGATCAAAAGGTCAAGTCATTTTGCTAACGGGTTCTACCCTTAATAAAAAAAAGTCTTTAACAATGTGCTGAAGTGCCTCGATGTCTTAAGCATTCATTAACACGTCTAGCATAGATCGAATTAAGTGATCAATATCGTCTTAGGGTATTTCCTCGCCACTTCATACCTAAGGGCTGCTACAGTTTGAGGAGGTTGTGGTAAAGTTTTAAGTCTCCTTCCGATAAAGTCCCACACATGTTCAATAGGCGACCAATCCGGAGGCCATGGGAGGAGATTAATTTCGGCTCGTTCGAAATAGTGCAAAGTTCTGCTTGCTACGTGTGGCCGGATGTGGATCTAGTTGAAAAGTTGGGCTTTGCAGTGTCCTAAGTTAGGGAAGGAAATGAGGTTCCACTATTTCATGGATGTAGCATGATATTGCCTCTGACGAACACTAGGGGAGAACTAGAGCCATACACAATTGCACACCATGCCAGAAGATTGAGGATCCTCAATAGACGTTCGCCGCGTCGCCTCCTTACTCGTGCTCGACCATCATGCATGGCCCAACTGAATCGCGATTGATCGCTAAAAACTATGTGCTTTTATTCTTGGTCCCACGCTAACCGTTCTCTATACCATTGAAGCCAATTCGTTCGATGTTCTCTCGTCAAAGGTAGGACCCAATGAGGTCCAAAAGTCAACTACGTACCTACTCGCTGATATAAAGTGCGCATTCGAAAAGGTCTAACATATTTTGCAAACCATTGATCAGCTATTGCCCTGGTGGTAGAGAATCGGTCTCTTAAAGCTAACAACCTTAAACGGCGATCGTCATTTAGTATATTATGGATCTGGAGGAGCTTTAAAATGTATTACTTATATCTTATATGAATTGGAGCTAAATTATGGCGTATTATACGCACTAGTTCGAAAATTGTTGAATGCTCAAAAAGGCATTGGTTGCATGTAATGTTTGCTCGACTCCCCTACGTTTTACTGTTTTTTTACGGCATTCGATAAACCTTCTTAAGAAGAGTCAATTTGTTGAAGCCAGTAACACTACTTGTTCAGTAAAACCCATTGGATGTGGAGTTCCACAAGGTTCCAAACTGCGTCTAGTCTTGTTGTGTTTATACACATGTAATTCAGAGGCGTGATTGAGGTTTTGCAAAGCTTTACAGTTTTGCGTATCGGATGTCAAAGAGGCATTCGGATAGGTAAAGTCAGAATAGATACTCAGAAGACATATTGGGTAAAAATAGACAAGCCGTTGAATCTCAACTCAATATATCGATTGGTGGAAATAGTTTGCCATATACTCCTAGGTGTTGGATCTAGGAACCAAAATTTTTAATGAATCTCTCGGTATATATTTTATATTGAAAATTCTGTAATTATAAAATTTGCGTATGGCTACGTTCTATGCAATTCCTCGCAAATGTAGATATCTTATTGTTCCGTTAAGTATACGAGAAAAACAATAAGAAGGGTCCCAATCTAGCTGATGGTGTATTATGTTGTATGACAGCTGTGGGGCAGTCGTGAGATCATTGTTAATGAACGTTGCCGTGTGGTCTGCTGGCTGGATTTCATACTTTTTTTTATTGGTTATTATTATTGACTGGCATCATAGGAATCGGCAGAATTAACGTTAGTTTATTGATAAATTATCTGCAATTATTAGTGAATAGCTGTACATGCTTATAGATGATAGGACAGTTATTTGCATGCGCATAAATAAGTAAATGATCCATGATCACTGACATTTTTATTTTGTTAATTGTGTCACCTGCACAGGTATATTCCGTAGGATTCACTTAGTCCTGGAATCATAAATATTAAGAAATAAACTGTATTTATTTTAAAGTATTTGTGAGTTGTTTTGGTGTGTTGTTCTAGAGTTTGATGTTTTCTGTACAAAGATGTTTGGTCAACTGGACCGATGCTGGCTTGTTAAGCCGAAACTTGTTTCCATTTTCATAATTTAATTAAATATGGTGTGGAGTTGACTTTGAAAGTTTTTATTTGTTTTGTTTTATTTGAAATACTGACACTCCATTTATTTCGTTTTAGACAATTTTCACTCCTCAGGTTAATATTTGACTTCCAAAATTAATATCCCTTAAGATATCAGCTGTGAATTCTGTGACAAAATAAAATCTAACAGTCATTTTCTTTAGCTTATTTCCTTTTTCAAAAATAATAACAATAACATAAGTATTTCCGACAACATAAGAAATAAACCATTCATAACATCATGTAAAAATAATTTTTTCGCAATGATAATCAATCCTGTCAGGGGACAAAGCAATTCAAAAAAAGACTATTCAGTCATTTTGGCTTACAAAAACGCACAGTCTGTCTAATCAAAGCATAGGCAATCTCTTTATGATGACTCCATACCCTCAAGTTGCCACTCCAGAACTATTTTTCTGGAATAAACATGATTGCTGTACAAAAGTGTGCCGTCACTGCAGAGAAAGGGATAACGAGCTTACGATAATGTAATACGGTTCTGGAATAACTTGGTTTGTCAGATGGTTTTTAAATAGCAACAGATTGAACAGCGCATATATATCTGGATAATTAAATTTGAGTTAGGCATGGAAACGTATTAATTTCCTTGGCATATGATGCCGCTTGTTATTGACTTCATACTTTTAGGCTACATTTTTTTTCTCTAAACGCGTGAGGGTTGAATAGAACTAATAATAATAGGTTCGTTAATTGAATTACTTTAAAATTACTATAGAACACCATAATACTTTTGAAAGGTATATGAGTCAAATGCTAGACTTAAATATACAGAGTGTTGCATTTAAAATAAGGACAGTATTATAGTTTGAACTTATGACTAATAGAACTGAAAAATCTAAACACCTACAGTACTAAATTGACAAGTAAATGAAAGAAACAGCCTCTATATTAATTTAAACTAACTTTGCACCAAAACTAGTTTTGTTTGATAACAATTCATAATTTTTCTCCAAATTTTCAGACTCAAAAATAACGAAATAAATGTGTTAAAACCTTTTATGATAAAAGTATACGTGATTTTACAAGAAAAAAACAAAAACACAATAAATATTGGGCATTTGATTTAAAAAACATAACCTTGATCTAAAGCTCTTTTTTGAAGCACCCCGTATATATAAACTACTACGTAACTAACTACTTTGATCAAAACTTAGAAATAAAAAAAATTGCGCGAGCGGAGATCGAACCCAGAACATTCCGCATCCAAAGCCACGCCGATTACCACTGAGTTATGGCCGACGCCGACGGCAATAAAAATGAATTACACACATTTGTAACTTTTAAACCCGATTTTCTGCGTGTTGCTTGATAATAGCCTAAGGTCGCAGGCCGAGGGCTATTATCCTTGAGCAATTCGCTTGAAGGATTCTCTATGACAAAATTTTAAGTATTTATCAAGGCCCGAGGTGTATTCGATAAGATAATTTTTTACTTTGTAGATATCAAAAATTTGATTGTCAATCTGACGTTTAATAATTTTCAATACAAAATGTATTAGTATATTACAAACCATGTGTCATTTTCGGATTTCCAGAAATGATTTGGTCTCAAGAATAGGCGACTGGAAGTAATATTTTTCCCCCTTTTGGACAATAATTTATGGAATAACCGAACAGGGCGTTGCATTTAACAAAAATGGGTTTCACCTGTTTCTTAGCTTAATTTTTGGCCACTCTGTATAAAAAAAAGCCAACATATATTACAGAGTCTGCAAAAATTAACATTCCTTTATAAATAAAAAAGAAAAAAATGACCGCACATTGAAGAAATGTCATATTACAGCTACTTGGGCATGAAAATGTCAATTTTCACATACATTTTCAAGAAAGTCTTAGCTAGAAGACAAATAACATCTATAATTTCAAATTAATAGAATCCAAGAGTTAGCCGGTGTTACTGCAAACGCCATCATCTTAAAAATAGTTTAATCCTGTACCTATACTCTCAAATTTTCATACTATTTCGATCTGTACTTTTTTCAATACTTATTGCAGTCTTCCCCGAAGGGACACCCTGTATAAAAGATAATACAATCCAACATCGCCCTGGTTTTCGTTAAGAAAAACGTTCTTTAGTTGTCGGCCCTTTTTTAACAGCTTGATTAATATTTTAAGGAACAACTTTATTCCCCATATCTACGCTACTGACTATATTCTTTCACCTTCTAATTATCTGCTCTAACGCCAAATGGAATTTTGATTAACAAAAATTCTAATGTCACCAGTTTGTTGTGTTTTAATTTAGCAAATACAAATAGAGTGCAGCAGGTATAATTTTAACCAGAAAATGTGTGTGTGCACGTAATTACCGTGCAACCACAATTTAGAAGGCTAATTTGGAAAAACGTTAGCAGCCAGCACAGTTTATAAATACATTTGAAAATCATTCCTATGTAGGTATTTCGGTATTTAGATTGCTCCCTTTTTGGGTTAATACTGTAATAATGATATGGAAGCGTGATTGCGGTGTAAATAACTGAATTGTGAGAAATAAAAATGTCACAAATAATGATAAGGTAAGGTAAGGAAACTTCGAAGGAAAATGCCCCCTAGCAAACAATTATTTTAACGATAATTTTTTACTAAATATAGTAACCAAGCAAATTACTTAATTTTAAGTGCCAATTTTAATCCAATCACCTCTGGATTACAGCGATAATACCCTACATGTGGTGTTTTCAGTTTGGTGTTTTTTTTTTATTAAAAATTAATTAAACGTCAAACTGACAACTGGTTTAAAAATGTCGCGAAAATTTGGTATTGCATCTAACGATGCAATTAATGATATTATATCTAATAATATACCAAAAAGTACAATCAAATCAAAAAAATATGTATGGAAAATATTTCTGGAGTTTTGTGCGACCAGAGAATACGAACTGAATGCTGAAACGAGTTTGCATAATTTAGGTAATATATTGAAAGATTATGCGGTAAATATGAGAAAAGCTGACGGAACTGAATATAGAGAAGCAACTGTAAAAACAATTTGGAATACTACGAGTAGGCTACTCCAGGAAAAATGACTTCAAAATTGTAATCGACCCGTTTACCAGTGTGATATTCAAAAATGCGCGAGATGCAAGAAATGCAAAACGTAAAAGATTACAGCAAGATACAAACAAACGAAAATGCAGTTCATCAAATTTGAGTGCAAGTGATTTGGCTAGAATCATTGGATTATGGGATGAATGTACACCAGAAGGTTTACAAAAGAAAATTTACCATATTGTAGCTGTTGAGTTAGCTTGGCGAGGTGGTGAACCAGCTGATTGCCTTATAGATTATTTCACGATTGAGAAAAATAATGATGGAACGCCAACCAACAGAATTGAATACAATCCAATATTCAGCAAAACATGCCAAGGAGGATTGAAAAGTTGTACAAATAGTAAGTGGCTTGTTCCAAATATTGCAAATGAAAGTGCAGACTCTGTAATATATGTTGGTTTTTTTTATACAGAGTGGCCAAAAATTAAGCTAAGAAACAGGTGAAACCCATTTTTGTTAAATGCAACGCTAATGATTTTGTCGTATTTGGCAGTCGCCTGACATCGTAGTTTTCAAAACAAATATGTATAATAGACAAATACCACACTGGCCTGTTCGGATGAGGTGGAACGCCGAATGTTGAGAGCGGAGAGGGTCTCCTCCTTAATCGGACCAAAACAAAAACAAGGTATTTTACTTTGAGAATGCTCCGGAGAGTCACTCTCGAGGTGGTATGGAGTTTCTTGGTGTGTCTCTGGATACGAGATTGACATGGGAGTCTCATATTGACAGCTTGTGTCTGTGGTAACATCTTTCTTTTGCGAAATATTTTGGGTAACGTGTCTTACGCAACCTTGAGGATGGCGTACCATGCACTGATCCATTCCAGAATATGTTATGCTGTCTTAGTCTGGGGACACGCAGGTGCAGCTTTTAGAGTCTTTTCATTATAGAGAAGAGCGGTTAGGATTCTTGCTGGGATACAGGGAAGAAACGCTTTTATGCAGCATAAAATAATCACCTTTCCAGGAATCCATTTGTATGTAACCCATGATAATGTTCACAGCTATAATACGCGAAATAAAAACAACGTTATACTAGAATTTTCAAGACTGAAGAGGTGTCAAACTGATCCTTGGTATTATGCCATACATTTTTATCAATAGCTTCCCATTGGATGGAGAAACTTGCTATTTTTTTCTTTCTTCTTATTTGAACCTCTTGCTGACTCAGATCAGCATACATTCATCAGTTCTGCCAGTCCGTTTCACTTGTCCCTGCCTTTTTAGTTTGTTTATTTTTAGGTTGGGTTAAATTTCAAATAGGATAGGAAAGGTAGGTTTCTGTAACGAATAATTTGGATTTCTTTAGTTTCTTGAATTTTCATTCTCTCAATTAGCTGAAGCATTCTACTTAAGCGGTTTCATGCTACGAACTACTGATGTTTCACATTTAACTACAAGGACACGTTAATTTGGTTTAAGTGTTTTAGGATGATTTCTATATTTTCTATGTTAGGTTTATGATGGATTCATTAGCTGTAAAACTGAAAGAATATTTTAAGAAAACGGCATAATACTCATTTGACGAGTTTTTAAATTGTGACTTTAGTGTGTAACTAAAATATTGTTAGTATCTATGTATGATTATTTTGAATTTAAAAATAATTGTAAGTGAATTTTATATAAATATTATTACTTATTTATTTTCTGACGAATGTAAGCATTCTGTGTATTTGACATGAATAAATTATCGTATCGTATCGTATCGTAATAAAACTCAGCGGGGTCGTTAAAAGAGGAGAACGTCGGAACACGTCCAGCATCTACGCCACTGAGTTTTACATAAATAATGTCCCATTTATCTCTATAATATGAAACGGAAACTGCACCTAAATACCTATATAGTGCTTTCTTAATGAAGTCTAAAGAAAATTGAGTTTTTCCATCCCGTTCCAGAAAAGAAAACCATAATATACTGCAATATAACGGGACAAAAGTGTCTCTTATTCGGATACTAAACACACACACACCCCACCTGATGTGTGTCGTTGTTTTCATGATATAGGGAAGAGATTGATATAAGAAAACTTCTTGATGTAGAAAAACTTTCGAGCATATAACGAAGCGGTGAATTTTTCTTGTTCTGTTTTTATGGTTATTGAAGCTTAGCGTTATTAGTTTTTTTCTTTATTTCAGAACTAAGAGACTGACTGCCTAGCTTTAGTTGATTTATGGTTTTTATGTCAAGCAACTAATAAAACTGTTTAACTGTACGACATTTTTTCACTAGGTTTATTGTTATTGTAATACAGAAATTAATAATACAGTCCAGGACAAATTTATGTTGACACACAATTTTCAAATAATTGTGCAGCGTCATGTCCAGTCAAAATAATCTTGGAATAAACGAAAAAAATGGGATGAATTACCTTCAAATTTTACAATTATTCCTGTATTGCAAATTTTAAATAATTAATTGTAAGATACATGCAGTTTTCGGATTTTCGAAAAGGGCTCCTAAAGTGGGCCCCTACCTAAATACTCAAAATTGATTAAAAAGTGAACGCAAATAAAACATTGTTTTTCTTTTTTTTTATGTGTTTTTATTTATCAACAGAAATCACAGATGTACCTAAGTGTCGCCAGCTCATTCGACGTGAGCCCACAAAGAGCACATTAAACACATTACCTCTCTGAAAACTTAACACTGCAGAAATTACACTCCGCGTCATCACTGGCCAGTGCCGATTCTCCCCAGAGGAACTTCAAATTCTGATGCATCGCTTGAGGAAATTTGAACAGTGTCTTCTTCACCGCTTGATGTCTCCTCAGCCATGAGACGTCTTTTGGGTGCCTCTAGCTTTATTGTACTCCTGGAAGTTGTGCTTGGAAGATATTTTGAGCCACGGCCACGTACTCTACTTGTTAAACGCTGTTTGGTGGGTGGTTTGCTTGCTCTAGTTTCAATAGGCTGCTCCAAGTCAGTCTTATAGGCGAAGAAGGTATGATTTGCAATTTGCAGGCCTTTCTTCCTTTCGTAGAAATCTTTTACTCCATTTGTAACGGGAGAAATCTTCTTCTGGCTTTGTCCATAATAAACAAGGCGCCCACATAAGGAACCGAAAAATAAAGGGTCTGCTTTAGGCAAATCGAGGGGGCCCGACTTATGCACAATCGTTTTTGTTTATTTTCTGGTTCTAGTTTTTTTTTTCGAGCAAGTATTGATTTTATTTTGTGTTTGATTATATAGGCCCTGAAGAAGTAAACGAAACGTTGAATTTTGAATTTTTGTGCGTATTTGCCCGTGTTTAGTGATATTGCTTGCACTGAAGTCTCTTTTTGAGCCTTTATATTGTAACAATTTGAGTTATTTAACGCTAATATTCTCACAAAAATAGCATTAACACACCACAGGCATAGAGCTATTAAGATTGTTTGGTACAAAACAACAAAAAAGACATAGTAGGTGATATCTGAGTAGAGACCAATAAAACCTGTGTGAACATAAATCCAGAAATAAAAGAAACGTATATGATGATCTAATAAAAATATGGTTTGCAGCTCGTAAAGTCAAAAATAAGATAAAAGAGAAAAACCGGTATGGAGCACTTTTTCCTGTATATCCATTTACGCAATGCCTATTTTTTTTATATATAAACTGGAGGTATATAGGTACATATAAACACACCAGTAAAAAGAATCAGAAAATCACATTTATGCATGATAATATATATGTTTCCACCCTCTAACCGGCTTTTCTTTTGAAAAAGGAAAAACCCCTTTATTCTGGTACATTTGGCATTATACTTAGACCCTATGAATTATTTATGGATAGTGTGATAAGCATATTTTTGGTTGATTGGGCTGGAAGATATTTTATTCTAAGATATTAGACAAATTTTCAACGTCTGTTACAATCACAAGAAAAAAATTAATGTTGAGTCGCCAACATACTTTTTCTTGTAGATTGTCGGAGTCGTTTAGGCGGTTTGGCCTCTCCTCACTTCGACCTGCAGAAGATCTTTTGTGAATGACTCTAATCTATGAATTGCCCAGCTGTCCCACACTTTTCATAAAGTTGATGATTTCTCTGGGGGCTAAATTCCTTGCCTCGTCGGGTGTTAGGGTGTTTTAGCCTTTTGCAGAAAAGTGTCATGCATTCACAGATCACGTGTTCTGTTGTCTCTGTTGCGTCTTCGCAAAACCGACAAGTGTCGTCCTCGGTTAGGCCCATCTTTTTGAGATGGTACTTCACTGGGTGGTGTCCCGTAAAAAGGCCTGTAATTCGCCTTAGGTCTCTTCTCTCCAGTTGGATAAGCTTCCCTGCGTTGGCCTCGGAAGGTTTGATAAACCTTTTTGATTGTCTTAAGCCTAGAGTATATAATCTATGAGTAGAACCTTTGGCGTAGAACACTAAACTGACTGCGTTTTACCACTTCACTTTGGTGAAGTGGTAAAACGCAGTCAGTTTAAGCCTAGAGTGTTTCTCCAGTAGAACTTAAGTTGTTCCTTTTCCCATCTCCGAAGTTCTGCCATCATATGGCTTTTTGGAAGGCCAAAGGTGGGTTCCGAGCCGCAGAACGGAGCGTTTGCGCCCTCTTTTGCAAGTTTGTCCACCGCTTCGTTCCCCTCTATGCCTTCATATCCTGGCACCCATGTCAGAGTAATCTTTTTCCCTTGAGCTGCTAGTTGCATTAGGGTCTGTTTGCATTCCCATGCCAGCTTTGACGTGAAGGTGTAAGACCTCAGTGCTTTTAACGCAGCTTGACTGTCTGACATAATATTGATCTGCCGTTCCGGGATGCCTCTCTGCAGGCATTCTTGAGCACAACGATTAAAAGCGTTGATCTCTGCTTGGAATATAGTGGGACTTTTCCGAGAGATTCAGAGAGCCTGCAATTAGGCCCGTATACTCCCATGCCTGTGTTCCCTTCTATTTCTTTTGAACCGTCCGTATATATATACATTTCAAAGGTTTTTGTGAAAAATACGGTGTGCGGTGTATGGTTGTGCTTTGACAAGATTTTGTAGCCGGTACAGCTTTCCGAAAGACAAGGAAATGCAGGATGTTTCGAAACACTAGTGTAAACGCAAGGACTATTTTAATATTAAATTTGCTCGTGTTTGCGATAAGAATTTTATTGAAAGCTAATATGAACGTAATTTAGCGCACGAATTGTTAAGGATATACGAGGCATGTTTTTTAAGTAAGTACCGTTTTGGAATTAAAAAAAGACGTGCAAAGATATCGCAATAATTTTATTTTTACATGAAAGCCTGTACCTTAATCTACTTTTCTACATAATTTCCGTGAATATTGAGGCACTTGTCATAACGTGGCACCAGTTTTTGAATACCCTCCTCATAAAATTCTCCGTCTGACTTGTTAACCACTGTATCACAAATGTTTTGACTTCGTTATCGTCTTGAAGACGCTGACCACCCAGGTGTTTCTTCAAGTGCAGGAGCAAATGGTAGTCGCTGTGCGCCAGATCAGGGCTGTATGGAGGATGATCTAGAGTTTCCCATTTAAAAGATTTGATGAGATCTTTGGTCCGATTAGCCACATGTGGACGGGCATTGTCATGCAGCAAAACGATACCTTTACTCAACTTGCCACGTCTTTTGTTCTGGATTGCACGACGCAGATTGTTCAATGTCTCAAAATAAGACGCTGCATTGATTGTCTCATTACGAGGCAGAAACTCCACTAGCAATACTCCTTTTCTGTCCCAAAAAACGTGCATGTTTAGTCACCAGTAACAATTTGGTCTAAAAAATCTTCACCTTCATTGTGGTACCGCTCAAGGAAAGTCAATGCACTGCACAGTGGTTAACAAGTCAGGCGGCAGAATTTTATGAGGGGGGTATTCAAAAACTGGTGCCACGTTATGACAAGTGCCTCAATATTCACGGAAATTATGTAGAAAAGTAGATTAAGGTACAGGCTTTCATGTAAAAATAAAATTATTGCGATATCTTTGCACCTCGTACACCAGCAAAACATTGTGCTTTGAAAATCTCCTCGAAATAAATTTAATAAATTTAATTTAAAAAATTCGTCTATTAAAAAAACAAAAAAAAAACGGGTAAAATTTGCAAAAACACATGGATCCATGTAGAACTCCGGCGGAGGATTACCCATAATGAGCGAGCAGCTTTAGTAACTACATTACAAGAACCATCCTCTAGTAAATTGACTTCAGTTTCAAACTACGGGATTTTAAGATCCGTTCCCAAGCTATTTATTGTTTTAAAGGAGATATTTATTTTAGATTGGAAATAGGTCTGGATTTTATAGGAAAGGTTATCAATGAACGGAATGGAAAAACACTTTTTGTTTTTGTTAAAATTTCCAGATAGATTAATTAAATTTTTATTGATGAATTTATTCATATGTTTAAAAAACATTTTGTTGATGGAAGAAGAGGGAAAACCATTATTGGCAGCTACCATCCTTATGTATGATAGTTCATGGTTAAAATCTGAAGGTGTGAGAGGAATATTGAAAAGACGATGAAAGAAGGAATTAAAGGCAGCAAATTTATGTGAATGTGGGTGGTAGGAATATTATTGACGTCCAGGCATCGGAAATATCTAATAATAATATTATTATTATTATTAGATATTTCCGATCCGAATAGTATGTAATGATCGGAAATATCTAATAATAATAATAATAATATTATTATTATTAGATATTTCCGATCATTACATACTATTAATTTTGACACCATTATTGATATTTTATGTTGTTACATAAGCTTTAATGATTTGTTTTTACATTTACATATAATATTATTATTATTATTAGATATTTCCGATGCCTGGACGTCAGCCAACCTGTATAATATGTTGCATTTAATGTAATCAATATATTCACAGGTTTTGCAGCTGTAAAAACAAATCATTAAAGCTTATGTAACAACATAAAATATCAATAATGGTGTCAAAATTAATAGTACGTAATGATTCTTCATAAACAACCATTAAAATTACTATTATTATCGATTACAGTAGACGAGAACTTTAACCAAATTCCAATATTTCATATTTCACGATATCTTACGTTATGTACAAGAGTAAAATAATATATTACGTTGTATTCTCCAAGTATATCTGGCGTATAAATCTTAATTAGACAACAAACTCCGAACTTATACCATTAGGGATATTCCAGTCAGATATCATTATAGACGATACTGCTCAAACGTGCTTTATCGAACATGTTTCAAATTAAACTTGTTAATTTTTGTGTTGGTTTTGTAAATGGATTTTGATTTTATGATAATTGGATTTTATAAATTATTATTGCTCGGTCGGAATTTCAGTTTAGTAATATTCGGAAGCAAATAATAATCTATTTTAAAATAAAACACGTAAAACTCCAAGTCAAATCCACATATAATAAAAATAAACGTAGGAACTAGTTTCGGCTACATAGCCATCAACAGCCTACAAAACATAAAAATAAAAATTTGAAAAATCTAAAAATAAAGCACCTAAACGTTAGCTCAAAAGCAGAATAGAAAAAGCAAAGCAAAGAGGATATCAAGAAAAAATGGCAAAAAACCACAAACAAATTGTAACAATAAAATCAATTACATAATTAAAATAATAAAAAACAATAAATTAACAATCATACACAAGTCAAGCAAATTTTTATAATTTGGTTAAACTAAAAATGATGACGATAGTTTTAAGTTTTTAAGACAAGGAAAGAATCATATGGTGTGTTTTACGAGTATGTTTTAAATTTTTTTTATAAATTTAAAAAAAAAAATTATATCTAAGAAGAAAACGAAACGTCGAAAGTGTGGAATTTTGTTGTACATACTCTTCAAAAACTTGATGACCCTCGTAAATGGTATGCCTTCACCTCGGTCGGTCGTTCGCGATCTGCTTCCGCATGTTGCGAAATTCCTCCTCCGATAAAATGGCAGAAGGAAGTCATTTAAGCATGCCAAAGATGTCGAATGTTTTTTAGCTTTTCTTTTAATATAATTTTTAAATATTGAATGTCTAACACCCTACATCCTCAATAATCTGCATGTTGTTCCCAAAATGTCACCACCCTCCATATAGCCCAAAACGTGCGACACAAGATGCATAATGTGCCTATTAAGTAGAATTTGTTAACGCGTATAGTTTAACAGATATCTATCCTAACCAATAGTGGTATAGTCCTAAGCCTGACTGTTAACACCACATATCCTATATGTTTAGTAGGTATGAAGGACGAATTTAGTGGAGCATCAAACCCGGGTTAATTGTTCCCTTTTCTCTGCCTCTATAACATTAGAATAGAGCAGAACTAGTTATAGAGACGAGTAGTACGTACCAAATGGTTAGGAGTTACTGATAATTGGCTTACATATGGGCTCCATTGTGGATATTTGACAAAGGGATAGATATTATTGTATATTGGTAATGGTTGTAATGAGCACAGGGGCGTATTTCCCGAATTGTTGGTGGTTGGATTTAGAAAATTATTGACAGCATTTTGCTGTATCATGCTCAGTTCAAGCAGAAAATTATAAATATGTTCGTAAATAATTTTTTTTCTTCAAAAACACCATGCTATAATTATTTATTGTAAAACACTTAAACACTCTTTAGCAATAAAATTATAACATTTAAATATATGATAATTGTTCTGCTGCTATCGCATCGAGAGAATCATTTCCACAGCATAACATCTGCATAATAATGCTGCCTTTCTCATCGTCAACAAACGAAACCAAACAAGCAAATCACAACCTCTTTTAAAATATACAACCCGATCGACCTTTCCTTTAGTAAATGCATACTAAACTGAATTCAAAAAGTCAAAGATTTCACCAATGTTCTTGTTTCACATTTTTGGTTTTATTAGTAATTGTAAATGTGATGATGTTTCTAATCTAGAATCGTCTGCAGAGCTCCTTGAAGTTAAATGTTTGATATCAAAGTCTTCAGGAGATCTGTAGTGTCTAAAATTTGTCCTAAAACTGAACCCTGGGACACAGCACTAACCACACTAGGTTTTTAAGGTTACCGAATAAATCAATCAATAACATTCTAAATTACAAAACAAATTGGGAGCGAAAAGTCAAGTACTGTCATGCGTGAAGTTAGTCTTATTGGTAGTCAAATTTAGTAATGAATCTATCAATGTGTGTTCAAGGCCTAAGTTGAAAGTAAAGTGTATTAAAGGGTCAAAAGTAGAAGCTCAACTAATAATAGCTCAATGCAAAGAGGAGGACTTTCATTGACATTCGGTGCTAAAATCTCAAAAATAACATCTTATAATATCTAAGATATATCTAAGATATTATAAGTTATGTTGTTATAATATAGAATTAAAATAAATTAAAAATAGTTTTTCAGAAAAATAAAAAAAAAAATGGTTGGGGTTCTTTACATTTAAACTAATAAAGTCTGGAACTTTTTGAACATAGTATATCTTGCATAGTACACGTTGTTTAAGTGCACAAACAGATAACTGATAGCGAAAAGGATCACTTTCGCTCTGCCGTTGATGGGTCTCGTCGACGACATCGTCGTCAAAAACAAGACTAAGTATAAGAGGAGAAGAACTCATCAATACGACTCGTGACGAAACGTCGTGATCAGAAAAACGAAAAGCGCGATTCCTTTTTAATAGATGCAGTTTGCAGAGCACCAGATCACGACAAACTATTATACTAAGGGACGACTACTACGCGAGAATGATGCAAATAGGCTATAAATGCAATAGGCGTTTTAGGTTTTGTTCTGCTCTAGTAATGAGGCGGCAAGGTTGAGCAATGTTAGGATTATATTTTACGGCTTATTCTGTACTGTTCTGTAAAGAAATTGAGGTTTTATATCGTTATGTGTGACATTTTTACATGGATTTATGGCGTATGTCCAAAGATCAAAGCTAAAATTGCAAGACCTTCCTGATAATTCAACCACTTCAGAGAATTGCAGCTTGCATTGCGGCCAGATATTTGCCGACTAAATCAAAGGTTGTAACCTCTCTAAAAACTTTTTTAGTGAAATTTGATTTCCGTTTTGTGAACGAGGCTGTTTTTATACCCCGTTGACATCCTGAATTGCATATCACGTTTTGGCGTTTGCTGACGACCTGAACATTTTTAATACCAAATACTGGGCTTCGGAGAGCGCCGTATACCGATTTAGATTGTGGGTTGACGGATGCTGTTTGCCATTAATACTGGATAGTGTTCCTTTATGCACATTGGAAGGGGTAATCCTCAACCTCCATATTTCCTGAATGGCTTGCCTTAAGATTATCCTAATCCTACAAAAGTGGTTCGCGATCGAAGCCCTTCAAAAGAAAAATGATTGTAACAATGTAGAAAGTGATTGAACGACATGGCTCGATTAAGAGGCCATGAATAAAGAGATTCCTGGCGAACAGGGCATTCGAGGAAGAGTAGCTACGTTTAAGCTTCAGGTTGATAATTCATATAACTGTCCTTTATTATCAACAACTTTAAAGGAAGTACGTACCTACACGGATTGTATTTATTTATTATCTCTGATTTTCGTTCTCACAATAAAACGCAAAAGGAGTAGTGCAACAACTTAAAGGAAAGAGAACTTTAACTCCCACAGCGCGCCTCAGTTCTATATCGGCGGCATACAACAACAATATCCCGCCTAATCTTAGAAATGGGTTACGCGCAGAGATACCCAGGGTGTTTAGTAACTAAGACAAATGGGCCAATGTTGTAGGAACTATCTCTAAACAAATAAATTTATCAAGATTACTGTTTGGCGGTGTTGTTGTTGTTGTTTTCCCTAGTATCGTTCTGTAATTCTGCTTTTAGGTGGTGTTAATGGTGTTTATAGTAAAATAAAGATAGAATTGTAACCACCTTATTTTGATAAATTATCAAACTTCTATCATTTTCCCTAAATTTTATTTTATATTATAGAAAAACATGTTTCAACCTTAGCTAAGGCCATAATCGGACTCTTATATGTTACTATTTTTTGATGAAACAGATATAACCACATCGACATTCCTTGAGTGTACCGGTGAAAACTCAAATGTCTGATGCTCTTGTCTTGTCGCATTTAAACTATTGTGACAGGATTTACGTCCCTTGTCTTGCTAGTATTGATAACAGGAGAGTTCAGAAATTGCAGATCTCGTGTCTGCGGATGATCTTTGGCGTTAGAAGGAGACAACGAATATCTCACAAGCTTAAGGAGGCGGGTTGGATGAATATGTATAGCAGACACATTCTCCATGTAACATGCTTTTATTAGAAGGTCATCAAATATAAAACACCTCCTTATCTTGAAGAAAAAATTGTTTATCGGACTGATTAATAACAGTTCCGGCTCATAAAATACAATACAATTATTTAAGAGATCGTTTTCCTATAGTACGGCCCCGAATTGTGAATAAAGGACTTCTCCCGAAGTTTAAAAATGTTTAAATTTGAATTGAAGAATAAATTGCTAGATAGTTTAAAATAATTTTAACTAATTCAAAGTAATCGCCAAAGTGTATATTCAGTTGCACAATAAAGTTCTTGATATTGTTGTTAATGTTAGACTTTAATATGTTATCATTGCTCTACTCTTGGGTCTATTTTGTGGCCCATAACTCCTTCTTGTTATGGACTTGATACTACTCAATGCTGAACAATTAATTCATCGGTTAACATCAGTTGCCTAAATTTTTTTTTGTGTTTGGTACGACGTTTTGGCATGTTTTTTGCCTTCTTCAGGTAGGATATTCTACAAATAAAGTGTTTCACATTGTAAAATTATTCAGATGGCCTAAGTATATTAATTGAATACGTTTTTAGTATTCGAATATGAAAAACTGCTCACAGTTAAAAATCTGTGTACAATATATGGCATGTGTATAATATAACAATAAATATCAGTTGAAAATAAATAAGAATATGTTATATATTAGTTCTAGGTAATGTTTATGACAGCATTTTAATTTTATAAAATATGCATTGGCAACATATTTATTTTTTTATTGTTTTTAATAAAATAACTAAAAAACAATTTTGTGATTACTAATTTGCGCACAAATTTGCTACAGAAAACAAATCGCTCTTAATAACGACAATAAAAAAACAATATTATTATTACGAAATGTACTTTAACAAAATAATTTTATAATTGTTTTTAAAGGAACAAGTTAATCCAGACTAGTACTTTTACAAAATGCATTTAAGACCAATTATCATTCAGAACAAATTCGTCGTACAAAAAGGATTTTATAAACGTTTATAAAATTGTTACGATATCATATTTTATAACTATTTTATTATTTTGCTGCAAAAACGTTCTTAATACAATTTTTCTCACAGAAAAGTTTAACACAGCAGTTTAATCACGAAACGAAACTTTAAAGAACAAAAAAGTTTTAACTAAGCGGCAATAAAATAATTATAAAATATATTAGTTCTTTAAGGATGTGTTTGGTACGACGTTTCGGCATGTTTTTTGCCTTCTTCAGGTAGGATATTCTACAAATAAAGTTTTTCACATTGTAAAATTATTCAGATGGCCTAAGTATATTAATTGAATACTTTATTAGTATTCGAATATGAAAAACTGCTCACAGTTAAAAATCTATGTACAATATATGGCATTTCAAACTATATAACACATACAATAAAGTTACACTATATAACATTCAACTAGAATCTAAAACAATTACATATTTCTGTATGAATAATAATTTAAAATTATACACTTAATTTACAAACTCTCGTCAAAAGAGAAATATCAGTTCTGTACAGGATAGCATACATCAACTTCGTTAGATATAGAAATATATTTATTTATTTTTTTGTGGTTCAAGAAAAAGATGAAACAATTTGTCTATTTGTAAGTTACGGGGGAGGATGGATTTATTTCAGAACTAAATTATGATAAATGTTACTCAGATTTGATCATTTACGCTATTTTTCTGATTTTTAATGTGTATCATTTCAATCATTTCTCGTTTTTTTGTATGCGTTTGGGGTGCAAGAATTTTTGTGTTGTTAAAATCGAAAGAATCGTTGCATGACTCTGAGTGTTTTGTTAATGGCAGTTTTGTTATGGTTAGGCTTTTTGTGACTGTATAACCTATTTTCCAAGTGTTGTTTTTGATTTAAGAGTATCACTCTATGTCCGCAAGGCCAATGACGACACTCGTTTTTTGAGAAAGAGGATGGTTTGATAGATAAGATGGTGTTGTAAACTATTTTGGACGTATTGTGTTTTTTTGGTTAATAAGGCTGAGGTCAAGAAAGTTTATTTGATTAGTTTCTTCCATTTCTGTATAGTAAACTTTTTTTTACAGTTTTTCGTGATAGGAGTTCAAAGCTTCATGCAAAATTGATGTACCTACGATGTTCAAGAAAATAAAATAAATATATCAATAAACGCATTCTCATAACTCTCTGGTTCATCTAACGTAACAACTAGTTGAAATCAGAAATTTTTGAGCTGAATTAAAATTTTCTTTCGCCATAACATCCATTTCGTTAGACGCCTATGCATTTCACCCTGAACTGAACGAATATTATATTGCAGTTGCATATACACGTATATTATGCATGTGAAAGTATATAGACGCATTTGGCTTAATTGCAGGATGCCAAAGGTAAAATAATGGAGATGTTAAAGCGCGTGTAAGACAATAGATTTACCGATATTGCAGAGGTGTTCATTTGCACCTTTCCGGTGTGGTTTCTGATGCCTACACATAGAGGATCCATCCAACTACTATACTGCAAACGAATGAGAAAGCATCGTCTCTAATATTCACCTCCCAAGTGAAGATAATTACAAAGCTGTCACATAATCCGTACCTACCCGTATTTCTATTTAAAGTGCTAATAAAACCGAGCCGCATTTGACATCATGTGTATATCCGTGATGTGTGGTGTGCTGGAAGATTTTGTAATTAGAATACGGTTGATTCTTCCCTTTTTTATCGGTACTTAACTGTATACGTATTCGAGTTGTTTATGTATTTATTGAAGCTTTAAGGAAGTTTCTAATTGACATCAATTTTGCTCACGCTGAATTTGGGATTATTTTTAAATCGCTACCATAATAACATAATGTTGTATGTATACGAGGGTTGCCTTTTATATTTCGGGACTAGAGAACAAAAACAAATATTAATCATCGAAAATCACTTTATTGTTTTTCAAAATATTCCCACACTGCTCGATATTCGAAAGGCAGCGTTCCCGGGTCGCCTCATCTCCCGTTTTGGCGATTTGCACTGGCCAGCAAGATCGCCCGATTTAAGCGTTCCAGACTTTTTTGTGGGGTTTTTTGAAGTCCTGTGTTTACGTGAACAAGCCCGACACTCTGGAAGCCCTCAAGGGCAACATTCGACACGAATGCGAGAATCTGTCGCCCGAAGTTCTTGCCGAAGTGATGAAAAATGCTATAAAACGAGCTCGTATGGCAATCAATTGTGACGGCGCGGCCCCCATTCGGCCGATAGAATCTTCTGGACTGGACCAATCAAATTGTAAAGGTTCAAATAAACCTAATCAAGAAACAGAATCGAAGTTTTTCATTTAGAAACCCACCTCAATACAATTTCTCACTAACGCATTTATTGCAGCCGATATTTCACGCGATTTTTCTAGAATATGAGTCGACAAAATCATGCTAAATTATATTCTATTGTTTTAGCCGCCCTTTTGTGAATTCCGACAGAGATTTGTTCCGTTAACATTTTAATTTGCAAAATGCCTAGACATTTTACAGAAACTAGTAAATAAATTCTAGTCATTCCAAGCGATTTCCGCTCGGCTTCACTTAACGTAGCCCACACACACCCATCAAACCATCAACCCTATCCAAATATGTGTCCTATCGTATGCATAAAGTGTGAAGTGACGTGAAATATTCTATTTCCAATATCACTTTTATCATCAACGTTGTCGTCTACGTATGAATAGTATACACACATTATAGGGAGGAACGACGCTTTGTGCCAAATAAACGGATGAGCTCTTTCAAGTAGAGGAAGAGAGTGAACGAGAACAAGCTATTGTTGTCCTGTCAAAGTGAGAGGAGGTCTGGACCCCACATATTGAATTTTGTTTGTTGTTATCAGATTGGGGAATTCAAATTATTTCCTACTTTTGATCGAAAATGGCAAAAGAAATTGATGTTTTGCGTTGTGTTATCGAATGGAACATCATCATTATAGAAGTATTTAAGTGGCTAGCGAAATAGATTTGCAAATTGTCTGAAGTATGTAAAATCGAAAAGATTTTCCAAAACAGAAGAAATTGGCACTTGAAAAATTGGGACTTTTTAAATTAAATTTAAAAAATAAAGATTATTCAAAATAAATCACAAAGATTAGATATAAATTCAAAAAACAGGTGTCAGATATACAGGGTAGCCATTATTTTATTGAATATTATTGGAATTAGAGGAAAGGAGGGTAAGTTGGCGAAGTAGGTAAGATAACGAATTGGGCAAAACAAAACCAACACAACGTTTTATACCAAGCCGAACCTATCGAATCAGCTGTCCTGACACGGACTTCCCATAGATTTGGTTTGCCGCCGAAAGCATATCATCAGTCTTGCTACAAAATGCATAGAGTGTAACACGTTATAATTTTAGTGAACGCAAAAATAACGTCAAGGGGTGGTTTCATAAGTTTTATTATTTAATTTATCATTGCAAGGTAAGTATGCATGCTTAAGGTGTACTGTAGGCAACGAATTAACAAATTAGTTTAGTTATTTTTGTTATCTCCAACGGTTTTCTTTAAAATAGCAGGGGAGGGTAAGGTGGCGAAAAACAAAGACGACAAGATGACGAATTCCTCAACTTACCTACACCCATTTATTTTAATATTTATTAAAGTTTGTGAAGTTTTTAGGTCTAAAAAAATTGGCAAAATATATGTACGCAAACCAACGAGACAATCTTGGAGTAAAGAAGATATGAATAGGGCATTTAGTGATGTCAGAGATAATCATATAAGTGTAAATTCGACAGCGAAGTGGTTTTAGAGCAACTGGTGTAGAACAATTTGACTCTCAAATATTCACCGCACTTGATTTCGAAACATCAAAAACAACAGAACGAGAATAAGTCCAAGACTAATAGAAGATGTTCGCCCACCAGAACTCAACTTACATTAAATTGGGGAAGGTAATATTTTTAAGGAGTCAGTGCCTTCAACTTCTGGAGTAAACCACGCTAAGCCGTCATCAATACTAAATAGTTATTCCATGCCTTCAACTTCAAATTGTAATATATTGAAACCACGAACAAGCCCAAACAAGGAAAGCCAAACCATCAAATCGACATTTGGATTACCTCCTCTACCACAAGCCAAATAGACGTTGTAGAAAAAAACTAAATTTCCTGATACTTTCCAGCACACCGGTAAAAGATGCGTTGGAAGAAAAACAACAAGAAAAGCTAGACAAAGAACGAAAAAAACAATTAAAGTCACTTGAAAGATCACACAAACTAACAACCAGAAAAAAAATAAAGATGACAAAATAGTGAAACAAAATAAAACGAAAAACACAAAACGTCAGTTATTTGATAATTCTTCTTCAGAGAGGTCAGTAGAAGTACCTTATGATGATAGTGATAATGATTCAGTCCAAGAGAATGAAGAAGACGACAAACTCTGTTTAATTTGTAATGATGAAGGTAAAAACAATGAGTTATGGTTTCGATGTAATATGTGTTTTAAATGGGCTTATTCTGAATGTACGGATCTTGACTCAGAAGAAACCAAGGCAAAAAAAAAAAACTTGGACTTGTAAATCAACTTACAAATGTTTAGTCCTTATTAAAAAAACTTTCCAATTTATATCCTTTTATACACAAAAGGTTTTTAAGTTAGAATTTGTTATTTTTTTTAATTTACATTGTTATTTTTTCATTTGTATGTTTGTTTCGTCAACTTACCCAATGCAGTTCGTCAACTTATCAACGCCTGTGGGTAAGATGACGATTATGACACCTTTTTTTTTTAAATAAAATAAAATAAATCAATTTAGCTACAGCTAGAATATTGTGTTGGTTAATTACTATGATAAGTAGAGTTCAAAATATTATTAAATATTTATTTTTAATTTAAAAAAAATATGTGCAAATTGGATATCGGGCTTAACTTCGCCAACTTACCCTCCTTTCCCCTATATATAATATTTTCATAAAATTAAAAAAAAAACAAAAATATCAAAATCATTAAAAATGTTATTTTTGATATACCCTGTATAGTAATCGTAAATTTGGCATTCGAAATTGTAGTTTCGACACAAGCAGACGTTTTTATAAAGAATGACTTTTTCTTCTAAATCGACAACTAAAAAAGTTTTTCCTCTTCCAAACTCTATCAGTGGACACATTGTATATTTATGACTACTTATATACTTTGAAGGCCGGAACGTCTAAAGCAGACTGATTCCCATATGTGTAAATACACTCTTAAACAGTTATTTTAGCTTAAATTAGTTCTGTCATCACATAATACCTAATCAGTTCTATCAAACTTAAATTGTATATTTTTAGAATCCAGGACATTTATATTACATTAAACTATCGCCCACAAAAAGGATTAATGTCAGCTTTGGATTTATTTTGACGCACACATAAAACTTCCTAAAATTAATTTCAGACTCAAACAAGGTATAAGTTGACAACACGATTTTAATTAGAACCAAATATTATTAATATTTATGCCTTATGCCGTCGTTACATTTGTGTTTGGCTTAAATTTCCATTCTTAGCTTGTCAGATGGTTTTTTACCTTCAAAAAAATGTCTTACAGATGTCGAAAGACATACAGTAATAATAGTGTTTTAAGACGTGTTAATCCGCAAAATATGTTGGTTTAGTTGTTGTAGTATAAGTAGGTAGAGATTTACGACATCCTGTGTATAGAAACTTGGGTTATTTATTTCGGAAGAATGAGGGTAGAAATTATTAATTTCTAAAACACAAAGATTATGTTATTTGATTAGATTATAAGCATTTAAATAAAATTTTACAAATAAATTATAAAAAAAAACGAGACTTCTAGCTGTAAAAAGCTTTGTTCTTGTTGGATCCCACACAATTTGACGAAACTTCCAACAGATGCGCGTGCGAATTGGTGCAAAGAAATGCTCAAAATAGGATTGTGACAGATGGGCTTGATTTTTAGAGAAATTGGGCTTAAAAGCGGCCCCCACACACACGCAGTTTTGTTCGAAGGGCGGCCTGTAAGCAGCGGTTTGTGCAGGTAAATCCGCGATTTGATATTTCGTGCAAATCCGGAGGTCGTCCTCACTGTGTGTGGTTGTATCGCATCAAGGCTTCATGCTTTTCTAATGTGAGGATTTTTTTTTTTTTTTTGTAAGGGTCCGTTCGACATGTGTCCCCGGTTTCACTGCAGCCTCATGGGCTTATTGTGAAAATTCCCCGTATTTATGCCACCCAATCCAACAACCCTGTACCCTCCACTAACTTGTGGAGTTCAGTTATGTGTTGGGTGTCAATATCTGCAGGCGCAATAAGCGCGTGCCCAAAGATAGCGTGTCGCCTTCGCTGTAAGGCTACACACTCACATATCACATGGTGAGCTGTTTCAACTGCCCCATTACACAATCTGCATTGCAGGTCCCCGTTATACAGCCCCATCTTATTTAGGTGACTTCTCAGGGCGCAATGCCCAGTGAGGAATCCTATAGTTATTCGAATCTGACTCCTGCTTAATGTTAGCAGTTTTTCAGTTCGTTGTGTTGCTGCACCAGGTATGAATTTCTTACCATGTTTCTGCTTAGAAATATGTTCCCAATATCTCTGGTGCTGTTTTTTGGCCCAGCACTTCAGAAGTTCCCGCGCCGTTCTTCTAGACAAGCCCAGCGCAGTTTCAGTGCCAGTATATGAGTTTTTAGAGGCTTGTCTAGCCAGCCAATTCGCTCTCTCGTTGCTTTCTAGTCCCGAGTGCCCCGGGACTCACACTAGATTAACCCTATTGTGTTCCGCCAAGGCCCTAAGTTCTTTTTGGCATTCTCATACCGCCTGGCTATCTGAACATATATTGATTCGCTTATTTGTATAGGCCCTCAATCTATTTAGTTTTGCACACTGTAAAATTGCAAATACTTCGGCTTGAAACACGGATGTGTTTTTCCCCAGTGAGAATCTATGTTTGGCATTTTTGCATAAACTCTGTGTTTTAGATAACAACAAACAAAAAAATCAATAGGGGTTAGGTGAAGCGACCTATAGCAGGCCACCACTTCGGCTTCGTTTGATGCACTTCTAACTAAAGTGTGGGCAGACCATTTTGTTGCAACCAAATTGAATCTGGTGGGATGTTGAGGTTATGTGCATTAAGAAATATATACGACATAAACCGGGAATCAATTTGTTTTAAAAGTTGCAAATAACGTTGACCTGTTAAAGTGCCATCGAATTAACCCTGTCATTCACAATAATAACGACAGAAACATTGACAGACTGAGGATACTGCGTGCGTGGGCTTTAATAGCCTAATTTGAATCTATGGCAGACTGGTAGCGACAGTTTTGTCGGTTGCGAATGAATATTCATTAAAATTTTGCAAAATTCAATTCGACGATCGGCCTCATCTTCGTTTAGCTCGTGAAATAATTTATTTCTGTTTTTTTTTATCCGTCTAGTCGATGGGATTCCAATATTGCTATACCGTGCTATTTCTTCAGTCGGTTTATGAAGATTTTTTTCAATTGACAAAACGACGTTGTTGTATATTGTTGCTCTTTTCTCCATTGTTTGAAATGTGCTCTGTTTATGACTCGGTGAGTAACGATTTTTAAGTGTTGTTTAAACCATTCTTATTTTTTCTGATTGTAATGTTTGTATCATTTACAATTTTGAGACGTTATGTAGTTATGTTAATTTTATTGATTTGTAATGTACCTGCCCTGTAATTGGATTTGTTTCTCACTGGGTAGATGTAATCCAAATAAATAAAAAACTTGAATATTGTAAATCGAAATTTGCGAAAATTTTCCGGCGATCCGCGACACCCTGTATAAATTTACACATACCTAGCTGCCACAGATTGCTAGAAGGTGGCTTTTTTAAGTTATTGGTGAAATTTTATGACATAATCTTAGCTAGCGACCGCACAAGACATTTTTTGCTAACATCATGATATAGTATGTTAAAAAAATTACACAAAAATCGATTAGGGAGTTGTTAGGAAACTTACCTTTAATTTCCAGGGAATCTCAAAATATAATTTGGACCCTGTACATAGAATTAAAGTAATAACGTGTTATTTTTATATGCCAATACAGCATTCATAAAATGGTACTATTTATATACAATCAGTGGTCAATTCTAACTCATTACATTGGTCAATTACTATCATCAAAAATCACTGCCAGTCTAATATTTAGCACAACTTAGTGTACTATATTTTCTATTGTAGTGCCATTAATTCTTTGTCTTCTCTAGTGTATTAACCGAATGTAACAGCAACATTTGGCATCCCTTAATCTCAAAGCACGCCCCGAAAAACAAAACTGATATACTGCTTCCTGTTTTTAGCGCGCCTGTTAAACGACTCGCATTTTATACCAACCCTCAAACAGCCAACTTCTGCATTTAGTTACAGTGAATATATATGATCTCTTTTATGGATTTTAAGGATTTCCGAAATGGCTTTAAATGTGTGTTAGTAGTTTTGTTGAAAAACAAAAATGTCACGTTTTCATAATTTATGTCGATTGATATTGCCCATGTCGAGACACAACCCCCTTTGCATAACTTGAGATTTTGTCGCCTGCAGGTGAAAATAAAAATAACTTCTTAAAGGATTTTGAACAATAATTAATACAGGGTCTTTCTAAATTGATGCAAATGTTTTACATTTTTAATACAATAATTTTAAATAGATAAATAAACCTGCTATGGTCTATCACTCGCCCATTTGATAACGGCATGTGTAAAAAATTGAGATACTCCTCGATAGCCAGATGTACAGGCAGTTCTTAAAATGATATTTGTTAAACAGTGTGTCCTCTATTTATTTATCTATTTAAAATTATTGCATTAAAAATGTAAAACAACTAAGAATATATTGTTTAAAATCGAACTGGAAAAAAAAACTCTTATCTAGTAAGTATATTTTGTAACATTAACTGTTGAATTTGTCAATTTGTTTTTTAATATGTATTATTGTGGTGAGTTTGACTTTGACTCTTTGTATTTCAATATGTATTGTGCTGTTTTTTGTACATTATTTTGATGATTTGTAGTTGCTCCTGATGAAGTCAGTAAACATTGACGAAATATTGAGCGTATAAGAAGTTGAGTTTCATTATTACAAACCGCATACCCGAGAAAAACAAAATATTGCTTTATAAGTTTGTACGGTTGAGAAAAAAAACACAAGTTTAATTATATATGGAGACTATTAGTTTCATGAAAAAAAAAATGTTTTTAATTTCACCGGAAAAACTTGTTTTTGGTCATTTTATACATAAATAAGTAGAAAAAATGTGGTACAAAAACACTATTGGACATGGCAAAGAGCTGATTAGATTTTGGGAAACATTGAGCGTAGGCAAGGGGTTTAAAACAGGCTTCAAAAATTAAAAAAATTCGTAGTTCTTAAACTTATCCGAAATACTGCATCATTTTTTACGCATTTAATTGAAAATAACCTAAAATATTGAACATATAATATTAGTCCACATTGGCGTTCGAAAATAGTGTAAAATGGGGTAAAAAAGATTTAAAAAAAACGTATTTCTTAACATAGCAGAAATATTAACTAGTTATTTTATAGCTTTGATAGAATATAACCTTCCATAACTAAGGGAGTCTAGTACTCTCGTGTTCAGGAGGTCTTCTCTAACACACCCTGGTTTTCCAAATTCCCATTTATAGATCGGAGGCACCTCACAACCATTATCCGGAGCATCTTCACAGAATCAAGGTCCTAGATAATCCTTTCTGTCAATGTGGACAAATAGGGAGTCTAACTAATATTATCTTTGATTGATGCCCTAATAATCGACAAAACCTATATTCTGAGCTCATAAAGGCTGGAGCTAAAGCTCCTATGTCGTTACAAACTTTATTAAAAGACTTAAACTACGAATCACTTAAAGCAGTTATTAACTTTTTGCGCCTAAATGAGGGACATCTTTAACTGCGTGTGTCCTTTGTTACAGAAATTTCTGTCCTTCTCTCTGAATCTTCAACTTTACTACTTAGTATTTATGCAATACATCTATTATATGTGCATGTGTTCAACTTGATGTTCCTTAAACTAACATTTTCATTTTGAAGTATTAGAATATTGGAGACAATCGTAATCACACTCGCCAAACTAAGTATAATAAAAAAAAAATCAACCACGAAGATTACACAATGGATATGGGCAGCAGCCCAGCAGCCCTTTAATGGGCGTCCGAAAAGAAGATTATAAACGAGAAACTGGATAAATACCCAATGGTGAAGGCCATAAACGAAGAATGAACGAACGATAACCTATAAAATGTGTCATAAATAACTTACTTTCAGATGCGTTCGTAAATAGTGGAAAAGGGGTCAAAACAAAAAATATTGCCTAAACTTATTCGAAATATGAAATAATTTTTCATAGTTGTGATACAATATAACCTAAAAAATATTCCATAAAAGAATTGGTTCACACAGGCGTTCGAGAATAGTCTAAAAAAAGGGGTCAAAAACGAAAAAAAAAATTTCCCAAATATACCAGAAAAATTGGCTAATTATATTATAGCTTTGATATAAGATAACCTGCAAAATGCAGCATAAAATTTTTATTTACATATGCGATCGTAAATAGTAGAAAATGAGGTAAAAAAAATATTTAAAATGTAAAAATTTGTATATTTAACTAGTTGAATTGGTGTTGAAAATACACGACAAAAATTAATGTACCATAAGCCTCCGTGAAAATTCTATATAAGGGTCAGAAAAAATTTGTTTCCGTGAGAACTCAAAAACCACTTAACGGATTTTAACCACATTTGGTACGAAAATTCTAGAGGATATTTATAGGTGGTGATTAACATTGAGCGTAGGCAAGGGGTTTAAAACTGGGTTCAAAAATTAAAAAAATCATAGTTCTTAAATTTATCCGAAATATTGAATCATTTTGTATGTGTTTAATTAAATATAACCTAAACAATTAGACCACATTGACATTTGAAAAAAAGTGTAAAATGGGGTAAAAAGGTTAGAAAAAAACGTATATTTCTTAAAAATAGCAGAAATATTGACTAGTTATTTATAGCTTTGATAGAATATAAGCTATAAAATGTGTTATATATATATTGTTTTCCGAGGCGTTGGTAAATAGTGTAAAAAAGAGTCAAAAACGAAAAATTGGCTAATAATAAGATAACCTACAACATACAGCATAACAATTTTCTTTACGTAGGCGTTCGTAAATAGTAGAAAAGGGGGCAAAATAAATTTTATAATAAAACTAAAAAAAAATCAACTATTTGGCCTAGAAGATCTGAAATATAAAATAGGTACGCGTATAAACAGTGCCTCCAAAGAGAAGAAAAAGGAACAAAACCGGTACTTTCGATAAAACAGATAAAAAGATCATAAAATTATTAGTTTTACACATACATATGGAGAGCTATTCGTCCCTCGAGGGCAACAGTTTATTATTTTTAAGTTACAGTCCTTTAATGTTAATTTAAGAATAAAATAGAGTAGGTGAACTCGCGTGTTTAAAGAAGGTAAATTATCTGTAATAGATGAGATTCTAATAATAGCGGCCATTCTAATTCGAGAGAGCTATTCTCACACGAAGAGGATTAGATGAGAGGATAATGGCCACAGACGCTAGCTGCCTCTGTATGTGCAACACCTACATACTATGCGATAAATATGGGGATTTAACAAGACATAGTTCGACACGGATCCTCTATTATTGGCCAAATCTTTATTTATTTATATGAGGTAGAGCCTTGTGTGTTAAAGCGGCGAACAAAAAAGTCGCGTTAAGTTTTCCAACTGGCATTTTTACGGTTCCTGTAAATAGGGATTTGGTTTTGATTTACGGAGGACGCAACGACGACAGCGAATTCGATGAGAGAAAATAATTTCTTTATGGATTGGTAAGGTAAATGTATACGAGGATGTGATGTAATACCTATTAAATTAAATTTGTTCAAATGAAGGGTACCTATGCGCTTTGTTAATGCCTCTACGGTTTGTCTTTTTTACTATATATAGGTAAAATACTAAGACCTACTAATTTGTAAGCTAGCGAAATGTCTCGTTTTTTAATGAGTCCAGTGCACTTAGATAAAATCCCGATGGCAGTTTTTTTATGTTTATACTTGGTCTACCACTGACAACAACTATTAATAAATAAATAATAGAATCTTCTGACAGTCGAGTCGCCAAGCATAACCAAAGTGTTATCCTGACAGTTATTTTAACTGAAATGCCCATTAAACTATAATACATACGTAAGTATAGTCTTATTGTTATTTCACCAGTTGTTCATTTGTTAGAAATAATTACAGGTGTGGTGATGATATTTTTTTTAATTTTATTTTGACTAGCGATGAAAAAACTTTCCAACTAAACATTGTAGTGTATTTTCTATTAGCAATGAAAACAATATGATTTTTGTAAAACTTTAACAGGTCGCCATTTTAAAATTAACTTTCCGATTTCAATCGCTAACGAACTCAAGCGAGACATTGACCTAGCCGAACCAAATTTTCTTTCGATTGGTTAAAAACACTGAGGCCTAGAACGTGCTTCCAAATTTGCTATATCCCATATAGCAGGTACATTACAAAACAATAAAATTATGATAAATACATAACGTCTCAAAATTATAATCAGAAAAAATCAACAAAGTCAAAATAAGAATCGTTTAAATAACAAATAATACTATATTTATACGTAAGAATTAAAAGTCGAAACTCCACGAAATCAATATAACACATCAATCTGAGAGTGCCAGGGTAAATTTACCATACATGTTTCGGAGCTACTAGCTTCGTCTTCAGTGGTAATATATCGAAAATTAGTAGGGAATTTAATGCATTGTGTAAAACATTACAAGTTCAATAGCTTAACAAATATTTCCTCGAAATAACTTCAACGCATCCCTCTTAGTATGCTTGTAATATTTCACACAGTGCATTAAATTCCCTACTGATTTTCGATATATTACCACTGAAGATGAAGCTAGTAGCTTCCAAACATGTATGGTAAATTTAACCTGGCACTCTAAGAGTGATGTGTTAAATTGATTTCGTGCAGTTTCGACTTTTATTTCTTACGTAAAATACGTTCACTCCACTTAAAAAATGGTCTACTTCCTTAAAATAAAGACTATTTATCTAAAAAACACTTTTTTAATATAAGAAATAGTATTTAAAAAACACATCAATATCGTTACTCCCCGAGTCACAAACAGAACACATCTCAAACAATGGCGAAAAGAGCAACAAATTGGTACATGTGGTTGGTAAGTAAGAACCATAATAATTACGCCTTCTCGTATTTGGAGTATAAAAGTAAGTCAGGAGCTGATGCTATCATTATCTTGAATAGGAACACGCGTGAGGCATATTCTGTACGTTTATTAAGAGTTACCAAATTAAAACGCCCAATCGCATGATTGGATACACTTCGTCACACTTACACCACAAATATTTAACAAATCTTCGCTGAATACTCTTTAAGCTACTCTAGTGCAACGCATGAACACGACTCCACACAAAAGACGAATATTCCAATTTAGATCGAACGAATTAAACAGTAAAATAAGAGTTTTAGGCGACAGAAAATGCTTTGTATTTCGCATAACAAAACCCAGACTCTTATCGGAAGACGAAACCACATGCCCCACAAAACTAAGTTTAGCGTCAAAGAACACCCCCAGATCCTTAACTTCATCTCACATTTTAAACGGAACAGAGTCAATGCTATACACAAATCTTATTAGATTTATTTTACGAGTAAAAGTTACAGAACAACACTTATCCAAATCAAGATCAAGCTTGTTTTGAGTGCACCCGTCAAGCAGGACATTCAAATCATTCTGCAATAATTGAAGATAGCCAAAAGTTGAGGTAATCAGTGAATAAATAAGAGGGGACCCAACACAGAACACTGCGGCACTCCAGATGTTGCACGGATAATACCGGACTTGGTACTCCACATATACAAGTTACGTTGATGGAGATAAGTAGACAGAAATGTTAAAAGATTCACAGATACACCAAATTTCGAAAACTGCTACAGAATTTCGTGGTCAAGCCTATCGTCCTGACCCCCCTATCCAAGCTTTCCACCAAAAACTAGCTCAACATTACGAGATAAGTAGCAGTGGATCGTCAAGGAATAAATCCCTGCTGAATAGGCGTTTTTAAATCTACTGACTACTGAAAAAAATGTTAATACAAAAGTTTATTGGTTTTAAAGAAATTTTAAAATTATTTGATTGTTAATAATAATAAAATTGATACTTTTTTGGGAAGGATGCTAAAAAGACCTATTATTATTAACAATCAAATAATTTTAAAATTTCTTTAAAACCAATAAACTTTTGTATTAACATTTTTTTCAGTAGTCAGTAGTTTTTAAGAAAAGGTATTCGCCCGTAATACTGTACTTTCTTACGAAGTCCTGTAACCCACTATCCTAAAGAAAAATAAAAACAACTCCACAATATTGTTGCTAGATGCAAGCGATTTTTCTTTATAAAAAAAATGAATTACCGTTAAAATGGAATAATTATAAAAATAGGCATAATCTTTAAAAATAATTTTGAAAAATTAACAAAAAAAAAAAAGCCGAGAATATGCCATGTCTGTACGTGCAGGTAAGTCATGTCTGTATAACAGACATTGCAGGTTGTATTTTCGATATATACTACATTATGGCATCCGATCGATGGTTTCATAATAATTATACATATTTTACCGCTAATTTGCATACGCAATGTATGGGTTGAAGGTATAAATGCAACCCTAATCAATTTCGGCTATCGCATGCATGAAAAGCAAAAGAAATATTTATTATAAGTAAGTATATTTTGGTAAATCAACAAGACGCACAACGAAATTACACATCATCGTATTTATGTTCGTGTATTTCATGACATGATGCCAGAATGCCCACTGCCACGAATGCGTCGATGTAGGTATAGGAGATAATGATCGATCATCGATATGAGACTTCTTGTTCAGACATATTATTATTTTTATATAATTTAATAACTCTTTTATCATAAAAGAAGAGAAAAAGTTACAAAACAAAATATAATAGGTACTTATAAATCAAACATTAATTCCAACCTTTGAGAAGCTGCAAGGTGTGCACCAGTGATTCAAGAAAGTTTCTTATTGATTTCTTCAATCAACAATTGAAATAGCTACCGCGATATCGCTTTGTTCGGAGTTCGTTGGTCTTCAAATGCTACGATGTTATTTGGTCTTTGCATTGTATGACGTTTTGTCTACAGATATGAATCGATGCAAATTTTTGTAGCATAGAAAATGTACCAGTTGAAAGTTCTTTTCTTTCCGCAATATAATGTTAGCATATATTAAATAATTAATAAGATCTAAAGAAAATGCATGATCTTTTATAAAACTAACGGTTCGGTTTACTGATAATTTTTTACTAAATATAGTAACCAATCAAATTACTTAATTTTAAGTCATGTGTCAAATTTCATCGAATCACCTCTGGATTACAGCGATAATACCGTACATGTGCTGTCTTCAGTTTGGTGTTTTTTCTATTAAAAATTAATTAAACGTCAAACTGAAAACTGGTTAAAAAATGTCGCGAAGATTTGGTATTGGATCTAACGATGCAATTAATGATATTATATCTAATAATATATACCAAAAAATACAATCAAATCAAAAAAATATGTATGGAAAATATTTCTCGAGTTTTGTGCGACCAGAGAAACCGAACTGAATGCTGAAACGAGTTTGCATAATTTGGCTAATATATTGAAAGATTATGCGGTAAATATGAGAAAAGCTGACGGAACTGAATATAAAGAAGCAACTGTAAAAACAATTTGGTATACTACGAGTAGGCTACTCCAGGAAATATACTTCAATGACTTCAAAATTGTATTCGACCCGTTTACCAGTGTGATATTCAAAAATGCGCGAGATGCAAGAAATGCAAAACGTAAAAGATTATAGCAGGATCCAAACAAACGAAAATGCAGTGCATCAAATTTGAGTTCAAGTGATTTGGCTAGAATCATTAGATTATGGGATGAAGTATGAAAAATGAGAGAAAATTTAAAAAACATTTAAAGATTTTTTTGCAATATGCGCATGTAGGATTAATTGTAATTTTGTTTTGTTACTTAATTTACGAACACTGTTGGTGAATAACCTAGATTATGTAGGGTAAGGATTTGTTGTTGTTAAGTTTATTCTTGTTGAAGTTGTTTGTTGTCAAATATTTATTAGGTTAATATCTTCAAGACCAGTGTTACATACACTGATTAGAAGATCAAGTTATTGTTAATAAATGTGTATTATTGTCTGAATAAAGTTTATTTTCAAAAAAAAAAAAAAAAAAGATTACAGCAGGATCCAAACAAACGAAAATGCAGTTCATCAAATTTGAGTTCAAGTGATTTGGCTAGAATCATTGGATTATGGGATGAATGTACACCAGAAGGTTTACAAATTTTTTTTTACCATATTGTAGCTGTTGAATTAGCTTGGCGAGGTGGTGAACCAGCTGATTGCCTTATACATTATTTCACGATTGAGAAAAATAATGATGGAATGCCAACCAACAGAATTGAATACAATCCAATATTCAGTAAAACATGCCAAGGAGGATCGAAAAGTTGTACAAATAGTAAGTGGTTTGTTCCAAATATTTCAAACGAAAGTACATGCCCTGTTCGGTTATTCCATAAATTATTGTCCAAAAGGGGGAAAATATTACTTCCAGTCGCCTATTCTTGAGACCAAATCGTTTCTGGAAATCCGAAAGTGACACATGGTTTGACAATATACCGGTAGGCAAGAACTCAATCAATATTAATATAGCCCAAGGCCGCAGGGCTATTATCAAGCAACACTCTTTCGGCATTCTCTATGACAAAATTATCCGGTATTATCAAGACCCTAGGGGTATTAGGTACTACTGAAAATACTCGTAGAAAAATATCCGCAGTATTTATTTTTTTGAAAAATAAAAGCAATGGATAGTTAACAGTATCGACCCCATGAACTTATAGTGTATGGCTTTTTTAACTTGCCACATGAACTTCTATGTGATCCAGCCATCTAAGCTCTACTACCCAATACCTTCGATACACAAAAGCCCTTAGCCATCAGTATAAACCAGCATTGATATCTGCTGGGAAACAGACTTTTATAAGGCAGATCATAGTTTATTGTTGGATATATTACATCAGAGTTCAATGCTGGGACTTTCAATTCAACTACCCAGATGTTTATTTGGCCGCAAGGCCAGCACCTAAGAGTTCATTCAAATTCACCTAACCGACATAATTTCTATACAGAACGCAAATGCTGTGTCTCCAGAATCGTTCAACAGCGGAACAATGACCATGCAACACGCTGCTGATTTTTAACTAACAAAGAAAATATCTGTTTTCTTAGGTTATCATATATACTGCTGCTGAAAATAAACTTATCTTATGAGTAGAAACCTTAGATTTTTTTTAAAGAAAATACATTATCAAAGCATAATTGAAGATATTCCAAAAACTTTTTTGTAGAGTTGAATTTGGTTGTTTTTATTCAAAACAATAAAGCAAAGCTAAGTCAATACAACATTTTCATCAAAATACTGGTCTTTACAGGACTCAGAATACCTTTAGCTGACTATAGAATACAATCAAAAAATGTAGCCTTCGATTTAACAAATTTGTTGAGACTGAATCAAAAGTTTGTTTTTCGGTGCTTTTTTTTCCGTCGACGCAACGGACGTCCATGTTATTACTAAAAATTCCTCTAAAATATTCTGATCCGATTGTTATACTACATGACAACTAAAAACTGTCAGACAGATTTATAATAATAACTCATCCATTTCGGTTATGTAAACTAAAACTAAACCCACACACATTTTGCATAATATTTTGATTTATCTCATTTCCGAAATTGTTTATTGTCAAGAGCGTTTTTTGTTTTATATGCAAATAAATACAATTTCAATCAAAATACACTCGTATTGTGCGAATTACCGCCGACTACCTACATACTGTGTTAAATTAATAGCAACAAACATTTGTATTTATTACTGTTACAAAATTAAACAACAAGGGTTTTTGCTGTCTATATTGTTTTGATGCCCATGATTATATTTTAAATCGTTTGTACATTCAAACCCTTCCGCTCATAAAAGTGGACGTTTTCGTTACAACCCTTTGTCACACAGAGACAGTTTTTGTTTAAAAATGTAGAAAATAAATTTGATACTTCTATTACCGGGCGATTAGTTAAGAGAAATTATTTCTTTAAAACATTTTCTGCCCAAAGCCCCCTAAAAATTTAAAGATGATTATATCCGTCTGTATCTCAAAATTTTTTTAGCTCATTCACAATGCTTTTTCTAAGCGGGACAGCAAAAATTAATGGTGGATGATCTAATGAAACAGAGCTGTACCTTTAGGGCAGTGGTCGCCAACCCGTCGATCGCGAGCCTCTGGTAGCTCGCTAAGGGAATTCTGGTAGCTCGCGAAGAAATTTCATGCATGCCAAACGACATGCGGAGGATTCCTCATTAAGGATAGTTTCTTAGGTCTTGATTAGGTCCTGTATGATAGCGTCCTATACCAAACCAAGGCCCCAAAAATTTGAAATCTGGTTCCCTAATAATGGGGTCGTGAAATTTACGCAGGACAATGATATTATGAAGGGCTATTTGCATGCCAAACGACATTCTTCGGAGCGGTCATTAAGGATAGTTTTCTTAGGTCTTGATTCGGTCCTGTATGATAGATTCCTATACCAAACAAAGGCCCCAAAAAATTGAAATCTGTTTTCCTAATAATGGGGTCGTGAAATTTACGCAGGACAATGATATTATGAAGGGCTATTTGCATGCCAAACGACATTCTTCGGAGCGGTCATTAAGGATAGTTTTCTTAGGTCTTGATTCGGTCCTGTATGATAGATTCCTATACCAAACAAAGGCCCCAAAAAATTGAAATCTGTTTTCCTAATAATGGGGTCGTGAAATTTACGCAGGACAATGATATTCTGAAGGGCTATTTGCATGCCAAACGACATGCTGCGGAACGGTCATTAAGGATAGTTTCTTAGGTCTTGATTAGGTCCTGTATGATAGCGTCCTATACCGAACAAAGGGCCCAAAAAATTGAAATCTGTTTTCCTAATAATGGGGTCGTGAAATTTACGCAGGACAATGATATTATGAAGGGATATTTTCATGCCAAACGACGTACGCTTACACGGTCATTAAGGATAATTTCTTAGGTCTTGATTAGGTGCCGTATGATAGCGTCCTATACCAAACCAAGGCACCAAAAAATTGAAATCTGTTTTCCTAATAATGGGGTCGTGAAATTTACGCAGGACAATGATATTATGAAGGGCTATTTGCATGCCAAACGACATACGCCTAAACGGTCAAGGATAATTTCTTAGGTCTTGATTGGGTCCTGTATGATAGCGTCCTATACCACACCAAGGCCCCAAAAACACTGTACATTCAAAAAAAAAAAAAGTAGCTCACTGCACATTCTACAATTACCGAAGATGCTCAATACATTCAGAAGGTTGCTTTAGGGCAACGTAGAACAGTGAAATCTGATTGGTACATATATCAATTTGTTTGCCGGAAGCCTTTGGCAAAATAAGACAAACAAACAATCGTCGTCGGATCATTGGACCAATTGAACGCTCAAAAATCGAATTGATGGGTCAACCGCCATAGAATCCCGATTTGGTGCCCAAGAAAAAATTCAAAAGCCCTGTTTTTCGTGGTGTCTGAAGCAGATTGGAAAAAATGTTATGCAAAACAATAAACCAACGTTTAATGAAAGGTTTATAAGTTTCCTTTCAATTTGAAATCACAGTCGATAAGTAAATAAGAAAACCCTTGATATATTACACGTTTTTGCTTCTAAAGAAAAAAGATAATAATTATTTTGTGTGATAAATAAATCTGATAACACACCTAGACAATTTAATGAAGTGTGAATTTCGCACATTAAAACAACAGCAAACAAAAAAAAACTCACAACCCACGAAGCACTATATTATGAAACGCGCAAATTATTCAACCCATCTAATCTAGTCAAAAACGAGGACTCAGCCGGTCGGCAGTTAGTATAATAACAACATTTAGCCACGTTTGAACCCTGGAAAACCTCGTCACGTTTTATTATACCCCTCCAGCATATTATACCGTATAGTGGTAGTTAGTATATGCTTGCTCATTATAAAAAGCTACATAAATGTATGTATATAGTTATTATACAGGAAGCCAGCGCTTAATTAGGTTTGCGAATGGGCTATTGTTTTACAGAGAGAGGCTGTGGAGAACCGACCATCACTAAATATTAACTTGACAACAATCGAAGTTGTATGTTGAGAGACTGGGCTAAGTAAAGCACTTTATCTGCGAGTAGCGAACACTTCATAACATTATACTTTTGGGGTGAACTTGAAACCATTAAAGCAATATTAAGCTGTGCGGTTGAAGATTTTGTGTCAGCTCTAGAGGGTGTGCGATCATTGAAAGCAAAACAAATCAAATCATGACACGATATACCGACGAACTAAATTGATTTGTATATGAGAAACTATCCCAATATGCTCAAATATGGAATATATACCATAATTAATCGATTTGTGTAGGAATTTAATTTTTTTCATTTCGAAAATCCCACTTTTCTCAAATAATACAGAATAAAAATTTCTGTAATTTTTGGTTTTCTCATCTTCCGCTCAAGTTATGAGTCATAAATAACTTCATTTAGCTCCATTTAGTATCTCACAATATTTATTCAACTAAGTATTGATAATTGTAAATTGTATCAAATTTTTATTATGAAAATAGTAGATGTGCTAGCATTATAGCAATGAAATCTGGGTAATAATGTTGTAAGTGGTGAATACAAAAAGAAGCTCAACAAATGAAATAGTAGGAAACGAACCTATAGTTGGATCACGACAACTTCAACACATTTTTCAATACTAGATAAAAAGTGGTTCATTACACGGCATATCAAATCTTCGTCTATTCCTTCAACTTCTTCACGAATTTTGACTTTCAGTTTCGATTGTACCTAGACAACTCGCAAACACTTCGGCTTTGAAATATCCCAATAGGAAAAAATCGGGTAGCGTTAAGTCGGGGGACTTCGAAGGCCAAGGCAAATCTCCGAATCGAGAAAAGAGTCGGCCATTAAACATTTCTCGCAAAACCCTCATTGAGTTTCTGGCCGTATGAGCTGTTGCCGCATCTTGTTGGAATAGTAAGGCATTGTTTACTAATCCTCGTCTATTTAATTCTGGAATGAGAAATTTATCTAGCATATTAACGTCGCGCTCGGATGTTACTGTTACAGCGCGGTTATTTTCATCCTCACAAAAGTAAGGGCCAATAATATCAAAAGATCCTACTCCACACCACATAACAACTTTTGGATTATGGAGGATTTTCATTTGACCAGTATCTAAAATTCTGTATATTGACCATTGCTTCGTCGGTCATTAGGAGACTGTGAATTGCTCCTTGATGTAAATCAAAAAATTCTTAACAAAATGCAAAATTCTTAACAAAGGCTACAGAAGATAATCCCACAGAGAACAACCTATTTAGTTATCCCGTAGGGAATTTATTAATAATATAAAATGGGTAGTCTATTATGGGCAACCCGGTATATAAGGCAATTATCTATATTTTCTGGCATAAGCAGTAGCATTCAATTTTAAAATTGCTCGAATTCTTCCAGTACAAAATTAATCCTCTTTGATCGAAATTTGCGAGTTTGCGAGATAATTTTTTTTTAATTTTTGGACAGTTCTAACAGCCAATCAAATTTTGTCATTTTGTGGCATATGAAACAATTTCAGCCAATCATGTCAACATTACACTGATAATTGCATTCAATGCAATTATCAATCACTATGACAACACTATTAAGTTTGACAACTTCATTCCAAATAAATTTCAAATTGTCACGTTTTGGCAATGCGAATGTTTAAAGTATAAATGCGCTAATCAAAGAAAAAATTCACAGGAATACAACCTGAATATGAATTGAGTTATAATTTTTTCTGTCAAAAAATGTTCCACCGAATATCCCTCGGACATTAACAAATGCCTCATAATTTTATGACAAGTTTCTCAAGCTCGTTGCCTTCGGCATCGAGCTTTCGATTGTCATAAAACGAGATGAGATAAAATTTGTTGCTCTCTCTGAACAAAAGTATGCGTTTCGCTCTAGTTTTCAAAATTCTTAATTTTCGGATGGAGGAGTAGCATTTTTGAATATAAATTCAATATCCATGTCTTCATCTGAGCCAGATTTTTCTTCAGTTTCTTGTACGGGTGAAATTGGCCTAAATAGTACATATTTTTGCCAATAAATTGTCTCAAATTTTTGGTATAATTGATTTTTCATCTCTTCACCCAAGAAAGTCATTATGAGTGAGGCCAAATTTGCTTTGTAGTAATGCTTAAGCATATTATCTCTACCTACTTAAAAGCTTTGGTGAATATTTCATCTTTGGGGGTTTGTTCTGTATTTTTGTCAAGCTTTTCTATTCAGTCAATTATCATGTTGAAGCCGATTATGACCAGTGGTAATGTTGGGTTTTGCAGTATAAAATATGCATAAACAGTGCAAGAAATTTAATGAACGTCATAAAGAGAAATACCATAACATCTTATTCGTCCTATTTATTATGAACTGAATAATATGAAATAAAATGATACCATCTATATTATTCATAATATAGGTAGGTATGGTACTTTACTTAATTTAACTATTTCGACAGTGGGCTGTAAAATGTCAACGCACCATAAAGACCAGCATTTGAATACATCTAGTTAAGCATCTAAATGTCCATTTATTAAAAAATATTATTAAATAATTTTTAAATTATATTTTATCTACGATAAGCACCATATTAGCAGCTGTAGTCCAGTCAATTCGAGATTACTTTATAACGTTTTTCAATCTGAACTCTCAAAAAAGTTAAGGGATCATTTGGTAGCTGAATATTTTCACTTATTTGTAAACGAGAGACCTCGAGATGCTCAGATATCAAAACGTAATGTTGGCCAAATAATTATTTTTGAGAAGCATCTCCTTATTAAGTGTGATAGTTTGGAATTTTAATCTCTTCTGAGCTGGAAAGAGATATTGGCATAAATTAAAAAGTCCCAATGTGAATTTTACAGTAAAAATAACAGCTGATAATTATTGCGAGAGACCCTTTATATTTGAAATGTATGTTTACCTAGTAGTTATTAGTAGTAGGGTAGATGATTCTTTCATTTTTTTCCTAAGAGTTCTCTTCCTGAGAATTCATTTGAGCCTAGTGAGAATGCGTGGCAAGTTCTGGATTACGAGCATATATGAACATAGTAATAGGCTAGGAGTAAACTCGAGGCTCATTTTTTATTTTCGGACGAGGTGAACAGAATGTTTAGTTAGCGATCCTTGAAGTTGGTACCTTCTTGATTAACTGGACTAAAGTTGACTATTTCATAGAGTCACTTCTCTAAACGTGGGTGTAAATATCCATTATTATTTTATTATATTCACTATCTCTTTAGACGCGTACCATAATAATATATAAGATCTGTCTGCCCATTATTATAGTGTGTGCCTGTTCTAAAAATAAGTCATAAATTCAGAGAGGAATGAAACGCATGCCGTGGAAGAAAGAGAACAACACTTGGGAAACACAATTTATATGAATTATGTCGACATATAAAATACTCTGATATCTAAAAAGTACAAAAACAGAAGGGCGCAATCTAATTTATATATTTGGAACAGACTTTGTGTATATTATGAATATGATAAGGAAGATGAAGGGGTTTTTTTTTATAATGTAATTTTGTCAGTTTTGACATAACAATAGAAATCTAATGATTTTAACTTTAACTGTGGCCTTGGAATAATTATGATAGCACCCTGAAGACATTCTACTAGCAAAAATAAGATCTTTTTTTCATATGAACATACAGGGTGAGTTATTAGTGAGTCGGAGTTCGATATTACCTCAAAGACCAAACTACAGTGTGTAGGCAGTCATAAAATACGTATTTTAAAGGGCGACTCATCTCATCAGGGTGAACCAAACTTACGTTTTGTTAAATGGAAAGCCCTATTTATTATTCCACAATTTCATTGGTTTAGACTTGACATTAATCATACCAAAATTTTAGAAAATTGGTTCAAAAGTTACCACTAGTATTATATGCAAAAAATGGCGAATTCTAAGGCATCTATACTGGAACTGAAATAATTTCAACTCTGCTTCTTACGAGCATAGCTTTTTGATAGTTACTAGCTTTGAGAAAAATATAATTGCTTGTATATAGTGCAAAACGTGTATAGAGGAGTCCAAACTCAAATTTGCATTTTACTCGAATTTTCCAAATGAGACACCCTGTATATAATATCAAAAACTGAAAAGAAAATTGATAAGCTTTTATTCTTATATAGCCATGGAAATTACAAGCTGAAGCTTTATGTTTTTCTGATGAGGAAAATTCCGCAGAATGGCAGGAACCAATAAAAGAAGAAATTAAAGCACATATACATAACGATACCTGGATTATTGTTAATAAAAATAACAATAAAAAACCAATAGGCTGTAGAATGATTTTAAAGAATAAATTAGCAGCTGATGGAAGTATCGAACGAAAGAAAGCTAGATTAGTAGCTCGAGGTTTTGCCCAGAAACCACCTGTTCTAAAACTTAGTTCGATTAGATTTTTAGTCGCAATGTCTATTGAAGAAGACATGAAAATTCATCAAATGGACGTAACGACAGCATATTTAAATGGAGAATTAGAAGAAGAAATATTTATGGGAAATTATTCACATGAAATTCTGTTAGAAGAGAGTCTAAATGAAGACAAAGAATTATTCGAAAAAACAAGAAAAATGTTGAAGATTTAAAAAGAGGGAGAAATGAGAAAGCATGTTTATTAAAGAAAGCGTTATATGGGCTAAAACAAGCTGGACGCCAATGGTACAAGAAACTTTAAAAAAAATAGGTTTTAAATCTTCAACAGCAGATCCTTGTATGTACTTATATACGAAAGGAGGAGCACAAATAATACTCGCTGTATATGTTGATGATATATTAATTGCTTCGAAATCTATGAATGCAATTCGAGATATTAAAGAAAAATTAACATCAACATTCAAAATGCGAGATTTGGGCGAAATTAAATATTGTTTAGGAATAGAATTCAAAAAGGAAAGTAATGGAATGTCAATAAATCAGCGAAAGTACAATGACGAAATTTTAGAAAAATTCAATATGACAAAATGTAAAATAGCAAGTACATCAATTATATCTGGAATAAAATTAACAAGAAATTCAAATAGTGGGCAAGATTTACCATATCAAAATTTAATACTGTAGGGACTAGGCTTTGCAGTTAGCTATTTAAGTCAATTTAATTCATGTTACGGTAGTGAACATTGGACTGCTGCAAAAAGAGTTCTTCGATATTTACAAGGAATAAAAGATATTAGTTTATATTATTCAAGATGCAATGATGAAATTTATGGTTTAACTGATGCGGATTGGGCGAATTGTACAATCGACAGAAGATCATATACTGGCTATGTATTTAAGTATGCGAACGCAGCAATTAGTTGGGAAGCACGCAAGCAACGAATTGTCGCACTCTCAACCGCAGAAAGTGAATATATGGCATTAACTGATTCTGCAAAAGAAGCCCTTCATCTGAAAAAATTAGCGAATGATTTGGGTATTAATCAAGAAAAAAATATTATCTATAACGATAATCAAGCTGCAAAAATATTAGATGTTAATCCAACAGTTAATTCAAAATACAAACACATCGATATAAAGCAACATTTTATCCGAGAAACTGTTGAAAGTGGTAGTATAGAAATTATGTATCGGAGAACCGAAGATATGGAAGCTGATATATTTACTAAAGCTCTATCTCGACCGAAACATAAATATTTAAGTTCACTGTTAGGACTTCATCCACAGTGACGTTCGTAAGGAGGAGTGTTGGAATATGGAATCACCCAATACACTCACGTCACAATGTTATAAAAACAATAATAGATTGTCAAAATAATTAATAGATTGTCAGTTAGTTTTTATATAGTTTTCGTTAATAAAAGTTAATATCCAATTTTATAGTCGTATATATATTGTAAAGTATCCATAAACAAGTATCTGCTGCATCATTATGGTGTCATTTAAATTATTTCAAGTTAATTTCGGGACACCCTGTATAATAAAGTAAATCAGTGAATCTAGTGTCTATTCAGTATAAACTTCCAAAACTCACTTTATACATAATTCTGCTTTATTTGACGTAATAAACCGATTCATCATTCATTTCATTCGACTTGAGGTAAATGATGTGTTATTCCTGTTTTTACTATATTAAAGTAGATCATATTTGGTCAAATACAATAATATAGAGGGCATTCTATTTGGAACAAGAAAGTTAATGTTCACTTTCGATATAATTAAGGAAGTGAAACAAAATCTTGGACGACCAAACTTTCAGAATGATACTATGCATGGTTTTCCTTGAACGTCTATCGTACTTTCGACCATCAATAACGCTATATGTTTTGCAGTCATGTTTATTTCGTTCATAAATCTATCCATATTAGGCTAACGACAACAGAACTATTAACTTTATTCATGTCATGAGTAGTTGTCCAAAGGAACAAATACTTTAAATTACTTGTAGACTAAAGTCGTGGCAAAATTATACCTATTATAATATCAAAAACCATAATAACGGTAGAAGCTCGTTCATACACGTTATCAACTACTAGATAAACTTCTTATGGTTCAACTATAATAGTAAATTTAAATTTTATGAAGGAGATTATGTTATTTTAACGAGACATGATCCTGATAGGTGGTCCAATTGTTCACAATATGATGCGGTGTATGCTTATATCCTGTCATTTATTAAATATTTTTGTCAAGTATAACGAAATCATTATCATAATGCGGGATAGTGTTGCACAAAAAAAAAAACTAAGGATAAAGTCATAACCCATAATGCATTGTGTTTTCAACTTATTTTATATAGGGTGTCTCTTGTGGGGCTATGACCTTAGTAAAAAGCTATTATAGTTTTCCAGATAGTGTCAATATTATGTGAATATCGTGATTTCGTCTAAAGCTAAAAAATTCTGTAATACCCCTAAAGCTATTGGGTACAGTTAGTGGCGCCTGGTATACCGGGTGGTCCATTTATCTTGAGAGACAGCCTTCTATCTTAAAAACGGCACATTTTTCGGAAAAAAAGTTGAAATAAAAGTTGTTTGCTATTGTGGGGCAAATGCAGTGGTGCATTTGCAAATTTGACAACAGTTTCAAATTTATCTCAAGGTCAACTTTGGTTTTTTAAAAAGTTCTGAAAATTCCAAATCCAACCAGAACAGTTCGTCAGGGGTGGCACATAAAGCTTGCAAATGTCGAAGAAACATCTAAGATGAGCCGCACGGGGGGTCCTGCTGCCAAATCAACATCATTGAAGCGTATTACGAAAGTATTTGCACCAACACATGCATCCACTCCAATCCAGATCCTTGAACTCTAAAAATACGGCTCCGCCACCGGCTCTATTACCCTGATAACAGAACCCTTTCAGAGTGTGCATTTTCCAGCGTTGCTAAGGGTTCGAAGGAATTGAGTCGACAGCGGGTTGTTGAACGAAATCCTAGGAGTTTCTAGCCGCTATGGCAAGCGGTAGAATAGTAGTATAATAGTGTAGTAAGCGTTAGTGACAATTATAGTAATTAATTTTTTTTTTATTCTTCTTTGCTCCTCAGAATGATAACATTATGACATGTCACATTATGGGATAGTCAATAATATTACATACAACACAAAAACAATAATATTCATACATTCATAGAATGAAACTAAACTTTAATAAACTGAAATTCTAATAATACGAAATAATCATCTTCACAGAACACATTTTATGTTTAGAACGTACTTGACTTAGTCAAAGTAAGAATAAGAAACTAGTAAGGCAAGTGGACTAGAAATTGTGACTGCTAACATCCAGGGAGGATGAGCATATGCAGTGGAAAATTCAGCTAATCATGAATTAAATCTAAATCTGTGTCGGATCTACCTCATATCATAACATAACATGACATTGGTCTATGTACATATATCTGATACTCGAAAATTTCTTGTTAAAACCTCGAGGCAAATTGAAGTTATTATCTTATATTCTTAATTGCCTAATTAAAGCCAAGCTGAACGGAAGTAATGTTATCCTTAGTGCGCACAGCACAGCAATTTCACCAACATACCCACCATCATACTGAAGAATTAGTTCAATCTGCCATTTCAATATAATTATGTAAATTACTTAATTTGTCACGCAGACATTGTTATATTTGCAATGAGCCATTTAGTTTGAAAGTAGATCAGCAGTAAATAAATTAGGTGGTATACGGGGTACCTGGAAATGTCCAAAATCAAATGGCAATCATAAAAAATTTCCATGTAAATGTAAAAAATAAAAATAATGTCTCTCGATTATGAGAATTGTGATACGCTCTACCCACACACTGTGTATAGATACTACCTACATACGCAACACAATTAGTTTTCGGTTTGGTTTGTGGAACTGGCTTCCCGGGAGAAATGGTATTATCTCCCAGATGTTCCCCAGGGTGTTCTGTTTCACATGATGTGGCTCCTCAACCGTGAATGGTGTTTCATTTTGTCTGTGCCGTTGTCCCAGTATAGACGAAAACAAAGCCTCTTAAAAATGACGATAAAGTATATACAGGGTGTTGGAAAACTATTTAATCGATCGCAACAAGGTCCTAGGGGTACACGTTCCGGCAGGGATAAAAATATGTACGAGTATATTTCGAGAATTGTAAATTCTATCATGATTAAATTTTTTTTTATTTTCTTTTTATTATAACAACATTGAATTTTCATCGTTAAAATGCTGGTTGAGCGTTGTCGGTCGATTATACAGTGTGTCTACTTAAGTTCGCACCATATGGAAAACTTTGTCCAGTCGTATACGAGGTATATCAGAAAATATTAATTTTGCTCAAGAATAAAGTAGCTTCATTTTTGATAATATCGAAAATTGTTATTAAGAAAAATTGATGATAACTAAAAACTACGTTCAAATATGCAATTAGATCCAATTAATTAAAGTATGTATGGTGTATATTTTTCCCTGGATGTCTGTTGTTAAATATTGTCACAAAATAGAATGAGATAGGCGCCTCCACCATGTCACAATGAATAAACTTTTAAGAATATGAAAATCAATTTAATGGAAAAATAATAGCAACAGCATTAACCAACTCCCCTAAAGGGTCGTTTGGTCGATATCTAATCAGACTAGTTGTGTCGTCAGCAAAGAGGATTATATTTGACTCTTCTTGAAATTTGTATAAATCATTTACGTATATTAAAAACAATAAAGGTCCCAAAACCGACCCCTAGGGCACACCCCGTCCAACCCTTCGTCTCTCCGAGTATCGTCCCCCATACAAAACGTGCTGAAAACGATCGCTGAGATAAAAGCCAACCAAGGCAACACTGTCAACATCAAAGTTATAGTAAGAGAGTTTCTGAAGAAGTATCTCGTGTGAGACACAGTCAAAAGCCTTAGTGAGGTCATAAAAGGAAGCAAAGGTGTCACAGCCCCGCTCCATGCCATCCGAAACATATTCCAAAAGGTTATTAATTGCAAGAGTAGTAAATCTCTTATTACGAAAGCCATATTGACCTTGCATAAAGAGATTATTTGCTTCAAAATATTCAGTTATTTGATTTTTAATAATAGACTGAAAGATTTTCGAAAAAATTGGCAAGATCGATATTGGTCGATAGTTACTGGGATCATCAACCGATCCTTTATTTTTGTAGATTGGAATAACCCTTGCCTCCTTCAAGACCGCCGGAAATACAGCGTCACCAATGCAATGGTTTATCAACTTAGTAAGCGGCACCACTAGCAGATTCTTTAAAGTCCCAATAATCCTAACATTAAGCTCATAACAATCCGAGCTTTTTGTGTTTTTCATACCTGATAGTTTTTCACGTACTTCATTAAAGATTACCGTTCTCAAACTAAATCCAGCAGCTCTTGTGGGAGAGATATATTTCTCAAAAGTGACCGATGTGGCTGGTAGCTGTTTTATGATATCATCAGCCGCAGTTGTAAAGTAGTCATTTAAAATATGCGCAGTCAAGTTCTCAGCTGTCCCGAGATTTGGAGTTGATTCCCAATCCTTGACCAGTCTCCACACAGCAGCAGGCCTATTAATAGCGGATGCAATATACTCCTCATAAGCCCTTCTTTTGGCCTTAGAAAGTTCAGCTCGATATTGTTTTTTATAGTGTCTTAAGGCGACTTTAGATACAGTTAAATTTGCACTGTTATTGTAGTTAAAAAGGAAAAGGAAAAGATTTTTTCCATGTAATTTAATCCAATTGCATATTTTAACGTAGTTTTTAGTTCTGATCGAAATTTCTTAGTGAGATTTAAATGTGATTTAATTAGCCAGTGGTGTAAACATGCCTGGCATACTTGATATGTTGAGTAGATGTATTTTAATTTATACAATATCAAACTAAAGAAAGATCCTCTTATATCCAGTACTGTTTGACAGTTTGTATTAATAACAAAACTCTGCTGTAGTCCTATGTGATGGTCGATGATATCTAATAGCAACAAAGCATTACCATTATCAGATTTAACTGCAAAGATACGCGTTGTGTTAGTCACACAGCACCACACTGGTAGGATGAGTATTTATCCATATATACAGTGCCTTCATTTTAAAACTTGCCACTGCCAGCAGACACAATGTGAACTCAATTTATTTCTAAACAATAATACAGAGCCTATTTTCAAATTCTTGCCAGACTTGTCGTAATGATTCCCGAAATATCTGTCTGCAAGCTGGAGTTATTCTAGTTTTACGGTCATCAATATCTTCTGGCTGAGTTTTGTAAATTTCAGTTTCATAACACGCAGACAATAACGAGGAGGATCTTCATCTTGTTGGAAATGTAAATTGTCTTCTTCCAGTAGGTATAAGGTTTCCATCTTCAACTTTGTTTTTTGGTTTTATTGTTAAATAATAAGAATCAAAATGCCATAGACAAGGATCTCTTACTGCACCAGGGACCTTCAGATATTAAAATGATATTTTCCAGATGCTACACTTTGCTTTTTGCTTTTGTAGTTAAATAATAAAATTCAAAATGCCATAGGCCATGATCCCTTACTATACCAGGGACCTTAATATATTAAAATGATATACTACATATACTACACTTTGTTGTTTGGTTTTATTCTTAAATAATAAGATTCAAAAATGCCACAGACAAGGATCATTTACTTCATCAGGGCCCTTCAGATATTAAAAGGATATATTACAGACACTACACTTTGTTTTTTGGTTTTATTGTTAAATAATATGATCCAAAAATGCAATAGACAAGGATTCGTTACCCAGAGGTGGAGAATTTTAAAATGAAAGCACTGTATAAAATAAATAACGTACCGCAAGCATACAATCCATAAATTTATATTACATAAAACCTGATATGCCACCCTCTTGTTGGTGTTTATCATTGGAAGGATATAGACAGACATGAAGCTGTTTTACCAAATAGGGGAAAGCCGTAATTTTTGACTGATACTAATCATTTTTTATAAACATGCACATACCTACTTGCGGTTTATTATTTTTTTTTAGTTTAATAATTTAATAAACCAGTGAAAGAATATGAGATCCCCCAACATTTTTATAAATTAAGAACGTTTTTCTTAATTTATAAAACTAGACTTATCGGAACAATATACTGTTGTATAAATCCTACGCCGCCTTTATGCTAGCTAAGGTTTTGCTGGTCCTCCTGTCAGGTTTTTCAGAGCAAAGTTGATCAACAAAAACGGTGTAGGTTTTTTGTTGAGCATATGAAGTTATTAATAAGAGCCAATTTCCCAAGGGACATTAAATATGTGATATCTGCTTACTATACTAAGTTTAGAAGGCGTAACTCGAAACTGAACTGAAAAAGTTAACTTACAATTGAAGCTTTTTTTGTATCAAAAACAGCCAATGTCATCTTTTAAAATATTCTACTTTTGGAGACTTTCGCAGCAAAAGTTGCATATCTATCAATGCATAGAAATATTTTGCCAAAAACTACCAAAGTTTCTTTGGTCTGCTAGCGTCCAACGAACACCAAACAATTGCATTCAAATTAATACACGTATCGTTTGAAGGGTAGTGCTAAATAAAAACTATATGGAAAAAATTTTAGTAATGATCCATATGTCATCCTAAGGCCTTTTTTGATTGGACTAATTTCAATAGTCACAATGTTAAATGATGACCAAAGTGAACAAAATATTGATTATTTAGAAATGCATTACAAACTGCTCTTTCTAACTGCCATTGTTCCTACGCGGGTTCTACAGTTTAGTAGGTCATATAATATATTATAGTATAGCTCCAGACATATTATATTATTCTTTGATTGATTGATTGCACAATTGAGTAACAAAAACCAAATAACATTTCACATGCTTTTATTGAGCTTTCGCGATAATTGATTGTCGTTTACAAATAACCTATTTCACTAAAGGGTTTGGCTTTGACTTAATCATCATATTGTATTAACAGCTTGCACATTGTCTACGATTTTAATTTAAATGATTTAGTGTCTTCTATTTATTACACACTATGCATTTATTTGATTTTTAATTTTATTATGTACAGGGTGTTTCACATTCGTGATTTCTAATAGGACACAGCTATTAACTACAGGTGTTTTCAATTTTCGCTAATTGATTGATTGATTATGAACTTTAAGAAAAATTCTCTCAAGCAGTGATTGGTTTGGTTTCCTTCATTATTTTTTTCGTGTTAGTAGTTAGTCGTCCGTAGCCCAAAAAGACTTTAAATGTTCATTAATTTGTCTTGACAAAATAATCAAATTATGCACCTTATTGAGACATCAAACCGATTCTCACTCCACACGTATCCCTATCCCCTAGCTGGATGGGGTTAAGTTTATAAAATAATATCCAAATTCAAAATATTATAAAAATAAATTAAATTTTGAAATTAAGGTAAAAAAAAACCAAAGGGATTTTTTTTTTGCATTCAGGGACACACTGTAGATCTAGGCAACATATTTTTAAAGCATAGTAATGTCTACTACATTATACATGCAGAAAGTGGTTTAATAATAAATCCCAAGACTAATAATTTGGTAAATATTCCAACAAAAACTGATGAATGAATATTAAATGATTGCCCGTGAAATTTCCCACAGAAATTCAAGCAGATAGCTATAATTTCAGCACATTCGGTGCTGATATTACCTATAATCTATAAAATAATATATCAGTGTATCTTTTGCTTTGGGTATACAAGGATTGTGTTAGAGGATGGGGATTGAAAACAACTTTAATCCTTAGTACTCCTTCTTGAGTTATAAATTTCGGTTTGAAGACAAAGCTGTTTCTATTTGCTATGCAACTTACAAGTAGAAGATTTTCACTCCAAATAACACAGGAATTGAAGCATTGAGGCCATCAATGGAATCAAGAAGAATGGGTACAAGAACAAGAACATTGGGCACATTTTCATATTGATGGCTTAGTAATTTGGGGAATGAACAATCCAAGATAGATAACTTGAATGGACAAAGATGACGATTTGGTGTATCTTTTGGGGCGTAGACTTTTTTTCGAGGATGATAACATATTTTCGTGGAATAAGATATGGACATTGAATTCTGATATCAAATTGACATATTGTGTTCTTCTTTTATAATTACAAGAATAACACCATATGTAAAATATCTCTTAATTACTAATTGAGTTTAGAGGTTGTTACAAATTTGATATAAAACAGCTATTTACAGGCCAAGATTACTTTCAATTTTTGACATTTTCGATAATAACAGAAACATAAAGCAAATCAAAAACAAAAATGTACGCAAGTTTATTTTTTATTCTAAATAATATTATAAAACAAATAAGTTTTTATCTCAATGAAAAATTAGAGACCAAACTAAACATAAAGCTGCGTACATTTTTTTTCACTTGTTTGCTTTACGTTCTTCTCATTACGAAAATGTCAAAAATTAGAACCAATCATGCTCATCTAAATAGCTGTTTTCTATAAAATTTAGAACAACTAGATACTGTTGTAGTCTTCGTTAGTTAATGTAATTTTTAGAACACTCTGTATATTTTTGATTCTGCATAAACAAAATTCATTATAAGGCAAAATACTTAAGGCAATAGCAAACTGCCATTAACGTAATTGGTCCTTGATCTGAAGATTGAAAAACCCAAGGCATAGTAGTACAAGTGTGTGAGCGTCCATATACTGTCAAAGCAGAGAGGGATAACACAAGTAAATGTGACACCAGATAAGCTTTAATTTATATTATGTATTATATATGTGTGGCATTTACCATCAAGCTGGGTTCATTTCGAATGTATCAGTTTAGAGTTTGGTAGAACGGAGTGCTAACAACCTATTAAGCCAGCCACCCTACACCACATATTATATGCCATCTATGGCATAAAGAAAAAAACAAACTTATTTTAATTTGGACCAGAAATCTTGATTAAAAAAAAGTAGCTACGACACTGTGCTACTTGGTTAAATGTTGAAGTTATGGGCAGCGGGAGTTAAGAAACTTTTGTTTGTTTAATCAAAGGAACTTTTCACTGATATAAACTGGTGCGCTCAAGGCGAGAATCGCTATTCATATACAATGTGTCCATGGATAGAGTTTGGAAGAGCAAAAACTTTTTTATTTGAAGATTTAGAAGAAAAAGTCATTCTTTATAAAAACGTCTGCTTGTGTCAAAACTACAATTTCGAGTACGAAATTTACGATTACTATACAGGGTATATCAAAAATAACATTTTTAATGATTTTGATTTCATTGTTTTTTTTTAATTTTATTATTTTATTTATTTATTTATTTATTTATTTATTCAGACACTACACACCTGGTAGGTAATAACAAGTAATGCTTAACATCAAAATTAAACATAAAAAGACAACACACATAACACATTACGATACAAACTAATACAAGTACCCAAACTATGAAGACCTCAACTACTGAAAATACATCTTATCTGCTTAACGCTAGTATTAAATATATCTAGATCCATATCGCAAATCACTTTGTTACATTGCATACACATTATATTTATCGGAGAAATACTAAATACATTTACATGAAATACATCTTTAAAATTATTTCTTAAGTGTACTTTAGAAACTTTGAAATATATAAAATTAATTAGATCACAGTCAAGTTTATTTATATTATTAACAATATAGTATAAGTATATCACACATTGCATTTTGCGTCTATCACAGAGCGTTTGAACATTGTAACGGGTGAACATAAATTTATAAGATATTTTAAATGGATACACACCATGTTCCCTCACATATAAAAATCTTAAGAATCTCTTCTGAACTCTTTCGATGTGATCGCCATGAGTATATGCTGTTCGCATCCAAATAAGAGATGCATACTCAAGATGAGAACGCACTAAAGTATTGTACAATCTGATAATAGTAGAAATATTGAAGGTTTTACTGTTTCTCATTATGAATCCCAATGATCTATAAGCCTTGTTAGTTATGTACTGATAGTGCTCATTAAATCTAAAATTAGACTGAAATATTACTCCTAGATCCTTAGTCTTATCTTTCCTTACTACTGGTATAGAATCTATATGATAATCGTACGGAATAAAGTTAACTTTCCTAGTAAATGCCACGACGGAACATTTCATAACATTCAATGACATTCTATTCCGTTTGAACCAATTGGCCGCCATGGATAAGTCATCTTGCAACAATTCGCAGTCCCCAATACTGTCAATGACCCTAAACAGCTTAAAGTCATCCGCAAAGAGCAAACCAATTGACGAACGTGCAGCACTTGGGAGATCATTTATAAATATATTGAAAAGTAGTGGACCCAAAATACTACCTTGGGGCACCCCAGAAGGAGTGCCGAACTCAAACGAATTTTTTTCGGATATTTTAACGGTACATTTTCTATTGCATAAATATGACCTCATGAACCCAACTGAATCAACAGAAAACCCCAGCTTCCCCAACTTTGTGAGCAGTAGTCCATGGTCGACCTTATCGAATGCCTTGGCACAATCCGTATAAATGACATCGAGCTGCTCACCCCGCTAAATAGCCATAGAAGCGTACTCAGAGAATGCCAGCAGATTGGTGGTCGTTGATCTACCTTGTAAAAAACCATGTTGGTACAAACTAAAGTTGGGCTTCATCCAGCTGTATACATCACCATAAAGGATACGCTCAAATATTTTGGCTAGACTATTAAGCACAGTTATAGGACGGTAGTTTGAAATGTCATTAATTTTTCCACTTTTATGTATAGGGGTGACGAGACCAAATTTCAAAATTTCAGGAAAATTGTTGGTCTTTATTGCTAAATTATAGATATGTGCCAAAGGTTTCGCCAGAAACTCCATACAGCCCTTGTAAATGTAGATTGGTATGTCATCAGATTTTAATAGTAGCTATGAAATTAACCACTTTGAGAAAAAAGTTTATTAGTGTTTTTTGCACAATTGGTGTAATAAATTACGGTTTTCAAAATATTTTCATAAAATTAAAAAAAAACAAAAAAATCAAAATCATTAAAAATGTTATTTTTGATATACCCTGTATAGTAATCGTAAATTTGGCATTTGAAATTGTAGTTTCGACACAAGCAGACGTTTTTATAAAGAATGACAAATAAAAAAGTTTTTCCTCTTCCAAACTCTATCCTTGGACACATTGTATACCAAAATAAAACTTTTGTTTCTATTTGAAGACCATTTCTAAAACTTCTACGGTTTTTTTAAATTTCTTGGGTAATAGGTTCCATTCGAATTCAAAACTGAAATATTGTTAATTTTATTGTTTACTTGTGGGAAATATTTAAAAATGCAGGGGTAAATTTCCTGGTAATGACAAAAGTAGCATCGATTATGAAAAATCACCATAGCAACTCCGACATACAAGACAACGAAATTGATAATTTAAATTATTTGGCTAATTTCGAAGGTTTCAGAGCTATTTTTATAATGAAAACAGTGATAGTCAATATAATAATTTTAACTCATGGTATCAAGCCTCAACAGGGCCAGTAAGTTTCGAAAACCAAATATTATGATATTTTTTAATTTCTTTCATAATATTATGATATTTAATTTATACAAAAGCATTAAAACAGTCGTAGGAAAAGTATAGTGTGAAACTCGCATAAAATGATCATTTCCTACTCGTATGATTTGCAGCACTCGCCTGCGGCTAATGCTGCAAACGATCATACTCGTAGGAAATATATGTCATTTAAAGTTCGTGGCACAATATACTATTACAGCCTTCTGGAATTGCACAGAAACATCTTGGGCGTTACAATACATAATAACTCGAAAAATAACCACCAAACACACCTTTGAGAAAAATTATAAATTAATGGCTTATAAATAAGTTGACAATAACTATTAAATTGCTTATCAAATGCTGCAATCAATTTCCGAGGCAACTCTTAATTATTTTTCCCAGGTTTCTTGTGAGTTCCAGGGATAAGCAATTAAGTGGATTTTTCCTATCAAAAACTAAGTAAAATATGACAAAAAAAAATTCTAGAATCAAAAAAGTTGTATTTATATAATTATTCATCCAAGGAAAGGCATTGGCGTACATTTTTTTTGCAAAAACATTCGTCAAGATGCCGTTCGGAACTGGACTTGGTAAATTTAATCAAGTTACGACTAAATTAGTTCCTATACACTACATATAACACTGCCAAGTTAGAACAAACAAAATTGGGCAAAAGTTCTTGGTTCTGGTAAACTTGGGGACCCACAGAATTTGACACTTTTTCTTAACTTTTTATAAAGCTTACCTTAAATAGAGATGAATTAAACCAAAAAATCAATGGATCATACAGTTTTTTGTTCTTAAATAAATAATAAAGATCTAAAATGCCTCGCTTCTTTTGGAACAAAAAGCGCCATAACCCGCTAATTATATAAACTATTTATGGGGTATTCTTCTATTTAGTAACCTTGATGACCCACAGAATTCCTACTGAAGACACACAGACCACATTAAACCCCTTTTTTAAGTAAAATAAATTTGCTAAAATATTAAGATAGGGTTAGTGTGTTACAAGTTTATTTACATTTACCAATTCTACCAAACAAGAATATAGAGGTTATCTGCCATGTTGCCATATATATTCGACTCGTTCAAATGTTTTTTTGCGCAAAAATTATTTTTCTGCAAGTTAAGACAAGTTAGTATTTTATTTGCTTCTAGCGATTATAGTGAAAGTAGTTTAAGTCTGGATTCGCTCTGATTACTTAGTTTAAAATTAATATTATCGTTAGGCTGGATAGTTTTGTTACTTGGGTTGGGTAGTTAGGTTAGTTTGGCTGAGTTCTATTGGGGTAGTTTCGCTAGTGTGGGTTGGGTTAGGTAGTTAGGTTAGTTTGGGTGAGTTATATTGGAGTAGTTTCGTTTGTTGGGTAGTTAGGTTAGTTTGGCTGAGTTCTATTGGGGTAGTTTCGCTAGTTTGGGTTGGGTTAGGTAGTTAGGTTAGTTTGGGTGAGTTATATTGGGGTAGTTTCGTTTGTTGGGTTGGGTAGTTAGGTTAGTTTGGGTGAGTTATATTGGGGTAGTTTCGTTTGTTGGGTTGGGTAGTTAGGTTAGTTTGGCTGAGTTCTATTGGGGTAGTTTCGCTAGTTTGGGTTGGGTTAGGTAGTTAGGTTAGTTTGGGTGAGTTATATGGGGTTAGATTGAGTTACTTTATGGTAGTGTGCTTATATTGGGGTAGTTTGGTTAGATTAGTTTGGGATAGTGTGGTTAGATTGGGTTGGGTTAGGTAGTTAGGTTAATGTGGGTAAATGATGTTAGGTTGGGTAGTTGGGTTAAATTAGGTTTATTTTAGTTAAAGTATTAGTTTGACCATTTAAATATTTATAGGTGGTGAAATAGGTAATTTTTTTATTTTTGTTTATTTATTCCTTTCAGTTTTTAAAGTACGATTACACAATACTAGTGCAGTACATTTAAAACTCAGTGAAAATAAAATCACTTGGCAACACTGTAAATACTGTGTGATGTTATTAGCGTATTTTTACTACTGCGTTGCGTGAACGTCTTGTTTTATTGAACTTTTAAAATCATTTTTCTCTTTCAAAAGTGCTTTATCCATAAATTTTTTTTTGAAAAAGTGTTCTATTACAATAGAGCTTTTAAGTAAAAAAAAATTTTTTGCGAAATTCCGTGGGTCCCCAACTTTACCAGACCCAAAGTTCTTAAATATATACATACTACCTCTTGAGAACAAAGCATTTTGCGGACGCATAATTTTTTCTGATAGTCACTCAAAGAATCGCCTATTAAATTAATGGTATTAACCTACTTAATAATCAACACATGAACATTAGTTTAGTTTAGTTCCATATATGAAATATCAAAACGTTGCCGGTGTCCAAAACCTTGACGAACCTTATTATTTAGAAAAAATAAAAACAGTACAAACACGTTGGTTTAATAGTATCGTTATGTAGAAAAAAAATGATTTTTTGCAAAAAAATGGTTTCCTTTAAGAGTCGCTGATTTGTTAAACCACCCTCGTATGTTAATATATTTTAAATTTCTACAATAATCAAAAAGTGCAATGCAATGCATATATTCAGCACAAGGTACAGGCTGCGCCTGTCAAATTAGGTAATCACATAAGAAACAATAATTCTTTCGATCTGCACGCTGATGTACCCTCACCACATTCGCCCTTAAAAAGTTGTCAATATTAAAATTACAATAACTTACACATAATGCTTCTTCCTTTGTCTATTATAATCCTGGTTACAATTTTCAATACCAATGCTCAGGCTGCACGTAGAACAAAGAACTAATTTTTTCACAAAGTAACACATTTGGATTAAAAACGTAAGATTAGAAATCGCATAACATATTTCTCTTCACATATTATAACACATTACTATTACGCGATGGACCCGACGCAACGCAACGCGACGGTGATAATTATCTGCAAAATAACAAAATAAACACACCCTTGCAGTTCACCGAAAGAATGTAGGTATACTGAACAAAATAATATTTGATTCTTAAAAAAATTAGAAACGTATTTAAATACAATACGCAAAACCGACAAATCGATAAGTCGCCGTATACACTAATTCTACTACTGTAGTTCTATAAAGTATTTAAAAATATTTCAAATATATAAAAACTGAAAAAAAATTCACCGAGAATGTAAACAACTGAGTCATTATTCGAAACAATATGTTTCTGTAAAATATATTTGGATAAAATTTTAAAATATTAACTTATATCTTTCTTTTGTTTAAACAATCTTTATTTCAAAATTTCTTCAACATATTTAGTAAACAATAAGTACCTACACACTTTTGAATTCCTAAGCAGTGCCAAAATGCACTGGTCCTGGAAGAACATCATCAATTGGTGTAGAATTACTACATTTACAATTTTTCTACTTTTTTAACAAATAAATCTAGACTATGACACTCCCTAATATCAGTCGGTAAGGCATTAAATATTGTACAGGCCCTAGACACTGGACTGTTCAATGCTACATTAGTTCTAGCTGTTTGCAAATAAATATTTGTTTGTGCTCTGGTCATCAGCATTCACTCGCTGATGATTATGAATTATGCCAAATCAGGGATTTCTGTTGTGAACTCTAAGATGGCTAAACAGACCGATCCTCAAGCCGCAAACCTTGTCCCAAAAATTGCAATTAATTTTAAGAGTATTATTAATTATTTTAAAAATGATCTTACATTGTTCTAGGTCCAACACTTTCCCTATATAAATCAGGCATATGGGTTCTTTTGTCATGCCCTAACAGGATTTTCCGAATTTTATTTTGTAGAACTAGGCTCAAATTATTTTATTAGAAAAAAAAATGAAAGAATCCAAAAAACGGGGAATACGGGGGTCGTTTCAAACAAAATATCAAGCCATGTATATTAATATATCAAAGGTTATAGCTCGTAAACCAGAAGGTGTCAGGCATTCTCACTAGGCTCAAATTATTTCTCAGGAAGAGGACTATTAGAAAAAAAATGAAAGAATCCAAAAAACGGGGAATACGGGGGTCGTTTCAAACAAAATATCAGGCCATGTATGTTAATACATCAAGGGTTATAGCTCGTTACCCAGAAGGTGTCAGACAGACGGTGTTCTTGTGAAAACGTCAATTTGCTGTTTTTTTTTTTTTTGTTTCTGTTGAAATAAGTTGTAAAGGTAAGCAGATATGTATTTTTATAAACATTTATACCCTAGTTATATTGTTACTAGTGTACTTAACAATATTATTTATTGAAAATTTTTGTCTAGTTTTATTTTGAACAATTTTTTTTGTAAAATGTTGTGGTACGTTATGAGTACCAGTGCACGATAACTTGATTATTTCTTTAAATTTGTTTCTAATAACATCACTTATCACATTATTTTTTTAGTGAAAATGGATTTACCATTTAAATTTATCGGAATGACATATGACGAACCCATGGAGGACATTCAAGGTATGCAATCTAATCTAGAATCACTCGTTGACCACTCGGAGGAAGAATGCCCGGAAGAGATTGACAAAACCGATATCCCACAAGACATGATTCTTATGGAACGCCACACTGATGTCGACTCAGAAGATGATATGCCTCTTTCAGTTTTGCAGACCCAATTACAAACCTCGTCTCAGTCAACCGACAGACGTGATTGGTCAAAACTTGTATATCCCCAGAAACCAGTTGATTTTGTTGCCGATTCTGGAATTACTGATATTGTGAAGAATATTGACACTCCAACGCCAGGAAAACTTTTTCAGCTCTTTTTCACCGATGAAATCATTGAGTCCATTGCTTTTCAAACAAATTTGTATAGCCAATAAACTGCCACTGCGCCTAAAGTTACAAACACAGAGGAAATAAAAACTTTTTTGGCTATAAATTTGTTGATGGGACTAAAACGTCTTCCCAGCTACAGGGATCACTGGAGTAGTGCTCCAGATTTTCATGATTCCTATATTTCCTCTTTGATGATGGATCCTTTCAAATTTACATCTAAATGATAATGCCAAAGAAAGGTGAACCTTGCTACGATAAGCTTTACAAAGTGAGGCCACTCTTCAATTCGTTATCGGATAATTTTGAAAAATGTATGCTTCCCACCAATTAATAATAATAATAATACATTTATTTGCATTCAAATCATAACAACGTACAGATTAAGTCAGAATATCATAATAATGAATTGATATGCAAAATGGAGTTGAAAACAATTAAAAAAAGTTCTAAGTTCAACCCCATAATTAATAACTTTAGAACCAAATTTCTAATACGTTCGACCAATAACTGCACTCCTTAGTCATGCCTTTTGCTACAATCAAAGTTTACTACTTTCCACAAAAAAATCTGAAAAGAAAAATTAAACAAAATATCTATTTGAAATCCAAAAGTCGATTCCTGTATTTAAACTTAAAAGCTGTAACCCCTAACTTTTTGAAGTACTCTGGTATGTTATTGTATAGCATGTAAATTTGGTAAGTAAATGATCTCTTGAATAATGAAGTTTTGTGCGGCGGGGGCGAAATAAGTCCGTGAAAACGTAAGTTCAACGTATGAACATCAGTCCTATATTTAATTTTATTAGAGAGGTATGGAGGACGATGGTTATTTATTATATTATGAAATAAAACTAGCGAATGTAACTTTCTTCGATCCTGCCTGCTCAGCCACATAGCCTCCCTCAATTTGTGCGAAACGGGCTCAAATTGTCTAATTCCACACAAGGCATGATTTCTGAACCTTTTGAATTCTCTCTTTATCAGAACAATCTAGGCACGGTCCATACACAACAACAAAGGTTGTGATAGTAGATGCCTATGGGGATATAACATCTTTAATTACGAATATGCTCTCTGGATATTGATGCTCACATGCTTCTTAAACCGCAAATCGACATCCAATTCCAAGCCAAGATTTCTTGTTGAAGTTGAGAACTTTAAACTTGAGTTATTTACTTTGATATTCAGTTGCAACTCCAACAAGCGCCTGTTTTTACCAAAGACAGGAACGTCAGACTTAGAGGCACTGATCATGAGACCGTGCTTTTGAGAGAGCTCCACAATTCTGTTAATATCCTCGTTAATATCTTGATTAGCTAGATAATAGTCGTCATAAGTAAAGCTGTAGTAAATTTGCCGGTCATCCGCATATATATATGCTCCTTGCAATGCTTTAGACTTGACCCTATGTAGCATGTGTAAATGTGAAACAATAAAGGTGAAAGTATTGAGCCTTGTGGAACTCCACACGTCAGTCTTTCCTTTGAAGATTCCCCATTACTTGACGAGTCTATGATCAAATTTAAAGGAAGGAGCAGCGTAACGCAATATTTTCCAAAAAAGCCAATTAAAATGGATTACAAAATATGGGTATTGGTGAATAAGAATGAGTATAGCCAAAGGTTTCAAGTTTATACTGGCAAATCAGAGGATACCGAGAAAAGTTTAGGAGCAAGAGTAGTAAAAATTTTTGGATGGATTGGAAAATAAACATCACATGGATTATTTTGACAACTTTTTGAACAGTGTTCTGTTACGTTACGTGAAGTGAGTGAACAGAAAACTGCTCCCGAAGAGTGACAGAAATTTTAAAAGAGGAGAATCTGAAATTTTTACCTCGAACACTGAATTGCTCACCGGGAGAACGCTTCTGCTTCTAATTTTAAATATAACACCCTATATTTCAAAGCACCTGGGTACTAATTAATATTTTCTTTCAAATGGTATTATTTTTTTTATTATCTTTTTTTTTTTATTTATTTAGTATCACATACTATTACAATACATTTTCTACACAAATCTTAAAAACTAGCTTTAAGGTGTATATACATTGTCTTTTTAAACTCCCTTAAATTACTGATGCGTCGGATACCCACGGGCAATGCATGAAAAAGTCTCAGACCTTCATTGAATACCGAGTGGCACAAAAAATCTCTATTACTAAATTCAATATGAAAATTTTCATTTGATCTTAGATACCTTTGATGCATTTAATCTCGCATTTTCAAAAATTCCCGTAGATATTTTAGTGGATTCATATTTATTATTTTAAAGATGACCACACAAAATATATTTCTCAGCAATTTAACATTTAAACACTGATCACTTGATGATTTCGGTTTCAACTTTAATATCACTTGACGGAGCTGATTTAGGGTAACTTCAGGAAATCTATCGAAGGAACAGTCGACCATATCGATCACCGTCTCCCCTCCCACTTTCACATTGTCTGGTATACTACTGACAATATCTACGATACTAGTTTTCTTCGGGTTGAAGGAGTGGGTTCTGAAATTTTATCTTGTCGACCTGGATTTCGGTATTATTTTTTTGTCCAATTAATTCTTTTATTGTTCGCCACATGCGTTTTTGATAACCGTTACACTCATCAATATTGCGTTCAAAGTATTTTTTACGTCCTGTTCTAATTGCTATTACGACATCATTTCTATTTCTGGTACATATTGCCCAATCTACTTCTGAGTTTGTAAAACAGAATTTTTTATATGCCAAATTACGAGCAGTCTGCTTTTCCCTTACTAAACGGCTCATCCAGGGCTTATGAGATATTTTCTTTTGCTTATATGGACAAATTTCGTTAACCACTTTATCAATATTACTAGCAAATCTGTTATATTAGGCTTCGCTATACCTGTCATCGTTTTTTTAATTGCCCCCGTATTTCGATTTGGTTAATCAAGAAATTCCAGCGTAATTTGTGTTCAGCCTAAACCTGCACCTGACATAAGCGGTATAAATTTGTTTGAATAAGATCGGAATGCAAAAAATACAGTAATTTATTTTCATTCCAATTTATATCGCAACTATTGAAAACCAATACAATATACATGAATGTATGCATGTTTCAATAGACGCAGAATCATTCACGGACCGAATTGAAGTCAAACGGACCGTAATTTTCAATTACCAATAGCAATTATTAATTTATCTTTAATTATTGCGTAAATATTAACAATAATTTCATATAATAGCCGTTCCGAGGGCAATATTCCCTTTTAAATATCGCCTCAGTGTGAAATACATGGAATACATTATTGTTATACTATTATCATTATTAGTATTCAATCCCGCGGATGATTATAATACATCCAATAATTCATTGTTTCAAGTATTTTGATATAATAATAATTATTGTATATTCCGGTAAAATGCTGCTATTGATTGTTTCCAGCGAGATAAAATTTTACACACATCAATTACAACTACAGTTGGACGTATATTTTAATTGTTTAAAATGAATTCAGGCTCGTCAATAATTAATAAAATATCGTTATGGGCAAATAAAACATAGGCTAGTTTACCAGCAACATGGGTTCATTAAGGGTCGTCGTTCTACGGTGACCAATCTAACCACTTTCCTGTAGGATGTAATTCCGGCTGTCGGTCGAGGTTTGCAAGTCGACGCAACCTATACTGACTTTTCCAAGGCGTTCGATAAGATTGATCATTCCCTGATTCAACAGAAGATGTGCCACATTGGCTTCGGCAGGAATATCTGATACCTTTTTTTCAGTCCTATCTGGGAGCAAGGCAACAATTTGTTGAATACAATGGATTCAGTTCAAGTTCATTCACAGCCTCAAGTGGAACTCACAGGGCAGTACGTTGGCTCCTCTTCTCTTTGCAATATTCGTAAACGATATTGGCTCTGGTTTCAATAGCAATTATTTGTTGTTTGCCGATTATTTAAAATTGTATCGCACTGTTTGTGAGAACGATTGCGCACAGCTTCAATCAGATCTGTGTCGGCTCTCAGAATGGTGTGATCTAAATAGAATTCCTCTAAATCTGAACAAACGTAAGTCAGTGACATTTACCGTTTTTGCGAAACTACACCATCAATAATTCAAATTTGGAACGCTGCGTTTTAATCAAAGATTTTGGTGTATACTTGGATGGTGATTTAACTTTCAACTACCACATTGAGCAAGTTTCTGCTAATGCTTTGCGAATGTTAGGATTTAATTTTAGACAGACCAGAGAATTCAACAACATGGATTGCCTGAAAATTCTCTATTTCGCCTTTGTTGTGTCTATTTTGGAATTCGCTACAATCATTTGGTCGCCCATCTACCGTGTTCATATACAGAGATTGAAGAGTATCCAACGTAAGTTTTTAAAATATTTGTCATTTAAAATTGATGGATATTTTCCTCCTCGTGGGCGTGATCACGGCCTGCTACTGGCAAGGTTCGGATTTCGGCCGTTAAACGAGAGACGCATCTTCGCGTCTCAGATCTTTCTTTTTAAGTTGATCAACAATATGTTGGATTGTCCTCAGTTGCTTCAGCAGCTATGGTTTCGTGTTCACTTTAGAAGCGCTAGTTTATTTTGGGTGCCACAGATTCGTTCTAATTCTGAATCTAAAGCACCGCGATTTCGGGCTTGTAAATACAGCAACCGATTAGTTATTAATGAAAACGTTGATTTTTTTGATGTATCGCTTCATTCTTTTAAGAAAAGTTTAGAGACATGTTTGCGGGCTACTGATTTGTATTTGTTTTGATGAATTATGTTTATGTGTTAATTATTTATTGTTATTATTAATTGTTCTTGTAATCCTCTCAATTTTCTTTCGTTTTGATGCGTGTATTTCCTTTTTTGTATTTTTCGATTTTTCAGTTAGTGCTAAGTTGGGTATTTTTGCATGCTAATGCTATAGGTAATTGTTTTTGTTAGTGTAAGATTTTGTCTTGTTATTGGGTAGCAATACCTGTTAGACAATAAAGAGATTATTATTATTATTATAATTTTTACAACTAAAGTGATCTGACTCTCTTATAATCCTCGCTGTTGGAACTGCTGCTGATCTAAAACTATAGAACAGTGATCGCCAACCCATCGATCGCGAGCCACTGGTAGCTCGCGAAGAAAATTCTGGTAGCTCCCAACATATATCATAATCACTAAACTATATAACAGGTGGAAGGCGGTTTTCATGGGGCCTCTTATTCTGTTAGCTGATTAGCTGAAGCTGCGCACAGTGTTGTCAACTAATTGGTTGCCCATATTTCCAGATTGTAAAACCCAAATTACCAGATTATTACTAGATATCATTCTCTTTGTACTTTGAAGCTTTTTGTGTGTTTAGTATGTAGCAGAACAAAAGGAAAACGTCGTTCATTATGCTATAAATAAATAAAGACATCAATAGCTAGGGATTGCACAAAAATGTATTTTAAAAATTGTATTTCGAAAATATTTTCAATTTCCAACTGATCAGTTATTCCGAGATGCTGAGGTTTTTGATGTAAGACAGATTTTTGCTTGCAAAATGTTGCAGCGAGCATATAAAAATAGATCGGAATTAACAATTATTGATCATCAATATAATACTACGTTTAGAGAATCTTCAGTAATTATACCAAGGCAGGTGCGAACCATCACTCAAAGATCATTTGTTTATATATTGCCAAAGTTATATAATTATGCACCATCATATTTAAAAAATTTAAATTCGTATAGTTTATACAGATATAAAGTTAGGCATTTTATAAAAAAAACGTCTAGGTTGGAAATTCATCGCATTATTGACGCAAAAAACTTCTATTATGGTGATTGATTTGATTTGAATTTATTTTCTTTTAACATTCCACTTCGGTCGGTTTAAACGATTTACTATTATATAAATATATAATTGGTTTTCTTCATTTTCCTTTCTGAATTATGTCAAAATAAAATATAGTATAGTCCTATGTTAAGTAAGTTTTAGTTTATTGTAATATTTTCTTTTTTATTGGCAAATAAATTATTATTATTATTATTATTATTATTGGGCAATACGGCAACACGAATCGAGCAGCATTAGGATTTGAGACTATGTTCGCCGAGTCCTTTTAGAATAAATATAAAAAATTTGAGTCACATCGGATTGCTAATACTATGTTATCAGAATTAGCGATTAAAGTCTTAAAGGTAGCTCACTGTACATTGTACAATTACCGAAGATGCTCAATACATTGAGGAGGTTGGCGACAACTGCTATAGAAGCTTGATCACAAAATAGCAAAGGAATCCCCATTGAGACTGAGTGGGTTTTTTAATAACAAAAGTTCCTTCACACAAAGTCAGATTGCTGTCAAATTTATACACGTATCGTTTGAAGGTTAGGACTAAATAAAAATCATATGGAAAAAATTCTTGTAACACCATCTATGTGTCATCCTATGGCCTTTTTTAAAGGAATGGAAATATGTCTAGTAAAGATCGTAAATTTACCCCTGTATGTGTGTGGGAATGAAAATAATGAGATTTCCTTCTGAATCTTCTTCCTATCCAAATATGGTTTTGCATTATCAAAACGCTTCTTAAAAGTGTTCACACATTATTCTCATTTAGGTAAGTTGAAGCTTAGGCGATGATTATACATGCTCTTTCTTCACTTTACGTTAAAATTTTTCATTTCACAAACACTATTTACTATTTCTACCAAAGAAAATGTTTTCCTTTACAAAGTCGAAACTATAAAGAACAAAGTATGATAAAATTGTAGAGATGAAACATCATTCCTCTGTGTGTTAAATTTCCTTTTGTTATTATTATTATTCACTTCTTACGTGATTAGATTATGAGTTTCACGATATTTTCCTGTTAACACAAAAGGAACAAACACTTGTTATAGGTGATTTATAAATGGCATGAAGCACCCTCACACGGCCACTAATAGAAAGCAATTACTGTAAATTAAAAAGGGTTTTATCGCGGTACATTGAAAAAGTTTCCAAGTTTTTGAACCTCTGCTGCTCTATATCTCGGTTAGAGCCACTGCTATATGCTTTTTTTTTAATTAAAAGAATAAAGTAAATGACGTCGTAAATGGTCATATATTTTCATTTTCAGACCAACGCAACGGAGAAATTGCTTTGCGCTCTGATATTATGATATACTTGGTTTGTTTTATGTCTCATTTTTTTAAATGCTCTGTCTTTTTAGGTCATGTGGATTTTCTGAAAGCGCTTTGATATTTATTTTAGGAGACAATGGACCGAACTGAACTTTAAAATTCTCATATATTTGTAAAAAGTATTCTTAATTATTTTTAAATTATTTAATAAAAGTCTCAAAACCACACCCGAAATCATTTATTATTTGTCATCACATAAAACAACGTATTAACATCTGTCTTCTATTACATGTTCTTATCTTCTGATACTCTTATTACTCGTTCGGCCGTCCTTGTTGTATCGAAAACCAAAACCTGATTGTCTGGTGTGACGTAGGCGAACCACGTCGGAATTTACTTTACAGGGGCTGATTGCTAACACCGCCGTCCTGCAACTGGGGCGTCCTCGCACCTCATTCATCCTTAAACAAAAAAAAATGCGATCAAAATCTGGTTTTACATTACACAAGGCAAACTGCCTTTAAACTTTTAATTTTGGTTTTCATGGAGTGGTACTGCCACTCTTCAATCATTTTACTTAGGTGGGATCGCCACCTACCCTTTACGTACCAGTGAGATCGTCACTGTACAAACTTTTTTTTTGTGAAGATGGGATTGCCACCTCGCCTTTACGTATCAGTGAGATCGTCACTATACAATTATATTTTTTTATGCAGATGGGATCGCCATCTATCCTTTACGTATCAGTGGGATCGCCACTATACAAACTCTCTTTTTTATGCAGGTGGGATTGCCACCTCGCCTTTACGTATCAGTGAGATCGTCGTTAAGTATTCTTAATTATTTTTAAATTATTTAATAAAAGTCTCAAAACCACACCCAAAATCATTTATTATTTGTCATCACATAAAACAACGTATTTCTAACAGTTCTTATTAATATCTGTCTTCTATTACATTTTCTTATCCTCTGATACTCTTATTACTCGTTCGGCCGTCCTTGTTGTATCGAAAACCAAAACCTGATTGTCTGGTGTGACGTAGGCGAACCACGTCGGAATGTGCTTTACAGGGGATGATTGCTAACATATTTAAAAAAATCAGTACACTTAATATATGGTATTATGATTTTTACTAAGTACTGAGGAGACTGTGATGGACATTCCTTGGTACATCTCATGATGAAGCTCTATATGGCCAGTCGCACTATGCTGAAATAGCATTTCAAAAAGCTTATTTTAGGAAAAAGTAATCTGACTCCATTCAAACTTGCATCCGAAGGTACATTTCTAACATTAAAGTATTCACTGTGTTCTTACAATTTAATGTTGAATTTCATAAAAAAACGTGACCTATTAGGACTACATTCTAAAATAGGTGCCATTTATACAGGGTGTAACATTATCCCGTAGCATATCAAAAAAATGATGAAATGATTTTGATATAGGGTTTGTTTGCTCTAAAAAGCATAGTTAAATTGATATTAATTTTAAAAGTCAAAAAACATGCCCCCCAAGCCATTTTTTATTGTTACGCCAATGCGTTTTGTAAATAGTAGGTATTTCATAAGATGTACAACTTCCTGTAGTAAAATAATTTATTTCACATTGGTTCCAAAAGCAACCCATTATACAGGGTGATGACATTTTGCAAACCCATGAATGTTATTTATAAGGACGTTATATGGATTTGTCATAAGTATTTCCATTCTGAAATTTAAAAAAAAAAATTAACCACATAATTCCTCATAACTGTAACATTTAATGCATAATTTAAGTACTCACAACTAACTTAAGTCTGATTTTTTGTTACAAACATTTATGAGCAAAAGTTTATGTGCGCTGGAATGCACATTATTTTGTTAATTAGTGCACAATGGACGTTGAACGCTTTGCTTTATATTATGGCAGGTTAATTATTGTGTGTTGCGTTGTTAGAGAACACAAGTTCCGCGCAAAATTTTATGGTTCACCTTTTACCATAAAATGTGGTGTAGGATAGAAAATGAAGAAAAAGTAATACAAAATCTAAAAGTATAGCAAAGAAGACTATGAAGAAATCTCGTCGGTAATTATGTTTCTAGACGAGGAAATTAGATGGAATTAGAATGGGTTTTTGTCTTATGTAAAGACATCGATGAAATATTTCTACATTGACACGCAAAAGAATCGACGCACCTGAAATTTCGACCAACTTTGATTGTGATTTTGTAGTTATTGTCTCTATAAACAATAATCCCGCTTACAATTTTGATAAGTAATTGAAGTTCAACTTAAATTTTCATTTTCGACTCGTAGCTCTATCTTGCTTAGTTTAAGATACGCTAAAACGTATCCAGGGACATGAACCCTTAAAGGCTAAATCACTAAAGGGCAAGAAACCATTAAGAAATCACTTAGGCAATATACTTTTTGTTATGTAAGATTGAAGAAACTATTATACAGAAAAAGTTAAAAACTATACAGTCAAAACGTGGGAACCCAGTCATTGGTTTCACGTATTTTTTGATTTAACACGTCGTCCAACCTGGTACCATAAATACGCTATAAGGTTCATGTGTAGACTCCGGACCGGCCAATCCATGGCTTGAACAGTGGCGGCTCGTGGGGCACAACAAGGTGGAAATAAGGCAATAACACCCAAAAGTTTTTGATAGGTTTTTTTAAGTAGTTAGAGTAGCTAGAAAACAATATTTTGCTAAACTCACCATGACCATTAAAACTGTTTGTAAGTGAAGTCCATCCTCCTAGATTTCGGAACAGTAAAGTGGTTGATCAGTTGATCACTAAAATTGGAAATAGACTTCACAAGTTTTTTTTCAATAGATAGCATTGCTAACGCGCACAACCTTTTCTGGCCCAGAGTGTTTCTTAAAAATGTTTTGATCCGTTTGAGGGTATAGAGAAACATATGTCGCTTTCTACAGTCGTCATAGGGACAGTACACAAAACAGTCAGCAATTCCAGAAATTCACTAAATGTTGATGTTAAATTGTTTTGGATAAACAGTATTTGTAACAGACGCACAGCCCCACTGTGTTTCAGAAAATCGTCCCGTGCATAAATTATCGAGAGTTCATTTTTTAATTTTAAGTAATTTACGTTAGGAAATAAGTTACACACAGTTTTAATATCTTCATTTGGAAAGACGGTTCGATATTCACCAAATATTTCAGTTTCAAATAAATTTGCAACAGTTATGTTCAAAATCAAAACATTCACTTTATAATACTCAAAAACAACAACACAACACCACACGCACAAATTTTATTCGTATAGACTGATGGGTAGGGCAGCACCCCAAATATGACGCCACAAATGCGTTTAATTTCTACTGTTACTAGCGTATAGCATAGCGATGCATTGCTGTCTCTGTTTGTCGCACGCGATAGCAAAGAAAACAATAGAGGCATAAATATGTTGAGTTCAAGAGCATCGTAATATGTACTAAGACCTACGTTCTGTTTCATTAGCGTGAATAGACGCGCTGCAAGATTGATTATAGCATGGGCAGGGCCGTCTTCGATTCAAATTTCCAAATGCAAAATTTTATAGGGAATTCTAACGAAATCACACTGGTCTGGTGTAAAGTATATAACATTTTATAGATAGGACAGGTGCCCACGTGCCGTTATGGTGCAACCACCAGTGGGCTTGAATACCTATTTCATTTAAGTACCTATACCCTCATGACCCTGTCGACGTGCCCTGTGGACGAGCATTGTCGTGCATTAATAAAAAGTCATCGCAAATAAAATGTGCAAACGGAACGACGCAGTTCTCTCAAACATTTTCAAGGTACATGTTTGCTGTAAGAATATTTCATGGTAATACGTAAACGAGCTTCCATATAGAAATTCCACCCCAAACCATAATAGAACCTCCAGCTTTCACATTGGCTACACATAGCCTGCCACCGTTCACCAGTTCTCCGCGATATCCCCAGCCTACCATCTGGCGAAAAAACGGAAAACCTTGACTCATCAGGAAGTATAACCTTAGAGCAGTCCTGATCACGCCAATCTATGTTCTCTAGCAAAATGTAGACAGGGAAGTAACCTGGGCGGTGTTGCAAGTGTCTTTGCTCTGACATTGACTTCTCTTAACTTTTAATAGATACGGTAAAAAAGAATACAATGACGTACTTAGAATTTTTTTTGGGAAGGATATACAAGGTGAGTAACCGTAGACGCGACGGTCTGCTGTGGCAAAACTATTCCGATTTTCAAAATTCTTTCAACGTCTGATTTTGTAGATCAATTAGGGCTACATTTTAAAATAGGTGCCATTTATACAGGGAGTGAATATTTTGCGTGCAGCCAAATAGGGATGCACACGTTTAATCGCAATTTCAAATAAAGCTATTCGCCCAAAACAAGTTGCGCATACGAACAAATTAATGGAACTTTGCGTGCACATAATTATATTTGCGATCGATTTAAATAAAGCCCCCAAGACTTTCATATGTTGATGATCTGACGGTCTGACGATTTTCGAGGTTGTGAATAATCTAAATGATTTATTGTCTGGTGCTTCAAAATAATTGGGCCCAAAGTGTAAACTCTTGTCATTGAAGGAAGGATAAAACAAGTTAAAGACTTGGGAGTCATATTTGACGCAGAGATAATATTAGAAAGGATTTTTATGACCTAAATACGGTAAATCTAATGGGTTCCACTTTTGAAAATAAACGCTTATTACTATTACAAATTCCAAAATTTTGTTTTGTTGTTGGAACGCCAGTCAGTTGGAAACCAGCCTTAAGAACAAACCATAACATATTATGATACGTCAAAATCACACAAACAATAACCAAGAAAGCTGGTTGCCTTCTAGCTAGGAAGACTCCAAAGACAGAATATTTACAGTAATGTGTGTTTCCAGCAGGGAATGCCAGAAGTGAGTGATGAGGATGTCTACATCATAATAATATTAGAGTAAGTAAGTAAATGTTATAGCGTTATATTATGTGGCTTTATTAGACTTGCTAACTGCACATAAAGCTCTTAATAAAACACTGTTTTAGTGTGTATATTATTCAACTATTAACATACACCACCAAAGTGTTCCTATAGTGCTTCTGTGTGCTTGATGTTATTATTCTATTATTTAAGACTATGCTGCTTCAGAGAACGCACTTTAATGAATGTCAACAATGCAGATTTATATTAAACCTAAATTCGCATAGCCGTACAAATTAATATACCGGGTATTTTTATAAAAAGTATGATTTTTTACTACTCAAACAATGTTTTACAAACTGATCCCCGGCAGAATTATCCACCCCAGCTTTATTGATTTTAAATGGCATCCTGATGTTTTTTTTTTTGCAAGATTTCGAATGTTGGTTCGGTACATAGGATTCAATGACAGCTAAGTTATTAATTTGGGTGAATTCATTTTGATGGTCTTGTCTCTCCTGTCGAACCTCAATCTTCAACTTTTTCGACTCCTTAATCCATCTAAGAGAGACATAGTATTCATTCATAAACCTTCAGGGTTGTCGCCCGTTGGCTGGGGTGTTCTGTCATAAATCTGTACTCAGTGCTGTCTACTTTTTGATTTGCCTTATGTTCAAATTAATTAATTTAAATAATTGTAAATATTCTATACATTCCACTGTTGTTTTAGTCTATTAAGGGCTCTGCCTATACCTATGCGGATTTAACTCCACCATAGTTGCGATATTTTAAGGTACTGTTAGTTTTAATATTTCTATTTGACATTGTATACGTTATATCTTACTTTGTGTGTTTTGAAAAATGTTTACATTTTGTATGGTTGCCTTCCGGGCTGATGATGGAGTTGGGACTCCGAAACATGTCCCTTTGAATAAAGATTTTTTTAAATTATTAGTGCAGACGACGAAATTGTTTCATTTTAATTAGATTACACTTCACTGCATCAATGCATGGTTATTTCTTTCATTTTTATACTTTTTACTAATATATCATCTGTAAACTGTAAAATTTTGATAAGTCTTCAGTCAATATACTACTAAATTTCATTGGCTGCTTAATCTACACTCTCAGTTCTCCTCTTTTTCGTAGTGCTTGTTTAGGCTTCCTGGTGCTGTTTGTTTCTGACGACAAATACAGAGTTCGTGATTCTATTTTTAGAAAATTCAACATTGTGCGTTAAGAAAACCCATGAAGTTAGCATTATTACTGTGATGTCTATCTACTAGGGCTGCTATTTATATTTTGAACCATGAATCGAGTTACAAACGAACAATGCTTGAACATTATTGAATTTTATTATCAAAATTCATGCTCGGTTAAGAATTGTGCAATTGTGCATCGCGCCATTTTATGGTCAGTTTGGGCGACGTTCTGAGGCGGCTATTCGGAATCTTGTGACTAAATTTCGCACAAAATTTACATTATTGTAAATTTCTCGGAAGGATTTGGGTGTAAAACCGTTTAAAATACAGCTGGTGCAAAAAATGAAGCCACGCGACTTACCACAACGGCTAACTTTTATGAAAATTGTGTTCAGCGACGAAGCTCATTTCTGGTTGAATGGATGCGTAAACAAGCAAAATAGCCGTATTTCGTGTGAAGAGCAGCCAGAAGCATTGCAAGAACTGCCAATGCATCCCGAAAAATGCACTGTTTGATGTGGATTATGGGGCGGTATTGGACCGTACTTTTTCAAAGACGACGAAGGTAGGAACGTTACTGTGAATGGCGAGCGCTATCGTGCGATGATTACAATTATTTTTGCCCAAAATGGAAGAGCTGGGCTTGTCTGACATGTGGTTTCAGCACATGCCACACAGCTCGCGAAACAATGGCCCAATTGAGAAGCGAACAGTTTGTTTCACGTTTGGGGCCTAGATTGTGCAATTTAACGCCGTTAGATTATTTTTTGTTGTGCTATGTTGAGGCTCATGTCTCATGACTATAGGGACAAGCCGGCAACGCTTGACGTAAACTGGAAGCCAATATTGAGGAATTTATTCGTGAGATACTGCGCGATATGTTGGAGAAAGTATGCCAAAATTGGACCCAGCGTATAAACCATTTGATGCGATGCCACGGTCAACACTTACACATGAAATCATCTTTAAACATTGAATTATAAATATCGTCCTATCCACTCAAATAAAGATTTCATACATTTCTCTGAATTTTATGTGTTTTTTTTTTTAAATCAAATCCGAAAGTTCTTAAAAAATCACCAGTAATAAAGGATTTCTAGGTTAGTACCGATAGCTTCTGTTTCTTTATATTCCCTATGCCTCGAAGATAATTATAATCAAACCAATTACATTAACATATGTATCCATTTTTTTTCCTTAAACTGGATTCAACAGCTAATAAAATACCTTTCGTCGCTCTTTATTAAATCTCAATCTGTTTCTTTGCTCAACAGATTGATTTATAGTGTTAACATTTCCCTCGACAGCATTTTCTTTCTCGCTCTGTCCGTCTCTACCAATATAAATGTAAATGAAATTTGTTTTGTAAATATACTTACTTTACTCAATGCTATGCTCTGCAGCTTACATTCGCCCAGAACTGAAGGCGGTCGGCCGGCCTAATCGGTGTGTTAGTTTTGTGTAAATGATACTCAATCGAGTTTTTGTTTCTTTTTCTTCTGTATTGGTTTGTAGATTATTTGATCTCTTTGAGACTAAATTATTAACTACAGACACATTTTGTAGCATTAAGATCGACAGGAATAGTTAAACGTGAGGTTTTCCTAAACAATATAATATAATAATATGTATTTTTGAAATACGAGTACAGTGAAATCTCTCATGAGCGGACACTGATGGGACTAAGATAAAGTGTCCGCTCAAGGAAGGTTACCACTTAAGGGAGAACTTTACATGTATGTACATACTATGTACTTAAGTTGAGTGGTAGTCTTTGCTGACTAGTTAATAGATAACTTGGCATAACGTAAAAGAGTTTTAATCAAAAATATTTGCTGATCAACCCAAGACACAAAGTTATCTACTATGTACTTATATACATAGTACAGTGATCTTTGTAAAAAATACACACTAACAGAAATTCGGGACTTTATTTACTTACTTTATACCCATTATGGATACCTATATTAAAATAGACATTTCAGACTTCAAATATAAAAAATAAAACCTATTCATTAAACAAAAAAAAAACATATACATCCATTAAAAACATGCATTGCGTTTACAATTTGGAAAGGAATTCATCTAATGTTGTTTGCTTAGTTTTCTTTTTCAATATGGCTTCTTGAAAATGTATTTCGAGTTTCGATAAAATTTCGAAGGCTTTTTCATCTCCTTGATTTACGGAAAATATGTAATAAGACACCACGCCACTGGTATTATGTATACTAGTTGGGTGATTTTATAGATATTTTCTATTAGTTTGGGAAATATAATATTTTTGTGAATATTATTTTAAGTAGATTGTTAACAAATGTTCCTAAACTCTCCTCTCTTATCTTTTATTGATATGGGTTTTACGAAGAGCAATAAACTCATCTACAAGTAGGTAAATGAATAACAAAAATATATAATTTCGGTCTCTTTTCTTTGTTCAACTTTTAGAAACAGATGGACCGTGTTTTCTTGTTCGAAGAATGACATGCTTTAAATACAGTGTGGTCTCACTTTTGACCATCGAAATACCTTCATGTAAATTAAATGTCGGATTTCTATTATTATATACAGAAGCTAGTAGTTGGAGAGTTAACAAGGTTTCCCATAACGAAGAATAAATATAAAGGGCGCCGAAAATATGAACATGGGTTTTCATCCAGTTAGCTTTTCCCGAGATTAAGAAGTCATTATATAATAATACTGTTCCTAACCTTACAAACAGTAGTGTTTTGTTGATCTTCTGCAAAATCTCCAACATAGGACATCTTAAGAATTAACAACCGTTATTAAAGTCTACATAAAAATGTATTTTATTTCTGAATCTCTCACCCTCTAGATGTATCTTTATAGGGGTATATTGTAAAAATGCCTTTTTTTCTGATTGGCTATTTTCAATCTAGGTACCTACTTCTTATGTATGTTAAGTGTTTTGGAAAAACAATCGGATTTTCGAGTTTAGATTCGTTTTAGTCTTAGAAGGGTCTAGATGTACCAATTTTATAAAGTTAACGTAAATATTTTAATTGTTTTTGGACTTTGGAGTAGATTTTTCATAGTTAATTATTTTCTAGTTTCTTGATCTTAATTAACTTCCACACTTTGAAGAGTTTCATCTGAAACAGGTTCTTCTACACACAAATTATTGTCGATATTGAAGAACTCTTGAAGTGGCACTTTCTTTTTATAAATTTCGGCCAGTAAAGAAAGAGGAATTCTATCTTCTGGATCAATTTGTTCCCGGGAATCTCACAGCCGCGCCAGTTGGTAATTCCCCGATTGCGGACGATCGATGCTTGTCTATTAAACGTGGCTTCTCACGGCCCGTGATTTCGCAGGACACGCTGATTATCTCGGACTAGTATGTTCGCGCCTAGGAACGATTGGGCATGTTTTGTTGCTGAAGAAGTTGGAGGGTTTTGGTTTTGGGCCGAGTTTAGTATCACTTTTTTCCTCGTATTTGTCTGAAAGATATCAATATGTATTGTTATAAGGCTGTCTCGGGAGTACCACAGGGGTCAAATTTAGGTCCTCTTTTATTTTTAATTTTTATCAACGATTTGGCTCTGGATTTGACATGTTCGGGACTCTTTTTCGCCGACGATCTTAAAATTTTTAAGTCTGTAAACAGTGCTGAGGACTGTGAAAGTTTACAGCTTTGTCTGGATGCCATAAGACTTTAGTGTGCTGCGAACCGTTTGTATTTGAACCCCGACATATGTATGTGCATTATGATTATTGTATTGATGACATATCGGTTACACGTTATGATTCTACGAATGACTTAGGAGTATTGTTTGATTCTAAATTTTCTTTTAATGACCATATTCGTTCAACTGTAAGCGATGCTCTAAGAATCTATGGCTTTGTTGTTAGATGCTCCAAACCCTTTGCTGACTTGAATATTTTGATGATTTTATACTGTGCCTATGTTCGCTCGAAATTGGAATATTGTTCAGTTGTATGGTGTCCCTCCTATATATCTTATAAATTACTTATTGAGAGAGTCCAACGAAGATTTTTGAAGTTTTTGTGTTTTCGGGAGGATGGAACTTATCCTGACCAAGATGTAAATTATTCGTTTTTGACCACTCGTCGTTTCCAGTTTGGATTTGCGACTGGGCATAGCACTAATTGTATTTTTATTCAAATTATTAAATAACAAAATCTGTTGTAGTAGTCTCCTTGAGCGGGTTAGTTTTTGGGTGCCACGTGAAAATGCCAGAAATAACTTGCTTTTTTATAACATTAGAGCTAGAACTAATATTCAATGTAGATCTCCTGTATTTAATATGTGTGATGTATTTAACCGCATATCTAGTGTTTCTGATATCAATCATGATTCACTTGGTAGTATTGTTTCGGCTGCTGTACCAATCTTGAGAAGGCATGCATTGTGAGTGTGAATTTGATTTAATTGATTATTATTATTATTATTTTTAAGCATAAAAGTGTGAGTTTTTATTTACCTTTATTAAGGCGCTATTATATTCAATTGGATATTTATTTCTCAGTGATTGTGACGCAAATGTTTGATTATGTATGTGTATGCACATTATGATTATTTAAGATACTGTTGCTCTGTAAATGGTAATACTGTTGAGCAATAAAGCATTATTATTATTATTATTATTATTAAGATCCACAAACCCATAAAAACTTTTCAAAAATACATATAAACGGATCGTTAAACCTATCAAAAACATATGTTATAAATAATATTTGTGGAGTTGACGTATTTCATTTCATATCAAGACTAATTATTCCTGAATTTTAGACGATAAGAAATGCCGAATCACCCCATAATATAATCGCCCATGTGTCGTCAACAGTCCCTATAGAGCAATATTGTAACATGACAATTTTTTACATATCCATAAGGCATTCTAAATCTTAGGTTTATCTAATAATAATATTACCCAAGCTAACTATGTAGTTATACCAACAACAAGCGTGTACATAGGCATAGGCAACAATACGGTGGCATAAAAGGAAATGCCTGAAGCAGAAATGATAAATTACTTGACGATAATATCAATAATAGGCAGATTTTTTTATAAAAAAAAGGAAGAAAAATTACAAGAGAAAAATGACTCATAATATTACTTGCAGCTGTGTAAGAAAAGCAGTAAGTAGTAGTTGTGAAGGAAGCAATGAATTAAGAGACAGAAAGGATTATCGGATGAAAAGACGGCCAACGAAAAATGCTGGGGATGCGTACACTAATGAGTGGAATATCACGCCCTATGTGGTCCTTATGGCTTATTTGCGTGAGTTGGGGATTAGAGTTTCACTCACGTTATGGTATTCTTTATGGTGTAAGACGCTTGAAAATTTTTGCAATAGGGAAAAATTATGCTAAGCTTATACAAGTATGACAAATTTGACCAAAAGAAGAAGATATAGTCCATAGAGTGTAATATTGTAAATAAGTTTATGATGTTGAATATGTCAGATATGCCGTACGTATTTGTCTTATTTTGAAGGGCCCATATAGTTCTGATGTTTAGTTGTAGGCTCATATTTGTCACCTCCCACGATCTTATGGACGTTTTTGGAAGTACCACGACTGATATTCTCTTTTGTTTCGTATGACGATTAGCTCATGCAGAGCAGAAAGGTTTTTTGGTGTAACAGACGATTTTGTACATCCCTCGCGACATTAATCCAAGGATCACAATTGATTTTGAAAAGTCATAGATAATGCTACACTATGAAATCAAGTTCCATGTTTTGCCTGAGTATTTCTACTTCGCAGGAAAAGCACATTTCTGGACTGCAATGGTTGCTCAAATCAAATTCCATCGTCGTCCGTTAAAGTGTTCCTTTTTCTACTATCCATGCGGAGGCTAGAGCAAAAAAAGACTGTTCAAGTTGGTGGCATTTTTGAATGATGTCATCTAGGATAGGGGACACCGTGGAAAGGCTTTTATCGAATAACAACTTTGGGAGTTCCTAATTTACCGTATCGAGTGGTCAGCCAGAGCATCATAACAGCTTGTAGTCTCAAACAAGTTAAATTTCTGTTTTTTTTTGTGCTTTTCCTTGAAAATACATTTATCGAAATTCATATGTCAAAATAACGTGAGAGATTTAGTTTTAGTCATCACGAAATCTGTTCTTTGTTTCCATTTAAAAAAATGAGTCTAATTTGTATGCAAATCACATTACAAGAACCAACATAACATAACAAGGAGGATACATTTGAAAAGTTAGGTAGAAACATCGTCCAACTAATTGGCAAATTTGTTTTCGCAAAAATTAATCTAAAAACCACTTTCGTGACTCAACCAGATTAAATTATTACAACTCATTTTACACTGCCAAATGCTAAGACGTTTTTAATACTATATTTCTGGGAATGTAGACGAGATCATCTAAGAGATGTGTATATGTGTGTTGAATTGTTTTTTTTTTTAATTTGAATTTGGGATATTATGCTAATGTGGATTTTTAACCTTCTCGTTTTCACGCGGTGTCTTTTGTAGAATGAAAAGGAAGGCATTTTTCGCATAGTATTAAATTGACAGAATTGTTAAATGGAAGTCATTGAAAATAAATCTTATAAAATGCTGCAATTTTTAGCTAAAATTTGGAATGCTGTATTAGGTCTGTTAAGATTTAAATTGATAAATCTTAATGTATTTTATTTTAATTTGTTTATTTTCTTCTCAACCAGCATATAATATTATGTGCGCTGTAGAATTAAAAAAATTAAATGGCAATGTGTGATCATGGACTCCAAGTTGATCTTTGAGGAACATGTTGAGAGTATCGTCGCTAAGGCTAATAGAAACTTGGGCTTCATATATCGTAGCACAAGGGGCTTTAGAAATGAGAAATCACGAATCTGTTTATATTCTTCAATAGTAAGAAGTCACTTGGAATTTGCTTCGGTGGTTTGGAATCCAACTTATTTTAAATATGTAAATAGATTGGAAAGAGTCCAAAGTAAATTTAGAAAGCATTGGAATTTTAGGATTCATGCTGAGCGTATTCTTAACACATACGAAAATAATTTAGCCTTATACAAAATTGATAAATTGGTCAACAGCCGGCTTGGTGCTTATATTATTTTTCTAAGTAACTGTTTGCAGGGACGTGTGGATTCCTCTGGTATCATACCTATGTGAATTTGCATTTTCAGCTTCTCGACCCTATTTCACACGAGGGAATATGTTAAACTTTATGCTCAGCGATTCAATACGAATTCTTGCATGAACTCTCCTCTGAGAAATATTCAGCATTCATACAATCTATATTTTTTCGCATAACATCGAAAGAATTAGACGCGCAGGATTGCGGTGCCTTCGATGAGCTTGCAGATTCAGCAAAATATTGTAATGACATGCTTAATTTGTATGTGATTATTATTTGTCTTTTGTTAGTACTTGCGAGTGTTTCTGATCTAGTTTTAATTATTATTATTTCTTTAGGGAGAATTATTTAAAATTGATTGCTTTTTTGTTTGTTAACTTTGATGTATTCATAATTCATTTTTCTTTCTTGGTTTTTTTGTTAATATGTTTACTTGGCTTTGTTGTTGTTAATTATTTTGTATCGTCCTCCTTTTTGGACTCTTTGTAGTCTGTTTGGATGATTAAATAAAATAAATAAAAATAAATAAATTCTGAATTGACGTGTCTATATACTGTTGTATGATTGAGACAGAAATAAAATTATTATTATTATTATTATTATTAATCACTCGTAGGATGTCTTCGTTTCTGAGTTGTTCACCATGATCAATTTATAATAATTATTATATGTGCCTGATAGTATAGCAACACGGAATTGATATTTAGTTCTATAATAATAAATAAATAATACAAGTGTCAGGATTATGTAAGGGATTATACGTTATCAAATTTCAATCTAAATAGTATTGACATTTTCTTTTTATAATATAATTGAGGGTATCGCTTGTATGCCACATCGAATTTATAATATCTTGGATATAATGTAAGATTTCGCACGATTTGTATTTTATAATAATATTATAATTTTCTGGTTTTGAGATTTCTCTCTCTCGTTTTTTCTTTGTTTCCCAGCATCAACCACACAAACGCCAGTCAGTACTCAATTTAAATTATATCTACTGTTTATTTTGAACGCTGTATATTAAAAAATAATAATTGGTCGATTTTGAATCTTCATGAGTATGATATCATTTTTTACAAGACTGGATCTCAGTTTGGAGCTCAGAACTTAAATGATCAGATGCTACTGTCCGACTCTAAATTCACAGACCGAAAAGAGAATAGAAGCCTTTGAAATGTATGTGTATAGAAGGATGCTGCGATTTTCATGGATACAAAGGATCACCAACGATGAAGTACTCCATAGCGCATGCACAAACAAAAAGAACTACTGAACACCATCCAGGAAAAAAAAATGCAATACCTGGGTCATGTGATGAGAGGTGATAAATGCGAAATACTACGCCTCATAATAGAGGGCAAAGTACAAGGGAAAACATCAGTAGGAAGACGACAGAACTCATGCCTAAGGGATATGAGCAGAAATCTTTTGTGCTGCAGTTTCCAGAGCTACAATTGTTGGATCGGCAACCTTCGGCAGTAGAGGGCGTGATAAGAAGCAGAAGATGTGCTTGTTGGCAATGGATAGCCTATTTTTAGCTCTCCGTAGCACTTGCTATACACAGATTTGTGTGGTATATGGAGAAGCTATTGGTTTCATGAATTTTTTTCACCTAAATAAGCATTTTTAAATTGACTGTCTGTCATGGTGCCAGTCCCTGTACACGATAGCTAAAATCCGGCTTAACGGATTGAAAAATTGAAAATTTTGTACAAATCCATGTTAACGAGGAGTGAAGATGATAGAAATAAAAGACGTCTGCTACACAATCCCTACCTCATATAATCAAATCGTCATGAAAAAACCATATATGTTTCGAGATTCAAAAATCCCATCATCAGTGGTGATATAATTCACAAAACATTCGATAGTGAACATTGTGGAAAAAAAGGAAGTTTTAATTTACAACAAAAATTTCTTTCAATAACATTCAAAATCTTTACTCATAATAATGCGTTAAATGTTAAGATGTTTAAGAATTTTTGAAATTACGTTTTAATTAACCATGCGGTGGCTATAAGAATATTAACAAGAATGACAATTAGATTTACACTATATATGAAATTATTTGGACAATTGACATTGACGTAAGGTTGTGATTTAGAACAAAAGGGACAGCTACAATTAGTGTATCCAAAGACAAGCAATTAAGTGTAATCAACAAAATTCACACTATTACTTAAAATCTGAAACAGATTACATAAATCAAGTTATTAAACAACTTTCAAAACATAAAATTAATATAGTACACCCCATTTTTACTGCAAAGTGTTTTCTGCTTCAAATTTCAAGCAATTTATGTATTTTTTGACAATACTTGCAGGACCAATATATCAGAAATACCTCGAGTGGCTAGACTTGATAGGACTCAAAATTAAATTAAAAACACCTGTTGTATTAGCTGTCTAGAGCATAAATTATTGAAATTCAACTACACACATATTGAATACTGCCATACCAAGCCCTAAAAAAATTAGTCAATAGATAATAATGAAGTATGTCAGGGTAGAAAGTAGATATAGAATATTTGCATACCTGAAAATCGGTTGTGTTCTCATAATATGTAGGCCGATTTATTGATAACCATGTAATTCGAGTAGGTATGTATTGCACTATCAGTAATCAGTAAAATATATAGGTATTATATGGAGCACAAATCGAAATATTTCATACTATGTTTCAATCACTTAGATAGGTAATATAATTTCATAACGAATTTGATAATTAGTATATTTATTTATGTGTTATAGGCATATAAATATTATGCCAAAACGTTTGCAATAAAATCAAATGTATGAGCATTTTAAACTTTTACAGCGTGACACAGATAAGGAAGAATTAATGCAAAAACTAGAAACAACCCTGACGAAAATTGTGTGCAGAGCCTATATAGACAATCCAGGAAACTAAATGTTTGAGAAAAATAGATGAACAAAAATAAGAATTAGACCAGCAAACATTGGAGATCTAACAAGGGACGAACAAGATTAAAGAAGAATTGGAATAAGTCAGCAGGATAGTTGAAGCAAAGATATACCATACACTTAGTGATAATAATAGCATTTATTGTCCAACAGCAAAAAACCAATTACAGGACAAATTACCTTGATATAAAAAAAATTAAGAATTAAAATTAAAAAATTACGTATTTACCAACAAAAAAATTAACATATTAGCATAAAAAAAGAAATACAACAACATTTTGATTTAATTAGATATTAACAATATCAGTCTTGAATATAGGTTAGAAACATAAAAATAAAAAATAACACAATAATAAAAAAAAAATATCTAAACATAATATTATGCAGATCATCATATACACAGAGAAAAATCTATCATATCATGAACCATATGCACATTCAATCAATGATAGCATATATTCCGTATTCCACAAGCAAAGCTACATTTCTTTCAATTATAGTTATATGATTAATTGCGAAATATATGACTTTATTGCTTTAAGTATAAGAATTAATTGACTTCCAATCATATGCCTCAATTATAAGAATATATTGAAATTAAATAAAAAGTATTGATTGGACTAAGTGTGACTATCGTTGATAGAACATTTATTGCTTTTTAAGGGGAATACAGAAATTATAGACAGAATATATTTTGGTATTGAAATAATTGTTTTGTCATTTTAAAACAATTTTATATATAATCCTGGAGAGAAATTAATTACTTAATTTAATAAAACTATCACGTTAAATAATTGTATGAAATAAAAGAAAGTTTTTATTCAAAAACAGTTTTATTAATTCTATAATACATTGTATTGTAATAAAAAAATATTACTCTATAATCACAGTACAAAAAATAAACAATACATTAAACTATGTATGTCATTCTAATACATGAACATTGAACATGTACGACTAACAAAATATTAAACCAAATATCGTATTTGTGCTTTTTTACCATATCTTCATAGTGTCCCACTCCCACTCGGTACTTTGTATACTGTATACCTACATCGTGCTAAAACAGGATATTTTGAATTTTGAGGTTATCTGAGGTTGCAAAAAAGTATTCCATGCTGCCATGCTATACTGGTTAATGTGAAATAAAAAGATTAATATTCATAACTTTTGTATGGAACACCCTGAATAGTTTTGTTAAAACGTTTTTATTATGCATTATAGGTACCTCTTAAATCATTTGTTGGCTAGACCGATCTTTAATAGCATTGTTCGAAAAGCTTACACAAAATAATTTATAGTAAAAAACTTATGATTAGATATAGTTAGTTAGGAGTAAAACTTACCGGAGAATATTGGAATTAGTTTGTCCAATTCTGAGGCGTTTAAGAAGTCTTCCATAATATATTATTGCAGATTATAGAACTTAACTATATAGACACGCGCTACCGGCACACAAATAGAATATATAAATGTAACATAACCTATTGTTTTAAGCTTTTCTAGTGACTAGGGAGTTCCGAAATTTCCCGATACATCAGCCCGAAATCTACGTTTTTATATCAATGGTTTTGAATTCGTTTTATTATGATATCGACGTATGAAAGCATTTTTTTTAAGTCAAAAACTAATATTTACGAAGTGGGGTAGGTAGTACGAAAATCCAGTTTTTATTTAATTTATATACTTAAATTCGATACATGCATGAGTGGAAAATGTTGGATACTCGATGTTTTGTGTTTCGATATATCGATGAATTTAGTCCGGCCCAATAATAAGTTAAGGTTGTCCCAATAATAAGAAGTATTGACTTAATATTATTTAGTTTATTTAAATAGTAGAATATGATAGCGAGTAAAATTTGATTTTGTTAATTCAATGATATATATCTAATAATCCGAGTAGAGAAATAATATTCTTCCAATGCTTTTTCTTGCTTATCGTAATATAACAATATTTGAAATAATACAATTGCAATATTAGTTGCCAATTATACTGTAATCATTGAAAGAAAAAATATATCTGTTTTGTGCCTAACATATATGAAATTGAATTTCAATAATATCTGGAATGTCGGATTAAGTATATATTTAATGTTGGCCGAATTGTAATCTAATGAATTAAGTATTACTGTCATTAAACCAAAATAGACGCAATCAAACATATCGATAATATTGATATTACAATAAGATTTTTTTCTGTGTACATCAACAATAACAAGCGGCACACAAATGAGAGGATTAAACTATAAATTCACCAAAATACACCGATCACGCTCTTCCAGAGAACAGATGAAAATATCACAGCTAGCAGATATGTTACTAATTATAGAATAAAAAACATTAATAGGCGACTTTCTTAAAACATTGGTTCGCGATCGAGATGGATAAAAAGTGAAGTTCTGGCGACCGTTCATTCGGGGGATAAAAAAGTTAATTTTACTTAATAAAGAAGGTCAATCAATTTTATTATGAATTAAGTTATAAAAGAAATGTACAGATGCCAACATTCTTCTCGATTCTAAGCTCATTAAACTAAACCTACTAAGATAAGATCCATAGTCGGTACCTCTGTCAGGATAAACACCATCAATTTTATAAGTAAGATACTTCAGAAATTTCCGCTGTACCTTTTCGATCGAAATCTGATGTACTGAATATAGAAGACTCCAAACAGGAGAACAATACTCAAGTTTCGTGTGGACGTATGAGTTATATAAAGATAGTAACGAGTGAATGTTATTAAAATTTCGGCAGTTTCTGACTATAAAACCATAAGCCTTACTCGCCTCTAACGTCTTAGTACTGATGTGTTCAGCGAATGCCAATCCAGAATCAAAGACGACTCCCAAATCCGTGACAGTATTAGCTCGTGCAATCGGAGTCCTACCCACATGATAGATACGGTCATAAGGGTCTATTTGTTTTGTGTAGACAACATATTTACATTCAAACATAGCCTGTTCAAACTATACCAGTCATGCATAACATTTAGATCATTCTGCAATACGCTACAGTCATTGGGGTCATCAATCGACATGTAGATTTTGACATCATCGGCAAACATCAATTTTGCACAATTCAAACGTTCCTCAAGATCATTGATAAAAATCAAAAACAACAGGGGTCCCAGGTTCGATCCCTGAGGAACACCCGATGTTGCCAAGTAATCCTTTGATAGAAATCCGTTATAAAACATATATTGGACTCGGTCGCTCAAATAGGATTTGAGAATTCCATTAACTTATTAACTAGTATAATAAGAAAGTCAAGGTCACGCAAAGAATCACCTCCTTGTACCTAAATAACACTCTGAGATGTTAGCTTTGCCGAACCATGTAAAATTAAATAACGCTAGGGCAATCATATTATTGCGACTAATTATAATAATCAGTACTCATACCGAAATGGTTGCGGAAACCGCCTCTGTGTATAATAATATAATATCTAATATTACGAGTATAATAACGAACATTCATAATATATACGAATTTCAATTTCAGATTTAGGTGAACGATAATAATAAATTTATTTTCAATTCTATACCATATTTTATTGATATCTCTCGGCATAATATATTATTATTGAAGCTAAATCGAACTGCATGATACTGTGTTCCATTGTATCAGGGTGTGTCACTAATTTCTTGCATAGAAAAATTAAATATTGTTGTATTTTTTTTCTATCTTCGCCATTCACTAACCTGTTGATAAAATGTTGCAAAAAAAGCTCTTATTTGTACTTTAACATATTATATTTCCTATTTGGAATACATATTTTCTATGGGATATGGAGAACAGCTTCTATATACCTACCCTTACCCATGTTCAACTCGTACAAGCTCTAAATCCGGAAGATCGAGTGGGATGTTGCCAATGGTTTTTTGGGGTTGTAACGAACCTGATTTCGAGAAAATGGTGTTGTCTGATGAGGCATCTTTCACGCGCGAATTATACATGATGAAAATCCTCACGCTGTGGTCTCTAGAAGACACCAGCAACAATTTAGTGGGTACATGTGGGCTGGCATTGTTGAAGATAATTTAATCGTTTATTTGCTGCATGCTCGTTTTAACGCGGACGTGTATCTGAATATTCTGTCTGTATTATTGAAAAATGTCCCTTTGAACTTTAGGCCTCTGGTGGATTTGTTTCTTTGGGAAAATCTTAAAAGTTTAGTTTACAAAACGGCTATTATAGACGGTGCAATTTTTGTATTGAAGTAAATCATCATTTATTTGTCAATCATTGCGGACACATCTTTACTAGGTATACAAAAAATGTTTGTTTTGTTCTTAAAAGTTTGTCGGTATGTTTTTGGGACACCCTGTATACTCCACAATCGAATGCAGTTATGTGTATAATATTAGGTTTGGAAATCTATTTAATATAATTTTGTGGAGGTAGACTTTTCTAAAATATAGTTTTAAATTAAAACCAAAAATCGGTGGAGGCCACTTCCGGGGAAAAAAGGTGGATGTGGATCAAAACTGCTGTGCACAGGTGTGGTCCAGTGCATTATCAATACAATACAATATGAAGAAGATAGTTTTCTACGCACATAAAAAGTGCAGGGTGCGGCAACATAAATTCCTTATTTCAGAACGCAATAAAACCCATTTTATGGAGTAGAAGTTTTTATTATTTTTTTTATTTTTATTTCGGCCCGGATGTTGGCTTTGAGATCTTCTAGGGTTCTTGGACGATTGATATAAAGACGGGATTTCAAAAATCCCCATAAAAAATCGCAAGGGGTCAAATCGGGGGAACGAGCTGGCAACTCCAAATCACCGCTGATTGAGATTAGGCGCCCCCGAAAGTGTTCCCTCAAAACAGCCATTGATACCCTTGAAGTGTGAGCCGTGGCGCCGTCTTGTTGAAACCAAGCGACCCCGAAATCCAATTTGTTAAGTCGAGGAAAAAAAATGTTTACATATCGGTTAGAATTCACTGTCACTGTTTCCTCATTTTCTTCAAAAAACCAGGAATCAATTCCCCAGCCGAAGAAATTTGCACACCACACTGTGACTTTAGGTGAGTGCAGGGGCCTTAATGCAATTCGCGGGGGTTGGTGTCGGCCAAGTATTTTGTTTGTTGACGTATCCACTCACGTGGAAATGGGCCTCATCACTAAAAAAACAATTGCGTCCTCAGGAACGTTTTCGAGAAATGGGAGAGTTCTTGAACAATCGCCACCTTGTACGGATGGTAATGAAGATCATCGTGAAGAATTCGCCTCACTGAACGAGCGGAAAGTCTTAGGACAGATGCATGTTTGCAGGCAGAACGCCGTGGGGATCGCTCTCACAGCTTCAATGTTTTCAGGTGTTCTAATGGGCTGAGGGACTCCAATTTCTTCGTTTCGTCACACTCGCGCTTTGTCTGAATGTAAAGACCCATGTAACTATTGATTTCCGATTTGGCATAGGCCCTGAATCCATTTCGAAAGGCACGCTGATTTGCGATCACAGAACGTCCATTCGAAAAGTACCCCTCGCCGGCAAATGCACGTTGCTCACTGTTACAACGCATCGTGCAGCCTGACCGGATGGGGAACAAAACTTTAGATGCACGTCTACCGAATAAAAGCAGTCTACCCCCAGTTCGATCTTTACAGTCCAAATAGCGCGCATTTCAAAAAAGGAAGTTATGATGCCGCACCCTGTATAAGAACTTAAAAAAGTGAGGAGAGTTTTGTAACAAAGGAAATTGGCCAAATTTTTATTAATTCAGTTAAGTTATCCGAATTTTAAGTTTTCATACCCAGATTGCGCAAAGCTCTCCAACCATCCATGGGATAAATAGTTCTGGAATTTTTGTTCAATATATGCTTTTTCACTTGCTGTTTAAAAAAGGTTTCTAAATTGTTTTGAACATTTTTAGTTTTTCTAAAATCATCATCAACTTCGTTTCTGGTAGGATTCTCTTTTTTTTTTGTTAGTTTTCAGTAATAATAAAACTGAAGCTCGGGTTCATCATTATTTTTGAAAAACATGTAAAATTTCAAAGTTGAAAAGTACCCCAGTTAGATGTTGAATTATTATACTTTATACTAAAAGACAATTTTGACTGGCAGATTTAGAAGTTCCATCAATAACAGGTAAAGGGATTTAACTACAAGTGTTAGGAAGACTATGATAACGCTGGATTGGTAACTTGGTCGTAGAAATATAATATTTAGGACAAAAGTATAAATTTGTAATGACATAGTAAGGTCTTTAACGGTTGGTTAGAATTCCTTTTGTTTAATTTCAAATAATATCTCTTGACACATTGCTTTGAACGTAGTAGGTACCAATAATGTGCAATAATAATATGCGGTTTGGACCGCACCTTTAATATTCAGTAATAAAGCATATTATACCACAAAATGTTGTTTCTTTTTATATTGTATAGTGTAGGTATCTAGGACATAGGGAAATAAGACCAAGTAATAATAATATAATTGATTACGATCAGTCCACAAATATTTTAAACCAATAAATCAATATCTTGGTATGTGCAAGACCTAGTTGTGTGACTAATTTTTTCACATGCAATAGGGTGCGATTAAAAAGTCGAGGAATAAATGCTATAATCTACACCAAGGTTAGAATGAAAATTCTTGCGGAATCCTCCTCTCGCGAGTAGAAACTATGAATCAAAAAAGATTTATATCTAAACAAAACAAGTTATTTTCCAAAGAATTTTCTATACAGGATGATTCATTATGGTTGCACCAAACGAAAACTGGGGATTTCTGAAAACAATTCAAACATTTTTTGCATTGAACCCATGTCCGCAAATGCTTCGTTATCGAGATACCGGGTGTCCAAATTTAGTGGTCAAATTAACTTTTTTGTTCAGTGTTCAAAAACTCGCTAACCGATTTCGACAAAATTTTACATGCATTTGAGGACAGATAACCTAAAATATTCTGCATTATTTTGGCTTTCATTAACTGTTCATTGGCGTAGATATAGGGGGCATTTGGATAAATTTTACACATAAATTAGTTAAACACAGCTTTGACAAGCTTCATTATTTTAAATTATTACTTTTTTAAAAAAAGCAACTTATAAGCTACAAAAAAGTTAATTACGTCGATGTTGTGGTTTCTACCATTTTTATGGAAACCGATAAATTGCAAGTTAATGGTAGATTTAAATCAAAAAAATGTTTACCAGAAATCAAAATGAAAAATAAAAATGGTAGAAATCACAACATCGATATAATTAACTTTTTTGTAACTTATAAGTTGCTCTTTTTAAAAAAGTAATAATTTAAAATAATGAAGCTTGTCAAAGCTGTCTTTAATTAATTTATGTGTAAAATTTACCCAAATGCCCCTAATATCTACGCCAATGAACAGTTAATGAAAGTCAAAATAATGCAGATTATTTTAGGTTATCGGTCCCCAAATGCATGTAAAATTTTGTAGAAATCGGTTAGCTAGTTTTTGAGACATGAAGAAGAAAGTTTATTTGACTACTAAATTTGGACACCCTCTATCTCGATAACGAAGCATTTGCGGACATGTGTTCAATGGCAAAAAATGCTTAGATCACTTTCAGCAATCTCCAGTTTTCGTTTGTTGCAACCATAATGAATCACCCTGGATACACTTTGGTATATAAGGAGAGCTATGGTTGTCAAGAGACGAAACGTTGGATGTTAAATCTTGAAGCAGCATCTTGTAGGGCAGAAAAAATTGCTCTATGAAAGTTCTTTCAGTTTTTTATAGCTTCTTTAACAAAATAATGAAAAAATAAAAACGAAAAATTTAAATTTTATATTTTTTTCAAAAATCTTAAAACTTCAAAAAAAAAGTTTCTTAACGGCAAATTGTTAGACATATCACTACTCATCTTGTCAGCTCACAAAATTTTGAACCACATTTTGCAACAAAGCTTCACTTATCTCGTCAATGCAGCGCCGAATTTCATCTTTCAGAGCGACCGTTGCTTGTGGTGTGTTCACGTAAACCCAGTCTTTCAAATGACGCTAGAGAAAATAATCCAGTGGCGTTAAATCACAAGAACGAGGCAGCCAATTGATATCGCCAAATCGAGAAATTACGCGACCGGGAAATTTCTCATGCAATAACTGAATTGTTTGGCCGGCTGTGTGGCTTGTGGGCCGTCTTGCTGAAACCAAAGGTCACTGATGTCAACATTAGCCAATTGTGGTCACAAAAAATCGGTTATCATGGTTTGGTAGCGCAGAGAATTCACGGTGACGGCGTTTCCCTGCTCATTTTCGAAAAAATACGGGCCGATGATGCCGCCTAACCACAAACCGCACATACGGCCACTTTCTTTGGATGATGTAATGGTTTTTCGAAGACTATTTTTAAATTTTGGGAGCACCATACCATACGACCTGTGCCTCATCGCTAAAGATGATTTTGTTGAAAAATGCTTTGTTTTCGTTTAGTTTTTCAGACAGCCAATTCACAAACGTTCGACGCGAACAAAGGTCGGACAGCTTTAATTCGATTTGAACGAGTTGAACTTTATAAGCGTGAAGATGAACATATTTATTTAAAGTGCCTCTGGTGACGCCCAATTGTTACAAACGTCGTCCAGGATCATTTTCAACGCTCTGTTGTACAGCGGCTATGTTTGCATCACTACGGCCACTACGAGCGTATTGTTTTGGTCTATTGTCAGCAACAGTACCGTGACCCTCGAATTTAGCGATGCAATTACGCACAGCGGTCTCAGAAGGAGTCTGATTACGAGGAAAAGCTGTTCGAATTTTACGAGGTGACACAGTAAAATTTTCACAATTAAAATTCTTTGTTCAAGAGTGTAGCGTTCTATGGTTAAAATTTCACAACTTTTTACTAAATAAATGTCAAAAGATGACATTTCATCATTTTACAGCCAATTGACTTCCTACCCTCAAATTTTCCCACCCGTTATTATAAGGAATAAAAATCGGAACATCACGAAATACTACAAACTAAAACACCTAAACATGTTTCACAAATTCACGGTCTTATCAAACCGCCCTCGTATATCTTTAAAATAAAATTAATAAAAATAATTATTAGCTACAGGCAATTCAGAACAAAGCAGGTGACAAACCCACCCAAACAATTTCAATTAATTCATTAAAAAAATAAGTTAACATAAGGTCAGATTGCAACTCCAACTATACGTAAAACATAATTAAAACTGTAATCGTAAACAAATCAAACTATACTGGTAATAATAAAGTTATGATACCTACAATAGATTAGGTAATTAAATTTTCTTATTATATTGCCTTGTTTGCTATTCTATTGTAGCCCACGACTATGGACGTCATAAAATGAAATTCATTCCAATGAAAGTTTTGTTTTAATAAATAACTCAGTGCTTTGCTATGCCCTTGAGTGTATATCACGCGATTAGTGAGTCCACGAGAATTTTACTCTTTCTCGAACTAATTGTTTGTGGTCAAGGTTATATAGAAAAATTCTAAACTTATTTTTCTTTTCGAAGATCATAGAAGAAATGTGTGACTACTTTGCCTGTATTGAAATTTCCGATAAAATCATTTTCGTTTCGATCGGAGTCGGAAAAGAGAATGATTAGGCCTTATTACACCCTTCCTGTATAGTATTTACCTAGATGAAACCTTTGATTGATTGAGTCAAGGAAGAACGCCAAAGACTAGGTTTGAAACTTAACATCAGCAAAACCAAGTTTATGATTGTTAGTAAAAACGATACTCCACAGAATATCGAACAGGTTACACAGTTTAGATACTTGGGATGCATGATCAATGAGGAATGGGTTCCGGATCAAGAGATAAGGTGCAGGATCGAGCAGGCTACAGTAACCTTTCTAAGACTTCGTAAGTTCCTTACAGACAAGAACTTGGGACTTTAACCTCAGATATAGGATGATAAAGTGTTATATTTGGATCGTTCTCCTATACAGGGTTGAGGCATGGACGTTGAAAGTAGCAGTCATCAACAAAATAGAAGCCTTCGAGATGTGGATCCTGCGCCGATTGATGACAGTGTCGTGGGTCGATCATGTGAGAAATGAGGACGTTCTCCGAAGGGAGGTAAAATTGAGGGAGAAAAAAGAAGATAGCTTAGAAATATTCGTCGATGGACGGGCAGGAAGGACTTCCAAACATTGCAGAATGCTGCAATTAATAGAAGCGTATGATAGGAATAGAAAAAGATGAACGCCTACGCAGGAATCTGCACGGCACTAAAAGACTATCCCACATCAGAGCCTATAAAATCAAGGAGCACCTGAGAAAAAGGAAATAATAATAATAATAATGAGCAGCAGCAGATAAGCTGTTTTCCTATTTTTTATAAGCACTTGTTGAATGATTGATGTCCTATAAAAGGTATACAACATATATTAATTCAACATGATTACCATATTCTTTTAGATTTTTCTGTAATATATTATTTTGTGAACATTCTCATTCTCGACTATAGTGTTTATTCGAGATTCTAACAGATGCCAACACTACTAGAAAAATTAATGATATCTAAACTATAAAAGTATACTTTATAGGTACTTGTAAAATTAATAATTTTTCAGTTAATTACCGACTGTACCAATAGCTTTATTCCAGTCATGGTCTAAATTCACGCAAATCAAAAGATAGATAATACTTGTAGATACATTTTTAAGATAAACGAGAAGAAATAATAATACAATATTATTCAATAATCTCGATATTTTATCAATGTCTTTATGCAATAAGTAATTTTTTGACAACTGATTAATTTTACTTGTTTAAATTGGAGCAGATTTTTTTTATGTGACGACTCCAGTGTCGTACACCACTTAGGACTATTGTTTTTATGATTATTTTAAAGAAAACAATCAATGGAATTTACTCGTGAACATTTTCATCAACTAATTTTCACGATGGGCGGTGCAGCCCTATCTTTTGCCATACTGTGAAACGCTGAGGTGAGGGTCATGTCAAACTATGGACTATTTGAACGCTCACGATTTGTTAAATGTTTGTGATGTTTTTCTTGTGGATTACAAATTTTATTTTAATTTGAAAAAATAGTCCATTCTTAAGTGGTGTTTTAAATTTTTTTAGTGACGAATAAAAGTCAAATCTCCACTAAAAGAAATTTCATAGAAATTCATATCCTTTGTCCAAACATGGTTCGGAACTCATCCAGTTCCATCATCAGTGGCGAAAGAGAAACTTTAAGCCGTGGACAAATCTGCAAAATTTTTAACCCTCTGTATTCTGTTTTGATTCTGCCTATCAAGATAATGTCCGTATACTGTATCGGCATAACTAAATCTTGAAAGAACTAACGCATCATAGAGCATCTTTTTAAGAGGAAGGGTAAAGTTATGTCTAACTGAAAACAACAGTTTCAAGATTCCGAAACAATTTTTGAACAAGTAGTTTATTTGTAAGTTGTACTTTAGGTCAGAGTCGAGAACAACACCCAACTTCTTGCTCCAACGGTACACCACATATCTTAATATAGCCATCCGCCAACAACGCCCTTTGATTCTTATTTCCAAAAAGCTTAACCTGACTCTTATTTGGATTCAATTTCAAATTATGCTCAGCAGACAAATCATTCAATATTTGCAGGTCCTGATTTAGATTAAGCTGCAAAACAGCTTCAGCGATATGCACAACAACTGGATAAGCAATCATTAGCAAAAGATCTAGGAACTATACGCTATGTAATGTACGCCAATGCTACTTTTACTATCTACCTGTTTGTTAACGCTGTCTTACTCAATGTTTTTTTTTTCTTCATCTTGCTCATATAATTATCATTATAGGTACTTTGATACAGTATACACATGCTATATTATACCTAGATATAACCATAATTATTATTTAATCGATTTTTTTTCGTGCGCCCCAATAAAGATATTTTAATTGGGTTCACTTTCAATATTACTAGCTACATGTTTATTTTGGTCAAATAGGTATTAAAAGGTACTTTCGTTCTTGTTAAAATTTGTGTTTCGTAATATTTTGTTGCATAAGGATTTATCCCGAAAGTGTCTATTTTGTATTTGAATTTATGCAAAAACTTGACAACCAAGAGGCTGTGCAAATGTGTATGGCTAAAGCGATTAGCATCTTTTTCAGTAAGTCACGAGACATCATTTTCATAAACCTTCAAACAGTTAAAAATCGTTAAGGACATGGGTCATGTAAAGATTAAGTCCTACTGTTAGAAATAAGGACGATGGACGTTGATCAAGCCATTCATCGCATATGAAGAAATATGACTTGACATAAATGTTTTAATTTATTTCATAATTTTTATCTTATTAGTTTTGCAGTCATTAAGTCAGTTAAGTTTTTTTGCGGCAAACAACTTTATCCAACTCGATATCTAAATGTCCAAAATTCCCAACGAGTTCATCGTGATACGTTCCTCGTTGTCCCATCCCCTAAATGAAAATTGAGCCACCAGCCACCTTGCCGACGCGTCAGAAGAGCTCAGGTGAAATTGCAGTAGTAGCATCCAGCGTCGCCGTACGGTCTAATATACAATAGAACCACTTCCACTCCTACGATTCGCCAAATGCTACCCCCGTTAACCACCCTTCCAAAGAACCTTACCATTCAAGGCAGTACTGAAGGATCCAACAGCACCTGCCGTTTAGAAGCCGTATAGAAGGGAGAATGAACAAAGACCTGCAGAAGATCTTTTGTGAATGACTCAAATCTATGATTTGCCCAGCTGTCCCACACTTTTCATGAAATTGATGATTTCTCTGGGGGCTAAATTCCTTGCCTCGTCGGGTGTTAGGGTCACCCCTTTAAGTTGTTTTAGCCTTTTGCAGTTGGCCTCTGAAGGTTTGATAAACCTTTTTGATTGTCTTAGGCCTGGAGTGTTTCTCCAGTAGGACTTAAGTTGTTCCTTTTCCATCTCCGAAGATCTTTTTGGAAGGCGAAAGATGGGTTCCGTGCCGCAGAATGGAGCGTTTAAGCCCTCTTTTGCAAGGTGGTCCGCCGCTTCGTTCCCCTCTATGCCTTCATGTCCTGGCACCCATGTCAGAGTAATCTTTTTTCCCTGAGCTGCCAGTTGCTTTAGGGTCTGTTTGCATTCCCATACTAGCTTTGACGTGAAGGTGTAATACCTCAGTGCTTTTAACGCAGCTTGACTATCTGACTAATATTGACCTGCCGTTCCGGGATGCCTCTCTGCAGGCATTCTTGAGCACAACGATTAATAGCGTTGATCTCTGCTTGGAATATAGTAGGACTTTTCCCGAGAGATTCAGAGAGCCTGCAATTAGACCCGTATACTCCCATGCCTGTGTTGCCCTCTATTCCTTTTGAACTGTCCGTATACCAGACGGATGTGTTTTCTGGGAATCGTGGTTCCCCATTTAGCCTTTTTTGACAGTCTCCAATGACCACTTCAAATGGGATTTCAAAATCATGTTTGCGTGGCAAAGCGTCCGATGGTTTTCTTCCTGAATCCAAAAGTATTAGATTCAGGATTCCCATGTGTCCCTCTAGATCGCCAGATTTGTATTCCATTACCTGTGCCAGTTTCAGAGCGCTAATTGCTGCCTCTTTTTTGACTAGGACAGGCAAAGGTATCAGATGCAGCAACGTTTCCATCGCTGCTGTGGGGCAAGTTCGCATTGCCCCTGTTATTCCTAAACATGCAAGCCGTTTCAACTTTTGAAGACGGCATTGTGTATGCTTAATATTAACTTTTGGCCACCATATGCATATGTAACCATGGGTTTGATGACTGTTTAGTACACCCAGTATGTGAGCTTTGGCTTTAGCCCCCAAGTCCTACCGAGTAGGCTGTGACACGTCCATATGGCCGCTGTGGCGTTCGATATGGTTTTCTCTATATGCTGATTCCAGATTAGTCGTTTCTCCAGGATTACTCCCAGGTATTTGACTTTATCCGAAAGGCAAATTTGCTCACCGCTGAGAGTAGGTTTAATAATGTCTCGTGAATGGTACCAACACTGTTTTTTTTCGGATTTATATTCAATCCCTCAGCGTCGCACCAGTTTTTAATTTTGTTTAATGCAATTTGCATGCGGTTGGATATAACCGATGTGTGTTTTGCCTTAACTGTGTGTAATGTCGTCGGCGTAGCTTTGCAGAGTAAAGCCTGCCCAATCCATTTTTGAAATGAGATGATCCAGCACTAGTGACCATAGAAGAGGGGACAATACACCGCCTTGTGGGCATTCCCTAGCCGCTGTCACTGTTACAGGCACTTCTCCTATTTCAGCCGTAATGACACGGTCTTTCAAAATTGCCTGAATCCATTGCACCAGTGAGTAGTCGACACTCCTCTCTTCTAGTGTTCTACTGATGGATTCATGTAAGGTATTGTCAAAAGCAACCTCTATATTGATAAAGGCACATAAGGATACTTCTTTTGCCTTAAATGACTTCGCGATGTCTTTTACTAAGCAGTGCAGGGCATTAATCGTAGATTTTCCCGCTTGGTAGGCGAATTGCCTTTTGTGAAGCGGTTTCCTATTTAAAGTTTCGCTTCTTAGATATTCGTCTATTATCTTTTCCATAGTTTTCAGTAGGAAGGTGGTTAAACTAATACACACATTATTCATAGAGCGCAATCAAGACAATCACAAACTGAGGTGATTATGATACAATGACAGCCGGTAGCTAATTTTTGTGTTATGAGAGTTTCATACTTTAAAGCTCCGCTGCTGATCGCATACAAAATATACAAAGAAGTTATTATTTCTTATTAGTTATATAATCTCATTACATCAGTAATTTCATTATAAATATAAACATTTCAACCGGAATAGGCTCTACGATGAAATCATTATGTGTGTCTATGGGATATATAGGCACAAACTGGTTAAAGCCCCAACAGAAAAAACGAAGCAAAACCCATTTTCTCATTTCAAATATGTTTTATATCTTCCCGTTCCAGTTCCTTTAATAACATACAAGTTCATTAGCATAAAATGCTTTACCGATGATAAATTGGTGCGCTGTGCCGTGCAACTTGGTAAATTACTTTAAAAATACCCTATTAGTTGGTAAATAAATTGAATGACGGATGAAAGTCGAGTTAAGTATATCGTGAAAGCTATTGTGCTTTGCAAAAACCGTTTTTGTTGTACTTGTGCATGGTTCTGTAACGAGCTACTCATAGATAATAAATTATCATAATGAATATACGCAGAGTCAGGCTTTCTATTTTTGGACTGACACGTTGTTATATGCGGATCGTTCAAAAAGTTTTTAGAATAACAATTTATTTTACTGTAGGAAATAACCTAACATATTCTTAGTTTTAAGTCATTAATATAACTATAAAAAAATTTGTACAAAATGATAAGTTCATCTAAATTAAAAATAACCATGGCTGACGAAAAAAGTATGTTTTCCAAACTCCTATAGAATCTGAGATTTAAGGTTTTTCTTATTGTTTGTTGTTTGCTACTGATGGTGGAACTACTTTGGTTCCGAAACATGGTTATCGGACGACTTTTGGTCCTCACTGTACCTACATATTGTATTCGTTAATGGAGCGAATATTAAGATGTGTTGTTGTCCAAACTATCGATTTGTACTTTTGATCCGAGGATACCTCAAAAAAAGAAAAATATTTAAGATAGCTTATGCTCCAGCAATTCGGCAAAGACTGGGAGGAAGTCTAAAAGTTGCAGTTACAGTGGTAACCCCCTTAAATGGTTTATCTGAAGAAGCCTCTGAAAAGGAAATGTGCGATTGTCTTGATGAAGAACAGTCCGTTTTTATATAGCTCACTTAAAACAAGCCCCGTTACGCTGGCTCCCTCCGGTCGGATCTTTTTCGCAAGAATGCTAGCACAAATAATGGACACCTAGCACACCAAATTTTAGAGCTTGCACACCAACAGATTAGAGTGCGGATTTTGATCAGTTCCAATATGTTAATTTTTTCTATTAAAAATAGACTTCTCGACACAACTTGGCTTCATCTGCCCATATAATTTATTTAAAAAATTTTGGGTCTTCTTGAATGTGAAGGTACCAGAATATTTTCACAAAATTGGATTCGACACAACGTTGGTAATCCTCGGGTTTCAATTCCTGAACTTTTGTGAATTTCAAAAGGATGCATATTATGACCATCATTCAAAATGGTTTTGGTAACTTTCGATCTATCTTCAGTTTAGATCCATAATTAACAAAATTATTTTTATTTCGATTAAACTTTTTTTTATTCATTTGCGAATTTTGTTCCATTTAAGAAAAGATTTGTGACCACCCTGTACCTTGGTGTGCCAACTTCTTTATAGATCTTTTTTGTAGCAATTTATGCCTAAGAGAAATTAAAAACTTCAGGATTCTATTCATTTAAAAGGCAATATGACTTTAACTTTTCGAAAACCTATGTTTGGCAGAAAATTAAATAAAATTAGCATAACGGAGTTCTTGAAACACCTTTTTCTGAAAAAGAACCGAGCTACATACGCCTGTTGTTTTGTTAAAAATTATAAATACTACGTTCTATAGTGTATTCTTTTGAAAATACATGATTTTGACAAACTAGATATACTGTTTTTCTGTTGGCAGAAGGAGCAAATTCTAACTTTCATGCCAAAAGAGATACATCCATTTTTTTTTCTTTTAAAAAAGAAAAATCTCCAAATATTTTCCCATGTAACGTTCTCAATTCCATTTAACACCTAAAACACGCAAATCCGAATGCTTAAAAGTTAGAATCTGTTAGGCGATTGACCTCTAGAAGTTTTTGCTCATTTTCTCGAAAATATAAAAACTGGAGTTATCGGTTTTTGAATGGCAGCTCCTCAAATTCACGAATGACTTCACATATTCGTGACCGATATAAGAACAATTAAACATAAATATCTTTTAATTCCTATAGAAACAATACTGCTGGACGAATCAAACTGAAACTGATTCAGTTTAACAGCGTTCAAGTAAAGTTCCACTGAAGAAGCTAACAAAATGATCAGCGCAGTGTAAATTCAGACACAAGATACGTATTGTTTCTATATCTACTCTCTTTTTTCTGTAACACCCCGCCGGATGGCAATTCGTATTTACTTTGGTAGACCTATTTGCATATTTTCTTCAATTCTCCATCAAAAAAATTATTTGCAACATTTTCCACCTCGGTATGTCACTGGTCCTATTCTTCCCTACTGACCAGGGTAGCAAGAGTCCTATAAGTGATACCATTGCGAGCGGTTGATAAAATAAAGCTCATGGAGGCTTAATATTCCTGCTTTCTGTTGCAAAAATTTTAAATACCTTATATAAAGGTACCAATTGTGTGCAGATTACTTTTTTATTATTCCCAGAGTAGGTACATGTGTGTATGAAAGCAATTAATTTTTTCACCACAGCGAGCTGCGTCGAGTGGGTAGTACAGAAATAAAAATTGCATTTTCCGATTCTGTGCAGAATACTAGAAAGACTAGCTGCTCCGGCTAATCCGTCTAATTTCGAATCGCCATGTATGAATATGAAAAAGTGGATTGTGTGTACGTTGTGTATGCTCTATTTGAGATTAGTAAATGGTAATGGAGTTTTACGGTAAAATGAAAATTGAAGGTGAAAGAGCACGATTCGTACAAAATAATATGCTGATGATTCGCATTTGTGCTTATGTGAGAAATTTTGTGTAGAATACAATGGCTTATTTGAGGAGAATTAAAAACATATTCGTTGTATAAATTAGCTGTAGATTGGATTATGTTCAGTAGTAATACCCCTAGGGTCTTGATAATACCGAGATAATTTTGTCATAGAGAATGCCGAAAGCGTGATCCTTGAGCAACTCGCTTGAAGGATTCTCTATGACAAAATTTTGAGTATTTATCAGACCCGAGGAGTATTCGATAAGATAATTTTTTACTTTGTAGATATCAAAAATTTGATTGCCAATCTGACGTTTAATAATTTTCAATACAAAGTGTATTAGTGTTAATCAAACAAATAGTTGCTTCTTTATATTCAGTTCCGTCAGCTTTTCTCATATTTACCGCATAATCTTTCAATATATTAGCCAAATTATGCAAACTCGTTTCAGCATTCAGTTCGTATTCTCTGGTCGTACAAAACTCGAGAAATATTTCCCATACATATTTTTTTGATTTGATTGTATTTTTTGGTATATTATTAGATATAATATCATTAATTGCATCGTCGTTAGATGCAATACGAAATCTTCGCGACATTTTTAAACCAGTTGTCAGTTTGACGTTTAATTAATTATTAATAAAAACAACATCAAACTGAGAACACCACATGTAGGGCATTATCGCTGTAATCCAGAGGTGATTGGATGAAATTTGACACATGACTTAAAATTAAGTAATTTGATTGGTTACTATATTCAGTAAAAAATTATCATTTTAATATTGTACGCAACACGCCCGAAAATAATAATAATAATAATAATAATAATAATATTTATTAGTCGCAAAATATACAATGTCATGTACATAGACTCGTCCTTAAAATATGTTACCTGCTAAAATAAGCTAATACAAAGAGCTTACAAATTTGACACATAGCTATTCCTATATAATGATTACAATATTCAAAAGTCAAGTCATTAATCATACTAATAATTAAAAACAAATAATAAACACAATACTAAGAACAATACCAAAGCAGTACCAAAAACAATACTAAAACAATACCAAAAACAATACTACAATAATGCTAAAAACAATTTACTCTACATCATAATGAGGCAAATTCTTGTAGACTGTAGAAGGCGTTAGCAATCAAAAATTTCTTCAATTTACCTTTAAAAATGCTTTCTGACTGGCAGCCCCTAATATCCGAAGGAAGGAGATTAAAATAACAATATCCCGAGTAGATGGGTCACTCCCAACAATTCAGCTGACCCTGACCATGATTAGGTGGTGTTGTTAAAATTAAGGTTAAAGTTTACAGGTGTTTTATATTGGGTGAAACGTAGGGCAACAGTTCAAATAGTTTTTTGGACTCACAGACTTCCAGGACTCTCCTTTGGCTCGTCCTTGAATTTTGTCTATTCGTCCAAAAAAAAAACCTATTTTCCGGACTTGTTACGTAAATTACTATTCTAAACAAGAAATATTGACTAGTTATTTCTATTATACCTTCCGCCCACACACACAGACACACTAATGGGCCACCCTGTATAAGTGTTTTGTTGAGATTTTTTTTTTTTTTTATTTATATTATGTAGAAATAGGTATAGTAATTTATTTGAAAACACAAATCTTCTAAGTGTTTTTGTTCAAAACTTTAAAACCGTCAATTTTCAGGCGATAACTCAACAACGACAATTTCGTAGAACAAGCCATGTAAGGGGATTTACGAAACACGTGCCATTACATCAACGCACGTGTTTCTCGTTCTCCGTATGTATGTTGTGTATGTTGCCAAATACAAGTTTGAACGTTAGAAAATGAGACAAGCCAAACCCCCATTTTCCGTCGTCGTCGTCGTCGTTCAAAGCAGTCAGTCCTTTCCTCGACCCCTTTATTCCATGCATATCTATATATACCTATATTATGTACGTATATACATCGGATGCAGGACTACTTTCTGCGTGTGTTTGGACTTAAGTTACTAAAACTTGACAAATTGCTTTTAAAATCGCTTTCGACAAGTGAAGCTGCTGCTGCTGCTGGAGCGCTCGAAATGTTTCATTTCGGTCGAATATGGATTTTTGGAAAAAGCATATACCTACATATTATACGAGATGATATTTTTTTTATACATAATATTGAACTTGACAGGTGAAAACCATAAATGTACATGGTGTCCCAAATTTGATATTTGTCCTGCGTAAATTTCACGACCCCATTATCAGAGAACCAGATTTCAATTTTTTGGGGCCTTGGTTTGGTATAGGACGCTATCATACAGGACCTAATCAAGACCTAAGAAACTATCCTTAATGAGGAATCCTCCACATGTCATAGATAGCCCTTCATAATATGATTGTCCTGTGCTACATCCATGATTGTTAGTTCTCACAACATCTTTATTTTTAAATGTGTGGATGAGAAGTTTATACAGGTAGATTAAGCTTACTGTAAGCAATTTGTTTTGCCTAAATTCACCCCTGCAGGTGCCCCCAAATGGTATATTAAATATACCCGTAATAGCACGTTTTTGTAAAATAAACACACGCTCAATTTCAACGCCTCGGCCCCATACCATAATCTTATAGTTAATGGTGGAATATGGGTCGTCCCATATTGATTAACTTAGCCTCGCGTCAATGTAAACCCATAACAATTTTGCCGGGTCTGACCATGGCAATACTGCGTTATTAAAGTTTATATTAAAATTTAAGTTAAAATTTGATGCCCCTCCATACCTACCCAAATTTAGTGCAACTGTTTTCTCGAAGTTAATGATCAATCGATTTCTCTGACACCACTCCTGAAATTCTTCCAGAGTTTCATAGATATTTTAAAGCTTCAGGATCCTTGTCAAAGAGTAAAATTGTACAGCAAGCCATTCGTAATATTTGCTGGAAGATCATTAATGTACACCAAAAAGAGCAGCGGACCAAGTATACTGCCCTGAGGTGTTCCTGAGTCCATTTGATGAAAATCCGATAAAACAAATTCGACTCTGACTGCTATTTGCCTATTGGTCAAATAAGACCTTATCCAGGTGTTGATATGCCCACGCAAACCCACATTTTCCAACTTTCTGCAAAGAAAATCCGGTCAACGACGTCAAAAGCATTCGACGGGTCGAAGACAATACAGTAACCTTGATCACTCAAGTCGTGCACTTGCTGTATAAACTTATATGTGCATGTCTCAGTTGAAAATCCCTTCCTAAATCCGTGTTGACACTCACTTAAAATTCTACATGAATTAAGAAACCTTCTCTCTGAAATTAACTTCTCAATGATCTTCAACAGCGTGCTCAAGAGAGAAATTGGTCTGTAATTTTCAATAGCATTTGGATCACCTTTTTTGAAGGCCGGAACGATAACTGCGCTCTTTAGCTGCTCAGGGAAAACACCACTCTGAACCGACACATCGGTCAGTGTTGTCAACATATGAGAAAATATATCGGACGAACCCTTAATTAATTTTACTGGTATATTATCCAGACCTGCAGATTTCTTGTTGGGAAGTCTCATGATTATCCTCGAAACCTCAAACTCAGACACTGGACCAAAGCACATAGTCCGAGTATTATGAACTTCTTTTCCCATCAACACTCGGTAGCGCACCTATACATACGCTAGTAGTATGCTGCTTCTGAGGGGGGGCATAATGGAGATGACAACATGCATAATGTGATCGTTGTTCCCACTGAATGAATGATTCAATTTAATTGGTTGTTTATGTAAACTATTAGTATATTTGCTCTAAGTATATGAACAGACAAAATTCAAAAACACTGCCGAGTAATCCAAAAATGGCAAAAATGTGTTATGACTTTTTTTTTTTTAAACAAATAATTTATTCTTTCTATAAAAATTATTACAATACATTTTGAGTCCTCTAAACAGTGCTAAAAACACTGGTACCAAGGATACAACTTATAACACTACAATACGCTACGAACTTTATAAGAAAAACAATAATGTAATTCAATAGAAAAACAACAAGAAAAAAAAACCGAACGTTGGACAAAATATAGACAAATACAAGACAATACAGGGTTCTAAACTCTAAGGTGAACTCAGCTCAAGGTGCATCTCAACATATTTTTCCTTAAATTTAGCTTTACTAGAAGCTTGCCTTAATAATTAAATCTTAAACGGGTAGCCTCCTACCACCTTCAGGAAAAAGTAATATTTTTTATTACCCGCTCGATCAAGTCCTACTGATAAAATAAATGTTGCTGTATCCTGGTTCGAAGTAAGTCTAGTTCGAGGTTAGCCCTATAAATATATATGCTGTGTGCTCCCATTGTCTTATCGATTGGGAAAGTTGCTGCATTAATTTTATGTCAAATTTCCGTTTTTCATCTAAAACGTTTCAGACTATCCTTGTATATACTACTACCCGACCATACAAATATAAAAGGAGCGTGTTTGATTAAACAACAAGTCGAATCGCTCGCGTGAGAATAATTCGCCCTTCTGCCGATATTAATATCTATAAATCGTCTGTGCCAAAGCGTAGGCTTCAATAAAATTTAAACTAAATGCATTTTAAAATTAACTACCAACCAATTTACTTGCCAAAAAACACATTCCATTATAAATTCAGGCATTATACTTAATAATAACAACAAGAACGGAAAAAAATGAAGCTTAAGCATTCGAAACTAATTATGATCGGTCCCTTCTTTATACTGTTCTATAAACGATAGCCACAAATCATGCGATCATCCTGGAAATTTTATAATTCTATAATACATAGTTAGATTGATGCATAATAAATAGTTGGAACAGGCAATTTATCAAAATAACTAAACATATGGTTGTTTCAAAATATCAAAAGCACATTTTTATTTCCACCCTAAAGGATGCAACTTAAATATCTAATTACTTTAATGGTTGGGTTTAGTAGTAAAGCTTAGCCTCTTTTTATAATAGCCATGTCGACGGTGTTCTCTGCACTCCCCAAAATTGTCTAGCAGCTCACAAAAAGTTTCTTATTTACCGTCCGCCCGTCGTTGAATAGAAAACCTTTTTGTGTTTTTCCTTTGCGTATTCATTTTATTTCCGCTGCTTTAAGGGTCATTGATTATCTCATGTTTTCTGCTATTAATTTGATAAATTGGATCTTTGATCCATGTCTTAAAATGATTAGAATTTGCTAAACGTGTTCTTGAAAAAAAATAATAATAAAGCTGGTGTAAAGCTATGCTTTTAAAATAATGACGGCGCCATCAATTTCCTTGTACATACTCGTATATGCTTTAAAAATTTGACGATTATTCTGAAGAAATCGGCAATTTAAAGAGATTCTATAGGGTGTTTTAGAAAGTTGTTACCAAAAAATTATAAAGGTCAAAAATGAAACTACAGTTGTTTTTTTTTACGAGCTTGGATAAGAGGTACGGGAAAATTTGTTTTTCTTCAGTATACTAAGTACGGCTTAAACCGAAGGTGGAAGTGGTGCAGGAATATATAGTGAGACAAGGAACGCGAATCTAAGATTCTCACTGGGGAAAAACACATCCGTGTTTCAAGCCGAAGTGTTTGCAATTTTACAGTGTGCAAAACTAAATAGATTGAGGGCCAATACAAATAAGCGAATCAATATATGTTCAGATAGCCAGATGGCCTTAAGGGCGCTAAAAAGACCTAAGGTGACAACTAAACTGGTATGGGAATGCCAAAAAGAACATAGGGCCTTGGCGGAACACAATAGGGTTAATCTAGTGTGGGTCCCGGGGCACTCGGGAATAAAAGGCAACGCGAGAGCCGATTGGCTGGCTAGACAAGCCTCTGAAAACCCATATACTGGTACTGAACCTGCGCTGGGCTTGTCTAAAAGAACGGCGCGGGAACTTTTGAAGTGCTGGGTCAAAAAAGAGCACCAGAGATATTGGGAACATATTCCTAAGCAGGAACATGGTAAGAAATTCATACCTGGTGCAGCAACAAAACGAACTGAAAAACTGCTAACATTAAGCAGGAGTCAGATTCGAATAACGATAAGACTCCTCACTGGGCATTGCGCCCTGAGAAGTCACCTAAATAAGATGGGGCTGTATAACGGGGACCTGCAATGCAGATTGTGTAATGGGGCAGTTGAAACAGCTCACCATGTGGTATGTGAGTGTGTAGCCTTACCGCGAAGGCGACACGCTATCTTTGGGCACGCGCTGATTGCGCCTGCAGATATTGACACCCAACACATAACTGAACTCCACAAGTTAGTGGAGGGTACAGGGTTGTTGGATTGGGTGGCATAAAATACGGGGAATTTTCACAATAAGCCCATGAGGCTGCAGTGAAACCGGGGACACATGTCGAACGGACCCTTACAAAAAAAAAAAGTACGGCTTAAGGCTTCTCAGGTTTTTGGAAGTTTAGGATATTCTAATATTCTAATATTTCTGGACACGATTCCTCTACGAAAGCGTAGAAGGGCCATACAGAATTCTGACTGTTTTTCCAGAATTCTGTAAAAAATCTCGGAATTTTACAATTCTGACTTTTTTTACCCAATTCTGTAAAAAAAACTCGGAATGATAAACCATTCCAACAATTTGACAATATTAATTGGATCAGGAATTTTTTGGATAAATCAAACTTTCTCTTCGGGTTGATCAACATGTTGATTGTAAAGAAGACCTTGACCGGATTTATGATAATTCTCCCAGTTAGTTTGAGATAGGATTTTTTTTTAATTTGAACATTAGTTTTTGATGTTTTAACTTGGGATTTTAAAGATAACGACGGATGAATTGTGTTACTCTAAGCAAACATTAACTTGGTATTTAAATTTACTTTTAACTTTGAGATTATAACTTAGAAGAGAATTTCTTAGAACTTCATTGAGCTGGGTTAAATTTGTCAATTAATTTCCTCTCTCTTTTTGTGACATTTAGAGACTTCTAAATCTTATTTTGTATAAAAATGATATCTCCATAATTAATGAGTGTACAGACTCTCTTAACTGAGCTCACTAGTTTTATAGCAATAATATTATTGTTTAAAATTTTAAAAGACTGGTGGTCTTTATCGCTTATATTATTAAAACTTAAAACACAAATATGTAATTGAAATGGGCTTGTTTAACAAAACAAGACTTAAAATCCGAGAGTTTGTCTGTCAACCACTATACTTTCACCAGACGGCCGTTTCGTCGATCTACGACTCATCAGTGGTGATCGGTCAGTAGTTGACAGCCAAACTCTCGTAAATAATGTGGTATATATCCCACACGGTATAGAGATTTCGCCAAACACATCCCTTTACAAATATGTAACTTTATTATCGTAAGATTCTTGGTATTTTAATTTCATCGAGAATAAGTAATTTTTTGTATATGTGTTTTTGTTTTCAATTGCTAAGTCTAATCAAATAGCAATTATTTATTTTTTGCAATTTATATATTTTTTAATTTTGACTCTTTTTCACACCGTTCACGAAAGGCTATGTACTCTAGAATGATAAAAAATTCCGAGCTTTTTTACAGAACTCTACAAAAACTGTCAGAATAGTCATAGTTATTCTATTCTGTTAAAAAAGTGAGAATGATAAAAATTCTTAGTTTTTTTACAGAAGTCTGCAAAAAATGTCAGAACAATCATAGTTCGGAGTTATTTTACAGAATTCCTTAAAAAAAAGTGAGATTGATAAAAAGTTCCGAGTTTTTTTACAGAAGTCTGCAAAAAATATTTGAATAGTCATAATTTTGAGTTATCTTTCAGAATTCTTTAAAAAAAAGTGAGAATGATAAAAAATTCCGAGTTTTTCTACAGAAGTCTGCAAAAAATGTGAGAATAGTCATAAATCTGAGATAATTTACAGAGTTCTGTAAAAAAGTCAGAATACGAAAAAATTCCGAGTTTTTAACGGAATTCTGGATAAAAGAAAAAAAAATCCGAGTTTTTTTTACAGAACTCTGCAAAAAATGTCAACATAGTCATAATTCTGAGTTAGTTTACATAATTCTGTAAAAAAGTCAGAATTGAAAATTTCAGAGATTTTTACAACTTCTGTAAAAAAAGTCAGAATGATACACAATTCCGAGTTTTTTCTGGAATTCTGTAAAAAAAAGTCAGGATGATAAATAATACCGACTTATTTTATGGGATTCTGTAAAAAAAGTCAGAATACGAAAAAATTCCGAGTTTTTTTTACAGAACTCTGCAAAAATGTCAAAATAGGCATAATTCTGAGTTAGTTTACATAAATCTGTAAAAAATTCAGAATTGAAAATTTCAGAGATTTTTACAAATTCTGTAAAAAAAGTCAAAATACGAAAAATTCCGAGTTTTTTAATGGAATTCTGTAAAAAAGTCAGAATACGAAAAAATTCCGAGTTTTTTTACAGAACTCTGCAAAAATGTTAAAATAGGCATAATTCTGAGTTAGTTTACATAATTCTGTAAAAAAGTCAGAATTGGAAATTTCAGAGATTTTTAATAATCCTGTAAAAAAAGTCAGACTGATACAAAATTCCGAGTTTTTTCTGGAATTTTGGAAAAAAAAGTCAGGACGATAAATAATACCGAGTTTTTTTATGGAATTCTGTAAAAAAGTCAGAATACGAAAAAATTCCGAGTTTTTTTACAGAACTCTGCAAAAATGTCAAAATAGGCATAATTCTGAGTTAGTTTACATAATTCTGTAAAAAAGTCAGAATTGAAAATTTCAGAGATTTTTAATAATTCTGTAAAAAAAGTCAGAATGATACAAAATTCCGAGTTTTTTCTGGAATTTTGTAAAAAAAAGTCAGGACGATAAATAGTACCGAGTTTTTTTCTGGAATTCTGAAAAAAAGTCAGAATACGAAAAAATTCCGAGTTTTTTACGGAATTCTGCATAAAAATAAAAAAAAAATCCAAGTTTTTTTTTCACAGAACTCTGAAAAAAATGTCAAAATAGGCATAATTCTGAGTTAGTTTACATAATTCTGTAAAAAAATCAGAATTGAAAATTTCAGAGATTTTTACAAATTCTGTAAAAAAAGTCAGAATGATGCAAAAATTGTGTGAGTTTTTTCTGGAATTCTGTAAAAAAAGTCAGGATGATAAATAATACCGAGTTATTTGATGGAATTCTGTCAAAAAAGCCAGAATACGAAAAAATTCCGAGTTTTCTTATGGAATTCTGTAAAAAAAAGTCAGAATGATCAAAAATTCCGAGTTTTTTTTATGCAATTCTATAAAAAAAAGTCAGAATGATAAAAAAAATCCGAGTTTTTTACAAAAAAAATGTCAGAATAGTCATAATTCTGAGCTACTTTACAGAATTCTGTAAAAACAGTAAAAATGTCTTAAAAATTCCAAATTTGTTACGGAATTTTGCAAAAAAGTCAAAATTCTAAAAAAATATTTTGTATTCCTCTGGCTAGTTGCAGATTATTTTCTGGCGGCATTTGTTTGATCACGAATTGTACCTCCAAACTCTTTGTAAGCTTTGTGTAAAGAACATCGATATAAATAGGATAACCCAGTACAGAGGGTACAAACGGTGGCCATCATTAGGCTGAGAACTAATGTGAATTCCACGGAAATAGCCTGCGAAGTCATCAACAATTTCTTATATTTATGTATACTAAATCAAAATAACACAAAGATCCCTTGCCGCGCCAGTCAACCTCTGACAATATGTGAAAGAAACCGCATATGTTCCGTCTTAAAAAAATTAAAATTTTATTTCCAGACATCAAAACAATGATATAATTATTTCTGCCTTGCAGTCCGATAATATAAATTATTTCGATATGCCCTTCTCAAAACAAGATGTTAACATTATCGCAGTATGGTTCTGCTGCCTCATTAATTTATGCTTGCTGTGTTTCCTTCCCGGGGTAACACACACATACAATGGCCCAAGACGGGGACCTCCGACTGGGAAAGGGCGCGACCATTTGGCGATCGGGTCCACATAATAATAAACATCTGCATGCTCAACAGGACTGGTTCCAGGAAAAGTATACCTACATGCTGACATAATATTGTGGTGTAGGATAATTTTGATGAGTATATTCTCATTTTTGCATGGTTGAAGAATTTTTGCAGATAATTTTTGATTTGATGCTTACGATAAGCTTATTTTATCAAACGTTTTGCTAATAATGTGAGCATGCTCAGGACACAAAAAACACTAATTCTCCAAAACAAATTAAGTTTGTGGCCAAAATTTTTGACAACATTTACAAAGAAATCATTAATTTACGACTTTCAACATGGTCCCATCCAGATGGCGGTTTTACTTGATAAAATTAAATTAAATATAAAAGGAACACAGAAATGAATTCTATAACCACTGTTTTTATCTATTTTCATAGCAATAAGATTTATGAACAATAATAAATACATACGGGAGGAGGAAACTCAATCATAGCCATCATTCTCTCACTGACGAAGTTCGTGAAAGTCATCCAGAATCCGTTGTCGTGTCCGAAACATTGATGCTGTGCAAAAATTGATCAATAGCTGAACAAGCTCGTCAGAGATTGATGCAATCTTAGGCATTAGTTTATTAGTTACCACATGAACGTTTAGCTGTGAAAAGGTTTGTTCTCGTTGGATCCCACACCATTACTAATCCTGGATTTGCTGTCCCATCGATGCGTTCTCTCTACTTTCGATGCTATCTCTTCGCATCCTCATGTCTTTGACGCTGCTCTTCAAAAACTTGATGACCCTCGTAAATGGTACAACTGCATCCCGGTCAGTCGTCCGCTATCTGCACCCAGTTGCTCTTCACATCTAAGCCGCACTTCTTCATGTTGGTCATCCTTGTATCTCTTTTTCTGCCCTCCCTGATTTGGTGAGCCGACCTTAAGCTGTGAATAAAGGATCCTCTTTGAAAGGCGTTACATTGGCATGCGAATTACGTGGCCAGTCCATCGCAGCTGGTGGCTCACAATCATCGCCTCAATGCTAGCTGATCAGCTTCCAAAACTTGATGTCTGTTCGTCGGTGCTGATAATTAATTCCAAGCATTCTTCTAATAAAGTTTTCGAGAAATGCCTCTATGCGTTCCTCCGAGAATTGAAGTCACGCTGGGAGAGTTCTTGAACAATCCCCAACTTGTACAGATGGTAATGAAGATCATCGTGAAGAATTCGCCCCACTTTACTTTATCTTGCGTTTACCGAAAATTTAATAAAAAAAACTGCACCACGTCTACTTATCGGGATCACAGATAAATTATCAGGGTTGCAATGAAATAGTCATCCTCTTGATGCTCAAAATAACTCCTATATTCTATATACCCAGTAATAAAGCCCTCTAATTAATTCTTTTAACCAAAAAAACATACCGAAAAGCGGCACTTTTGTAGTTTGAAACCGCACGTCTATAGTCTACTCTAATTTGGCGTTAATATATCACAGCACTAATGTATATTTACAAGTACCTAACCTATAGCACAAAATATAAAGGTTTGTTTAAGGGGAATGAGACACTAAAAGTAATGATGGCCGTCGCATAGACAGAGAAACATCAGCCATCTGTAATTACGGATGCCACCCTAAAATTATTTAAAGATGTGCTTTTAACTTGTGCCAAATTTACCACCCCCTACCTTGCATACGTGAGATGAATGCTTTCGCTATAGAGAAAACGGTACATCTATAATTATCTTGGATTCTATTTTCAACAACAATTATTCTAGATTTGTTGTTTGTTTTAAAACGTAACGAACGGGTACTTCAAAAAAGTATGAGCATCATTCGATTATTGTTATTGTTGCTTGATACAATATAGGTACCAGCGTAAATATAAGAGACAGTAAAACCAATCAGATGAAGACCTAACCAATATATGGGAAAGTGCTCAGAGTATCGTGATGAACGTAGCTAAAAAGGTGATAGGATATAAGACAAGAGAAAACAAGCAGTCATGGATGACTGGCGAAATTCTTTCAATGATGGACGAACGTAGGAAACTTAAAACTCAGAGAAACCAAGAGAACTACCAAAAAATGCAAAAACAAATAAGAGGAAAAATTAGAATAGCAAAGAATGAATGGTTGAAAGGTGAATGCGAAGTTATTGAAAGATTACAAACCCTACATGATGATCGCAACTTGCACAAGAAGCTAAAGGAAATGGCGGGAATATACCGAAAAAGAAACTTTGCTATCATAACAAACGAGAATAACGAAATCGCAAGCGACATCAGCGCACGAAAAATAATTTGGGAAAATTATATCAGAAACTTATTTTCGGACGAAAGAACTCTTGGCCGGGATACGGAGGATGATCTATCAGGACCCCCAATAATAAGAGCGGAAATAGAAAGGACCATCCGCACATTGAAAAATAACAAGACGCCTGGGCCTGATGAAATTACTGCAGAGCTCCTTAAACTGCTTGACGATAGGGGTGTAACAGTTCTCCACAAACTCTTCAACAGAATATATGAAACCGGGCAATATCCCGATCAATGGTTGTCATCTACCTTCATACCGTTACCAAAAAAGAATAACGCTAGGAAATGCGAAGACCACAGACTTATCAGCCTTGTGAGCCACTCCTTAAAACTGTTCCTTAAGGTTATCCATCAAAGAATATTCAGAAGGTGCGAGCAAAGCATCAGCGACTCACAATTTGGGTTCAGACAAGGCCTGGGAACTCGAGAAGCATTAGTAGCAACACAAGTACTGATAAAAAACTGCCACGATCAACGGAAAGATGTGTGCCTATGTTTCATAGATTGCGAGAAGGCATTTGACAGGGTTCAACATCATAAATTACTAACAATTCTGAGACAAATGGATATAGACGGCAAAGATATTCGCTGCATTGAAAATCTCTATCTAAAACAATCTGCCCACATAAAGATCGATGGGGAACAGAGCAGCAATGTTGAAATCTGCAGAGGAGTCAGGCAGGGGTGTGTTCTCTTGCTTCTGCTGTTCAATTTGTATTCTGAAAACATCTTTCAGGAGGCACTTGAGAACATAGAAAAGGGCATTAAAGTCAATGGGACGTGGATTAATAACATTCGTTACGCGGACGACACGGTCTTGATTGCTGATAATATGAGTGATCTTCAGTGCCTTGTCGATGTAGTGGGACGGCACAGTGAGAGAATGGGCCTAAAAATAAATGCCAAAAAAACAAAATATATGGTCATTACTCGCCAACCTGACAATTTTAAGAATGCAAGATTAACATCTGATGGATCATCAATTGAACGTGTGAATAAATTTAAATATCTTGGAGTATGGCTCAGTGAGGACTGGACATCCGAGTTGGAAATAAAATGCCGCATAGAGAATGCCCGCAACACATTCATGAAATTCAAACGTATTTTTACCAATGCGGACTTTAACCTGAACCTGAAAGTGAGATTCGCGAGGTGTTACATCTGGTCGGTGTTACTATACGGTGTTGAGAGCTGGACACTAAAAGTAGCCACAAGAATAGAATCGAAGCCTTTGAGATGTGGGTATATCGTAGAATACTAAAAATCCCATGGACGGCCCGAGTGACCAACGAAAATGTCCTACGAGGAATAAACAAAGAACGTGAACTGCTGCTGACGATCAAAAAAAGAAAGACTGCATACCTGGGACATATAATGCGAAGCACGAAATACCAATGCCTGCAACTGATTATCGAGGGAAAGATTGAAGGAAAGAGAGGAGCGGGAAGAAAGAAGATGTCATGGCTACGTAATATAAGACAATGGACGGGCTTGCGAACAGTGGAAAGCCTAATACATACAGCTAGAGACAGGATAGAGATGAATCGTGTGGTCGCAAACATTCACTAACGAATATGCATAAGAAGAAGAAGAAGAAGAAAACCACTCTGAAATCTGCCCGAAATATTGTCTATCTCAGTCAGCCTCCACATAAGATAACGAAGTTGTCTTTGACTTCCGCTACAAGCTGATAGCAAATATTTTATATGAGACGCCAAATGCTCAAGAAAACTCAAGTTTACTTTTTATAAACTCATTATAACACCGATAATAATAATTGTAAAAATTGATTGTCGAAGACTATAGGTCTCATTTTTATTTTATAGAATTTTTTCATTTAAACTAAGACAAAATTCTAATCTTCGACCTTCACTTTCTTCTCATAGCAAAGAAAGAAACCTGGCTTTAAATGGTCCTACATTTTGATCCTGTAAACATTCCCAGTTCATCCGACCGTATTGAATTAGGTCTCATTTTTATTTTATAGAATTTTTTCATTTAAACTAAGACAAAATTCTAACCTTCGACCTTCACTTTCTTCTCATAGCAAAGAAAGAAACCTGGCTTTAAATGGTCCTACATGTTGATCCTGTAAACATTCCCAGTTCATCCGACCGTATTGAATCCCACATAATGAAATTTCAACCCTAAGATTCATTGTCTTTTTCATCTAAGGATGCGTTTAATTTAGGACACACTGTATATAGATTATGAATGTGTTAGTGAGTAGTGAATGTAACTTATTTGCACTGGTGTCGAAGTTTACCTTATACAGCAAAGTAAGATGATAATTTGCGGTCCGGATTTAATGTAGCATACTGGATTAGACATCGCCAAATGTTTGTCGAATGTATTATCCTCATGATCGTCAGTCTACCCTTCAACTGTTATAATGCGTCTTCCTAGCTGTGCTGTTGGTTTTGTCTAATTCTAGTGCTCCCTAATTTCAGTATTATTAGTCAGATATTATTTGCAGTAAAGATAATTTTACTTAAATTTTATTCCACTGAATTTAATTAAAATTTCTTAAAGGTAAGTTTTTTGTTGTGTTTAATTTTTGGTAAAAATACTTCAAAGTTAGTTTCGTCTAAAGTGTATTTACCTTCAGCTGCATGCTGTTCTTCCACTGCACTACACCGCCATTTTCATTGGTCTTGTATATGGGCTCGACCGATTCAACCAAAAGTTTTAATCTGGATTTCATTTAATATGTTCAACGTGATAATTGTTTTGGTTTAGCATCTTTCTTCGGTAAATTCTTCACTGCAAAGATTTAATAACGCCAAATCTATTTTTTCCGCTAATTTATCCAAAGCTTGTACGTTCTTTTCAGCCATAACTTGAATTGCTCATCATTAAAAGGACATACGTTTATATGAAGACTTTTTGTACTGTGATTTAATTAAGCAAATTTTTATATGTAGAAATCACTCCATTTCAATAAAATACTTTTGGACATATTTTTGGACTTTTTTTTAGCTTTATCCAGCTTAAACAGATGATCCTTAGCTTGAAGAGAACCTAATCTTCCAATAAGATGGTACCCTGCCACATTACAGCAATTCCTACATGCCATTTTCCCTGGGCGATTAATTCAGAGGCATTATAATAATAATAATAATAATAATAATAATAATAATCTTTATTCAGTTAGCAACAAAAAATACATTGCGTACATTAGTTGCCAATGAAAAGGCTAGAGCGCAGCTGCCTACTCGAGTTCAGCTGGTTTATACACTTATCCTTAAACTTTAAACATATCCTAATTTCTACATGCATACACACACTCACAAAAAACAAACACACAAAGCCACACAACTTAATTACCTATGTCTAAAGTATTACCAAACAGTTTTATCTAAATCAAATTTATCTTGTATACAATCAAAATCCGGCAACATCCGACTACTCTCAGCCCCCCAGAAGAATTTTTTTTAAATTATTTTTAAAGGTCACTATCGATGTAGATTTGAGCTGCTCTGGTAATTGATTATAAAACTTGGCTATATTGTAGGTGAAAGACCGCTCAAAGGCTCCAGTTCTGTGAGTCGGAGGTGTAAGGCGTCTCAAATTCAGATTATGTACATCAGTTCTGAAAGTTATTTTCCGATATAGATATGATGGTGTCTGGGTAACAACGATATTGTGATAGAGATTACAACGATGTAACAATCTCCTCTGCCTCATATCCAACCAAGGAATCTCTATCAGTTTATGACTGATAGGACAGCCTCTTTTGATGCCAAATATAAATCGTAAGCAATATTTCTGTATTTTTTGGATTCGTTGTGCAGCAGATGAAGTCAGGCAAGGACCGTAAACAACATCACAGTGACTGAAATTCGACAATACCAAAGATTCACATAAAGTAATTCTTAATTTTTTATTCAGTATATGTCTTGAGTTATATAAAAACTTAAGACTACAAATCGCCCTTTTAATACACTCAGAGATATGACAGTCAAATCTAAGGTTAATATCAAGGTGCAGTCCCAGGCATTTCGCTTTATTTTCAACTGGAAGTACCTTATTGCCAATGCAAAGTTTAACACGTTGCGTTAATGTTCTTACGTCAACAGGCCTACCGAACAACATTGCAACACATTTGTTAGAGTTGAGGGTCAATGAATGTTCTTCTGATATAAGCTTTAAAGTATCCAAATCTCTATTAATAATCATACAACTGTTTTGCAACTGACTTGGATGGTATGAATAGAGCAGAGTAGTGTCATCTGCGAATGTTTTCATTGAACATTTTTCAACGAAATTATTAAATTGAGAAGTGTAAAGACTAAATAAAATTGGGCCCAGAATAGTACCCTGTGGTACTCCTCTTGAAATGGTCAATGGATCTGAGAGTATATTATTCAACCTCACAACCTGTCTACGCCCATGCAAATAATTCGACATGAAGTCAACAGCACTACCTGACAAACCAATGTACCTCAAAATAGAAATCAATGTCTCATGCTGCAAGGTGTCAAACGCCTTAGTAAAATCCAGTAAAACCACAGCAGTGCACCTACCCTTATCAATCTCTCTTAGTATGTCATCAGTAATGTCCAATAATGCAGTCGCACAGCTGTAACCTTTCCTAAAGCCTGACTGTATCTGGTAAAATATTATATTTCGTTATATGTTCTATAAGTTGGTCTTTGATAATAGGTTCAATAATTTTTGAAAGGACAGGCAGTATACTGATGGGTCGCAAATGCTTTAGTTCTAGATAGCTTTTAATTTTCGGAATGGGAACTACTTGAGCAGTTTTCCAAATTGCAGGAAACACAGAGTTAGATATTATGATATTTGAAGACAAAAAATGCATGCAACACCATCGTGAATCATTAGCAGATCTGTGACAATACATCAAGTTTACAACTGGAAGCCTAAAACCAACCTGTGAACTAAGGAGAATGGATTCCGTGCACATTGCAAGTAAAATTTGACCGAAAGAAAAAATCATGTCTTGTTGGAATCACCCTTTCAACGAGTCGAGGAGAGAGAGTTTTGACTACGGACTAAAATGTTTAGCCGTTTATGGTTCAAGAAAAGACGCATTATATTTCGCAGTGTCTAGTGTAGGGAGTCTAAGTAAATAAATCAGAAACAACCCTTATCGCAATATATCAAAATAATAAGTCAAATAGAAGTCCTTTTCATATTAACTATACCCACCTAATAAAATACACCATCATCGTCACGCATTCGATTCACGAACTGTTAGCGACAATTTAAACTTTAACGAGCTTTGTTTACGACCAAACAATTTCGTGTGTGAAATATTCTACTTGCACTTAATAAAATACAGAGTGTTGTCTATACGGATACACAACCCTTATTTCAACACTAATGGTGTTTATCGCTTTTAGACTTTTGTTAAATTAAGCCTAATAGCGTTATTGTGGGAACATTTACGTGGTTCCTTTATATTCATTAAATCATTTTAAAATTGTTATTGTGTATCCTACAGATCTACCAATACATTCCAAACGGTTTCTCACGAAAGTACCATTAGCTGTAATAAGTAGAAACAGTAGAACTTTTGTACAGCATGTAACTCTGCTTGGTCAATCAATCTAGGGAGGAAAGAGTCTTGAAAAATTAAATGAGACAAAACCTTGTTTCTTTCCCTCGTAGTTTAGGATCAGTCATGTCTTTCTAGCTTTACATAGTAAGTGAGTGCAATATGCAATGGTCTGATAAATTGACTAAGATATCGTGATCAAATTATGTATGTAAGGGAGAGACGAAAATCCCCTTGTCAATTTTACTTGGATAATTTTGAGAGGCAGTAAAATATAAATCCCACTACTGATAAAAAGACTATGCATCTAACGAAACCAATATATTAAATGTAACAATCTGTAGATAATAGAACAGACATATTATTATGAGACACGTGACTCTGTTTCATCATGCTTGAGGCGAAGATTAGAATAATAACAAAAGGGAGTTGGGTTGACGACTGTATACGTTTAATGTGCTTACATTTAAGTACATATTTTGGAAAGTTTAGATCGGGGGAGTGAGTTATCCTAAAGTTGCTTTCTATATAGTAGTTGTTGAAATAAATACCCTCTTATGCCTTGGGCTAAGAAGTTTAGTTGCCGACGCATGCTAATAATATTTAAATGCAAACCCAATTGCGATAGTGTGGGGTGCCTATACTGCCTATAAAATAATTGTAAATGTTTACTTTTGAAGATGGATAAATAATTTTGTTTCTGAAATGAACTATTTGTCACAATAACGAACGGTGAGTTGGCCGTCTAAATCGTGCGATTTAACGCCGTTAGACTATTGTTTGTGGGGCTATGTTACCGGGTGGTCCATTTATCTTGAGACAGCCTTATATCTTAAAAACCGCACATTTTTGGGAAAAAAAGTTCAAACCAATTCAAAAAGGCCTGTAATTCGCCTTAAGTCGCTTCTCTCCAGTTGAATAAGCTTCCCTGCGTTGGCCTCTGAAGGTTTGATAAACCTTTTTGATTGTCTTCGGCCTGGAGTGTTTCTCCAGTAGAACTTAAGTTGTTCCTTTTCCCATCTCCGAAGTTCTTCCTTCATATGGCTTTTTGGAAGGCCAAAGATGGGTTCCGGGTCGCAGAACGAAGTATTTGCGCCCTCTTTTGCAAATTGGTCCGCCGGTTCGTTCCCCTCTATGCCTTCATGTCCTGGCACCCATGTCAGAGTAATCTTTTTCCCCTGAATTGCCAGTTGCTTTAGGGTCTGTTTGCATTCCCATGCTAGCTTTGACGTGAAGGTGTAAGACCTCAGTGCTTTTAATGCAGCTTGACTGTCTGACATAATATTGATCTGCCGTTCCGGGATGCCTCTCTGCAGGCATTCTTGAGCACAACGATTGATCTCTGCTTGGAATATAGTGGGACTTTTCTCGAGAGATTCAGAGAGCCTGCAATTTGGTAGGTATTAGATGCAGCAACGTTTCCATCGCTGCTGTGGGGCAAGTTCGCATTGCCTAAACATGCAAGCCGTTACAACTTTTGAAGACGGCATTGTGTATACTTAATATTAACTTTTGGCCACCATACTAATGAGGCGTATGTAACCATGAGTTTAATGACTGTTTGGTACACCCAGTATGTGAGCTTTGGCTTTAGCCCCCAAGTCCTACCAGGTAGCCTGTGACACGTCCATATGGCCGCTGTGGATTTCGATATGGTTTTCTCTATATGCTGATTACAGATTAGTCGTTTATTCAGAAATTTGCTCACCGCTGAGAGTTACTGAAAGTAACTAGATGCAAATATTGTTCTGGATACATCCTGCATCAAATTTATCCTCAATTAATGTTTGAGTAAACAAAAGAATAATTTAAATCCAAACCACAACCGCTTTATGTTAAGCTAAATAAAAGATTAAGAATTTCTATTATTATTTACACCTGACATTAAATAATTTGGAAAGGAAAATAAAAGGTGAGGACATTACAACATGCTGGAATTATTTTTGCTATTATCACAATATACCTACACTGAAGAATAACAATAACAATATAACGGAGCAAAACCAATTTGTAATAAGCTATTGTACCAGACGCGTATTTCTCTTAAAGTGGGCCGAAACCAATATTCTTATATATATTATAATAATTTTACGCAATGCGAACAGTATTTCATAATATGAAATGTCATTCAAAATACTCTCATAGTGTTTGTTATTATCGTTCTGTATTTATTAACTGGTGTCCTTTGGTATTATAAAATGTTGAGTTCAAGAGTGAAAGTCGAGCATTTTCATAGGCGTATCTTAATTAAATTCAGGGGCGGCTAGTCCTATGAGGCAAGTGAGGCCTCACTAACTTTTTAACCATTAACTTATTCTAGAATGTTTCGACCTATCCACCTTTCTGAAATGTTCGGAATGTTTGTCTTTAACTTTTTTTAAGCTATCTAAATGACCAGCTCATTCAGCCTGAACTGTTGTACGCCAAGCCATTTGGTAATAGAGAAAGATCTTGGTAATAGTACCTTGGACTTTACCTGTATAATAAGTAATATACCTTTCTCAGTTGTTAATTAGACGCAATAAATGTTATTGTAAACTATTAAACTTTTTTTTTTCCTGTTGTCTTTATAACGTAGACTGTCATATACTAACTACGACTTGTACCTACGTAAATACTAAAATATCAGTCTAATTAAAAACAAGTTAGGAGAAGTTTATGAGTAATATTAATCGGTAATGAAACATTTAAAGTAACTGCCGACGACGACGTTTATGAGAGTCTATAATATAACATAATGTAAACTACAAGAGTAGTACCTACAGAACGGGAGAGTAAAATAAAAACACGATCAAGAGGAGACTTCAACCGGTTCCTCAAGTTAATATATTAAATTTTTAGACAGAGACGTAGACAACATTGTTCAAATACGAGGGTCATTCACATAGAAAAGCTAATTATTTTATTATTTTTCTTCGCAGTGGAATACGAGGAAAACTATTTTTGTTTTTACAAAATCTTGGAAGAAAATTCAACTTTGGGAACAAACTTTTCAAAATATTCACCTTTATGGTTTATACTTTTATACACTCAATCATCATTCGTAGAATTAGGTCAAATCCTTGTGAGTCATATGAAATGGATTTGCACATGATTAAGCTTTGTTTGCGTGCCCTGCCCATTTTTTCGCACAAATCCTCAGGAGCTTTCTGATATTCGCCCTCTAAGGTTGCTGATTTTCATAGATCTTGTATGATCCATGTTGAAGACCTATTTATTTATACAAGAGATATTTTGCCAGCTCTTTCAAAAATATTTGAGAAAGTTTTGTACAAACAGATACTGAATATGTGCATTCTAAGGGTATTATATTGGAGTCTTATCTGTCATCTAGGAAGCAACAAATTGCTTATAAAGGTCAGTTTTCTAGTGAGGCTAGTATTGTCTCTGGTGTGCCCCAGGGATCAATTTTGCGACCTTTATTATTTATTATATACACGTCTGATATCCTGAAATCATTGGAACATTGTAATATCCAGGCCTACGCTGACGACACACAAATCTACTGTAGCTTTGACAACAACGACCGCGAACGAGCAATACAGCTCATGAATTCAGATCTTAGTATCCTATCAACACTCTCTAAACAACATAATTTAAACTTAAATTCATTAAAATCACTTGTATTGCCATTTACTAGTAGACATAATATTGTGTGAATCACTAGTGTTGTCAAATTTTAATTACTGTGATTTTATTTACGGCTCTCTCAAAAAATGTTATGTTTTCTCAAAGGACCAATTGAAATGAATATTGAAATTGTATAACGACTCTTTTTATTGTAAAATTGAGTTTTTTATTGAGTAATGAAATGAACTGTAATTGACTTTTTTTTTTTTTACAAAAGTGTTACTATAGAAACATAAAAATACAAAGTGTTAACAAAATTAAAGGACTGGACTATAACAAACTTAACATAGCCGGCCACCTTAAAAGTTATAAACTTTTAACATAAATTATTAATGTAATCAAATTAACTATTGTTCGTATCAATTGGAAGAACACAAATTTTATTGATACTTCGTTTTAATATTCTACCACTCGGTATTTTTACTGACACTACCCTCACAATATTGTCCGTTCCAGGATGACACTGAAGAACTCTTGCCATGGACCATTTGAGGGGTGGAACATTATCATCCTTCAACACAACTAATGTTCCTTCTTGAATAGGATTTGATTTTGTCACTTTCCATTTATTTCTTTCTTGCATGTTTGACAAATATTCCAAAGACCATCGATGCCAAAATTGCTGTACGATCTGTTGCATTCGCTGATAACGGTTTAAGCGGTTTTCTTTAATTTCCATAAGATTTGATTGAGGTAAAGCAGATAACGTCTCCCCAATCAAAAAATGAGATGGAGTTAATGGATTATAATCCAAAGGATCACTCGAAATTGGAGTGAGTGGCCTCGAATTTAAACAGGCTTCTATCTGGACTAAAATAGTATACATCTCTTCATAAGTTAGAGATGCATTAGACAAGACTCTTTTCATGTGATATTTGACAGACTTTATAGAAGCTTCCCATAGACCTCCCATATGGGGAGAATTAGCTGCAATAAATTTAAAATAAATTCTATCGTTGTTAGAAAATTGAACAATGGCATTTTGATGTTCTTGACTGTTTAACAAAATGTATAATTCGTTTAACTCGTTAGCAGCTCCTACAAAGTTAGAACCATTATCGGAATAAATTAAATATGGTCTGCCTCGTCTACATATAAATCGCTTAAGGGCGTTAAGAAATGCTTCTGTAGATAGACCTTGCACCAATTCGATGTGAATGGCTTTAGTGCTTAGGCATGCAAATACGCATATATATGCTTTAACAAACTTTGTATTTCTTAACGTACTATTTTTGATTAAGAATGGACCTGCGTAATCTACCCCGCATTTGTAAAATGATCTAATAGTATCAAATCTTTCAGGAGGTAAATTACCCATTATTTGATCTAATGATATTGGTTTTGCTCGAAAACATTGTATACATCCTCTGAGGACTTTCTTTATAGTATTTTTTCCCGACAAAATCCAATATTCCAATCTAATTATTGCTAGTAAAGTTTGAATACCTGCATGTAAATTATCATAATGTGTTTTAAGGATAACTAATTCCGTAAATTTGTGATTTGATGGTAAAATAATAGGAAACTTTTGATTATAACATACATTGGAATGTTTTAATCTACCTCCAACTCTTATTATAGATTTCTCATCAAGAAATGGATTGAGGCATAATAGTTTGCTTCTTGAATCAAGCGACCTTCCATTTTGAAGACCATTAATTTCAAATGAAAAATGTTGAGACTGAACCATTTTTACTAGACATGTCATGGATGAATTGAGTTCATCAATAGAAAGAATGGTATTCAGTATTTTATTGCTTCCATGCATCCTAGCAAGACAATTTCTTTTAAATCTTAAAATGAACGCTACTACATGATTCAATGTGTTAAGTTTTGAAAATTTTGAAAATATATCCATATTATCATTTTCCTTATTTGTAACAAGGCTAACAGTGTTTTGTTTAACTTCTGGGATATCTATATTAGTAAAATCTAATGTCGTTGAATTATTAAAAGTTAAAATAGTTGAATGTAAAAAATCAGGTCCGTTCCACCATATATCTTGAGATGATAAATTTTCTGGGTTAATTCCTCGAGATATAATGTCAGCAGGATTTTTATCACCAGCTACATGATACCAATCTGTTACTAATGTCAATTCCTGTATTTCACATACTCTATTGGCTACAAAAGTTTGTAGATAGCATGGTTGAGTTGCAATCCATGCTAAAACAATTTTGGAATCGCACCAAAAAAATGAATTATCTATTTTAATAGTAACAGTTTGTATAACTTTACCTAATAGTTTTGCTAATAGCAAGGCACCGCACAATTCCAGTTTTGGAAGAGAAATCTTTTTAAGTGGTGCTACCTTAGATTTAGCACACAGAAGACTAACTTGATGATTACCATTGTGCTCATTAATAGATCGTAAATAAACACAACAACCATATGCTAATTCAGAGGCGTCACAGAAACCATGAATCTCTATACGAGTAGGACTTTCACAAAGAACATGCCTTGAAATATTAATGGAATTGAGGCATTGTAATTGAATTGTAAATAATTTCCAAAATGTTGAAAGTTCTGGTGGAATCAAATCATCCCAGTTTAGTTGCTTTTGCCATAATTGTTGCATCAATAGTTTTGCTTTGATTGTAGCAGGACCAACTAATCCCAGTGGATCGAAAATTTGTGATATAACAGAAAGTACATGTCGTTTTGTAATCGTTTCAGGAATCGCGAAAGTATTAATGGAATATCTAAGACTATCATTATCTGAATCCCAGATTATGCCTAATGTTTTAACTTCCGATTTTTCTTTAAAAACGTGTATTGATGAATTCTGATTTGAGTCATTAATAATCTCAAGAGAATTTGATGCCCACTTTCTGAGATCAAAACCAGCAGAATTTAAAATCAGTGAAATTTCATTTTTTATTTGTTTAACTTTCTCTATTGATTGAAAAATGGTGCGCATGAAGTACCATAAGTAACTGTATTTAATGTAAAGATTTGAATGGGCTCTGTATCATTTTCACGCCAAAATATGCGTTGCATGTTTCTATCATCAGGATGTACCAAGATCATACGATACATCTTAGCAATATCTGCTGATACAACGTACGGATGTGAACGGAATCGCAAAATAATATCGAAAATGTCATCTTGAATTTTTGGACCAACTCGCAAACAAGAGTTTAAAGAAATGTTAGTATCTGTAATTGCACTACCATCAAAGACCACCCTAAATTTAGTAGTACTGCTTCCTTCTTTTTTAACAGCATGGTGAGGAAGATAGAATGAAAATGTATCATCATTTAAATTAGAAGAAAGGACTGACATATGTTTCATAGAAATGTATTCTTGCATAAATTCATTATATGATTGCTTATAATTATGGTCTCGCTTACAACGATTTTCAACCGATTCTAATCGTTTTAACGCTACGGGTTTTGAGTTGCCCAAATTCGAAAGAATATCATTGTTATATGGTAGTCTAACTATGAATCTACCATCTACATCTCGACTTGTCGTATCCTTAAAATAAGTTTCACAATATTGTTCATCTAATGATAAATGCTTCTTTGTAGCGACTTCTTCAAGTTCCCAAAATTTTGCTAATTGTTGATTTAAACTTAAATTGCAAACGTTGACAGTTTTGATAGTATTGTTTTGAATGTTAACCGTGCCAGCTAAAATCCAACCCAAAACTGATTTTTGCAATATAAGTTTATTATTATCCAAACTAATTTGTTCATTGCACAATAAATCATAAAAATGTGACGATCCTATTAGAATATCAATCTCTGCAGGTTTATGTAAGTTAGGATCGGCTAGTTTTATATAACTAGGAATGTTTATTGAGTTTAATGAAAAATGTTTTGTAGGAATTTTTTCTGTTATTTTGGAAATTGTTAAAAATGTCAAATTAGATTCGTAATTACTATGAATTGACTTTATTGAAGTATTTACAATTTTGAATAAATCTATAGGACTTTGACCTATTCCAGAAATTGTACATTTAATAGGAGCTTCTTGTAATTGCAATTTTTTAGCTAACAATGTAGTGATGAAGTTGCTTTGACTTCCACAATCAAGAAGACAACGGCATTCGTGATATTTACCTTGAATGTCTTGAATGTATACCATTGCAGTTGATAAAAGTACTAAATTATTTTTATTGGCAACATGTGTTGATATTGTAATATCACGACATGATTGTGATGTTGAGGGATTATTATTAACATTATTTTCACTACTTGTTTGTTCAGCACTTCCATTATTGCTTTGAGTTTTAATTTCATTTGTATTGTTTGAATGCAAAATTGTGTTGTGTTTTCCGTGACATTTACGACAACCCCCTGACTTGCAGTCGGTTTTGAAATGTCCCGGTCTCAAACAATTGTTACATAATTTTAATTTTTTAATTTCTTTGTATTTACTATCATTTGTAAGATTTAAGAATTCTGGACAAACATAAATTGCATGAGATTGTTTACAATAAAAACATTTATAATTGACCTCATTAGTACTTTTTTGTAATGCTGTGAAAGACTGACCCTTTTTTGTAAAATTACTCTCAGTTTTATTAAAAGACCTTTTATTGTTTGCCTCAAGAGCTTCCAAATGCATACACTTTTCCTTTAAAAATTGTAAAAGTTGCTCTAATGTTGGCAATAAATTATGTTGAATAGTTGATTCCCACTCTCGCTTTGTAATATTGTCAAGCTTAGTGTTTATCAAATACATAATTATCATATCACAATTAGCAATAGATTTATCGAATGATTCTAAGGCTCGCATATTTTTTAAAATGTTATCAACTAAATTTCTCAAAGCATTATAAGACTCTTTATAGATTGGTGGAATATCGAACATTGATTTAATGTAATTATTAATAATTAGTCTTTTGTTTTCAAAACGTTCTTTTAATAATTCCCAAGCTATTGAGTAATTAGTATTAGTAGCCTCTAGAGAAGCCATAACTTGCGCTGCCCCTTCACGAAGACATGATCTTAGATAATGAAATTTTTGAATGTCATCCAAAGAATTATTATTGTGAATAAGTGATATAAATGTATCATGAAAATTTAACCAATTTTCGTATTTTCCATAAAATAATGGAAGATCGATAGGTTTTAATTTAACACCTTGAAATTTGCTTAAATTTTCAGATGAACTAATAGAGTTGTTTATAGAGCCCAACATTGTGAGTTTACTTTTTGCCATCACAATGTATTTATAAAAATTATCTTCGACTGTGTCTCTATCACTAATGTCTTGTTCATCTAGAAATTCAATGTTTGATTGAATTGTATCGTATTCTGAAAATAAAATTTCAATTTTTTCTAGACGTGTTTTGATTTCTTGAGTATCATCTTCTGATAAATCATTTGTTATATATTTAATGAAACGAGTTAAGCTTCCTTTAATGTAACTCCTTCTATTGCGTAATACCTGTATAGTATTTTCATTATTTGCCATTGTTAAATTTGACAACTACCAACTATCGAAAATGTCAAATGTATTAATTGAAGTTGTCAAAAATCTAAATACAATTTAAAATAAAAGAATTAAATTGTATGGTAAACTTCGAAATCTATATCAAAATATCACACGAAAACGCCCGTCAAACGCAAATATAACGGGAATAAATGTATAATATTCAAATCGTACGAAGTACCTGTTCAAATTGTTACTCCAATGCTATCATTGTGTTCTGCTACTTGGCTTGACATGTGCTTGACGTTTAATTGATTATTGTGATTGTTATACTTGTCCTGTCTTGATTGTTGTAAAGTGAATTTTCGTAATTTCTTGTTTTTTCGATTGAAACTTCTGAACCATCCGGCACGAATTGACCAAAATGTTATGTTTTCTCAAAGGACCAATTGAAATGAATATTGAAATTGTATAACGACTCTTTTTATTGTAAAATTGAGTTTTTTATTGAGTAATGAAATGAACTGTAATTGACTTTTTTTTTTTTTTACAAAAGTGTTACTATAGAAACATAAAAATACAAAGTGTTAACAAAATTAAAGGACTGGACTATAACAAACTTAACAGATGTGAATGATAAAAATCGAATACAGAAAGTGCAAAATAGCTGATCTCGGTTTGTTAACAGTTTGAGAAGGTATGATCATGTCTCCCACACATTTAATGAAATGAGGTGGTTGAGAATGGAGAAGCGCCGATTGCATCATCTTGACAATTTTGTATTTCAAATTCTTAATAATGTAAATGCTCCATTGTCAGTTAAAGAAAAACTAATTCCAAGAAATTCGATCCATCTGAATAATATTAGACAACAAAATAAGAAAACTATGCCCTTTTTCAAAGAAGTTTTACTAATAATGCTATAAAGTGTTTTAACAGCCTACCGGCTGAGCTTAGTAATGCTCATCGTTAAAGATTTAAAATTTTATACAAACAGTTTGGAGGTTAAGGAGAGTAGCTATAAGCTAGACTTCGCCTCCTTAAGTGGTTCAATTTTTGTGATTTATGTAAATCACACAAATATTGGTGGAAATTTTGTATATTTAAAAAAGAAGCAATAAGGACAATTATTATTATATCAAAGAGTAGTTGTATATGGTAAAGCTTCCTTGCCGTTGAAAATTGCATCGGGAGTACCTCAGAACGCTGTATTTGTACTCATTTAATGACAAGACTTACAGCAGAACCCGCAAATTTCATTAAGTACCCCATATACGAACATGGATCTTGTATTGAATTTCCCCAATCTGCATCAACAAAATATCTCAATTGTTCTTGGGATTTTTTGTTGTACCCTACTGACCCTTAACACACGTTTGAGTGCCAATACAGGTTGTCCTCTTCTTGAAACAAATCTAATGTTGTTTTCCATATTTGTATTACTATTTTTAACCATTTTTTAATAGAACTACTTAAAAACCAATCTCACACTTTTTCCTCAATACCTCACCTCAACAATCCTATCAAAAAACAATAATAATCGTGATAAAGTGTTCTAATATTATTTTCTAACAACGATTAGGCTTAGAGGCAACTGAGGAATGGATAGAATGTTTCTTTAAAAATACGAAGACACTACTAAATAACTACTAAATTTCTACGAACGCCACTGCCTGTTCACATATCAAAATTGACTCTGTTTTCGCTTAAAATGCTTCCATGTTGCTAATATTCATTTTTGTTTTATATCAATAAAAATTCAGAAGCCTACACCACTTTACAGGCTAGTACAACAAACAATCCGATCATAATTATCGAGAAGATTTCGACAAACACATAAAATCATGATCAGTGGAATTTCAAGTCGCAACACAAGCCAGGATTACATATTCACGAATATGTGCAGAAAACATGAAGGAATATGAGAACTCACACAGAATTGATGATCAAATTTCTAGAGAGCCTAATCTTGATATATCATAAATATCCATGAAAATTCTACTTTCACTTTATTGTTTTTCAAAATGTTCTCCATGAAGATCTATATACTTTTGCATGCGTTTCGTAGAAGACAACTGGCAAACAAATGGTTGTGTACGACTCAGAATTGACTGTTCTGCGTCACCTTTATACTCGTTCGCATAACACAAGGGGTGAGTCCCAAACCGCCACAAAACAACTCTAAAGTCTCAAATTACATGCTATCAAAAAGGGACCTACGAATTCAACTACTCTAGGCGAAAGCAATTCATGCACTACAGAACCCAACCAAAGCGGCGCCACCAAAGCACTAACCGAAAGTTCTTGATGCAACTCTTTACTTTGAGCAACATACTGTGGACATTCGAAAAAAATATGTTGTAAAGTTTCTTCTTCACCACATTCACAAAGCGCACTGTCCCTCACATGAATCTTATTCAAATGTTGTCCCGATAAACAATGATTACTCCTCATACGGCACAGTGTAACTAAATCCTTTCTGTTATTATTCTAGCTTCTAAACCATACCCTTCTATATGGTTTCTCCACCATAGCAACATAGTTCACACCCTTAGTTCGTCCAGCCGACCTCCATTCTTCGCTCCACCCAGCCCAAACGGTATCTTTTAGTACTCCCAGGAGGTCCATATACGGTATCAAATACTCAGTTAATTCTTGCTTTTCTCGTCCTCTATTCGCCAATTGATCGGCAATCTCATTGCCTTTAATTCCACAGTGAGAAGGAACCCATGATAATGTTATGATTATTCTGTTTTCCCTTTTCTCATCAATTAATTTTTTAGTTTCCAAAGTTATCCTGTCCATTTTCCCATGTAATCCTATTTTTTTCAGTTTCATAAGAGCAGCTGTCGAGTCGGAGTATATAATATATTTTCCAGGTTCTGAACAACACATTTCTACAGCTCTTTTAATAGCAATAATTTCAGCTGTACATATTGAAAAATACTCCGGAACTCGTTCTGCTATGGAGATATTTCTCTGTGGGCAAAAAATCCCTATCCCCACTTGGTTGCGTTCTTTTTTAGACCCGTCAGTAAAAATTTCTACGTGATTTTCCCAATGTTCTGCCACATATCTTCTAAATTCTACAGCAGAAGTCTCATCTTTGGATAATTGGGATAGGAAAACTGGTATGGTGAAGTACTGCAACTCATATGCATAATCATAACAAGGCATAGAAACGTCCTGTATCATTTTGCCGAAATAGGCAGAACAAGAATCGAATGCGTCCAATAGAGGAGGACTGTTCCCTCTATTCCAATAACTAAAATTTTCATTAAAACTTATATAAAATTTTTGTGTAAATTCTCTGACAAAATTATTATGAGAAGAAAATGATTTCGTTATGAACTTCTCCGCTAACCAGATTCTCCTACATCTCAAGGACATTTCCGCGGCCTCAGACAGAATGATATTGGTCGGCGTAGATTTCATTAAACCCAAGCATAAGCGAAGAGCCTTGTACTGAATCCTATCAAGTTCGATGAGATTAGTTTTGGCGCATCTGCCCAAAAGCATACTTCCATAATCCAGATGCGACCGGACATATGCCCTGTAAAAATTTAGCATTGTAATAGGATGTGATCCCCACCAGGTAGTGCAAAGGTATCTCAGAATGTTGATAGCTTTATTGGCTTTAGAGATGTACCGGTCTATTTGTACCCTCCAATTTAGTTGGTAATCAAATTTAATGCCCAAGTACTTAACCGTGTATTTTCTGTTAAGCGCTTTTCCTTCATATATGACATCCTGAATCATTTCAGGCCGGGACCCCTTCTGAAACAATATGATGCATGATTTATCTGGAGATAAAGACATCGTGTGATCATCAAGCCATGTTTTCAAGATTTGAAGCGCATGATTCATCCTTGTTACCTTAGGGCCGGAACAAACTATCAAAATATCATCTGCAAATTTCAGGCTCAAGACATCCCTCGGCATATTTTGAGTAATAGAATTAGTATAAATATTATAAAGTATTGGACTCAGGGGGGATCCCTGCGGTAATTCTCTGGAAACCTTTCTAAGATCAATTAGTAATCCATCCTTGGGATTCTTAACATAAACTAAATAAATAAATCTATTGTTGAAGAGTTGACTAATTAGTTGACTATTGTTGAAGAGTTGACTAATTAGTTGACGTTCTGAGTACGTATAACTTCCATCCCGAAATATAAAATGGGCTTTTGTCCGTAGAATAATAAATAAATCAAAAAAATGTATGAATATAGTGATTATAGATGTTTCATTTATGATTTCAACTAATTGGACATGGCTGTGAACTTATATCGGCCGTAGTCTGAAACTCACACATAGAAGAAGTCTTCTTATATTTCGTAAATCGATACGAACCGCCACAAAAAAATGTGAGACCTTTTGCCGAAGACGATATACTTATATACAAAAATAATTATAAATTCAATGCGATGCTCAGCTTCCGATGAAGAACAATAGTGGCTTGGCGTATAGAAAAGCGTTTCATGAAATAACAGCGCAAGGCAAGGAAAGAAAAAAAAAGCGACTATAACCAGCATGAAGACTTCTTCAATCGAAAATATATTTTAAGTTATGTTTATTGCCGTTTATGCTTCGACTATTAATGCATTTATTAATTACAAGATACAAATAACTTACACGTCTCTAATTTAAAAGAATTTCGAATTAATAACTGGTTTATGGATATGGATGGCTTATGTCCGTTTTTGTACGTTCGGATAAAAGCGTATCTTATATTTCTTTTGTTTAGAGATGATGAGCAGATGAAGTGGGATACTAATAGAGTTTTTATCGGTAAAACAAATTCGCCAAGGATTAATTTATTTGGTTGGAACTTTTTATTTAAGATCGTCAGACAAATGGAATTCACCATAAATTAAGAATTAAAAATTTTAATTTAATAATTTAGTAAAGACACAGAGGTCAATAGGCGTTTATAATCCAGCGGGCTAAAGTCAAAGTCACCTGTCAAGTTTTCACAAACGATGGATGATGCTTTTGATTTGCAAAACACTTCGTCTGACCCGGACAGCACCAAATAGCATTTGACGTAGTTTTAGCTTTTCTAAAAACCAAAATTGAGGTACCAGGTACCATCATAGTTACGCAACCTGCTGGCTTGCTGTCAAGTGTTTTGACCAGAGAATACGAACTGAATGCTGAAACGAGTTTGCATAATTTGACTAATATATTGAAAGATTATGCGGTAAATATGAGAAAAGCTGACGGAACTAAATATAAAGAAGCAACTTTAAATCAATTTGGAATACTACGAGTAGGCTACTCCAGGAAAAATACTTCAATGACTTCAAAATTGTATTCGACCCGTTTAGCAGTGTGATATTCAAAAATGCGCGAGATGCAAGAAATGCAAAACGTAAAAGATTACAGCAGGATCCAAACAAACGAAAATGCAGTTCATCAAATTTGAGTTCAACTGATTTGGCTAGAATCGTTGGATTATGGGATGAATGTACACCAGAAGGTTTACAAATTTTTTTTTACCATATTGTAGCTGTTGAGTTAGCTTGGCGAGGTGGTGAACCAGCTGATTGCATTATAGATTATTTCACGATTGAGAAAAATAATGATGGAACAGATCAACTGCAGTTAGCCATTTGGCAAATAAAGGAATTCCTGAACAGCAATTAATAAAAATAACAGGACATAGCAGCTCTAATTCAATTAAATCGAACATTAACCAAGAACACCATGGTGAAATAATCAACACCATGCGCGGAATTTCTTCAACAGTGGAAATTAACAATCCGTCAACTTCAGCAAACTCTTCTTCCAATTTAACATTTACCAATTGTACTTTTCACAACTGTAGTTTTAAATAAAAATGAATAATATTTGTTTGATTAAAACTAATACATTTTGTATTGAAAATTATTAAACGTCAGATTGACAATCAAATTTTTGATATCTGCGTGCGGCCTTGGGCTATTATCAAGCAACACGCTTTCGGCATTCTCTATGACAAAATTATCTCGGTATTACTACTGACCATTCAGCTCAATATATGCTTTTGAAAGAGGATGTGTCTTCGAGTCCCCCGTCCACATGGAGTAAAAAATTTTGCAATGAGGGTAAACTTAAGTTTTTTGATAAGCTAACTGCAGTAAATTGGAATTTGTATTTTCAGCGGGAGAAGGGCCCGGAATTGCTGGCGTTTGATCTCGTGAAGGTTTAACGGGATGGCAAATGAGTGTTTTCCGATATGGTCAAGCAGAGTCGCAGACCTCAGATTAGCTGGGATAGTGAGGCGTTAACTAGAAAAAGGACAGTACTGTCAACTGCCAGGCCAATATGCAAATATGCAGGTAGTCCAGGGGACTGGGAATTTTATCATTTGCTGAAGTTTGACTATAAAAGGGACTTAATGTGTGCAAGTTTCTTCTGAAGTCCACTAATATTGCCATGGACGGGTGAACCACATCTGTAATCATAACCTCTCTTCGGTTTGCCTACACATTCGTCCTGTTCCGCGACTGAATTTTTGCGACATATCGAGTGCGAGGTTTACTCAACAATTTGTAATTTGAGAAATTCAACATATTGTGATGTTTTTGGGTTAAATGCGGTGTGGATATTTTGGTTGCCATCTTTTGCACCTTGTAAATTTATGTTTTGAAGAGGGTTGTTTTCCTAAGTGGTTTAAAACTGGAAAGGTAATCCCTTTGTGTAAGTCTGGTAGTGTTGATGACTTAATTGAATAGTTAACGACCAATAACAATTACTGTAATATTTTCCAAAATACTCGAAGTTTTGTTGAAGACAAGACTTTCTGATTATCTGATGTAAATTATATAACGAGGAGTGAATGATATCTTCAACAAAACACGTCTACTTCACAAAATATAAGAGCTTTCTGATTATTTTGAGAAATTTAATCAGCTCTCTCAATCTCAGTTTGGTTTCAGGAGCAGGCGCACAATTTACTAGAGCAATTATGACTATTATGGAGAAGGTTGTCGGGGCCTTTGAGGATGATAAGCAAGCAGCACCATGTGTGATTTGTCTAAAGCCTTTGATTGCGTTTCTCACGATATTCTTTTAGAGAAATTATCGTTTTATGGTGTGAGGGCCTTCCCTTGAAGCTGATTAGATCTGTCGACTAATTCATCATACGTCAGCGGTAATAGTGTGAGGTTGTTAGGTGTTTTCGTGGATGAAAATCTAAATTGGCAACCAGTCGCTAGCTCTCCGCTAGTCTGTGTTTAATGAGACAGTTTTGAACTCTCAGGTTCTTAGATCGGTGTGATTTCAGGTAGTTTATTCATATATTTGTATAATGAAATTTATTTGAGAATGTTTTGACAGTCGCAACCCAATCATGTCAACATTTAACTCATAACACCACTCAAGGATGTTTTCAATCATTTTTCAAATTGACAGCGATATTATTATGTATGTACTTAAATATTTTTGTGAAAATAAAAATACAGTAAGTACTGTAATTAAAAACTGAAAAATATAATTATTTTTGGTCAGGACCTGTCGTCTCTCCTAAAATGGCGGCGTGATACGTCACAGTTTGAAGTTATTTAGTTCAAAGTGTCGATGTAGTAAAACTATTTGCAAAAATGGGCATCAGTCAGCCTAAGATACAGGGTCTGGACAAAATGCCCGAAAATTTGACGAAAAAGAAAAATTACTTTAGATTGACTAAATCTCGATAGAAGATACAGAACCAAACAACTTTTTCAAATAAAATGTTTCCAAATTTTAATAAAATCGGCACTTTTGGACCTTTTAAATAAAACATATCGAATTTGACAGGCAACTAAATCTTTCAAAAGACCGCTTGCGATTGATATTAAACCCAAGTTGCTTAAACGAGATTCTTCCATTTTATTGCAAAAAAAAAAGGTTTTTATTCGTTTTAAACACGAAAAGCTTCTTTCCACGGACGCAGAAGCAACTGGAAAATTTCTGGCAAAGCAATAACTAAATTATTATGAAGAAAAAACTGTAAAACATCAGATAATTTGGAGCAATTTTTAAACATTTCAACGTCTGAATATATTAACTCTTAGTTCATTTTCTAGTCTATTAAAATAGAGCAACAGTGCCTGCTTGGATTTAATATTACTACTGTATTTGCGTGTATATTAATAGGAAGCAGGCAGGTGGCTAGGTGCCTGCGTTTAGTTTAGACTGAACGGTTGAAGGTTAACAGTAGAGTCATACAGTTCATTCTAAACTACATGCGGAATGGGTATGACATTATCACTGCTATATTGATGTTGTGAGCAGTGGCGTCGAATTGATGCGCCTAATAGGAACTCAAACTCTTCAATCACAGGGTGACGATGCGGTAGTAGTGGTGAGATGTGAGATTAATATAACAAATAACTAAAAAAGCAAAATTAAATTTCACTTTTCTCTAAAAAATTAAAAACATCCCATTTGATGCAGACATGCGGACATGATATATAACTGTCAATACAAAAGAATTATGTGAGACTTAAAAATTATATTTCTGGAGAGGAGGGAGCGACGAGTGTGGCAGGAATCGGAAAAACGAGTTATTCTCGGTGGTAAATTTTAAAATGAAAACACTGTATGTACCACAACAAATAAATACCTACCGATATTTTAATCATGAAATATTTTCACAACAAATGAAATACAATAAATTGTTTCTATCTGTTAAAAATCGTTTTATTTTTGCAAACACATCACAACAGCAGAATCTAGCTAGGGTTTTTCTCATTTTTACTCCAGCTATTATACAACAGTTACAAACGCACACGTTGCGGATATAAATGCATCAGCTAAAATTTTTCAATTTAAATTTAATTATTTTTCCCATTTTCATTATTTGCCTAATGTAAATTTTTATTAAAATGTTTTTGTTGAACGGCTTTTGAGGTTTCGATAAATGCTTTATAGTATATTATGATGTACGTATGGTATCGGCTATAACAACAAAAAGGGTTAATTTTTGCGGCTTATTGTTCGCCAAAAAAAAAACGAGGGCTGTTATCCGAAATTTATATTTATTTTTGGAAAACATTTTATGTTTTGTTCATCCTGTGTTATTTTGGACAAACACCCTATTCAAGGATTGTATATTAAACGTAGATAAAACTATGCAATTTGAATAGATTTATTTTGAATAATAGCTATTGTTTTTGCCGGGGTTTGAGCCTTCTCGGCTCTCCATCCAAGACAAAGATGTTGGCGTTTGGTAGGAACAAGACGTTGGTTCATCAGGGTCTTATAGTTAGCATTGGCGACACACCTATAACCTATGTTAATTCAGCTAGGAATTTGGGAGTTGAGATGGATTCGGATCTCCGTTTTACAGGCCATGTCACAAAATGTATCAGTAAGGCCTATTCTGCTTTGAAAATGCTGTACCCACACAGACATAGTCTCACTAAGCATTTGAAAATCAAACTCACATATGCACTTGTTTTAAGTAGCTTTAATTACTGTGATATTGTCTACGGCCCTTGTTTACTTCAGTCTTATAAGGATCGTATTCAAAGGGTGCAAAAGTCTTGCTTGAGATACATATACGGTATTAGGAAATATGATCCAATAAGTCACAAATTGATCTGCGCAAAATGGCTGTCAATGAAAGATAGAAGATTTCATCATGCTGCCTGTTTTTATCATTCATTGATACTTCACGAACATCCTCCATATTTATATCGGAAAATTGGCTTTAGATCTGACGTGCATAACCTCAACCTCAGGTTTAGAGGACTTTTATCGCCACCTCCTCACCGTACATTGTTGTTCGAGCGCTCATTTACTTACAACATTTATTGCACGTATAACGGAATTCCGCATAATTATAAGACGTTTCGATTAGTACTACCAAAGATTAATCTACACAATAGATAGTCAGCGTATATGGGAAATAAAACAAAAATTGAAACTGTCTCGACACGAGCTACATCTATTAGAAAAACATGCAACCATGGAAATTGTAGATGGCGTTATATGTATTGTGTTGAAATAAAATAATCATATGGGCAATGTTAGACAAGGACGAGTATACTTTCCCCTACGAGGTGGGAGTTTGTTTTTATATTATAGGTATCATATATGTACTACTGTGCAGCAGTGTTTTTTGTCGGGTAATATAAAATTATATGGTATACCTATCTACGCAAAGATTAATGTGTATGGACGAAAATAAAAGAAATTACTATAATAGTATAAATATACAGGGCTGGTTCATTAAATGTTTTAGACAATAATTTTAAATGACTAAAATAATATTATTTTAGTCATTTAATTGCATCAAAAAGTTATATTTAAATTAACGAAATTTGGCGTTATAGATAGGACTTCCGGTTATTACCTGATTCAGTTTTAAGGATCAAACTCAAACAGCAGATTCAACTTGTCGTTAACATTATGAAAAAATAAATCTCAGAGGCGGGTAAATTAAAGGGGCATACAGGCGTGAAATGCTACCCTAACTTTTTTATGCACATTTTTTGCGTGTGTTTCAATTCGGAGATGTAAAATCTAACAAATTATATACGTAATAAATGTATCCTTCTGTGATATTGATAGAAAGTCATCGTTATCGCGTAATATCGATTTTAAGAAATATTAATATTAAAAAGGCTGTGCTTTTTACAAGTTGCTGAAGTAAATAAGGTTTGAAATTTCCAGCATGACAATAATTATTTAAAAAAATACGGTTTCGAAATGCAGGATGTAAAAAATTAGAATTTTTAATCTGTTTTTAATGAAAATTTAATCTATTGAGAAATATGGTCCAGGGTTTTTGTGAAATGTAGATTAATCTTTGGTACTACGAAAAAGTCTATTGAATTTGGTATAGATATTGTTTGATAATTTTGTTTTTGGTGTTTATTATCTATTTTATAATTGTGTTGTCCAGATGGTATTTATATATATATATATATATATATATATATATATATATATATATAAAAGGCTGAACAATCTTGTGGCTAATATATTTAAATGTTTGTTAAAAGGCAGACTCCCCAAAACTTTTAACAAACATATATATATATATATATATATATATAAATAAACAAACAAAGATATTCAACTAAGTTGACAGAGTATAGTATATCACCGATATACAAAGAAAAATGAAATAAACTAACTTGTACGAATCAAAAAAATCTCGTGACACAAGCTGGATATATATATATATATATATATAATCTGTCTTTTTGGGTCATAAATAATTATATTTCATTTTCTGGGTTAGGATACACAGTTTTACTGCCTTCTAACCCTTTTTGCAGATATTTTTTTTTCTTGTGTATGTTGTAATTTTTTGTATATTATGTTGTATATTATGTCTGCAAATAAACTGTTTATTATTATTATTATTATTATTATTTGCCTGACCTTTGTCATATTGTCATACAAGAATTTTCAAAATTAATAAAATCAGATATAATGATTCAATATTTTGGTCTTATAATTAAAAAAATTATACCATTGTATTGTATGTGTTTTTCATTTTATTGATGATACTATTGAATATGTTTTTTACATTTAATGTAGATTTAAAGGGCTACCGCTCCAGTAATTACCAGATTTCTTGTACTTTAAATTTTACTTTTAATTAAGTCTTTTATTTTCAACAAACAAAAATGTCAAAACAAATTAAAAAAATATTATACATATTCGACTTCAAGAAGAGACATTCCCAAAAAATCTTAAAAATTCGATTATCTCGAAAACGGTCCACTTTGGACCAGGCTACTACATAGTCAAATTGGCTTCTCCTGCTATCACGTCCTAAAATATTCAGGTGTACTTACATGTGACCCTGTATAATAAACAGCTAAATAGCAGGCATTTCCAAATTACAATACAAACTAAAGTAAAATATAACTGCAGCTGCCACTGGCCACGGCTAATATTTTACGAAGGGAGGTTAGTCCGGCAAATTGGAAGAGAATCAACGGCTTATCTCGTAAGACTGCCGCCGCCCCGATCACACCATGCACCCCCTTAGAGAGGGATCGGAAAGGATATTATAACAAATGTATGTTCTAAATATAGGATATTAGAAATGGCAGATAGGCAGAGAGCAGGACTAGAAAGGGGGAAGTAAATATAGAGATGCCTTGCAGCACCCCCTCAAACACAAAATACATTTAATCGCACCTTGGTGCCAGCAGCCGGTCAAACAGTAGTATGTCAACGGCTAATTGCTAAATGTAGGATATGATTATTACCCGGTAATACATCGGGCAAACGGTGTGCTGAACAAAAGACCGTATTAGGTTATAATTAGTGCGGCTGCTGTTTAATTATATCGATAGGTCATGCGGGAGACTGTGAACGACAGAGGTGGACTCATGTGTCCTTAGGAATAGTTTGACATAAACAATATTTTTAAAAAATGAACCATAGGGATTAACTTTTTATCCCCCTATTTTTTACGACACTGGAACAATTATATTTTTTTAAATTCCCTGTTCATTTTTGCCTAAAAAAGTAATGACTTTTAATGGGTGTAAAGTGAATGATTTTGCAGGAATTTGCCTCTAAACAAAAGTCTGCAAGTAAAGGGTGCGTTTGTATACCTACATACCTCATTTTTTCAAAATAGTTATTAGCGAAAATGAACAGGGAACTTAAGAAAAAATAAAAAAATATATTGAATCCAGTGGCGTAAAAAATAGGGAGATAAAAAGTGTCACTAACCCCTATAGCATGCCACTGGTTAATCTTTTAGAGGTCGACCGGCCAGAAGACCAACGGCCATTTATAATTATCCAATAGTACGGCGTGTCATAATTGGTAAGTCCTAAGGCCTCGTCTTTGCAAATGAAATGTTGTAGAATATTTGGATTTATCATCATCATCCGTAGGCTTCACAACCCTGGGTAGGTTTTTGCCGACTCAACCACACGTCTCCATTCTTCCCTATCAAGCATCCGATCGTGGCCATCTGCCATCTTCAATTTCCATGGCTTTTAAGTCTTTTGTAATATTATCTCTCCATCTGAGTCGGGGTCGACCCACTGAACGTTTTCCTCCCTGAACCTCCTCCCACACCAGTTTTAGCATTGTATCATCTGCCATTCTTTTAACGTCTCCTATTTCGTTTATTATGTTGGTATCAGTGTGGAGTTCTTGGTTGGATTTTATTCTATACTGCCCTGTATTCTCGTCTCTAGTTGGGCCAAATATTTTCCTTAGCACTTTCCTATTTCAAAGACCTTATGATTGTTTGGATTCCTTCAATAAAATATTATTTATTTTAAATAATGCCAGGGTCGTTTCTTATTGTATTACCCAGCGATTCATTTTCAACTTAGTAGCGTACACCAAGGACTTGATGTAGAACAGGGACAAAAAAAATACACAACTGCCAATATTTTTAAAAATCCATATACAAAAACACCCTATATCTTGGAAACAATGCATTTTCGAAGCCATGTTTATGGGAACTTTTTTTCTTGGAATTACTCCACGAATAATAACTCCCTTAAATATTGTTGCGTCTTTTGTAACCACCCTGTATACCTACTACAGTGGCAACAAATATTAAAAACCAGTGGCGGCTTGTGGCAGTTTAATGTGGTGAATTACTACTATGCTACCTGTTAGCAAATCATAATACGTCTCACACCAGGTATTATTAAAAGCTCTGCTTTTATGTATTTGCCTTTATTTATATTTATCAAACATTTATTTAAATATGGAACAGGTGTCTGTGTATATTTTTAACAAGATTTTTCAATTCTTAAAAGGATTGTTGATTAAAAAAATTGAACTTTAGTTAAAATTATCATTTTTCATAATAACTGCGCTTACCTGATGTCAGCGTAAATATAATTTACACTGCTGATGTGTACTATTTCCACTTGCTTCATAGGACAAGCCGCCACTGTTAAAAACTTCTTTAGTGAGAATAAAATAGGCAATTCAATCCGCCCCTGCCACGATAATGTCCAACAGTGCAAAATAATGTTAAATGATGGATACATTATTATTATCCTGGGACGTGAAGTCCGGTGGTGTTTACACTTGACGGAATATTGACGTATCTCTGTAAAATGGTTCTATAGGTAGCCTTGCTATAACTACTCTATTAGTAAAACGGCCTAATACATCAATATAACTACATAATGTTCGGGATTACTTTGGGATATATTATGTGTAAACGAATTCTCTCACACATTGATAAATTGTCAACTAATTATAAATTAATACATGGAGCATTTAAATACTCTTGTAAATGTGGAATTAGAAATAATTGAAATAGAACTACTAAAATTTAAAGCTATGTTCAAAAACCTGGCTATGTCTTCGTCAAGCTCACTACTTTTTCAAAAGTAAACATATGCTCAATACTCGCAATATAGGCAAACTTTGGTCTTTCCTAGATATGCCACGAGCATTTTTAAACTCTAATATTATAATGAACTTCCTAATTCAATAAAGAGTCACTTGCTTCTTAAGAGGGGAATCCGAAATGGTTACTTACAAAAATGTCCGATGGTGGCGCTAGTGAATCTCATTGTATTCCGAATCATTCATTTCTTAACTTAGAGTAATTTTATAGAATATTTTAATACATTCTTCTCCTCAATAGGTGTCGCCAAAAACTAATACATAGTGACCCTAAAATGTCATATTTCTATTTTGCGTAAATTATTTTCACATTCTTTTTTGTGCTCGTATTCTTATACGTTTGATGCTTATCTTCGCGTAGACTAGTCATAGTTATATACTATACTATATACATAAAAAGGATGAATGTAAAAAAACTGGTTTTATTTGGGATAAATAGTCAAGATTTTTAAATATTTTCACAAATTGATGATTTTTGTGAAAACCGTAAAACATAGGTAAATGACACCTTAAAACGAATCCCAGTTATTTTTGAGGGACTATTAAAATACTCCCATACGGGTGTTCTATTTAAAAAAAACAGAACTATGATAATACATACTTATCTCTTCTTTGGACCGCCCTGTATGCTTGCAGTGTTTTTCAAAATGTATTAGGTTAGCCCTGTTGTTTTAGTTTGTCAGTTTCAAAACTATGAGACGCTTATTTCATGCATCAAAGAGTATACAATGTGTCCAGAAACTAATGGACCAAGCGAAAGCCATAAATTCTATAGCAGATTTCATGGCAATTCAACGCCAAACTTCTAATGCAAAATTGCTTCTGAAAGGAGTTATAGTTTTTAAAAGATGGCGGCTTAGCATAGGTTTTTTAAAGGTATCGCGAAAGCGCCTTTAGCCATTGGAGTGAAAGGTGAAAAAGATATTTCCCTAAATAGAAGCATTCGTTAGTCATACACTGCTGAATTAAATTGCGAACTTAGGCATCTAAACGGGTATCAACGGACATTTTTAATAAAAAACTTCTTTTTCACTAACTTTTGGAGAATTCTGACAACATTCTTAGGAAATATTAGGTATTCTTATCTCAATATGATAGAATGCTGCATTTTCGAGAAAAATTAAGTTTTAGTTTAATATGCGGTTTAACATAGTACCTATCTATTTGATTTACGATTGGTACAGTGATTATTTTAACAGTAAAAATTTTAAAAATTAAGTAGGGTAAGAGGTATTGTGAGTCTATACAGGGTGTCCCAAATATAAGAAATGAACCATAGTTGTGTTTTTTTAAATGGAATGCCCTGTATATGAATATATTTTTGGATTCCCCGTTCAAAATAAACCTAACTTTCATTAAAGTACATCTCACCTAAACCTGACAGTTTTTTAAATATTTAAATTTTTATAAAAATATAGACATAATATGAAAGAACAAATTCACACCTATTTGTTTGTTCTTTTTAAGCCAGTCTGGGCTGATAAATATACCCACTCATCACTTGTTACGCCAAATATAAAAAACCCGCAATACTAAATACAGGGTGTCCAATAATATAATTTATATGAACGTAAAGTTTAATTCTAAATAACTTGTTTATTTCAAATGGAACACCCAGTATATGAGGTCAAAATTAGATGCATAAAGTAATTATCTGTCAAATATTATAATACTTGGAAAATGCACATATTCATGATATTAGGGAAATTTGAAATTGAATCTCTTAGTTTCATGTAGACCACCATGTATTTGATGATGCAAAAATTAAAGTTAAATTAAAGTTTTCTTATAGATATGTATACTTATCTTTAATTTTGCATGGAAGAGGCACACATATTGGCAATAAGAGGAAGAATTTTCAAAAATATAATATTTATCAAGTCAGCCATGAGAATTTGAGAAGATAGAATACATTTCTTTTAATTTGATATTTACTGTCGAATAGTCTGTTGAAAATTCTTACTTAAGAGTTGAGAATTTTTCAGAAAACAGTTTTTTATCTGTGACATTTGATTTAATTCAATTCAAAAATGCGAACCTATTCCAAAGGAGAAAGAATAGACATGATTTTTATTCTGGGAGAATGGTCCAAAAACGCTTTACTGGCATCGCGAGTTTACGCTCAAAGGCTCCTGGCGCAAAATCACCCCAAAAAAGCGGTCTTCGAGAGACTGTTAAGGCAGTTTAACGAAAGATACCACCCAAACACAGTGCAACTGCATCAAGAACTTTTCAATATTGATTTTAAATCGTGTTGAATTTTGTACATGGGCCAGGAACAAAATCATCGCAAATGAAAACTTTTTTAATAGAGGAGATGAAGAACCAAAGAAATGAAGCGTTTAGAAGCGTTACACCAGGTTAAAGTTGTTGAAGGATTTAAGAAAAGGATTCATATGTGCCTAGAGTCCAATCATTTTGAACATTTATTATAAAATTTATCAGTTTTTATGAAGGTATATCTTGTTATTTAATTTAAGTGAAAAATTTATTTATTTATTATGTTATTGTTTAAATTATGGTTTGTCAAATTCTCATGGCCGACATGACAAATATAATTTTAAAAAATTCTTCCTATTACTACCAATATGTGCTTTTTCCATACATTAAAAAAATATACATATCTATAAGAAAACCTCATAGTGATTAATAGATAATTAATTTCATTATGATCAAATACAGGGTGGTCTACATGAAATTAACAGGTTCAATTAAAAATTCGCATAATATTATGAATATGTGCATTTTTCACGAAAACGTCAAGAGTTATCCATAGGAAAGTATTATATAATATTTGACAGAGAATTACTTTGTGCATCTAATTTTTACCTCATATACCGGGTGTTGCATTTGAAATACACAAGTTATTTAGAATTAAACTTTACGTTCATATAAGTTATATTATTGGACACCCTGTATTTAGTATTGGTGATTTTTTATATTTGGCGTAACAAGTGATGAGATATTTATCAGCCTAGACTGGCTTAAAAAGAACAAACAAATAGGTGTGAATTTTTTCATTCAAATTATGTCTATATTTTTATTAAAACATAAATATTTAAAAAACTATCAGGTTTAGGTTAGATGTGCCTAAATGAAATTTAGGTTTATTTTGAACAGGGAATCTAAAAATTTATTCATATACAGGGCATTCCATTTAAAAAAATGCAACTATGGTTAATTTCTTATATTTGGGACACCCTGTATAGACTCACAATATTTTTAAAATGTAGCCATAAATCATTTTTATCGAACCCACGAATAAAACTTTAAGGAAATTAAATAGTTTAACCACAGTATTCCGTGTCGTATGGCGTGAATAACCCTGTATATACGTTCCAACTACCTAACTGGTGAAATTTTAACCGCTATTTAAACCCCCACCAAGGGTATCTTATAATTTTATAATAACTATCAGTCGGGAGTTCTTGTAATCTCTCTATAGATCATAAAAAATCGGTTGTCACCCTAAAACTTTCCCGACTAGTTATAATATAATCAAAAATATATGACCTACGTAACCAAACAGAATTTTAATAATTATTATAATTGTATTAAACTAACGTAACAAACTAACTAGTCGTACTTTATTCCTTCTTGTATTTATCCTCTAACAGTAGGTATACCTACATAATATTACCATAGATGTTTATTTATTCTCTGATATTACTGTACATGGCTAAAGTTAATAATCCCTACTCCTAGTACATACGCATATACATAATATACTATACCACATACAACTAAATATTAATAATATAAGTACGACAAAACCATTAGATTTTTGTCTCACTGTGTATAAACAGCGCCATCTCTTCAATACTGTCCCAACTACGCATTATATGTTTGTTGCCTACATTTATAAAAAAATTATAAGAAAATGGCGGATATTTGAAGGGAAATATGAAGGATTTTTTTAAATATGGATATTGTCTAATACAGAAAGTTTTCACGTACAATTTTAATTACAAGTTATTGTTAAATATGTAAATAAGGTAATAAAGTAATATTATCATTATTAAATATTAGAATCATAGCACAAAATGAGGAAAAAGTTGCTGACTTTGAACTCAATTTATTAAGTAATTATTTATTGTTGTAGCGTCAAAATAGCTTATTACCTAATCCAAACCTTAGTCTCTAAAACCCTATTAAAATTTTTGCTACCAGATACGTATTAGTGGAGATTTCCATCCACAAAAATATATCTGTAAATGTGAAAAAATTACCCATGTTTGAACTCAATTTATGAGTTAACTATTTAATCTTTCCGCTTGAAAATACTTCATTACCTAATCCCATCTTTTGTCTTTAAAACCCTATGAAAATTTTTGCTAGCAGATACGTCTTAGTGGCGACTACCATGCGCAAAATTATGCCTGCAAAGCGAAATATGATGATTTTCTAACTCTGTTTTTGAACTAACTATCCAATATTTCAACTTCAAAATACTTCAATACCTAATCCCATCTTTACTCTTTAACTCCCTATCAAAATTTTTGCTACCAGATACGTATTAGTGGAGTCTACCATGCGCAAAAATAGGTCTGCAAGCGATTTTATTCAAACGCCCCTCTTAACTTTAAAAACAAACTTAAATTACATCTCCTCGAAATAAAACTGTGCCGAAGTTTATGAAAATTTTCTTTTTTTACTGATTTTTGAGATGACTGGGCCGTTATTGTGACACATACAAGAACAATTAGGGAGAAGAATGTACCTTATTTTTGCTATTTCTTACATAAATTTAATTTTTTCTGGTTAGGTATAGTATAGACCCCATAAAGCACAACTAACAACACATAGACGCGCCGATACTCCCTTAAGCGGGACCGCTTAACAGAACAAGACTTAGATTCCGACAGTTTATCTGTCAACCACTATACTTTCACCAGACGGCCGTTTCGTCGATCCATGACTCATCAGTGGTGATCGGTCAGTAGTTGACAGCCAAACTCTCGTAAAGTTCAAATATCTGTCTCACCTACGTACACGCGATAAATTTATCAAGATCATATTATATTACAACCTCATAAATATAAAAGTAAAACTATACACTCACACAATACAGTCAAAATATAGTAAAAATAATATATTGCACATGGTAAAAAAATTAAAAAAAAAACACACTATGCTATTGAGGCGGAAAATTCCTGCAGACTGTAAAAGGCACCATTAGTTAAGTACTGCTTTATGGCTCTCTTAAAAAACCCTCAGATTGGCACTCCTTTATGCCAGAAGGAAGCCTATTGAAAATTTGGGCTCCAGAATACATAAGAGACTTTTTGTAGAACTCATGATGTGGCCGGGGTAAGTACAAGTGATATCTACTTCTTGTAAAATGTTCATGAATGTTCCTGGACATGGGAATTTTATTTTTATACTTAAATATTGATCCGAGTAACTTGTATAGGTAGACGCACGGGACAGTAAGAATCTTGTACTGTTTAAAGGCGTCTCTACAGGTGCCTCTATACGGTATTCCGAAAATGCATCGGATAGCTCTTTTTTGTAAAATGAAGACTCTCTCAGCCTCCGCGCATGCACCCCAGACCGCTATATTATAAGCTATAATCGAGTAGATTTGAGAAAAATTGATGACAAGTAATGATTTTCTGTCCATATTATTACTCAATGACTGCAAAACGTACAAATTCCTACACAGTCGACCACAAAGGTTGTCAATGTTTGTTGTCCAGCTCAACCTCTCGTCAACGCAAAGCAACAGTCTTGCTATAGTTTATTATCAGACGATTTTTGTAAAACCAAGAATTAAATTCTTCTAATGTTTTTTGGACCTTCGCACACAATATATCAGGGTCTTTATCGTAAATTAAGATCGTTGTTTCTTCAGCATACATATATAAGTGACCTTGTGTAATGTTCTCAGGCAGATCATTAATATAGATCAAAAATAAAAGGGGTCCAAGTATACTCCCTTGAGGCGTTCCCAGTTCAATGTCCCGGAGATCAGACACCACCGTATCAACCTTCACCGCAATCTTTCTGTTGGACAAATACGATTTAATCCAAGCAATGATGGGCCTACAAAAACCCAGATATTCCATTTTCCATAGTGGTTGACAGACAAACTCCCGGAATTTAAGTCTTGTTTTGTTAAACAAGTCCATTTCTAATAATAGAATTGTTGTTCAGCCATCCATTTTTCAAATAAATGAGCATTCATATCTTCATAATAATCTGCTGAGGATTCGCTTATATTTTTAGCATAATTTTCCTAATGAAGTGCCTACCTTCGTCATCAACTTGTTTAAATTTTTGTCCACTACATTTACACTCGATAAATTGTTGACACTGATAATTTAGTCAGCTTTTTATTTTTTTACAGATATTCATATTTAAAATTATTCGTTGACACTGCACATGTAAATCTTTATTTTTAAATTCTACACTACAGTTTAAATGATCATGTTCGAATGGTCTACAAAACACTATATTGCAGCAGTCAAAAAATTCAATATATATAGTTTGGTAATTTGGGTAGTATGGTTGTAAGAATTAAAACACTGTTGTTAAAATCTGAAGAGAGAGTTTTGGCACGAGAAAGATGTTGACGGTTTTAATGTTGAAGACTGACTGGGGTAAAATTATAGAAAAAGCATCTCTGTGAAGAGAGTACCACATCTGGTCGGTACGTGGCTTTAACAATAACCACTGCTTTTTCTAGGTACGGACTAGGGATTTCTTTTGTTCCCGAAAATGAAAAACATTAAAAAGAAAGTAGAAATATTCGTGCAAGATGTTTGAACATTTGGTGCAATTTAGAAAATATTATTTACAACTACTATACTAAATTTTTACAAAGAAATAACTAAATTTAAAAATACATATATACAGTGTGGCACAATAAAAAGGTTGCTACAGTATCTACAGAATAAAATACAATATATACAGTGTGGCGCAAGAATAATGGTCGCCACAGTCTTAATAAAGATTAATAATTCTAGTCACGTTATTGTTGTTGTCTATAGTAAAAGGGTAAATGCCAAAAATTAACGTTGTTGAACTGGCGCTTATTAGCAATTTTGACAGGCCCTCGTAATTCCATTAAAAGCAAAATATTTCATAAATCATAATAATATCTCGTTGACATAATAAAGACTGTGTGAAGACTATATTATAGTGAATAATTATTAAACGGCTGCAAAACAACGCTAATGATTTGTTTTCTTAACGACAAATGAGAATATGGGAACTATTTTGTTATTATAATATTATTATCCGACATTCTCTTTGAAACCAGAGTGAATATAAAAACAATTTATTAACGTCAAATGTATAACATATGATACATACTAATTGTTTCAATAACACAACCATCTGTTTTTGTAATATCTTCAAGGCATAGAATAAAAAATTAAATGATTTACATGGAGATATTAGAAACCAAAGCATGTTAGGTTAAATACGACATTTTTGTCAGGGATATCGCTAATCACGATTACTTAGTTGGGAGTTTTGCACATTCAGACGGAAGAAAAAAATATTTAACATTTCGTTCATGCTTGGGAATTATTGTGAATTTGGAGAATAAAATAATAATAATAATATATGTTTATTAGTTCTAAAAGTTATTACATAAATTTGTATAAAAAAAAATGTATTATTACAACCATTAGAACTAAAGGGCGTGAAATCTCAGCCTCTCAACTAGGTTGAGTGCTGTTGAAGCCCAAGAAACAATACACAATAAAAAATTACAAAAAAAATCAGTACTACACAATAAATACAATATTAAAACACATAAGTATACAAAAATAAAGTGTTGGGTTAAAAACAGTGCAAACAAAATGCCTAAACGCTGTCAAGCAATATCTTCTTAATCGTAGATCTGAACACATGCAAACTCTGAGAGAAATCCTTAATCACAAACCGGTTAACTAGCGTGGCGACATTATAAGAGAACGATCTTTTAAATATTTCCTTTTTATGAACAGGGACTGTTATTAGACTTTTACGTCTGATGTTTAGATTATGCACATCAGTTCTATACACAATTCTATTAACACCAGATAAGGAGGGGTTTTATATTTTATTATTTTGTAAAAGAAACATGTTGAATGGTGAATGCGTCTGTTATACATATTCAGCCAACCTGCCTCCTTAAGTTTGTGAGATATGCGATGTCTTCTTCGAATGCCAAATATGAACCGCAAGCAAGAGTTCTGCAACTTCTGAACGTTCCCTCTGTCCACACTATCAAGACAAGGACGGTAGATGCTGTCACAGTAGTTTAAGTGCGATAAGACAAGAGCATCACACATACGAATCCTCAAGGTTACATTTAACGAATGTCGGTGAGGGTATAATTTTTTTAACATTCCATATCCGATTTTAAGTTTTGATGTTATATGGGCCTTGAATCGCAGCTTGTGATCCAGAACAAGTCCCAAGTTCTTTGCTCCTTCCTGGAAAACCAAAATGTCTGCATCCAATTCAAGGGCATTTTGTTGAATTTGATTTCTTACATTATCGCCACAAAACAGCATACAAACGGTTTTATTCGTGTTTAATTTTAACAAATGATCACGCGATATTTGATGTATTCTCCTCAGGTCCCGATTTATACGATCCACGGCCACCGCAGCGTCTACCGACACTGTCGCTTCCACTAAATTTCTTCTTTAATTAAATTCATTTAATTTTTTTTGCTATAATTGTTTCAACCATATTTATAAATGGCCATCATCAGTAACATTGCGGATATAAGTTCATAGCATTTAGCAGCTAAAATTTAAAAAATTACGTGTATGTATGATGGTTTAATCCAATACAAGAAAACTGCTCCTATACCCACGAGTCTACGAAAAGAACACCCTCAAATATATTGGCATAGACCACAAAAGACACACAAAATGTTGACATTCAGCGTGATCGAATCCTCCCATAAAAGAACATAAAGTATGGCTATAAAATCGTGCCAGAAAGAACGAACATTTCCCTAAGTTTTGGGAAGACCCATATGTGACAGCATTAATATGTATAATACATAAATTTTTATATTTTACCTGAAAACGGTTTTCCACCCCTCCCCCTGTAAATATTTCTAGGAACGTCAAATATGCCGTTGGATTCCTCATAAACGGTGGATATTTTAACTTACAGTTAAACTCAATTGCCTGGTAGTTCGTGGGATGTCTTCAGCCCAATAATAATAATAATAATCGGTTTATTCAGTAATAAGAAGTACAAAACATTTTAAATATCATTTTCAATGATTTTGACTGGCGTTTTAAAAATACTCTCAAAACGTGAGGGTTTGACGTCTAGTTGTCCCGCACAGGACCATGATATTTAACCCCCCCCCATAGTGGAGTGGTTGGTGGGAGAGGTTGGTCAGAATGTTAAAAGAATTGTTGATTCGTACCTTAGGAAAAGCATTCTTAGACCTGCAAGGTTCATAAGGTCAAGGAATGGTGAGGTTATTGATTTAGATTTAGTTGATGAAAAATTTTTAAAGGGCAGATTTATTCATTTGGAAAAAAACAACGGCTGTGTTAAAGGAGAAAATTTCTTGCGTAACTGGTCAATACTAGTCGTAGACAAACAAAATCGAAAGTAGTGAAGGTCGGAGATTTTGTCGTTATTGGTCATGACACCAAAAATAGGTATTTGGACAATGGGACAAATAATAGAAGATTTTCAGATTGTTCCACAGTGTTGTTTCTCCGTAATGGATCGGATCCCTTCCCGGTGGACACCCTGTATAGATATTTGAAATATTAAGAAGAAACTTTTCTAATGAATAATCCAATTATAGCCATCTCCAGAGCCAATTTCTGAATGCGGCCCACCTGTTTGTACCTATAATTGATAACAGAACTGTCGTCAAATAATTTCAGTAATTAATTCTATTGAAAATGGAAAGGCAAGCCTAATTAATTGAATTGAAAACGTTTTTTTCCCAACCGAGTGTCTATTATAATGCTGGCGTTCCTAAGTATTATGGTAAAATGAAATCGATTAAGAAATAAAAATATATGGCTAAAGAAGCTTCGCTTGAAGGTTAAATAATTTGCACACAATGATGTAATAAAAATAACTTATTTTTATAAAAGGAATGTTTGTGGTTTTTTAGAAAGACGATGTTGGAAAATATTATTGTATAGAAAGAGCGTGGTTTTTATGAATATGGATAAGAAGTCTTTTTCTTTAACAATTTTAATATACAGGGACAGTCACGCAAGGATATATTGTCATTCTCCACTGAAAACTGAAACTAATTGTGTTCATTTCCTCATGGGGTTATCATGATAGAAACGTTGTCTTCTCTATCTTTTAGTTAGTGAGTAGTATTTTTTGTACATAAATAATCAATAAATTCAAATAAAAAAAACAAACAAACGAACTTTATAGAATTCCAAGAAATAATAAAAATTTACTTATTACTTAAAGAGCCTACACACAACAAATAGTTATTCTTGAGATTTATGTATTTTTGTATGAGGAAACTTAGAAAATTACTTAAAAAAACTACTAGTGATTAGATAGTAAGCTACTTTTAACTACAAATTGTATCTTCATGTAGGTATTAGATGAAATTCTAAATTACAGAACAACTGCAAATATCTCCAGGAATATCTGAGCAATATCCAAGAAAAAAGCCTTGAAAATGGAGGTGCAGAACCTTAAAAGAAAGTTCGATAGAATTACCGGAACTTTCGAACAGACCATTCGATAAAGAAGATTATATTGAGTTTGTTAAAACTAATTTTAAGGAAGGCTTGGCTAATTTTGTTATTATGCAGTATAATTTATCCAAGAAATCATTGAAAGGTCGGAGATATACAAGTGAGTTCAAGAAATTTGCCGTAACTGTATATTTTCTTGGATCTAAACTATATCAACACTTACAAGAAACTTTTTTTAGCATTTTTTTTAACCACAAAACCACAATTCATGTAAAGTTGAATATTTGAAAGATATTATATTTCAAACAATAAAAAAATTAATTTAATTAGCCTTAATGTGCGGGGTATAGTGAGCGATCAAGGATCCAACTTTTTAGCTTTCTCACAGCAAAATGGGGTGCAACCAGAAAGACCGTATTATATTTACCGCGCCCAAATTCCTTAAAAAATCGCCAAAGTATTCCAGAGGACATAATCAGGGTTTGTCAGACTGAGAGAAATGTTAAGGAAAAATAAACTGTTGCCGTCGAGGCATGAGTCTCCAAATTTAAGTGTAAAAGTAATATTTCTGTGACCTTTTTGTCATTTATCTTTTTCCTAAGACTCTTTATGACAAGCTATATATTTTTTTTTATTGTAGACAGCTATTTTTTATTTCTATTTAAATTATTCCATATTATTTATTCAAGCCTAGGAATTTTTTTAATTTTGAACCCTTTTCCACTAATAAGGAACGGATTGGTAAGCACGTTTTTATGATACATTTCATAGGTTATATTCTATCAAAGCTATAAATAACTAGGCAATATTTCTTCTATGTTTGGAAATATATTTTTTTTTAAGTTTTTAACCCCTTTTTACACTATGCCATCTAATCTAATTTTATGGGTAATGTGTTAGGTTATACTCTATTAAACCAAAAAAAAATAAGTTGAAGTATGAAATTTTTTAACTTTTTAAACCCCTTAAATAAGTTAATCAGCACCTGCATAATATCTTGTAGTATTTTTGTGCCAAATTTGTTAAGTGGTTTTTTAGTTATCGGGGATACAGACCGAGAGACATTTTTTTAAAACTACTTATTTACATATAAATGACTGAAAACACGTTTTTCCGGGGGAATTAAAAAAAATTCACGAAACAGACCCCATATACATATATTATATAAATATAATATGATATGGTGAGTAAAAAACATTCTAATTGACAACACATTTGCAAAAATTTCTAAATAATGTTGTACAATGATGTCATTCTGTTTTGTTTAAATTGTTTATTGTTGATCTGTAGATATTTATGTAGCTATTATTATGTTTTTATTATTAGTCATACGTATTTTATACTTTTATTTTTGTACTTTTGGCTACCGACGGGTCTATGTACATGAGTACGAATGAGACAGAAATAAATATTATTATAATAAAGTTTTTTTAAATTAAACATATTTTTTTTTTATTGCGAACGTTGCTCGAAAATATTCCGCTTATGTGAAATTGTGTACTATTTTAATTGTTAGTACAGAATTTATTGCCCGCTTGTTTGATATTGTGAACAATACTATGATGCGCACAAAATCTGCGCGAGTTTCAAGAAATCCCATACAAATCAATGCTATTTACACGAAGATAAACTTCTGGTTAGCGAAGCTTACTTATTCTATGGTAATAAGCACCATATGTAAACAAACTTTTCTAATGCCTGGAATATTCGTGATATAGAAACGCGACAGATTGCATCATCTAGTAGGAACATACACTTACGACTATCCGAGATGTCATCCATCTAAAGCAAAAGATAACTTGCTGACAAATTTTCATAATTGTATCACGAACATACCTTACTTTATCATAAGTCACTTATAGGCTAGTTTAATAAGATTAGAAGCTAGCCACTCTTCCACTTGTGCCAAATATACACAATATGCTTACAAAAAACAGGCTCACTCCAACATTAATGGACAAAGTCTTTGGAAGCGACTGTAATACTCTGAAGATATGGTAACAAACTTTTTGTGCAGAGGTCTGTACCACCTCTAAAATCCGGCAATGAGCCACTCACTGAAACAACTTTAACTCGTCGTAATTTATACATTTGCGCGATCAATATTTTATCAAAACATAATGTAAGCACCTCAAGCTTCATGTATGCAATGGCGCGGTAAGTTTAATAATTTTAATATGAAACTTTAAAGCCGCTGCTTTAATTACTTTAAGGAAAATATGCTAGACTTCATAAATATAATAACGTATAATATGTGTATATAATATAGAGTGTAAACTTCTACTCAAACTCAAACCTTAACTCATTATATCTAACCTATAATATTATATAGTATGGGATTATATGCATCTGGAGTACCTACCTAAAGGTATAGCCAAAAAGGGAATGTTATATCTACTTAATTTATGCCACACAGTGAGGCACGAGATATAAATACCTACCTAGTTGCGGTTCTATGATTTCGAAGTTTTAGAACGAAACTTTACAGATTACCTAAAACAGTTTTCAATAGAACAACACACAACTTTGACTGTTTTGTGATAATATACACTCATAATAGACAAAAATATTGCATATTGCATGAAGTGGCTAAAAATGGAGAAGCGAAACTGACTCTGATTAGAATATTTTTCAGAGCTCCATGGTGCCATTACAATTGATTTGACCGGTGTGAAAATAGCAGCTAAAGATAGCAGCCAAAATATCCGAACAAGCACGAACGCCAGTAGCCTCGCACTATATGCGCGCGCACATCGTATCGAGCCAGCGCTCATGACGGGCACGAACAACTTGCCACGTGGTAATAAACATATAATTTACAGACAAATAACTTATTTAAAAAATAATTCATAAAATTAATAATGAAGTTAATATTTTGCAAAATATTGGACCAAAAGACAGTTTGAAGGTGGATGGTGAAAAAATATATTTTAATTTAAGCAAAACAGTATTGGGTAACAAATTACGTACCCATTTGCATTAGTACAATAATTTAACTAAAAATTAGTGGAAGTGACGTAATAGGGCGTTAAAAGATAGCAGCCAAAACCGTCCTAGTGGGGAAAACTTAATAACTCCGAAACTATTGACCCTGCTATATCGGGCATTCAGAGTGTGTTAGATAACAACATGGGCAATATAACGTATATACTCATTATCACTTACAGGCCGTCGCAGGGGCGTACTAAAGCTTTAAAAGATTGCAGCCAAAACCCTCCTGATGGTGAAAAATTAATTACTCCGAAACTATTGAGCCTGCCATATCGGGAATTCAGAGTGAGTTAGATAACAACATGGGCAATATAACGTATATACCCACTATCACTTACAGGCCGTCGCAGGGGCGTACTAAAGCTTTAAAAGATAGCAGCCAAAACCCTCCTGATGGTGAAAAATTAATTACTCCGAAACTATTGAGCCTGCCATATCGGGAATTCAGAGTGAGTTAGATAACAACATGGGCAATATAACGTATATACCCACTATCACTTACAGGCCGTCGCAGGGGCGTACTAAAGCTTTAAAAGATAGCAGCCAAAACCCTCCTGATGGTGAAAAATTAATAACTCCGAAACTGTAGAGCCTGCCATATCGGGCTTTCAGAGTGGGTTAGATAACAACATGGGCAATAAAACGTACATACTCACTATCACTTACTGGCCGTCGCAGGGGCGTACTAAAGCTTTAAAAGATAGCAGCCAAAACCCTCCTGATGGTGAAAAATTAATAACTCCGAAACTATTGAGCCTGCCATATCGGGCTTTCAGAGTATGTTAGATAACAACATGGGCAATATAACGTGTATACCCACTATCACTTACAGGCCGTCGCAGGGGCGTACTAAAGCTTTAAAAGATTGCAGCCAAAACCCTCCTGATGGTGAAAAATTAATAACTCCGAAACTGTAGAGCCTGCCATATCGGGCTTTCAGAGTATGTTAGATAACAACATGATCAATATAACGTATATACCCACTATCACTTACAGGCCGTCGCAGGGGCGTACTAAAGCTTTAAAAGATAGCAGCCAAAACCCTCCTGATGGTGAAAAATTAATAACTCCGAAACTATTGAGCCTGCCATATCGGGCTTTCAGAGTATGTTAGATAACAATATGGGCAATATAACGTATATACCCACTATCACTTACAGGCCATCGCAGGGGCGTACTAAAGCTTTAAAAGATAGCAGCCAAAACCCTCCTGATGGTGAAAAATTAATAACTCCGAAACTATTGAGCCTGCCATATCGGGCTTTCAGAGTATGTTAGATAACAACATGGGCAATATAACGTATATACCCACTATCACTTACAGGCCGTCGCAGGGGCGTACTAAAGCTTTAAAAGATAGCAGCCAAAACCCTCCTGATGGTGAAAAATTAATAACTCCGAAACTGTAGAGCCTGCCATATCGGGCTTTCAGAGTATGTTAGATAACAACATGGGCAATATAACGTATATACTCACTATCACTTACAGGCCGTCGCAGGGGCGTACTAAAGCTTTAAAAGATAGCAGCCAAAACCCTCCTGATGGTGAAAAATTAATAACTCCGAAACTGTAGAGCCTGCCATATCGGGCTTTCAGAGTATGTTAGATAACAACATGGGCAATATAACGTATATACTCACTATCACTTACAGGCCGTCGCAGGGGCGTACTAAAGCTTTAAAAGATAGCAGCCAAAACCCTCCTGATGGTGAAAAATTAATAACTCCGAAACTATTGAGCCTGCCATATCGGGCTTTCAGAGTATGTTAGATAACAACATGGGCAATATAACGTATATACCCACTATCACTTACAGGCCGTCGCAGGGGCGTACTAAAGCTTTAAAAGATAGCAGCCAAAACCCTCCTGATGGTGAAAAATTAATAACTCCGAAACTGTAGAGCCTGCCATATCGGGCTTTCAGAGTATGTTAGATAACAACATGGGCAATATAACGTATATACCCACTATCACTTACAGGCCGTCGCAGGGGCGTACTAAAGCTTTAAAAGATAGCAGCCAAAACCCTCCTGATGGTGAAAAATTAATAACTCCGAAACTATTGAGCCTGCCATATCGGGCTTTCAGAGTGGGTTAGATAACAACATGGGCAATATAACGTATATACTCACTATCACTTACAGGCCGTCGCAGGGGCGTACTAAAGCTTTAAAAGATAGCAGCCAAAACCCTCCTGATGGTGAAAAATTAATAACTCCGAAACTGTAGAGCCTACCATATCGGGCTTTCAGAGTATGTTAGATAACAACATGGGCAATATAACGTATATACCCACTATCCCTTACAGGCCGTCGCAGGGGCGTACTAATAGAGATGCTTTTGATGCATTTTTGAAATGTAATTTCTGTTCCCGGATGGTCCACATCAAATGTTCATATTCTGGTCAAACTGACTTCGTGCATAATAATATGTGTTTAATTTGCTACAATAATTAATCAGGAGTAGTGAGTGTGTCCAAGACTGTTTATATAGGGATAAATGTAGCAAGTTGGTAAATTTCAGAAAAAATTGTGCAACTTAATTTAAATAAAACTCAAGTAGGTATTACTCGTATATTTGCAGTCTGTACATTGCAAAATTCCGGACATGTTCCAGGACCAACGGCCTCCTCACTAACGTCACAAATAATTCTATTATCTTAACTTAGCAATGGAATTTGGTACAAAAAATAGTCACTTTGTGAAAATATTTTGAAATTAAACATTAATTTCCTGTTTTAAACGAAATATATTTAAAAATTTATATACTTTATACTGTAATAATTTTTTCTTTAAATGCCTTTATTATATATGTTCAATTGTGTAGTACATTGTAGTGCTGTTTTTCATTTCTCACTAGTTGCTCACATATAATGACCATTTATGTCATTTCATGTTCGTTGCACAATATACTATTGTTTTTTTTTAATATTTTACTTTTATAACAAGTAGATAATATATAATTTCATTAACTTTATATTAATAAGCGATAATTATGTGTGCCAAAAATCAATTTTTCTAAGTAAGATTGTCTGGCAATTGTGCAATGTAAAGATTAAGCAAATAAAAACCTGATTTGTGGGGCAGGCATACTTTAATTGATCTATATCAAAGATAAAAATACACTAGTGAAATTTAGCTTTGGATATGGTAACTCCTCGTGGACATTAATTATTTTGATATGAATTATTAACCATCAGTAATACACTTGTCCTATCATCAGTTATGCTAAATTACAGACCAGAACATAGTTAACTAATCTAATATGTTAGTTTTATTACTTATTTTTTCCCTATTTAAAGATTACTTTTAAATACTTTTTTTTATATATATCAAGAAAACGAAGGTTTCCGGAATAGAATACTAAATATGTTTGATTATTTATAAGTTTCTGTTAGTTTATCCTATACAGGGTGCTTCAGAAAGACATGGCCAAATTGCTGTAGGTGATAGAACTGCTTAAAATAAGTGTAGTTCTTTATACAAATTTTTGCAAATGAGCCTTCTTTTTCGAGATACAAGGAGATAAAAAATATATTATTTTTTCTAACTGACTATGAATTATTAGAAATAACGGTCTCAATTTTTTCGTATGAATGTTGATATTTTTTTTAACTCCCTGTGTCTCGAAAAGGAAGGACCCTTCGGCAAAAATTTATATAACAAACTACACACACAACTAGAAGATATATTTAGTTAAGGGTGTCCAGAATTGGTTGTTTTCTTAAAATATCTCGGTTGTTCGAAATATACAAGATTTTACCGTTTCTGATTTACTGTTGTTTATTGATCATAAGATGTTTTAATTTTAAGTGTTTGATATTAGGATTAAATGGGCGACTAAGAAAAACAACAATTTTCTTTAAACATAAAAAGACATATATCAACTTCTAGGAAATATTTTCAAAATACTATTGACTTTGCAAGATTATTTCAAATACTAACCTAATTTTTTTTATTATAAGCAATCCTAACTTTACTTAATCTAACCTAACCTAACATAACCTAATCTAACCTAGCCTTAGGTTACCTAACCTAGCCTAAAATAACCTAACATAACTAAACACAATCTTTTTCTGCTCGCTAATCTTGTAAATACCTATTTTTATGAATTATACCCATTATTTTTATTATTATAGACACATATGAAAGCTTTAAATTGTAAATATCATATATTTTCCGCTATGCCACAAAATAATTTCTCTTCTAATTATATTTTATACATATAGATATACATTACCTATATAGATGTACATTTAGGTATTTAATATTTAATGTATTTTACTTTCCCGCACATGGAAAGTATTGTCAACACGCTAACAAAAAATTGAGATAAAGACGGATATAACCATTTTGAAGTTCCCTGAGACGATTAAGACCATTTCCAGATGGAAGTATGTCTGTCTTTGTGTATGTGTGTATTTTATAAGCAATAAAACAAATTTCGCACCTATGAAATCGTTGCATCAAGTCGTACGGACACCTAGTCCAATTTGGTGTGTTATAATTATTTATCTGGGGTAAAGCCATCTACTTCGTAATGAGAGGAAATGCATTTACGACGTGATCCTCACCCATATTTCTTGATAACAAAACGTTATACAATATCTAAAAATACAAAACACTATAAAATTGTTTAAATAGTAATATTTTTCTTTACCTGCATAATGCCAAAAAACAAACAAACATTCTTTTTAATAAATACAATTTTCGATCGTTCGTTCTATAGCATTCAATTTTTGGTAATAATAGTAAACCAGCATTGAATATATCAAATCTACGTACCTACCTACTTTCAATTTATCTAAATAGATAAAAACATACAAAATCAGTAATTACTTCTGTCATATTTAAAGAAATAATAATTTAAGAGATACGAGGTGTTATTAAAAGTATTATATTATTTTTTTAAGGGAAATGGCTTTAGATGATTTATCCTTTAGCCACAGATTATCTAATAAAAAGTATTATTTTACTTACTTACTTTAATAGAAATAATTATATAAATTATATCTTAGTTACAAAAGTAAAAGGAGAAGGAGATATTAAGTATTTCTATGTTAAAAAATGTAATATACCTACTGTGTAGGGTGCTAAAACGACCTAAATGTTTTAGTATTTATATTTATTTTGTGTAAATAAATTAAATTTTATATCTACGATAGATAAGTTTTTCATTTTACATGTTTCATAATTTCTGTACCCTACGTGTTCCAGGTTAGGTTAACTTTCATACTACATCTAAGTGGATTGTTAGGATTCTCCAACTGATTATAACACATTTTCTTGTATTTTATTTTGGTAAAATACAATTGTTTTTAATTATTTGCTTTTTTAGAATATATTGTGTAAAATTATTTTAAATATTAGGTATTTTGGATATTTTGAATCACTAGGGCAGCTGTTTTATATTTTTACATTGTGCAATTGATTAGAAATAATAGTAATATAATATAATTTTAAATATTTAGTTCATGTTCAGGTATACAATAATAATTATTATTATGTAGAAATCAAGCTATTGATAATTATCTTCTGCGTTTAAATAAATAAATTCCTTTTAAAGCCGCAGAACCATTGGTTCGGGGTTATTTATTTTTATAAGTAGTTGCGTGATGTGGCTGCATTTTCATAGGCATTATGATTCTAACTTATTCGAAAAAATTAATGTGGCAGGTTCCATAGTTTCGGAGTTATTAAGTTGCTGCTATCTTTTAAAGCTATAGTAGGCCACTGGGACGGCCTGTAAGTGATGGTGAGTATATACGTTATATTGAATCTGTTGTTATCTAACCCATTCGTAATGCCCGATATTAATTTTTCACCATCAGGAGGGTTTTGGCTGCTATCTTTTAAAGCTTTAGAACGCCCCTGCGACGGCCTGTAAGTGATAGTGGGTATATACGTTATATTGCCCATGTTGTTATCTAACATACTCTGAAAGCCCGATATGGCAGGCTCTACAGTTTCGGAGTTATTAATTTTTCACCATCAGGAGGGTTTTGGCTGCTATCTTCTAAAGCTTTAGTACGCCCCTGCGACGGCCTGTAAGTGATAGTGGGTATATACGTTATATTGCCCATGTTGTTATCTAACATACTCTGAAAGCCCGATATGGCAGGCTCAATAGTTTCGGAGTTATTAATTTTTCACCATCAGGAGGGTTTTGGCTGCTATCTTTTAAAGCTTTAGTACGCCCCTGCGACGGCCTGTAAGTGATAGTGAGTATATACGTTATATTGCCCATGTTGTTATCTAACCCACTCTGAAAGCCCGATATGGCAGGCTCAATAGTTTCGGAGTTATAAATTTTTCACCATCAGGAGGGTTTTGGCTGCTATCTTTTAAAGCTTTAGTATGCCCCTGCGACGGCCTGTAAGTGATAGTGAGTATATACGTTATATTGCCCATGTTGTTATCTAACCCACTCTGAAAACCCGATATGGCAGGCTCAATAGTTTCGGAGTTATTAATTTGTCACCATCAGGAGGGTTTTGGCTGCTATCTTTTAAAGCTTTAGTACGCCCCTGCGACGGCCTGTAAGTGATAGTGAGTATATACGTTATATTGCCCATGTTGTTATCTAACCCACTCTGAAAGCCCGATATGGCAGGCTCCACAGTTTCGGAGTTATTAATTTTTCACCATCAGGAGGGTTTTGGCTGCTATCTTTTAAAGCTTTAGTACGCCCCTGCGACGGCCTGTAAGTGATAGTGGGTATATACGTTATATTGCCCATGTTGTTATCTAACATACTCTGAAAGCCCGATATGGCAGGCTCTACAGTTTCGGAGTTATTAATTTTTCACCATCAGGAGGGTTTTGGCTGCTATCTTTTAAAGCTTTAGTACGCCCCTGCGACGGCCTGTAAGTGATAGTGAGTATGTACGTTTTATTGCCCATGTTGTTATCTAACCCACTCTGAAAGCCCGATATGGCAGGCTCAATAGTTTCGGAGTTATTAATTTTTCACCATCAGGAGGGTTTTGGCTGCTATCTTTTAAAGCTTTAGTACGCCCCTGCGACGGCCTGTAAGTGATAGTGAGTATATACGTTATATTGCCCATGTTGTTATCTAACCCACTCTGAAAGCCCGATATGACAGGCTCAATAGTTTCGGAGTTATTAATTTTTCACCATCAGGAGGGTTTTGGCTGCAATCTTTTAAAGCTTTAGTACGCCCCTGCGACGGCCTGTAAGTGATAGTGAGTATATACGTTATATTGCCCATGTTGTTATCTAACCCACTCTGAAAGCCCGATATGGCAGGCTCAATAGTCTAGGAGTTATTAATTTTTCACCATCAGGAGGGTTTTGGCTGCTATCTTTTAAAGCTTTAGTACGCCCCTGCGACGGCCTGTAAGTGATAGTGGGTATATACGTTATATTGCCCATGTTGTTATCTAACATACTCTGAAAGCCCGATATGGCAGGCTCTACAGTTTCGGAGTTATTAATTTTTCACCATCAGGAGGGTTTTGGCTGCTATCTTCTAAAGCTTTAGTACGCCCCTGCGACGGCCTGTAAGTGATAGTGGGTATATACGTTATATTGCCCATGTTGTTATCTAACCCACTCTGAAAGCGCGATATGGCAGGGTCAATAGTTTCGGAGTTATTAATTTTTCACCGTCAGGAGGGTTTTGGCTGCTATCTTTTAAAGCTTTAGTACGCCCCTCCGACGGCCTGTAAGTGATAGTGAGTATATACGTTATATTGCCCATGTTGTTATCTAACCCACTCTGAAAGCCCGATATGGCAGGCTCTACAGTTTCGGAGTTATTAATTTTTCACCATCAGGAGGGTTTTGGCTGCTATCTTTTAAAGCTTTAGTACGCCCCTGCGACGGCCTGTAAGTGATAATGAGTATATACGTTATATTGCCCATGTTGTTATCTAACACACTCTGAATGCCCGATATGGCAGGGTCAATAGTTTCGGAGTTATTAAGTTTTCCCCACTAGGACGGTTTTGGCTGCTATCTTTTAACGCCCTATTACGTCACTTCCACTAATTTTTAGTTAAATTATTGTACTAATGCAAATGGGTACGTAATTTGTTACCCAATACTGTTTTGCTTAAATTAAAATATATTTTTTCACCATCCACCTTCAAACTGTCTTTTGGTCCAATATTTTGCAAAATATTAACTTCATTATTAATTTTATGAATTATTTTTTAAATAAGTTATTTGTCTGTAAATTATATGTTTATTACCACGTGGCAAGTTGTTCGTGCTCGTCATGAGCGCTGGCTCGATACGATGTGCGCGCGCATATAGTGCGAGGCTACTGGCGTTCGTGCTTGTTCGGATATTTTGGCTGCTATCTTTAGCTGCTATTTTCACACCGGTATTGATTTGTGCAAAGATAAGAAAATAATCTGGCAAAATCCAACCCGGTTATCACCCAATAAGATCGCTACTAAAGGAAAAATCAATAGGTACAATCATGGGCGCCGGAAGAAATTAAATTAGGGGAGGGCAAGGCGAAAAATACTAAGTAATCAAAACAAAAGTATTATTTATATAATATGTGGCAAAATACCTATACTTCTACAGTCCATCCAACTTCTTTTGAAGTTTAATTTATATATTAAGTACTTAAAATATTCTATAAAAAAAAAAACTTAAGATAAACTGATCCTGCTCAGTTATAACATAAATTGAACATAAGTCTAATCAGAAAATAGCAGTAGAATATTCCTTCGTTTTTGCGAAAATCAGTCATTTTTCACTCATGGTAGACTTTAAACAAGTTTTCACCCGTCTTAAGGTACTAAACGATCTTTCAATTGTGGCCGTTGTTGTAGGTAAATCCAAAAAAATAGCAATTGCTTTTTTGATACTAGGGAAAAACTCACAATGTTTTTCCAATAAATCGGTGAACTCTAACTGAATATTTTCATTTTTATTTTTCTCTACTCACATTTCAGCCCATGTTTCACTCTCAGTCTCTAAATTTTCAAATCGTATCGTATCCGTATCGTCGAGGCAACACGGAATGAAGTTAAGGCAAAGATAAACAGTGACATTAAGGATAAATTAAACTCGATCGAAAAACCAGATATAGAAGACAAATGGGGCAATCTTAAGAATGTTATTATATCGGCTCAGAAAGGAATTGTAGGAGAACAAACCAACAAGAAGAAAAACCAATGGATGACCGATGATATCCTGCTATTAATGGAAGAAAGACGAACGCATAAAAACCGAAACCAGCAAGAATATAATAAAATCCAAAAACAAATTCGAAATGAAACCCGTAGAGCAAAAGAAGAATGGTTAAGAAACAAATGCGCGGAAATTGAACACCTAGAAGAGAAGCACGACCATTTTAATATTCACAAACTTGTGAAGGAGACTACCGGACAAACAAAACATCCAATCCTGATGAGAATCACCGATGAAAACAATAAAGTAATCACAGACCCTAATAAAATACTCGATCACTGGAAAAATTATATCGAGAAACTAATCAAAGAACACGATCTGAGAACAACCAGTCACCAATATAAAACCGATAAGTCTCCTAAAATATTAAAATCTGAAATTAGACGAGCGCTACTAAATGTGACCAATTCCGAATGATCAGCCTGATGAGTCATGCTCTTAAGATCTTTTTAAAAATAATACATCTAGGATTCACAAAAAATGCGAAGAAGACGTAAGCTGCTGCCAATTTGGATTTCGACAAGGATTTGGCACTAGAGAAGCGCTCTTCAGTCTCACAGTACTGCTTCAAAAATGCCGAGACCAACAGAAAGATATATATATATGTGTTTCCTAGATTACCAAAAAGCGTTCGACTGTGTCAATCATAGCTATCTGCTGGAATTCCTTGAGAAGAAGGGCATTGACGAGAACGATTGTAAGAGCGCTTTACATGCATCAGACGGCATTTGTAAGGGTTGGGAATGATAACACAACAAATGTTCCTGTTGAACGCGGTGTCCGACAGGGGTGTGTACTGTCGCCCCTTTTCTTCAATGTATATTCAGAGGCCGTTTTCGCTCGTACCCTACAAGACTCAAATGACGGTATCAAAATAAACGGCCAAACTATAAATAATTTGCGATACGCAGATGACACAGTCATAATTGCCGACAGCCCAGAAGCATTACAACGGCTACTTGACAAAATATCATCTGAAGGAGACCAACTATCACTGCGGATAAATATCGATAAAACGAAAATGATGGTTGTAAGCAAAACACCGGCGGCCCGAACAAACCTCCTCATATATGGAAAACCTATTGAATGCGTTTCAAAGTTTAAATACCTCGGTCATTGGATTACTGAAGACCTAAATCCAGACACGGAAATAATCTGTCGAATAGAACAAGCCAGGAAAACATTCCTCAGTATGAAGAAACTATTGACTAACTCAAGCCTTAACTTAAAACTAAGGTACCGCTTTGTTAAGGGCTATGTCTATTCCGTCTTATTATATGGGACCGAAACATGGACCCTTAAAGTCAATACCCTCAACAAAGTGGAAGCGTTCGAAATGTGGATTTTCAGAAGACTTTTAAAGATACCTTGGATCGCACATATCACCAACGCTGAGGTCTTGAATAGAATGGGCAGAGACAGAGATCTCCTTACCATAATAAAACGAAGGAAAACTGCATATCTTGGTCACATACTTCGCAACACAAGGTACCGATTCCTGAAAGTAATAATGGAAGGGAAAATCGAAGGGAAACGGGGCGTAGGCAGGAAAAAACATTCATGGCTCAAAAACATCAGGGACTGGACAAACCTAGACGCCCATACACTATTTAGAGCCGCACAGAACCGAGAAGAGTTCGCTATAATTGTTGCCAACATTCATTGAAATGGATATGGCACTTTAAGAAGAAGAAGGGGCGGGCAAGCGCCCCGTCTTGCCCCCCCCCCTTACGGCGGCCATTCCACCCACCGTATTCTCCAGATTTAGCCCCCAACGACTTTTTCCTGTTTTCAGATCTCAAGAGAATTCTTGCTGGAAAGAAATTTAAGTCCAATGATGAAGTAATCGCTGAAACTGAGGCCTATTTTGACGAGAAAGAGAAAGCGTACTATAAAAGTGGTATTGAAAAGTTGGAAAATCGCTATACTCGATGAATAATAAAATCGAGTTTTGTCAAAATTTTGTTTTTTTTCCTACAGTCTTATTGAATGAATCTTACTCTAAATGATTTTCATTTCAAATTACTTTGGATAATTTCCAACAGCATCGTATACAATACCTTTCAAAAAGTTTTCAATTAGAATTATTGTTTGTTGAATATTTATGCGAGATTCAACGTTACAAATTGTCTACGTAATAAACTTGAAAGATTACTGAGTTGGCGTTGTGCCAGAGATTGTCGTTTCGGGGTATTAAGACAGATAATTAGAAGCAAATAAAGCAACCGCACGTTTGTTGACATTTTATTTTACTGCCAACGAGATTAAGTAGGTACCTAGTTGGTCTCTTTCTCGTGGCGGTGGTTTCTTCGTTGTGTCAAATTTATGCCAACAGATTTCTCATTAGTTTAGGATTTAATGAATTGAAAACTTTACCAAGACTTTTTCGAAATTTGTTTTTTTTTTCTAAATATAATAAGAATACCGTTTAATTTGTTTTATTTTTTTATTCACGGACAAAGTCTATTATTACAGCATACCAGGGGCGGCTAGTCCTATGAGGCACGTGAGGCAGTGCCTCACTGACTTAAAAAATGGCGCTCAGGTTGCTATATTGTATACGTATTGTACCTACGCACATGATGATTTGTTTTAAATTATGAAAATAACTGTCATGTAAATCGTGCGTCCATTTACTGTTCGTTGTCCAATGCGGCAACAAAGCCCTGCCCGCTGCTTGCCCATCGGCGAACGCAGAACGAGAGTAGGCCAACGTCAAAACATCCATACTGGCCGTAATTAAATCATTTTAAGCGGGAGGCACTGCTTCTCGTCCCTATGCACGACGAGTTGACACTATTTTTGTTATCTACTACCACCTTGATTAATATTAGTCTCCGATTTGTTATTAAACGGAAACTGATCAGCTAACAGTTAACTGCACATATTTTTACGACTTTTACAAAGTTTCTGCAAAATTAAAATAATATTGATTAAAGAAGTTTAAGAATATACAGGGTGATTCATCTTGAGTGGCCTATTCAAAGTTCTCGGGAACTACAAAAGATATGTTGCTGAAACTTTGGGGTTCGGTTATATCGGAAAGGTTCTATATTCATGTAGTATCTCCGGGTTTATATTACTTCCGGTTATACCGGAAGTAACCACCTACTTTGTTATTTTAAATGGACCACATTTTTATTTTTTTTTTCAGATTCCCTATAAAGTTTAAAGGCCACTTTGTTAAGCATTTTCTATACCAAAACCACCTAACAGATTTTTCCTACAAAAAAATCAATATTTTTATGATTATCTCATTCAAGCAAGCAAAATTTTAGAATACATTAGAGGGAATACTGAGTATACAAATGATATTTTCCAATGTCGTCAGGCAGTTTCAGAACAAGAAGAAGCAGAATTGTCGCATTTAGGGCACAAAAAAACCCAAAAATGATGAATGATGAAATGTTTGCTGAAGTTTTTGATCGGGAAGGACCATTGGACCGTATGATTTCGAAAATGAAGCTTGTGCGGCTTTTTCGGTTAATGGATTTCACTATCAGACCATGATTAATGAATATTTATTGCCAGGAAGGTATGGATGTGGACAATGTTTATTCCCAACAAGGCGACGCTACGAGCCACACAAGTGGCGATACCATTGAAAATAGTGATCACAATTGGCCCACAAGATCATGAGATTGAACACTATGGTACTTTTTTCTTCGTGGTTACGTGAAAGACAAGGTTTATGCCAATGCTCCCCAACCAACTAAAACACTCCAAGATATTATTTGCTGAGGTTTTTAATGTAAGTAATAGTACTGTTTGCCGAATATCATTTTCAAAATCAGTTCTCGTTGAACATTTGGATTGGGATTGTGGGTGACCGCTTAATTAGACTCGTATTTCTGCCGGAGAGGTATATCGTGACTTTCTGGAACACACACTTCCTGGATTTCTGGAAAACGTACCATTGGGAATAAGAAATGCAATGTGGTTTATGTACCAGCGCATATTAGTCGAGTTGCTCGCGAGTTTTGATCAGAAACATAGGGAAATCGCCGGATTGGGCGAGGTAGAACTCACTTATGGCCTGCACGATCCCTGGATTTCAACCCAATGGATTTTTTTCATGTGGGGCCACCTAAAGTCCTTTGTTTACGCTACTCCCATGGAAAATGTGGAGGACCTAAGGAATCACATTATTGCTGGGTGTAATTTGATTAGAAACAACTCTGGTATACAAGGTGTTATCATAAGAAAGAAAGACAGTCGCTATATGAAGCTCCTCTCGGTAGCAGGCTACGCGATGTGTGGGTGTGAAGTTTACAAAAAGGGTGCTTCAGGAAAATTTGCGGTATTGGTGTTTTGCATAATTTAAAAGCTGCTCCAAGTGAGATTTGAGGGTTACAGCCAGATCGCTTTAAAATTTGTGGAGCAGACATTGTTTGATTTCCAAATTTGTTCAACTCCTCTTTGTAATGGATTCCTTCAGAACAAAAAAACTTTGTCACTTGAAGGCTAATACTGACAAATTTAAATATTCTTTCATTGAAGCAGTGGCTAAGGGTTTATTTTTAATGATCAGAGCTTAAATATTCTATTTTTATTTTAAATTGACGAAACAATGAGCTACAATAATTGTTATATGTCAACCTATAAGTTTCTCCAAATAATCAGGAATTGTGGTGGTGTCATAATTTAATTATATAAAAATACCCCCATCCACCTTGTATATACTCCTGAAATGTGTACACAAACACCCGAAACCACACCACCAAAACCAAGCAACACAGATAAGATATACGCACCTACCCGGTGCTATAAAAGTATATTTCCGTGAAATATTGAATTATAGTGATACCGTTTTAGGGTAAGTATAAATGGGCTTGTGTTTATTCTTTGCACACCCACCTTTTTGGCGTTGAGTTACTGAAAATGTAATTTCGTGGCGCCATTTCCTGAATTCCTGATGGCTCTGGCAAAACCGCCACTGCCGAACTTCAACTTCCATATCCTTTTATATACTTACTCACACCCACACACAAACGAATCTCGATAGGTACGTACAACTTTAAGTTGCCGCTGTGAATACCAACGCTTTTGTTGAGCCATTTTGTTTAGGTAAATTTGTAAAAGTAAACTGAGCATTTAAGTGGTTTGCAAAATGACAAAATTAAAATTTCGTAAGTACGGTTCTAACATTTACAAAGAGCTTTATACGAGTACTATACCATGAGATACCGATTGAACTTTGTTTCACCGGGCATGTTGCTTGCTCGCACTATATACAGGGTGTCCTACGGTGACAACCCAGTAGATTATTTCAGAAACTATATTGTATGTGTCTATATTGTCAAATATGCTCTACTCAAATAATATTATAGCAATGGCATAGCACTTCCGGTTATACCGGAAGTTGATGGCAACTTTGTTATTTTAAATGGAATACCCTATATATTATTACATTTTTGGATTCTAAATAAGATTTCAGACATATTCATGTATCATGTCCTATACCTAACGTCAGTCGTTTTTGACTTATATCAAGATTTATGTCAAAATTGACAGTTTAGGGCTCCATAAGAATTCCGTTTTTTCCTTGTAAATCAGTATTTAATAATTATTTTGCAGGTATTTTCTTATCAGGTGGGATCTTCTATGTCGAATTGACAAGACATTTTCTGATTAGTTTATACAGGGTGGTCAAAAAATTATATTGAAAACGGTTCAAGAAAAACAGTTGAAAGTAAATTTTTTCAAATGGAATGGGCATATTATTAATATTTTATCTTCCTTAGCATTAAAAAATAATGCAATTTTGTAATAGGTTATCATTTTCTAAAATGCATAGTTTTCGAAATATCGTCATTTTAAATTTTTCTGCAGCGCCTACCGTTGTCTCTCTGGAAGCTAGCTAATTAATTTAGTTAGCCATGAAGTTATTGTCATTTTAACGTCAAACTAAACGTCAAATTAATAAAACTGTGTGTCTTTCACCATACAAAAAACGTTCACACTAAATTTATTTTGAAAATTTCGTTCACGAATAGCGTGCGGATTCTCAGAAGCCCAAAAATGACTATTTTGCCTATTAACGATTCCATCTCTCGAAAATTTCGACTCATCTGTCCAAATCACTTTTTGCAGAAACCCAGGATCTTTTTGCGTTCGTGCTAAAATGGTTTCGCAGAACCGTACACGTCGTTCGGCATCACCTGCTTCCAGAGCACAAAGATATTTGAATTTAAATGAATGTAAAACACTACTTTTTAATATTTTTTGGACAGAGAATTTTGGAATTCCCAGATCTTGTTCAGCAGTACGCATGTCATTATTTTCATGGCTAACTAAATTAATTAGCTAGCTTCCAGAGAGACAACGGTAGGCGCTGCAGAAAAATTGAAGATGACGATATTTCGAAAACTATATGTATTTTAGAAAATGATAACCTATTACAAAATTGCATTATTTTTTAATGCTAAGGAAGATAAAATAATAATAATATACCCATTCCATTTGAAAAAATTGACATTCAACTGTTTTTCTTGAACCGTTTTCAATATAATTTTTTGACCACCCTGTATAAACTAATCAGAAAATGTCTTGTCAATTCGAAATAGAAGATCCCACCTGATAAGAAATTACCTGCAAAATAATTATTAAATACTGATTTACAAGGAAAAAACGGAATTCTTATGGAGCCCTAAACTGTCAATTTTGACATAAATCTTGATATAAGGCAAAAACGACTGACGTTAGGTATAGGACATGATACATGAAATATGTCTGAAATATTATTTAGAATCCAAAAATGTAATAATATATAGGGTGTTCTATTTAAAATCACAAAGTTGCCATCAACTTCCGGTATAACCGGAAGTGATATGCCGTTGCTATTATATTATTTGAGTAGAGCATACTTGACAATATAGACACTGAAATTTTCAAAATTCAATTCGAAGTAGATCTTGTTGTCAAATTGTTATTTATTCAAAGTCATTTCAGAATAGATATAGTGAAGTGTTAGAGCAAAATAGAAGATTTTGACAACAATTCTGCAATTTATTATGAAAGTACTATGCTCGAAGTAATACGAATCCTAGAAATTATTTTATTTTGTCTTTATTTTTTTAAATTGAATGAGAAACAACAACAAATGGAAAATTCATCAAGTGTGAAATTTAGTTAATGCATAACCTGTGTTTGCCATTGTTCGAAATGTGTTTATTTATCCGGGCGATAGGCAATAGAATATGAAATTATTCAATATAATGTCGTTAACGTAACTAACACGTGTTCAAAAAACATACAATGTTTCATAACGTATTGTTCGTATGTTTCATAACGTATTTAGGCAACACAAGTAGAAGTATGAATCCACTTCGGCAATTTACCTGATGGAGTCAGTCCCAAAAATGACAAATTATACTGTTCAGATTAAGCAGCCCCTGAGCTTTTTATAGAACCCTTTCTGCGTACATCGAAAAGTGCTTTTCATTTTTTTTATATCTGTAAAAATAAGCTCAGAAATAAATAAAAACCATATTTTATGCATGTTTGCAAATAAAATAAAAAGGGAATGAAATTTGGAATCTACTGACGCTTGCTTTAATATATAGGGTGTCCCATTTAAGAAAACAAAGTTGATAGCGATATCTTGAACAATTGGACTTCGAAAAAAATTCTTGATACGCCATTGCATTAAGCATCAAATTATCTCTAACTTTTATGAAAACACTTTTCCCGTAGTTCTAATAACAACCAAAATATAATATATAGTTTGTTTTCTTTTATTTCAAAATATAAAGGAAAAAAGAAAATGACAAAAAATTAAAATCACCCTGTATAAAGAAAACTAATCAAGTTAGCCGCGCTCCGATTACGGCATCAAATTATGGCATCGAAATTTACCCACCCTGTACATACATAGGTTACTTTACAATTTTTGGGAAGGCATATGGACCTTCGATTAAACGCACCAAAGAGGTATTTTGCATAAAGAAAAACCATAAATCGGCGACCGAACTTTTGAAAAAAAAAATTGACTGGATTCTTGTGAGATTTCTTCAGAGATTTGAATTATGTCCATTGTTGTAATTCCCAAAATTGTCTTGACCTTTTCTATAGAGGCTAAGGAGTCTTGTAGAGTATATCCTAGATTTTGACTCTTAATTTCCCAAAAATCGATCCCATAATAATATGACATCTCACTTACTTTTTGGCTATTTGCTCTATCAAAATCGTCTAATTTGTCACACCCTGTAGGTACATTGAATTCAATTGAGTTACCGCAAACAAATAAATTAAATAAGAATAAAAAATCCAAGAAGCAATTCACCCTAAAAAATATAATATATTCCCCTCTACATCCATATCTCCATACCGATACACAACACGAGCTGTCAAGTTTCTCATTTGCATAAACATCAGATACACTGAAAACTTGATGGGGGAGAAAAAAAGAAGAAACTTTCTTGTATTATCAGAAAAGAACTGATGTGTACAGAGAGAAAGAGCGAGAAAACCACCCCTTAGACATAGTCTCTTCTGCCGCCGCCTCCGTCGTCGTCAGTGTGAAATACGAGAAAAATCTGTCAGAAAATATGATTGACTTTTCTCTTTTTGCGGTTTATGGGTGTGTGATTCGATGGAAATATTCGTATTTTCCAAATAACAGAATACAGTATGCAGGAGAAATAAATATACAGATTGTCCCTTGAAATAGGCCGATTGCGAAGGAGGTTTCATCCCCTCTGAGACAGACGCTATTTTATTTATTTATTCTCATTACATGTCATTACCAAAAAAGGTTTACACAAGTCATATTAAATACTAAAATATTACATAACACAATACAAAAACATAGAAATGTATATAACTTAATCACAACAGAAAGTCAGTGCTGAGGAATTCATCAATGGAGTAAAAAGCCTGGTCAATTAAGTAGTTCGTTAATCTGTTTTTGAACATTGCAAGGCTCAGTGTTTTCAAACTATCTGGCAAATGATTATAGCATGTGGGACCATAAGAATTTACAGAATATCTGCTTCTACCCAACCTCATATATTCAGGAAGAATGTCATTTCTGGTATTGTGGTTGTGAACTTCATCATGCTTTATGTACAGATTGTAATTATTTTTCACATACATAGATATGGAGACACGGGAGTGTAATTATTTTACATTCTTTAAATTTAGATCTGGCATCCTCTCTAAACTTTAAATCTGTAATTATTCGAACCACTCGTCTTTGGATTGCGAATACCCGACTCGCATGACAAGAGTGTCCCCAAATTGACAAAGCATATGAAGCCACACTGTGAAAAAGGCCATAAGATGCTGATTTCAAAACATTAAAAGAGACTTCACCCTTCAAGCTTCGCAACATGAACACAACCTTAGACAACTTGGCAATGGTAACCTCGACATGACCCGCCCAGGTTAGCTTTTGGTCCAAAGTGACACCCAAAAACTTTACCAGACCATCAGAAACAGCAACATCGTAAATATTTTAGTAGCTGTTTTATTGGCATTCATACAGAGTTTGTTAGCTGCAAACCAGTCAGCAGCCCTCGACTGTGAATTAATCATACTTGAGGCCAGAACATCACTCGACAGTTCAACATCGACAATAGTTGAATCGTCTGCAAACAATGTCAGGTCAGAGCATGGCAGATGTAGCAGTAAATCATTAATGAAAATCAAAAACAATAGAGGTCCGAGCACCGAGCCCTGTGGGACTCCACAAGAGCTCAACAAGGGCTGAGAAGACTTTGACTCAAACATTGTTACAACATTCCTACCAGTGAGATAGGAACTCAGCAAACGAACCGAATTCGCACTCGTATCGCTCCAGTTTACCCAACAAGATATCGTGTGAGACGCAATCAAACGCCTTTGTTAAATCAAGAAAAGAAGCCCCCACAAGCCTTCTACTCTCAAAAGCTGTTATAACGCTATTTATAAAATTTTCTATAGCTGAAACGGTGTTAAGTTTCGGTCTAAATCCAAATTGTTTCGGAGAAAATAAATTATTTGTTTCAAAATAGTTGGCTAATTGTTTAAAGAGTATCTTTTCAAAAATTTTGCCTAGAAGAGGCACTATAGAAATAGGGCGATAGTTGTTCAATTCATCTGGAGATCCTTTTTTGAATAACGGTATCATTTTGCTAAATTTCAGACAACTCGAAAACATACCGGATGAGATCGCCAAATTAATCAATATTGTCAATGGTATAATTATTATATCCTTAATATATTTAATGATTACGATATTCAAATCAAAAATGTCTTTCGAGCTTTTATTTTTAAAATAGTTTATTATATCTCTCATCTCAATAAAAGATATTTCATTAAACTTGAACTAAAAATAAAAGTAGGGCCAGTGTCGTCAGACGTAGACGTACCTTGACTATTTTATATACCATTTGTCGCGTCCTCTATTGAAACATATCAAAATTAGGTAGTACGTAGCAAGTAGATATCTGCAATGTATTTTAAATTATAAAACGAAGATCAAGACATAAATCTGGGCTTCCCCCAATGTCGTTCTTGTGATTGTAATTTAATTTGAGAATTTAGGTATGGGACATGTCATATGAGAAATGTTTCGAATTTTACCAGAGATCATAAAATATGGGTTTCCTTAACAAACAAGTTGATAGCTGTCCAGCTTTTGTGATGACACCCTGTATAGTAATTTTCTTTTTTCAAAATGTTTATAGGTATGAATAGAATAATACTTTCTGTATTAAAACATGTGTTCGAAAATTATCGGCCTACCCCCCTTAGAAAAATCCTAGATCCGCCTCTGCCGGTAGGTGTTTATTGCAGTACAACACCGGTTAGTGTTGATTCGCCCTGTATACGCTAGAGTTATAGGTACCTCTATACCTACTATAATATGTCTATCAAGTTTTTACGCACTAATAATTCACCCTGTATGTATTATAATCTAGGATCATTCTAATAATTAGTCTCTGTGGCTAGAAAAAAATCTTGGAGCAAAACAAAAGAGTGAAAAATCTTACAGAGTATCCTCGATGAAACATCACCCTGTATTTGTCTAAATTCTGGCTTCCTGATTACCTGGTACCACAGCGTTGATTGAAAATCTGTAGGTAGCAATAATTTTATAGGATTTCTTACCTTCTGTATTATACCTACATAGTATATTATACCTACTTATATAAATTTAATACTATTAACGTATCTCCTAACTAATACGCGATACACGTATAAACCTTCATCATATTTTTAATGATAAACAGAAAAAATGTAATCTACTAGGTAGCAACTAAAATTGGGAAAGAATAAACCTTTTACTTTGTTTGCTGTTCTCTAGTTAGTTGCTGTCTAAAGTTGTTGGTGCAAACGGCCATAAAAATTAAAAAAAAAATGGTTAAGGCGATATCTATTGTACTGTAATGATATTACATAAATATATATATATATTAAAAAAGTAAATATCTGCTATTCTACATTTTAGCGTTCTGTATTATTTAAGATGTGGCGTCATCTAGTAGTCTCTAGCGGAACAAAGACAGTTTGGCTTTCGATCAATATGGTGGGATTACAGACTTCTATTATTATTGTATGAATATGAATACAGACTTCTATCCCACGTTTGCTGTTCTGCAGTGGGCAGTGGCGCAGTGGTATAATTTTTTATAAGGATACATGCGTCATTGTCTTTATGCCTGAGTTGAAGTTGATTGAAAAGTACTACCAAACTACCTTCAATCAACGATACCGGATATCAGGAAAAAATAATCTACCATTCAAGACAAGGATTGTACTAAAAAGAGTACATTTAAGACTTATTTGGTGCTGTGATATCATGGGCAAATATTAATGGACACAAATTAATCTTTGTCATGGGGATGTAATCGGAACATCAGTAGTTTGACTACTGGGGTTGATATTTTCGTGGTATGTGTAAAGTGTCTGATATTTTAGGTAAGTACTTACCTAGTTGCCTTTGGATTCCATCTCTCACACCGCGGTAATGTCTTTCACCCAGCCACAAAGTGGTTTTGCATTTTAAAACTCACATATAGATATTAAATCTTCATAAATTTGAATATATTTATAAATAAATCATGAATCACAAAGAAAGCTATTAACTTTTTAAATTGTTCGCAACAACATCAAGAAAATATGATTTATGCACATAACAAACCGAACTACAAACTTGTTTGTGAATAACTTACAGCTTCACAAATAATACTATTCCAAGAAACTGAAGATATTTTTAATACACGAAATACGCAAATTCAAAAAGAAACAGTCAATTATATTTATCACATACGTAACTCGTAACTGTAAAGAAAAAAAAAATTAAACTGAAATTGACAATTGACATCCAATGAAGTATGGCATAGCCATAGGATTATAGATGTTATTGTAATAATAGCATGCAAAATTATGATTCATTTTGAGAATAAATATCTTACTTATGACTTTGACAGTGGACAAATTAATAAAATAATTAATTAATATAACACTAGGTGCCTACTACATTTCATCTCAATCCTGCTTTCTACACTCATCCTCCTTTACTAACTCTTCCTGATCATCACTATTACACCCTGCCTGCTACCTAACCTTCCATACTCAGCATTTTACCCCCAACCCCTGGTAATTATATAATAATTACATCCACTGTATAATTATATCATAAAATTGTATTATTCATTCTATCAATCAATATAGTGAATAGATATCAACCTGGCAACATCGTTAGAGTAGTGACACTTGCTCACATAAAATTCGTCTGACTGCGCAGCGACGCGGTCAGACCATAATTTAGTACATGTATACTGCAAGATTACCACAAATATAAAAGAGAGTAAGAATAGAGGTTTAAATTTTCGAACGTACAAAACAAATAGTCAAGAGTCAAAAAATCACCAAGAATCATAACAAAAACCAGATTATTAATTACCTTTTTTAGGTTATGTAGATATTCGAATGGCACGAGAATAACGCAGCTTATCGGCAAGCGGCAAGGTTACTTTTGGTTAAGGAACTATGAAGTCATGAACGGCTTTTTCGTGACGTCATCATAGTGAAACCGGCAATAACCGGAGTCGCGTGAATGCAAAAAGTTAAACCGTTTATAATCGATAATCGGTCTTTCTTTCTTCTTCTTTGACATGGCGTGAATTCGACTTTTATTTATTTACATTAAATTTTTGTATTCCTACCGTTGGGAATACTGGCACTGGACTATAAATGTCAATTTTGTCATTTGTCATTTTTGGCGTTATTATTTTAGACAACAAAATATTCAAATATTGGCCAATTCCAGTGAATAAACCGTTTTGTTTTCTTAAACGTGATTTAAAAGCCGTAAATTCTCTTACCAAAAAATCTCAAATATGCATCTAACGAATCACTAACACTTAAATACTTATATATCAAATTACTGCCCTCAAGAGAATATATAATTGACACACGTAAGTATACTTCTTACTTCTCATAAATGCCTCTCAGAACTTAACTAAATCTCTATGTTCTTTACTTTACATACCTTATTGTATAAATATATACTTAAGCAGTATCTGTATTTTAGGACACTTAAAATGTATATCAAATCAATTACTTTAGATGGATTTAAGTCCTATGGAAAGAAAACTGATATCACCGGTTTTCACCCCTTGTTCAACGCAATTACAGGTCTAAATGGAAGTGGTAAATCAAATATTTTAGATTCTATATGTTTCGTATTAGGAATATCAAACTTAAGTTCAGTAAGTTACCCTAACTTTCATGGCTTAAACAATATTAAGTACTAATACCAGCCTCACTATAATTTTAGGTGAGAGCTAATAATCTGCAAGATCTAATCTTCAAAAGTGGACAAGCAGGAATTACAAAAGCTTCTGTAACAATTGTCTTTGATAATAGGGACAGAACTCATTGTCCCATAGGATTCGAGCGATTCGACGAAATAACCATTACAAGACAAATTGTTATGGGTGGTAAAAATAAATATCTATTAAACGGTACAAATGTAACTAATAAGAAGATTCAAGATTTGTTTTGTTCAATACAATTAAATGTAAATAATCCTAACTTTCTAATTATGCAAGGAAAGATTACGAAAGTGTTGAACATGAAAGCACAAGAAGTAAGTAGTAGTATAAGTTTTCTTGGGTTCTCTCATGATCAGTGTTAATAGATTTTAGCGATGGTGGAAGAAGCAGCCGGTACCAGAATGTATGAAGAAAAACGCCAAAGTGCTGCTAGACATCTTGAGAAAAAGGATGCAAAGTTACTTGAAATTGAAAAAGTATTATTTATTTCATAGGTTTAAATTCCATCTAATTTTTGCATCTCTAGATAATTCAAGAAGATGTTGAGCCAAAAATAGCTAAACTACGTGAAGAACGCTCTCAATACATGGAGTATCAAACGCTTGAAGCTGATTTGAACGTTAAGCAAGGATTATATCAGGCTTGGAAGTATTTGCAAGCAAAAAAACAAACAGATAGTGCTGAGAAAGCTTTAAGTGCTCGTATGGAGCAAATTAAAGCTATGGAAGACAATATTAGTGATAATTTGGAGAATATTAAGCAGATAGAGCAAGAAATTGAGGCCACAAGTACAGCAAATGTACGTGTTCTGATATAGTTTTGCTACTTTTCTGTTTTATTTTAATTTATATTTTAGGATAGCTCAGGTGAATTAGATGCTCTCCAAAACGAATTGAAGTTGAAAGAAAAAGAGGATACAAAGTTGTGTAGTCGATTGGATGCGGTCAAAGATAATTTGCTGTCAGAAGAGAAACGTAGGAAGATGTTAGAGAAAGAAGTTATCGATAATGAGAAGCTGTTGAAAAATAAGGATACTCAAATGGAGAAATCAAAGAGTATGTTTGAGACGTTGAAGAATAATGATGCTAGAGATAAAGAGGAACTCGAGTTGGCTCAAAAAAGGTAGTGTACTCAATTTTACCTGCTATATAATTTGAATTAGTGTCAATGCTTTATAATCACATCTAACACAGTCTACAGGTGAGGTACTTGTAGAATTTAACCATTAACTAAATTGTTCAGCTTGTTTCAAGTTAATCTTTCCATGTCCAGGTTATTCGAAGTCATATCTGAGAAAACTAAACCGATTTAAGTCAGTTCTTATTGCCTTTAACGTTGTTTCAGCGACTAAAACAGTCACTGATATAATCATTTCAGTAACTGTTATCTTGTCACCGTCTAGATCTGCAACGAACACTGTCAATTCGGTCGGCACTAATATTCTAATGCTTTATCCATTTATTTTAATGTTTACTTGATAAAATGTTATTCAAACACAGATATGAAGCTGTTCTTGTTGGAATGGAACTGAACGATCAAGGCGATACTGAAACCATTGAGGATCAGTTGATTAAAGCTCGCGATGAGCTTTCCGCTGCGAATACCGAATATCAACAGACTGAAATCAAGTTGAAATACTGTCAGAATAAGTTGAAATCTAAGCAAGATCAAGCGGTAACCTCGTCTGGGGACTATGAAAAAGAAAAACAGAACTTGGAAAAGGCAGAGAAGGAAGTTAACACCTTAACAGTAAGATTTGTGTTAAAATTGGATACAATCCATACAAACGTTGGTGTTTTCTTTTCAGGCTAACCTTCAAAAACTGAACTTCTCGGAGGAGAGTGTTACAAGATTGACGCAACGCAAGAAAGTTCTTATCCAGGAAATACGTTCCTTACGCGAACGAATAGATAATTTTAATTATGAGAAACCGCATACGAATTTTAAATATCGTGATCCGGAGACGAATTTCAATCGACATTCTGTTAAAGGAGTGGTTTGTCGATTGTTTTCAACCGTTAATGATTTGTATTGTATGGCACTGGAAACGGCTGCTGGCGGAAGGGTAAGTGTAGATAAACTAATTGTGGTTAATTCTGGACCTTTCCAGTTTCTTCCATTCTATTCTATGGCAGTCTACGACACAGCCAGCTCGAGCTTACTTTGACGCGTAGCGGTGTTGCCAACAGGTGTACATTTTCATATTCCTCACAATAGATTCTCCTCTCAGATTCGTGGGAAAGGGTGGTTTTCAAAAAGCGAGACATGAATACAGTTTAATATTTCCCTTCGGACATTGCTGTTTTGTTATAATATTTTTCTTTTTAGTTGTACAATGTTGTGGTGGACAATGAAGTTGTTGGTAAAAAACTGCTAAACCATGGAAATCTACAAAGAAGAACCACATTTATTCCATTGAATAAAATCCAAGCATCAAAAATTGATCAGAATATGGTCCAATTCGCACAGGGAATTGTAAGTTTATTTATTTGTAACGTTTGCTACACGGGAGGGTCGTTACTGGCTGGCGTTTAACTGGTTTGTTTCTCGGGCGCCAATTTTTTACGTGGTATTCTCCACGGACACTGGGTAACTCATTTATTTTGTTCTTTTGCAGGCAGGTGGTGAGGAAAATTGTAAGTCTGCGCTCTCCCTAATCAAATGCGATCCCAATCTGAACATTGTCATGAATTATGTGTTCGGTAATGTATTTGTTTGTAAAGATTTGACCATAGCCCGTAAAGTGGCCTTTCACAATCGTATCAGTAAGAAATGCGTCACTCTCGAAGGTGATTCCGTCGATCCAGCAGGTATTTTGAGTGGTGGAGCCGCTCCACAAGGTGGATCGGTGTTGTTGAAGCTGGGAGAAATCTTGAATTTAGAGGTGAGCTGGATAACATGGATCATGAAGCCATTCTAAGAAATTAATAAATGTTTTAGAACCAAATCAGAGTGAAAGAAGACGAATTGTCCAGTATTGATTTGGAGTTGCGGAAACTTACAGCTGCACATCAACAATTTGAGCAACTGAATTATCGTTTGGAAAGTGCCACACAGGAAATGAATTGGATTCGGCAACGTGTAGAAGGCACTACATTCCATCAGCACCAAGAGGAGATTAACGGATTGGTGAAAGAATTAGGTAAGTTTCGTAATAAACCCATGAATTATTCTAAGCTGGTTTATTTCTAGGTGAATACCACAAGCAGTTAAAAACACTCAAAGATGCCGAAGACAATTGCAGGAAAGTGGTAAAGGATTTGGAGAGCAAAATGAACAATTCCGAAGGTTATAAGGAGCAACGTAAGAAGGATGCTGCGAATGCTTTAAAAGCAGCTAAAAATAAAGCGGAGAAAAGTCAGCAGGAATGGCAGAAACACGAACAAGCTTATGAAAGGTTGGTTATGGAGATTGAGGAGTTAAAAAAGACAATCCTAGAAAAGGTTGAAGAAGTGCAAAGTTGTGTGAATGGTATTGGTAAATTAGAGGAGGAGTTGAAGGGTAATGAAGAGGTAGCAAATGGAGTAAAGGTATGTAACATTTGGGAAAATGTGATCTGAGTTTATTTTTGTTAGAAGTACACCAATGTTTTAAAATCAGTATAATTCTGACAGTAAACAGCTGCAGCTGCAAGCAATAGAATTTGAAATTATGAGGCCTACGCCCAGACTCGATCATTTAAGCAACAGAAGTCTGTTATACGAGGTCTACGCGCCGAATCTATTATTTAAGCAACAGAAGTCTGTTATACGAGGTCTACGCGGGGACTCAATTATTTAAGCAACAGAAGTCTGTTATACGAGGTCTATGCGCCGACTCTATTATTTAAGCAACAGAAGTCTGTTATACGAGGTCTACGCGGGGACTCAATTATTTAAGCAACAGAAGTCTGTTATACGAGGCCTACGCGCGGACTCTATTATTTAAGCAACAGAGGTCTGTTATACAAGGCCTACACGCCGACTCGATTATTTAAGAACAGACGTCTGTTATACGAGGCCTCCGCGCGGACTCTATTATTTAAGCAACAGAAGTCTGTTATACGAGGTCTATGCGGCGACTCGATTATTTAAGCAACAGAAGTCTGTTAAACGAGGCCTACGCGTGGACTAGATTATTTAACCAACAAAAGTCTGTTATACGAGACCTACGCGCGGACTCAATTATTTAAGCAACAGAAGTCTGTTAAACGAGGGCTATGCGTGGACTCGATTATTTAAGCCACAAGAAGTCTGTTAAACGAAACCTATGCGCGGACTCAATTATTTAAGCAACAGAAGTCTGTTAAACGAGGGCTATGCGTGGACTCGATTATTTAAGCCACAAGAAGTCTGTTAAACGAAACCTATGCGTGGACTCGATTATTTAAGCCACATAAGTTTGCTATACGAGGCCTACGCGCGGACTCGATTATCTAAGCAACAAGAAGTCTGTTAAATGAAGCCTATGCGTGGACTCGATTATTTAAGCAACAAGAAGTCTGTTAAACGAAACCTATGCGTGGACTCGATTATTTTAGCAACAGAAGTCTGTTATGCAAGGCCTACGCGCGGACTCGGATTATTTAAGCAACAGAAGTCTGTTAAACGAGGCCTACGCGCGGACTCGATTATTTAAGCAACAAGAAGTCTGTTAAACGAAACCTATGCGTGGACTCGATTATTTAAGCAACAAGAAGTCTGTTAAACGAAACCTATGCGTGGACTCGATTATTTAAGCCACATAAGTCTGCTATACGAGGCCTACGCGCGGACTCGATTATTTAAGCAACAAGAAGTCTGTTAAACGAAGCCTATGCGTGGACTCGATTATTTAAGCCACGTAAGTCTGCTATACGAGGCCTACGCGCGGACTGGATTATTTAAGCAACAGAAGTCTGTTATACGAGGGCTACACAGACACGTTAATATTTTGTAGGCAAGACATAATTGAAGAGTAATAAAACTAAGACGGTGTTTAAAATTGCGTGAAATTTTTTGGAATAGGTCTTGTTTTGCTTGTATTTCGAGAACAGTTTCGAATTTGTTCGAAAAAAATTCTAAACAGTCTTGGTACAAATGTCAGTTTATAAAAAAAACCTCTAAACCTTTAAGTGTTAGGAGAAATATGTAAACTGAAGAGAAAATTCTGTTCTTTCTAAAGACATTTCGAAATTTTATCCCCGATTAGTTAAATAAAGTCAAATTAATAAATTTCAGGTAGTAGTACAAGAACTGCACGACAAATTGTCCGCAATAAAATCAGTCATTGCTGAAAAGAATAAAGACATACACAAAAAGACAAAGGAGATTCAAAATCTTAAGAAGACAAATGATGCCTTAGAATTGGACATTAAAAAGCAAAACTATGAGATTAAGGAGTTGAAAGAGGCTGTGAAAACTTCTGAGTTGAGAGTAAGACAAACTAGTTAAATAATTATAAAATGTTCTTCATGCTGTGATTTTTTAAAGGAAAAGGAATACGGTAAAAAAGTTAAATACGAAAGCAGTACTCACATGGAAGAGGCGTCAAAGCTTACAAATCAACAGGGTATTCAGTTGGAGAATCATCTGAAATTGATGCAGGAACGTATTCGGAAATTGGGTCGTACCGTTAATGCTGAGGCTCAAAAGTTGTTTTCAAGTGAAGAGAAAAGAGTGAGTAGTAATTAAGCTTCAATGTTATAATTCGAATTAATGTATTTTGTTTTCAGTTTAACGAATTGTTTAAAAAGAAAGCGCGAGTTGAAAACGACAAGCGAAAATTCCTGCAAGCCATCAAAGATTTGGATAAGCAGAAGAAAATCACATTGGAAGTTGCATACAAGCAAGTGTCAAAGGATTTCAGTTCTATTTTCAGAACGCTTCTGCCTGGAGCTGATGCGAAACTAGTGGCGCCACCAAATAAAACTATTTTGGAAGGGTTGGAGGTGAACGCCTGAAAGTTTAATAAGTATAGGGAATTCAATAAAAATATTTTTTTTAAATTTCAGATCAAAGTGTCTTTAGGTGGCGTTTGGAAGGAAAGTTTAACAGAGTTGAGTGGCGGTCAAAGATCGCTAGCTGCATTATCGCTGATTTTAGCTATGCTTCTATTCAAACCAGCACCACTTTATATTCTGGATGAAGTGGACGCAGCTCTTGATTTGTCTCATACACAAAATATTGGTAGTATGTTGAAGGATCACTTCAAAAAATCACAGGTAAAGAGAATGAAAGTCGCCTTTGATTATTTGGGAAATAATTGTTTGTATGTTGTAGTTTATTGTTGTTTCCCTTAAAGATGGTATGTTCAACAATGCAAATGTACTCTTTAGAACAAAGTTTGTAGATGGAGTGTCGACAGTGCAAAGGACAGTACAATAACTTAGACTTAAGTGTATTATAAGTATTTTGAATTTTTTATTGAATATAGTTGTAGTTTTGTATATATTCGAATCATTATTTGTTTGACGGCGGGAGCGTCGTTGTTCTTGGTGATTTCAATGCAAGTACCAATACTTGGAGATAGAAAAAGTACTGGAATTGAGAACTTTATGTTAGCAGTCAATCTTAAACAATTTAATAGAGTACCTAACGCGAATGGTCGATTGCTCGAAATCGTTTTAACTAATTTTGAGTGTTTTGTCACCATGAATAATGTACCTCTCGTTGCTGCTGACATTCATCATCCTTCCTTGATTGTTAATTTTAAGACTTCGCTACCCCCTAGAAATAATTTTTGTGCTAATGAAAATTCTCAGAACCAATTTAATTTTAGAAAAGCAAATTTTCCACTTATGTATGAGTTGATTATAAATGCAGATTGGTCTAACGTATTGGCGAATATGAACGTGAATGATTCTTGTGATGAATTATACCGAATTCTAAATAGTATTTTTAAATTGTGTGTACCTCTGAGAGACAAGCGTAAGAGACGGTTTCCAGTTTATTATAGACACAGCTCCATATATACACAGCTCCATAAAAGCAATTAGCTAAGACCGCAGATGTTGTGATAGAGCTTGCTTAAGAGTAACGATCTTCACATCAAAGAAATTAATATTTTCAATTCCCAGAGAATTGAAATCACTGCAGGCACGCCATAAAGGTGTTCTCGATTCGTAGTTAGTACGAAACTGAGGTATATAAAATAGTTTAGGATGTCTGAAGCGATAGCACGGGATATGAAAATCAATCTGTTGAAGCAAGCGTGGGCAGTCCAAAATACCATTAATTAATTTGAATAGAAACACCTGCGATGCAAAGATACGACGTTTCGAAAGCGACCAAAAGTCAAATCGGACCAGTAAAAGTTGGTGATCTAGACCGCGCGGTGGAAAACGGCCATCAAGCCTAAATGCCTGGACTTTTACAAATTTTCTCTGAACACTCTCAACAGTATTCATGAGTTAGAGTTAAGAGACATTTGGTATTAGTAAAATTTTTTGTGGATCTGATTATAAAACCCAGCATTCTCAATGCATTCATAGTAATTTCAGAGATATGCTGATTAAAGTTTAAATCGCTGTCGACAAAAACACCCAGGTCCCTAATCACTGAACACCTATCTAAAATTCTTCCATTCATATGGTAGTCATGCACTATAGGATGAGCATGCCTAGTGAAAGATATAGTTTTGCATTTGTTAACATTCAGATATAGTTTATTTTCCATACACCAACGATGCAAAAGATTTGCATCTCTCTGCAAGCATGAACAATCATCCGAATTGGAAATAATTCGATACAACTTCATATCATCAGCAAACAGCAAATAATTGCTAGAAATATCAGAACCAATATCGTTTATCAATATGGAAAATAATAGAGGCGCCAAATTGCTCCCCTGGTTGCCGTGAATAAATCAGAACGGTAGCCGTTGTACTCGACATACTGTTGCCTAGTACTTAGATGAGAAAAACGAGATCAGGTCTTCATGGAATCCGACGCAGCGCATCTTATGTTTAAGAATAAAGTGATCCATCCAGGCCTTAGTAAAATCCGTATAGATTGCGTCGACCTGGCAACCCTCTGCTATAGCGGGAAATATTTCTTGTAAGAAAGTGGACATGTTTGTACAGTGGATTAATGTTGAGTATGGTATACCTTGCCCTAAATAAATCCGTCCTGTTTATAAGCTAAAAACTTCAGGGATTTGCGCTGAATTTCTTAAATTATTAATTTATAACATGCAAAGTGGTAATACTTTAGACATAGGTATAAGAAATACATTAGTAATTAAGTGTGTGGCTTTGTGTGTTTGTTTTTTGTGAGTGTGTGTATGCATGTAGAAATTAGGATAAGTGTATAAACCAGCTGAACTCTAGTAGGCAGCTGCACTCTTGCCTTTTCAGTGGCAACTAATGTACGCAATGTATTTTTTGTTGCTAACTGAATAAAGATTATTATTATTATTATAATAGCGATACCACACTACTGAACAGTAGCCTTGAGCGAACAAAAGCATCAGCAACAGCATCTTAAGCACATTAACTCTTTCAAAACATTTACTTGTTGTGACCAGGAAACCATACCTACATCATCAAGGCTTCGCCAACTTTAGTATTAATATGGTTAGAAAAAGAAAAGCCAGCATCGAAGATCAGCCCTAAGCTCTTAACCGCATTATAACGCAACACATTGTTTCCGATCCTGTAGAGGTTCAGGATAGGATCTTTCTTCCAACTTTGCAATTACAGTCAATCTTAAGATCGTCAGCAAAAACCAAATGAGAAGAACTAAATATAAAGATGATGAGTGATGCTCTAATAGAACCAAACATGAAAATACTAAAAAAAACTAATATTTTTCGATTTATTTAATTTTATTAATTACATTACATTTGAAATTACATTTATAAATATGAAACAAAGAATATTATACATATTGTTGCACTTTAAAAATAATGACATATCCCAGGAAACAGCAGATGCTACACTCCCTAAAATTACATTCACAGCAAACATGCACAGATCAAAAGAAATTAGTTTTACAGTAAATATCTAAAGAGGTCCCGCATCTTTTGACGCAAAACGTTACAAGGAAAAGTAACGAGACATGCATCTGCATTTCTTGGGATATTTTAACCAAGACTTTACACTATTTCTGTTTTTTGAATACTTATATAAATATTGACAATCTTCAAATTATAAAAAATTACTACTTAAACTAACAATCACTCAACTTTTACCAATATTTATAATAATAGAATTAAAGATTACGTAAAAAGAAATATCAGATGTATACAAAAAGTATAGCAAAATTAATAATAATCCCAGTTCTTGTGCACTCATAGACTGCTGTTAGCTTTAACATTATCAAGTCGTGAGTCTGTCTAGTAGCATAAATTCTTTGGATAAGTAATAGAAGACCATCACTTTTACACTTGTATTTCAAAAAATAACAATTTAATTTCGGAAAATATAAATTCTAATTCAGAAATATTTTGCTGTTGTTATAGTCTTGAAATTATAATTATAAGTCCAAAACTCAATGTCCACACGCACAGATTTAACAGATTCAATGCCGACTTTTTGAAATACAAAATCCAAAAATGAACCTACCATTCAAATTTCATTCAACTTGACCGTTGAGCAGTGGCGGCTATTGAGGTGTAGTATTCTGAAGTACCACATATTTCTCAATTTATAGTCTGCTTACTAGTATTCTTGCTCCAAAAACTGACATAGCAAAATCGGGAGACAGAAGGCAAAATTATATCGGTAAAAAGATAGATGTATCCGATAAAATAAAAGCTCTTGTGTTTTTACTAATAATAAAAGCTAAATCGGCGAATTAGCCGTTTTTTGTTCCCTGCACTACACCTTTCTTTCAAACACCGACCCGCAACTAACGTTGAGTAAAGTTTTGAATGAGAGTTCCATTTCTGGACGTTTGTTTTTGGATTTACTGATGGGACATGCATATTCATATCTGTGAATGAATTCGATTTAAAAAAAAAAGTCACACCTTTGTACAAAATTTGACTATCCGTTACATTGGGAACGTGGATCTCAAGAAATCCTTGTCTTATATTTTGAAATACAAGTGGAAAAAGTGTAGAAACCAGATTTCTCCGACTATACGCAATGATTTCAATCTACACGTATATCCAATACACCGTCCATACGTATTTAACATTTTTTGGGCATCACAATCGAAATGCACTTACGTCAGACTGTTTTGATGTTTACATTGTACTCTTTATCAACTTTTTCAATGATATTTTTAATTTACTTAAGCAGAATCAATCATAAAACATAATTTTAATGGCCAAAAATACAAAATCGTAATATACCGAATATTCCATTAAGGGTGGACAGGTAGCATATCTCAGGAAATAATAGTCGTAGGACAATGGAAAAAAAATTCTTTTGGGGAAATCGCTGGAAATAGTTTTTTTGTTCCTAACTATACCGCTAGGGGGCGTAATAGATACAGTAATGCGAAAAATGCATTTTTATTGAAAATTTCGCAATATAAGTTAGAAAAATAATACTACCACAGTAATGCTACTGAGATTCGGCATCTTTTTGGTGTATCACTTTTTATTGTGCGGCTTGAAATAAAAGCAGCAGGGAAGGACGAAATTTTACCTATGCTAATGTGTATAACTTTGGTTTGGCTTAACCGAATTTATCAATCTAATTTTTGTTTAAGAACTCAATCCTTGCTGATGAAGAAAAAAAAGATTTCAAATCATAATTGTTTTTTGGGGCTCCGCTAGATGGCGATATTTGCATCGCCTAAGGTTTTTTTGATTTTTCTTTAAAAACTTAAATGGAATGATACAAATATTTTATCAAAAATGAAAAGTAAATTGAATTTGCAACAAAAAAGTCCAAAACTGCACAGGAAAATCTTTATTCGTTTGAGAGTTATGGCCAAAAGAATGTTGTTCACCAAAATTCGTTGAAAAATCATGTATCTTTAATTTTCCGTGATCAAGAATGCCATGGGAAATAAAGAAATAGGTTTACAATTTATTAAACTGATAGTTTAACAAATAAAAATAATGAAAGATCCATCAAAATTACCAAAATGCAGAGCTTTCATAAAATTTGTTAAAAGAGGTAAGTAGATCGAGATACCCATGAAACAAAATTGGGAAGTTTCCATGCATGGAGACAAATAAATAAACGCGAATATGCTGCTAAATACCCTGACGGGAGACACCATAGCAGAAAAGTGTTCCGTCGGTTAGCAGTCTGTTTACGAGAAACGGGAAGTGGAAACTTCCCAATTTTGTTTCAAGGGTATCTAGATCTACCTCTTTTAACAAATTTTATGAAAGCTCTGCATTTTGGTAATTTTAATGGATCTTTCATTATTTTTATTTGTTAAACTATCAGTTTAATAAATTTTAAACCTATTTCTTTATTTCCCATGGCATTTTTGATCACGGAAAATTAAAGATAATGATTTTTCAACGAATTTTGGTGAACAACATTCTTTTGGCCATAACTCTCAAACGAATAAAGATTTTCCTGTGCGGTTTTAGACTTTTTTGTTGCAAATTCAATTTACTTTTCATTTTTGATAAAATATTTGTATAATTCCATTTAAGTTTTTAAAGAAAAATCAAAAAAACCTTAGGCGATGCAAATATCGCCATCTAGAGGAGCCCCAACAAACAATTATGATTTAAAATATTTTTTTTCTTCATCAGCAAGGCTTGAGTTCTTAAACAAAAATTAGATTGATAAATTCTGTTAAGCCAAACCAAAGTTATACACATTAGCATAGGTAAAATTTCGTCCTTCCCTGCTGCCTTTATTTCAAGCCGCACAATAAAAAGTGATATACCATAAAGATGCCGAATCCCAGTAGTATTACTGTGGTAGTATTGTTTTTCTAACTTATATTGCGAAATTTTCAATAAAAATGCATTTTTCGCATTACTGTATCAATTACGCCTCCTAGCGGTATAGTTAGGAACTAAAAAACTATTTCCAGCGATTTCCCATGGTCGATTTGCGTAAAAGATTTTTTTCCCATTGTCCTGAAATATGCTACCTGTCCACCCTTAATGGACTACCCGGTATATAAAGTATTTCCCAAGTTGGAGCTCGACTGATACGATACCTTGCAGTTCGAAAAATCTAGTTTTTTTTGGATTTTTTCCTATGTGATTACTATTCTCAACTAAATCAGCTGTGGGAATCAACAAAATTATTCAATTTTATATTTTGTACCTTAATAATAATTACCAGAGCGCCTCAGTACGCTTCGTACGGAAATTCCTTTATAAAGGGCTACAAATTTAAGGTAAAGTAACGTTAAACAACTCTTAGTATTTTTGCCATCAAGATTGTCTTAATCCCCAAAGCTTCAAACACAAATACTTGGGAAACACTCTGCGCATACATTGTACGCAAAACAAAGCTAAACTTACAGTAAGTAAAAAATAAAACAATATTATTAATTACTGCTACACATTAAGAGCACTTTATCAAGTAGTTAATATTGTTTTCTTCTATTTAAAAAGGACTTATTTTTTTGCGTAAAAAATATATTTGTCATCCAAAAATTTGCAAATTGATGGTGCAATAGAAAAAGCTCTTATTATATTATTACATTATCTATCTAATTAATATTGTGTATATATCAATTATGTTTTTGCTCAATAAAATTCGGTTTCATTATATTTATCAATTAAAAAATATTCTATTCCTAATAGTAATTTTATTTTTTATTTTAAAGAAGGAGTCCATGATAAAGTGGAGTAGAATGATGTATAAGGGAACTAAAAGTCCAGCTCCACGAAACAAATTTAATATTAAATATTACTCAACCATATATGTTTCGGAGCGTCCATCATCAGTGGTTATTTCATTTACGAAAAGCTAGTTGTTATTATAAAAGTCGTGAGAAATGTATCAGTTTCATTGCGCAAAAAAAAAAAGTTTTGTTCTAGTTAAATAAATAATAAATAGATATTGTTAAACAACATTTAAATTGAAATTATAAAATCTTTGAAATAAATCAAATTACTCATCATTCGAGTTTTATTTTTCTTCCATAATAGAGAAGAAGCAAAACTTTAAACCTATTAAGTTACTGCCTTTAGGTTGTAGCAATGCCATTTCGATAACATCTAAATAAAATTTTTGCATTAAACAGATATGATTGGAGGTGGACTTTGATTTCCCTTCTACGTAATTTTATTTTTCGCAGAAAACCAATAATCACTATAACCTAGCAAATTTAAGTTACCTTAAGCTTAGTTTTAGAAATTTAATAAAACCATTTTAATTAATATCATATTTCTGATGAAAATAAAAATGCAAGAAACTATCTCAACCTCGCATCAGCTAAATTTAACCTCATATTAAATTAATTTGGCCGTGTAACCACGGGTTATATTGGAGCAAATTAAATTACAAATAAACTCAAATATATTTTTGAACTCAAAAACAAAAATTATCAAATAAAAAATTTTTTAATACTTAAGTTAACAGAGTGATTTTTTTTTATAAGCGAAATTCGAGCATCCTTGACTAGTTTTACGTAAATATGTGACGGATTAAGCGAGGCAGATCGTTTACTATTTTTTTTTGTCTCTAAATTCTACCACAAATATCTTCAGATTTAACAAATATTAATGAAAATTAAAACCAAAAGTCTCTTATTTATAAAAATGCAAAAAGTTTCTGCAATAATCGCTTAAATCAGTCACTGACTTAGTAGCCCACTAAATTACAATTTCAAATGGAAAGTAAATACTAAATATTTATCCACCGGAACAGCCTTTTAAGGTTTAAATATCAGAATGATGAAGATTCCGTTTGTTTATATGTCCTTTACTACACATTGTACAAACATATGGTTTATTATTGTTATGAGTTAATAAATATGTTTTAACATATGCAATTTTAAATTTGCCCTGGATTTACCTTTATACGAACAACGTTGGCATTCATAAAGATTATGTGTAATTGTGGCCATTAAGGTTTTTTTTTATCAGAATGATTATTCGTTATATGACAATCAAGATTCCGTTTGTTTACTACACATTGTACAAACATATGGTTTATTATTTCTATGAGTTAATAAATGTTGTTTCAAACTACGTTTAATGTGAGTAAAATATGCACAATATAGTTTCTCTAAATCTTTTGATATTTCTTTATGTTTTAACATATGCAATTTTAAATTTGCACTGGATTTACGTTTATACGAACAACGTTGACATTCATAAAGATTATGTGTAATTGTGGCCATTAAGGTTTTTTTATCAGATTGATTATTCGCTATATACCAATGAAGATTCCGTTTCTTCATATGTCCTTTACTACACATTGTACAAACATATGGTTTATTATTGCTTATTGAGTTAATAAATGTCGTTTCAAAGTACTTTTATTGTAAGTAGAATATGAGAAATGTTTACAATAAAGTTTCTCAAAATCTCTTGATATTTCTTTATGTTTTAACATATGCAATTTTAAAGTTGTACTGGATGTACTTTTGTACGAACAATGTTGACATTCATAAAGACTATGTGTTCTTGTGGCCATTAAGGTTTTACTATCAGAATGATTATTCGCTATATGCCAATGAAGATTCCGTTTCTGTGTAAATCCTTTACTACATATTGTACAAACATATGGTTTATTATTTTTATGAGTTAATAAATGTTGTTTCAAACTACGTTTAATGTGAGTAAAATATGCACAATATAGTTTCTCTATATCTTTTGATATTTCTTTATGTTTTAACATATGACATGACAACAACGTTGACATTCATAAAGATTATGTGTAATTGTGGCCATTAAGGTTTTATTATCAGAATGATTATTCGCTATATGACAATCAAGATTCCGTTTGTGCTTTACTACACATTGTACAAACATGTAATTTTCCATTTCTATCAGTTACTACTTGTTTTATCATGTGCCGATTTGAGGCCTCCTGAATTCTACTTGTTTTTACTTCACTCGCGTGTTTATGTTTGTGAAATAAATGGGTAATTTACTCGTTTATGGGCTTTGTACTTCTTCTCACAAATTGTCTTAAATTTACACTGATTGCATGAAAACCATTTTGTATTTCTTTTCATTGACGTTTTGTTGCACTCCTTGGAATTGTTTGCAGTCCAAAAACTCGTTGGAATTCACCAGGCAATTGCCTAGTATATGTGTCTAAAAATGATGGCAGACGTACAAAAGATATAATTTAAGGTAGTCTGCAAAAAGCCTGAAATCTGTATTCCTAAATCGGTCATCATCAACATCATTGGTAAATATAATCAATGACAATGGATTGTGGATAGTCTTGACTGCTACTTGATGAAAATTCATATTAAACTTTTTGAAAAAAACAAATTTTGTGAAAATTATTTAAAACATTTGTTGTTTTCCTCAAAAGGTTGACAATGACAATGGACCAAGGTCCACTCGAATAAAGGAGTATTGTTCTAGATTGAAAATTATTCACTCGTACTACGAGTTGTCATGGTAGCTAAGATTCAATACAATTAAGTAAGCGACCGGAAAGTCCGCTTAAACTATGCTTGGATGGGTGTTTGAGTCCCCAAGCTTCGTACAGGAGAAATTCGAGACATGAATCACATTTTTAGCTCTACAGATTTGTCAACAAGTACAACTGTGGAATTTGGCCGAGAAAGTATCTTGAGAAAATTCAGGAAATGCTTTTGCACCCTCAAAAATTGATTTTTTGGTGCTGAAGTCTTTTTCAATGACTTTAATTTAAAAATGTTACCTGTTTGACAAACAGCTGGTCAGAAAAATCGACTTATTGTAATCAAAGTTTGGAAATCGTGTTATTTCTAGAAATTGTCCTGTGAACTTGCCGTCTCGTCCATTGATTTGACACTGTGGAGATGATTGATTTATTTCTTTTTTCCTGGTCTGATGACGAGAATTTTCAAATAACGGTGGAGAAACATTTTGTGATTTTTTTATGCTCAAAAATCAGCTAAACGTAGTATTAAAACATAATTGACACTTTGTCCAATAAAACATTGTGGATTTCGGTTTGGTATGGACCAAATTTTAAGTAAAACAATTTTCTACAATAACAAGTAGTTTAAGGGTTCACATACGCCATTCGAGTACTGTTCTTGTCCATTTAAATATAATTTTAGTGGGCTACTTCACATTTGAAAATTATAAATAAAAATACAAAAAATCTAGTAAGAAACCTATTATCGGACGTACCTCATTACCATTAAATTATCCAACACCCTTGACCTTTGACTTATTACAAAGTATGATAGTTTGGCGATCGTTGCTTGAAGAACTTGTACGCAACAAAAGCTATCGCAACCATACCCAATGCCAAAACAATGCCACCAACAAAACTGGGTCCATCGAACCGTTTATTGTTATTATGTGGGGACGGTGTGGTACTGCTGATCAACGGTGTTGTTGTTGAGGTACTACTAGGTGACGGTGCCGGTGTTGTGCTGCCATTGTTCTTAGGTGTGGTGGAAGTAGTTGGAGCTTGAGTTGTACCCTTTGTAGTTGTAGGGGCTAAAGTGGTGGTAATTGTTGTTGGCACCGGTTTGGGAGTTGTGGTGGTATTATGGGATGGTGTTACAGCTGGAAAACGATTATAAAATGGTAAAATAAGTAAAACATCTAAACAATTCAAAGTCAGCTTTGCTCTTGATTTATCTTTGCTTTTACGTTTACGTTTTTTGCAGAGGGTTTGAATCTCTCATCTTTTTTGACGGAGGTCTTTCTCAAGAATCTTGTATCCAAGAAATTCCCCATTTTTTGCTAGCTATAATGATGATTCCCTTGTTTTAAAGAATGCTAATACTAACTCTTTACACCCTAATATTTCCTTCACTATAAATTTTGAAAATAGAGGTAAACTTCCATTCTTGAACATGTTGTTTCTGGGGAGTTTGACTTTCAATATTTACAGGAATCCAACCACTTGCTTGCCCGTATAATTTCGCAGCCTTTAACTGCCTCTTTCACATACACTTAGTTGAACTGAATATAAAGAAGCCTGCACCAAACGCTGTGTCTGTCCCACCACATATTCAAGATAACGGAGACAGACTTCAGAACATCGAGAGTTTCTCTTATCTCAGCAGCATTCTCACGGCGAATGCAAATATCGATGATCAAATTCAGCAGGAACTATCGCACAACCTGGGGTGTTCACCATGGCTCTCTCTCTTTATTAACAACTTGTGGGATCTTAAACCTTAACCCTTTGGGGCAATGTGGTTACAGCTGGAAACCACTTACTAAAAATATTTTCTTGAATTGCATAGTGGTTTTGTAGTAGAACCACCCTGCCGGCTACACACCCTGTGCTGCCACCTTTTAGGTAAATACGCAAGTAACGCATACAGGTCATTGAAAATTTATTTGTTCTTGATGCGAATGACGAAAACACGTGGTTGCAGGTGCTCGTAAAGTTTTATTTGTTTTAGTGTACTTTCAAAAACGTTTATGTAAGTATAATTACTTATTATGTTAAATAATTATCTACAAACTACATTTAGTCACTTTCCACAAAAAAATATAGCGTGATAAAAGTGTTATGATATTAGTTAAGGTGGTTTCATTTGATAACCACTTTGTAAGTAAGCTGTTTTATTTTCTATAATGTCATATGACATTATGGATAAAATGACTTCAGAGGAAGCTTATGATATTTTGGCCTCTAATCCATCGACGGAGAGTCAATCTCCGATGATGAAGACCATGATGAAGTAATGGATCTTGATAATGAAGGACTACTTGATCGATGTGCAAAAGTCGTTGAGGAACTTTGTAGTGAATTGGATGAAGAAGACGACATTCCAAAAAATAAACTGTCTGACACGGCAGACAACATCGTTTTTGAAAATAGTGATTCTGAGTATGATATTCCACTTAGTTTGGTAATATGGCAAAAAAGAGAATATTAGCCTTTTACGGAACACGTCCGTGCGAAGAATGTCGATGGTAGGGAAACGTTGATGGCTTGGTTAGGGCTAATACCGACCCACAGGACCGGGGGCGTACATATCTTTCCTCTAACAACTTTAGACCCCAAGTATCAAGAGAAATAAGACGGGATCAAAGCAAACATATGCCTGTTTATGGAACTTCAAGGCGTTGTGGTCATTGCAGTAACAACCCGTAACGTAAATTTATAAAACTGTTTTCCAACATCGTCATCAATATCAGCATTATTTACTTATACCAGTAACTGGAATTGTATTCTTATCAGTTTTTCCAAACAAACACACCTTTCAGTCAAAATAAACTTATCATTATTTATTTATATCTAGTTTACATAATATATGACACTTCCATAATATGCACGTTTAGCAATTTGCAAAATTGGTAAAGCAATTTTACCTTCCCTATTAAAAAAACTCTATTATGATGTCATTTTTAACAGAGAAATTAACTTATAACCCAGACAGAAACGTCCTGACAAAACAAAAATGGCGTTCAAGAAATAGTCCTACATACTATGAGGGATAACGGTTGAAAAATGCAATATTATGCATCAATAAATTACCCCGGCCTTCACTAATTTAACAGTCGAAAAATAATAAAACTAATCTTAAAACGACAAAAGAAGGGACATGTTTCGGAGTCTATCTTAGCTCCATCGTCAGTCTAAAACTCAAGAGTATAAGGTTTAAACAACTAACAAATCAGGTCAATAATAAAAAGCAACAAAAAAAAAAACTGTTTGACAGGAAATAAAAAAAAAATTGGTTTGTATATTTTGTGTTTGGTTCCACCCTCAATCTCAAGAGTTCTTGAATGTAAGTAAAGATGGAAAAACCAGAATAATATTTGATATGATAAGAATTGACATTCAAAAAATAATTTATAACAACTTGAAAATATACAGAAAAAAAGGAAGTTGAACGCTGTTAACTTTCCAACTTCAAAATGAACAAAATTTATAAAATACTAAGACTTACTTGGAGGATTGATTTCGGTAACTGGTATATCAGGATGAGTATGATTGTTCACATCAAACGATAGTGAGTTATTCTTATTTATCAATACCTGCGTTTTATTTAATGCTACATCTGTAAAATAAGAAACATAAATAGGTATTAGAAGAAATATTTTCCTCAAATTTTATGGTAACTGTAGTAGCACCGAGTGCTTAGAGACTTTTCGGGAGACTTCAGAGTGAGAAAGGGTGATTTTGTAACCGTAATCAATAATAATTGACAAAGACAGCGTCGCTGGTGAACAAAAAATAGTCCTGCTGCCGTCAGGCCTATTTTTCCAGTCCTTACACAATTCTGTTTATAAGCATTTGTAAAATCACCAGGTAAGTACCCTAAGGTGTATAGATTCAACTTTATATACCTTACAAATAATATGGTATGGTATGTATAGGTGTTGCTGACAGTTTCTTTAGAAATTAAAAGCACTAGATACTACAGATTACCGTTTTTATTACATATTAATATTACGAAATAAAGAGAAATTTAATATAATGATCGAATGTTTGACGAATAGAAAACAATAATTATATACATACCTTCTCCAAAACACACTCCTTGATGTAAGGCAAGTAAGGTAAACACGACTAAATTCTTCATAATAATTTTCATTTCAAATACCTGAGGTCTATAACTCAATTTAAGAACTAGTTAAATATGTTAGTTTCCACAATTAGCACTCTTCTACGTAATACTACGCTAAAACATAATAGAAATAGGTATTAGAACAGTATTATTTACAGTTTAATTGCAAAATAAACACGACTACCGTATATATATGAAATGAGAGATAGGTACCTATAGTATTAAAATTATTGACTTTTTTGACGTGTTTTTTATTTAGTGTATAATCAATGTTTGTTTTTTGAACAATTTCATTGTTTACAATACCAGCTTGAATAATTTTGAATGCAAATTTGACTAGTGGCTTTGATTTACTTCAATATTATTGAATTACCTTATTTCTTACTTTTTCTTTTCTATTTCTACCTATTAAACGTTTTGTATTTTGAATACAATACAATATACGATAAACACGGTGGGGGAACACTTTACAGATCAGTGGGGGTACGATGTAGGGCTCTTGCACTTGCTTATTATTGCTACTTCTGCGTAAAATAAATTCACAAGACCTCACCACTCACTTATTAAATTACTTAATGACAATGACAACTGAAACTGACATACACATAATTTATACAGAGCTGCCAACACTGTCGACTGACAATTTACAGTACTAACAACCCTAGTATTTAATTTGTCAAAAAAATCGGACTACCTGCGGCGTTGCATGATTAAAATTTTACCACTGCAGCCGTATAATTTCTAGCTAATTCCTGGGAATATTTTCAAAATTATAACTTTTTCTTTAAAATTAGATGTAAATGATCTTCCGATAATAAATATCGTGAATCGTAAGCATTAAATTATAGTTTAAGTTGTTTTGAATTCACGCCATTCAGCGATTAAAACCGTGGTTATGATGCGAGCTATAATATGTCCAGGGTCATATTATCATTGTCTTTATAAACAAAGACAATGGTTATATCATTGTCTTTGTTATAAAAACAATGACAATGGTGAAACCGGCACTAACCAGGGTGGCGTGAATGCAAAAAGTTAAACCGGTTATAATCGGTCATGACGTGAATTCGACTTAGAATTCTGGTCATTTGGTCATATACCAAATGGTGTTGTGTAACCAGCATTACATAAAAAGTTTGGTTTGAAACCGATTAGGATACTTTGATATCTACCTGGCATATTGTAATAATCAAATATTGAGAATTTTGTGAATTCAGAATTATCTAATAAGACAATATTTGAATAAGTAGTTACTCGGTTAATTATATTGGTTACATCCTTGATATTTCAAATGATGCTATTATTGACAGTAATGACTGACTGTCAATCAGCTGTTGTCAAATTCTTATGTCAAAATATTCAATAATAATTATTGTTTATTTTATTTAATGCAAATCAATTTTTATAAATTAGATCTAAAAAATGAGTACAACAGATGAACGTGCAGTTTATGCTAAACTTGAGGCTCTAAAAGAGATACGGTACTATTTTTACACCCTATAAATCACTAAATAAACTAAACAATTCCTAATTGTAGAAGTAAAACTATTCAATTAGAAAAATTAAAAGCTCGTCTGGTATACGAAATTGAATCACAGGATCAAGAAGAAAAATGTCTGTCCGAATACAAACAAGAGATGGACTTGTTATTGCAAGAGAAAATGTCTCATGTCGAAGAACTAAGACAGATTCATGCAGATATAAATTCTGTAAGTATTAACATTCATACGAAGCACTAATTCTGTTCATCTGTTTATTGAATGTTTTTACCTTTCCAGATGGAGAGCGTTATAAAACAAGCAGAAGAAAGCCGATCAAGAGCTATGAACTCTGCATTAAGATTACATGAAGAATATTTACCCCTTAAAGGTGAAATAGATCGTATGAGGCGAGATTGTTTAGGTCTAGAACGTTTACCTGACTTGCATGAGGAGGAGGGAACAAGTATAACCCCTGAGTAAGTAGATAAGATATGGAAGTTCGCAGATTATTCTACTTTATTTATTTTTTTTAGAAAGTTCTCACAACTTTACAATACAAACAAGTCCCAATCCAACTTGTTCAGTAAGACAAGTGATTGGACACGTCCTTTAGCGCCTGGTGACAGTACTATTAGCTCATTGGCACCGCCGTTACCGCCCACTTTCTTGCCACCACCGAATCCGTTGCGACTGGTGACGAACAAACCGGATCCGAGCAGATCAAATGCGCTAGCGCCACAGTCGCATGGACCACCTGCGCCCACATTCAGGTCGGATCTTGGTTTGAGGTGCCCTTATTTATTTCCTTTAATTATTATAAATTATAACATAACTCTAAGCGCTCAAAATATTAGAGCTGAAGTGGTTTTTATCTGAGATATGGTGGTCAAGCTGCATTTAAGCAGAAGACTAACAGAAGAACAGTTTTATCATTATATCGTCACTTAAACTATGGACTCTGGCTCTTTTCCAGATATCAGGAAAGAATCTCCAACATTAAGAGCCTTATATAGTTGTAGGTTTGGAAAAAATAAGTAGGTAAACTTTTGTTTTAGACAACAACCGCCACCAATGAAGTCCTGCCTAAGTTGTCATCAGCAGATTCACCGAAATGCACCGATATGTCCACTGTGCAAGGCCAAGTCGCGGTCTCGCAATCCGAAAAAACCTAAAAAGAAGGATCACTAAGTGTATTTGATTATTATGTAATATGAACTATATAAGTACTTAAGTAATGGAATCTCTCAACTATTTATTTTATAATTTCGAGATAGGATAGAAAAGAGATATATATAATTATTGTAATATCTAATCGGTGTGCCAGTTGCTAATTATTATGATGATGTAGGTTTTGTTTAATATTTTTTTGGATTTCGTACTAAAATTTCAGAATTTTGCTAATTTATAAAATGCCAATTTTATTAGGTAATTTATTTAAGATCGTATAAACAGAGGATGATTAGTTAGTGTCGAATTTGTGTCAATTATTAGAAGGAGACTTGATGGATTTGTTGAACATGAAATTAAGTTTTGTATTGAATTTTGTTGGTAATGAACAAAAAAAAATGTCCAGTAAACATGTAATGTAATAAATAAAAGTGGTGTTTTATATAGTTTTGCGTTTTTTTAAGTATTGAAAAAGATTGGCTCACTTGGAGCACGAAATAAAGTGTTTTTATCGGCGACCTAAAATATGTCATTATATAATAATAAATGACTTTATTGGCATAAATCACATACATTCAAAAATGGAAGAACAAATAAACTAAAAAACAAAAATCAGATGTCAAAAGGCGCAAGCTCCGCAAAGCTGATTTTCAGGAAGGGCCCTTAATACATTATCAATATTCTAACAAATATCTAAAACGAAAACACTAAACATAATAATACAATAATAATGGAATAATAATAATATAAAGGTTACAATTTCCAACATAAGTAAACACACCTCAAACATCAGACTCAATGAGTGTCATCTGCTCTTGAAATAATTTATCATACAAACAATTTTTAAACTTAGACAGTGATAATGTTTTCATCTCCAAAGACATCTCATTATAGAATTTAGCTATATTGTAACTGAAAGACCTCTGATACATGGCAGTTCTGTGTTGAGGAATGGTAATAATATTGTGTCTGACATTTACATTATGTATGTCAGTCCGGAAAGTTATTCTTCTATACAAGTAAGGCGGAGTCTTCAACAAAATAATCCTGTGGTATAGAAACACAGAGTGCAATGTTCTTCTGTTAATCATATTAAGCCACTTTATGGTTGATAAGGTATGAGATATTCTGTCAAACTTCCGTATTCCAAAAACCAATCGTAAGCATGAGTTCTGAAGTCGTTGGACACGCGCCGAGTCAACCCGCAAGAGACACGGACCGCGGCGTAGACGTAATCACAGAAGTTGATATGCGACAGCACCAGTGATTCACACAACAACTTTCTTAGGCCAAATGAAAGTAATTTCCTAGTGGCATAGATACTCTTAAGGTTGGCATAGCCAATTTGAGGCTTTGATGTTATATGCTGAGTAAATCTAAGCCCATTGTCAATAATTAGTCCCAAGCTCTTGGCATGATCGTAGATTTGAATGGCCACACCATCCAGTGACAAGCGCATGGCAGATTCAACAGGGAGTCCAAAAAACAAAGCTGTTGATTTTGAAGGATTAACAACAAGGTCATGGCGCTTTGAAAGATCCACCAGGGCCCCCAGATCACGGTTTATCCGCGCTTCTGCAATGGTCAGCTCCCCTCTCTTATTATATGATCAAAACTTGAAACTTTAAGGCATGCCTGTCGGTACATAGATTCAAGACTGCCGCTAAAAAAGTGGTAATTAATATCTACTTTATATAAGTTAGTTATTATTATTATTATTTTTTTTTATAGAGGAAATGCTTTTAAGCACGACCACCTGTTATTCGCAGGTGAGTGTGGCGACTCAAGCTTGGGAAGGTGTCCCAGCTAATACCCACTAAAACCTCTCCGGTGAAAGGAGCTATCTGATCGCAGATTTCTGGAGGGAAGACTTCTATTCCTCCAGGGACTCTCAGGACCAAGCCACCCTCCCAATGAATCGGAGAAATCACCGGTCTTGGAGCACCGATTGCTTTCCTCACTCTCCACAGAGTCCTGTCCTGCGTGGACAAGTCCTCCGTGAAAAGACTCCATTGTAGTCCTCTGTGTTCTTTCAGACCGTCCCGAACATCCTGGCTGACACGGTTGTAAAGTCTTCTGTGCTCAGGTGCCTGTACCTTTTCCGGAGTCGATGTTTCTGCCGGATCTTCCTCTTCAACTCCTCTGGGATGTCTTTGATGTTTTCAAGAACCCTTCTTCATTATATTATTAGTATTGCCATTGTCTTTATAAGGATAGTCTGTCAGCGCTATGTACCGGCAGGTGCTGGACTCTGGTGGCCAAACTTTGAATAGGTTAAGCAGGGTTGCAGTTAAAAGGCGCTTCAATATACTAACCTGACGGGACTGTGGTGGCACATAAATTAAAAATTAACCCATCATGATGATATTTGGAAGGGAACGTAACAATTGGGCAATAAAATTATGATTGAGAAACCAATATTACCACCTGTTGACAGCGCACGTAATTTGGGGTTAATACAAAGCACGTTAATTGCTGTTTAAAAAAACACCTTACACGTAAAATGAAACAAGCACTTGCTGAGTCGCTTGTGCTGAGCCAATTCAACTTTTGTGGACACCACGTACGCTCCTTGCATTACTAAATTTGATTCCAATAGGATACAGAACGCTTGTTGGAGTTTTGGGGATGGAATACGAAAAGTACGATCCTGTTTGGTTTAAGCTGAAGGACACTCCTTGTCCTTGTTTCATAACATTATTATAAATAATAAACCTATATCTGTCAGAAAAAAATAAGATCAGTCCTGTACTGATGTTGATGATTTTAATTTGAGACACAAAGGGTTGATCTCTCCACCACTGTATAAAACAGTTTCTCACATATTAATAACGTGTTTGGCTTATAGTGAGAGTGGAAGAATGGCATTAAGCCAAATCTCTTAACCTTTATGTAAAATGTACAATGTATTGTTTTTGATTTGATTTGTATTTTTCTTTTTTGCATAATAAATAAATACTTTTATTTTTATTGTAGAATATTTCGGTTGAAAGGAAACTGAAGCCTGCTCTACTCATACAATAATTGAATACCCAAGTACAGTTTGTGTGGCTTGTTGAATGTATGTTGCTCTGGATCAAGGATGGTGTCGCAAGGGGTTGAATTTAAATCATTCTTAAAATGCTTCATACTCCTTTTAATATACGTTAATTAAGTTGCATATAGAAAGTTGCACATGTTTGTTCCAGTTGTTTCTCTGAATTGAATATTGGCAAGTTCATTTCAGTCGTAAACTTCTTGAAATTTATTAAGTATGTCAGAGGGCCCCCCACAAGATCATTTTTGAGAGCATTGGGGTGTTTTTAATTTACAACTTTGTTTGTGCACAACTGTAATTACGTTAAACATCAGTAGTTTTCACTCACTTAACTTAATGTGCATTCCATCTAGAGGATAACTTGACAATTAATTGAGAAAGTTTACTTAGGTAGTCGTTTGCCATTCCGCTAAACTCACTTAATTATTTAAAATTGTCCATTATTAATTCGTAATCACTTTTGAATTATTATTATAGTACCGAAATATACCTAAGATTCTACAATCAAATTTCTACAGCGTACACGCTCAGATAATAATTTGACAGTTTCTCTCTACATCTAAAATACTCAACATTGACATGTGAGCCTGTCACATAAGTTTATATGATCTGAGTTTGTCAAAGGATAACGCCTATTGTACGTCAAAAAATACTCCCATTAATTACTGTCAGTTCATAATAGTAATAATTAATTATTAAAAGTTCTTTTGGTTTAATATTGTAGTATGAAGAGGCAGGCGGAAAACGGTTGTAAGCACCACTGGCGGTAAAGCCGCTGCAGCCCTTCGCTGTATAGCTGCCCTCGCTCGCTTCGCTCACTCGTGCGGCGGGCTGCAACGAATGCTTTACCGCCTTTTATACTTAATATACTATTTGTGCTTATTTAAAGGGCCAAATTAAAATCAAGTTATATCCAGTCCGAGAATAAAACCAACAACGTTTACTGCATTAATTTTTATTTGCTATTTAACATAAAAAAATAAATAAAACTTTAATCACAATTAAGAAGTACATAAAACACTAAGCAACTGTATTCAATGCCACACTAATATTACACTGTCTTTATTATTTCGAATGCAGAATAATGCAATCAATGAAAATCAACAAAATAAAGAAAACCTTATTATTCTTATTTTTTTTTATTAGGTACGTACTAACTACAAATTATTTTCAATATCAAAATGAGGCTGCAAATTGTTTTTTTACAAATAAATAAGTTTTATTTCCGAGGAAGAAAGCGTTTTACACTAAAATAAAAATTAAAAACAAATTGTAAGTATGTCGGATTTTGAAAAACAAAAATTCGTTCTAAAATAATGCATCGCATTATAAAAACACTCCAAAACCGAAGGTCTGTTTCATAGCGTCCCAATAGTACCGGTCCCAATTCGTTTTAGTTACTTCCGCTTCCCCTACAGGTACCCCAACTTGCTCCAGAATCACTTCGGTATGGTCATTCTGAGAACAAAAAAAAGTTCCCTTCTATAAACAATAATTCAAAAGTCGGAAAGTTTACAACGTTTACGTCAGCGTACCCTCAATATCTGGATTTTCCAAACATTCTTTTACAACGCTAAAGTAAGATATCAAGCATGTGCATATAAAAACGCTTACCTTTTGGTTCAAATGTAGTGTGACAGTGGAATAATGCCCTTCAGGCCACTGTTTGTAACGCCACTCTTGAACTATTTTCTTGTTCGGTACCAATTCGGTAAATCTGCCAACGATATTGCCGCCAAACAATTGGAATTTGCCGAATTTGAATGGTTCAAGTAGAACACGACCTCTCGTGAATGCTGTCACCATTTCAATCTTGGTCATTGCATTGTAGAATTCTTCAGCGGTACAACAAAATTTGTTGGTTTGTTTTATCGATGTGCAATCAACTTTGACACCTAAAAGGGGCACAAATTTAATCCACCTAATTCTAAATGAATCAAAAAAAACTCACCCAGATTCTTGGCTTGAGAAACAATCGGTTCCATATTGATCTTTTTATTGAATCCACTGGTCAAGTTTTTAATTTGATCTGGTTTAACTTCTTCACCTTTCTTCGGTAAAATCATGCCTTTAGAGAATTCTTCTCTCAAATTAGAAATATACTTTCCCAATTGCTTTCTAATTAATTCTCTGCCGTCTCTATACATAATTTCTTTGAGTTTCTCCGATTCTTCATTCACTTTACTTATGGCTATTTGAATCTAAACGATGAAGAAATTAATTTATTTTACTGGATAATTTCTTACAATTTTTACTTACATCCAATTCTTTAACATCATTCTCCTCAGATAAATTAGTAACAGACGCAGTACCACTATGATCCTTATCAGAACCTTTCAATTTACCTTTCCAATTCATTGTCAGATCCCATTCATAGAAAAATATTAGTTTGCTTTTGCGGTTATTCACAGATGCTTCACCAGTACATTTCTCAACACCAGATATTATAATATCTGCATTATCACTATTTTCTACTTTAATGTTATTAAATAGTTCTTTAATACGTTCTTGTGACCACGGACTAGCGTTCTTCTCTGTCCAATGCCAGTTGTTTACGTTTGTAGCGTCTGGACGTTCTTCTACAATCCATCTCGGATCACCTTCACCCCATTTAGCCATTTTAGTAAGGTAAACACGTGAAAAATTAATTAACCTGGATTAAAACATATTTTAGACAGTGATAAATTGTTTTAATTTATGTAATACCTACTATCTTCTTGAAAATACTGGATTTAGGGTTACTGTTATCGCTGTGATTGCTTTGTGGTTCTACGTAATAGTTTCTGAAACTTGTCTTATACAATTTCTAGAACTTTTCTAGAAAATCCTTTTTAATATTGTGATTTCAGGTTCAGATTCGAGCGCCTCATTCCGTCACTGAATTATGAAATGTCAATTGCCTTTTGCCTTGCAAATAATTTAATCAATTATTCAATATTAAGAGACAGGAGTCAGCTGTTATTATGCGTATGCTTTTACGTAAATATCAGCAATTTTCACTCACCGGTCTGTCACGCATGTTCCTTTTACAAATTTGATTCACAATTAACTGAGAAATTAATTTCAAAATATTTCAGAGCCACTGTTAATTTTGACAATTTACTGTTCCTATTATGGAAAATACAACTGAGTTGAGTGGTAGGTGATCATGTCTTATCAGCCCAACTGAGACTGTAGAAGTATAACATCTTGTATTTGCATCTCGGAATCGTGTTGGAATCAGTGTTGCCATACGCCCATGATGAAATTACATTACATGCCGAGAGTTACTGTTAAAATTAGTTTCTTTCAGAAATTCAGAAGCAATGAATTTATACCAGAAATTAATCAAATTTATATTTAATAAAGGAACCTATACCTAAATTATTGATTAACAACTTTATATTATACAGTTGCCACAGCATAAAGTTTGTATGATTGGTTCACTAATATCACGTGGTATCGGCCGCCATGAATAGGCTCACTTTTTGTTTGTTAAGTTTTTTCTCCATTGCGTTTTTATGGCAGTATTCGGTTGTTACAAGTTTTTGTACAAATTTTGGTGTTAATACTTATATTTATAAACATTATTGATTGAAAACATATTAATAGTGATTGTTTTAAGACTATAATTGATATTTTTAAAGGCTGTTTAAAACAGTGGTTTTGCTGTGAAAGTAAGTATGTACCAGTCGCGTAGTGATGTATTATTTGGCTTAGCGTTACAGAATCAGCCATATATTTATTAGTTATATTAATGCCTAGAAATAATGTTCACTCATAAATGTATTTCTGCGGCTCATAAAACCCGTTTGGACTCATTTGGCAAATCGATTAAAATATGATATATAACATTTAAAGCTGACATATAAGAACTTGCCTTTATTCCAATTATTTGTATCAAAAAATGATACATCCATAATCAGCAACACATTTATCACGCTTCAAATTCAATACAATCGGAGCACTTTTCTCAACAAAATTTAGTTACACATTTTATAAAAGGCCTCTACTTTAAAATTATGCACTTCAAAATATTTTAAAAGCGATAAAAGCCTTTAAAATATTGAAATTCAGTTACATTGAATCAAATGTAAACAAGCCTTTTTATGTCGGATGGGCGGGGCTAATACATTATTGTCATCACTGTCCTGTATAGAGTCACTGTACACCGCCCCCTATTATTGGGTATACCAACATGCGATGTTTAGTGCGCTACACATTAAAATTTGCGTGAACTGCAATCAATAACGACTTTAATCGAGACGGCACTGCAGATTACGCGAATTCGACTGTGTACCGCACTTAACGTTGTATATTACGATTGGTATACTCAATAATAGGGGGCGCCACATGTAAAGTTGCATGATTATATTATTACTCTGTGTTAGGGACAATTTGGACTCAAAAGATTCAGGCCACTACTTAGAGACTGCTCTATTTCGAAATTTCCAGATATTTATGTCTTAATAAATGGTTATCCCTGGTTTACTTCAGCTTCTCTACCATACATATTATAAAATATCTAGTTTTGTTGACAATATTTTATAGCTACCGTCGAATACATCTTATAGCGCAGCTATGTCTGGAAGTATGGGATATAAAGTTTTTTATTTAGCTGTATAATATTATACCATATTATATCTACACCAATAAATTTTTAAAGTTGCTTTACACTCAATAGAATATAAACTTGTCTACTTACTCCACCGCAACTCCAAATGGATTGGAAGTTTCCTAGCTGTAACTGTAAACATTATTATGACCTACCTACTCTACTCAACATATATACCTATAGGTAGGTGAATCTGTGAGTCTGTGCTTTGAAAATATATGATATGAAAAAGCTGACATCTGACATCTAACAAATATAATGTTAAGACCTTGGTTTAGCACTTTTCAATAAAATGTGTTTTACAAATGCCATGGTCAGGACCGTACTATTAGTTTTTAAATTAAAAGCATCCTAATCAGCACAGGTATATGCTAATATCGACTTTATTTCTACCTGGAGGGTTACAGAAATCTCGTTATTGGACAGTTGACTTCTATGGCTTATTTTCCAGAGTTGGGCTTAAAATATTCTGGTGTTTTGTCAATCCGTTTGCAGATTATTTTCACGATTTCTTTTTGTCGTTTAGGTCTTAGTGTGATGATTTTAGCAATGTTATAGAAACTGAAATAATTTCATAATATTTATAATTTAACGCCTTGGCGTTATTATTTGTATTTTAAAATTGACAATTAAAAAAAAATATTTGTCCCTCTGTTTGAGATGCATTCCATACCCCTTTAACATCAAACAATTCTTTTTGTGAACCTTCTAAGAGTCATTAAGAAAATGTGCAAACCCTGTAAATAATAGTAGAAAATGACGTTGTCAAGAATAGACGTTCTCTTGTTCTTCTATTCTCATAGTTCTCTATAGGTGTAGATATACATATATTAAAATAATAGAGGAGCGCGCGACAATAATACGTTATAATGAATGTTATCTATGGTCTTTTGTTGGAAATGAATTTGCACAAGTAGGCCTCGAAAAGGCCCTAAATAGAACGCTGGAGAGCATCATACAGCTACGTGGGGAAAAATCTCCTACAGTAATATCAACGATTTTTAGCTCTCCATATCATATATGTAATATTATATAATATATGGAGAAGGAGATTATTAGTTTCATGATAAATTTGTTTATTTAATTTCACCGGAAATACTTGTTTTAAAAAAATGTCTGTCTGCCTCCCCGTCTGGCTGTCTTTATCCACGAAAACGCAAAAACCACTTAACAGATTTTAACCAAATTTGGTACAAGAATACTATTGGGCAAACTGTCTTAAAACTCTCACTGTCAACAAGCTACTGAATCGATTTCTGAGCTATCGCGCATTTCACATTAGCAAATCTCGATATGTATGAATATGTAAAAAGCACCATCTAGTAGTCGTTTTTGGAATATATAACAACTGACTTTTATAATTTGGTCGCATACAGCTTTTGAAGTGAATTCTTTTCACTATAGGATTCCCTGGATTTCAAATTATGGAGCTAATTTGGACTCCCTTTGGTCTAAAACGATATCTTGGAAAATTCAATCGCAGTTTCTTGAAAGACGTCTACAATTTAAGAAAAAGTAAGTACACTTTCGAAATTAGTTAATTTTATTTAGGACTACATGGTTGTGAGAGGGACTTAATTTGCATAATAGTTGGTTTTATACCTTCAATGGGGTTGGAATATTCGAAGAGAAGGAAGAATACTTTAGAACCGAAAAATTTAAAGGACTCAAGAAGAAGCGCGTTTCATTTTGCCCATTAGTGAGCGCATTATAGGTCCTCTCCTACAAAATGTACGCAATATAATAACAGATAATCAAACTGATTTATTCAATATGAATTTACGCTAAAATCCTTGGAAAATTTGGTTTATAAGGCAAAGGTTTCTCCCAATTTGATATTACTTTTTCCAAGAATGCATGTAGTCTACGAGCACTAGATATTTATGACAAAGATATGTCTTTCTGTTTGATTCTTTTTCTAGTTCTCAGAAAGCTTTTAAAATCCTGGTTCACAAATTGTTAGCTGAAGTTCATCAGATTATAAATTTTACAAATTACTGCCTGCGGAGCTTTTAACAGTTTCTCTATATCAATTTTGCCTGGAAGGCGTCTGATTTTTTACAGACTTTTGCCTGTTTGATTCGTGCTCTAGTTCTCAGAAAGCTTTTCAAATCCTGCTTCACAAATTGCTAGTTGAAGTTCATAATATTATAATTTTTCCAAATTACGGCCTGCGGAGATTTTAACAGTTTCTCTACTTCAATTTTGCCTGCAAAGCTTTTGATTTTTTTAAAAACTTTTGCCTGTTTGATTCTTGCTCTAGTTCAGAGAAAGCTTTTCATATCCTGCTTCACAAATTGCTAGCTTAAGTTCATAATATTATAAATTTTCCAAATTACTGCCTGCGGACCTTTTAACAGTTTCTCTACATCAATTTTGCCTGCAAAGCTCTGATTTTATACAAATTTTTGCGCGCTGTACTTTTTTGAATCTGTCTCCGGTTCAAAGAAAGCTTTTCAAATCCTGCTTCACAAATTGCTAGTTGAAGTTCATAATATTATAATTTTTCCAAATTACGGCCTGCGGAGATTTTAACAGTTTCTCTACTTCAATTTTGCCTGCAAAGCTTTTGATTTTTTTAAAAACTTTTGCCTGTTTGATTCTTGCTCTAGTTCACAGAAAGCTTTTCAAATCCTGCTTCACAAAATGCTAGCTAAAGTTCATAATATTATAAATTTTCCAAAATACTGCCTGCGGAGCTTTTAACAGTTTTCCAACATCAATTTTGCCTGCAAACCGTCTGATTTTTTTACAAATTTTTGCAAGCAATTTATTAATTAATTGTTATGATCTGAAAAAGAGAATAATAAAACTAAATTAGTACATCTCAAAAGACTTTTCCATTACTTACCGCATTGTGAAAAAAAAAACAAATAAAAAATAATTTTTTTCAAGAAAAAATGTCTCAATTTAAATTAGGAAAAACAAAAGCACTCTAAAATTGAAAAAAACGTTCATGTTTAACTCTGTTAAGTTCTGTTTAAGCGTTTTCTTCTTTTTTCTCATACCAAGTCAGAAAATTATCTACAAATTAGAACACATGACAATACAAAATGTTGATAACCATGGTGTTAATTAAATTGACATAAAATTAACACAATAATAAAAGGAATATGCATATGAATAATATGTGTTTCAAATAGTATCAAATATGCAAGGTTAACGAATTTGAAACCAATTGTAAAGACTAAAGCTAGAAGAGAATTGGATACAAATGTTGTAAAATTAGCTTTGTTGTTAATTACACAAGACATTTTTTTCCGTGCAGGTAGTATACCTATCTGTTTGTTATTATTAAGAGTCTGTCTAAGCAACAGTCATAATACTATGTGTAGAGATACATAGACACATGTAAAGCGTTTATGAATAGTTGTGTTACATTTTATGATAACTGGGTCTAAATAGAAAATGGAACAAACCATTTCGAAGAAGGCGACGACATATCAAAAAGCAAAGTGTCAACATGTTAACAATGGAAGCAGCGTATTCTGCTACTCGTATCATAATATTATACAGGCTGTTCATCGTATGTGCAAAAATAATTTGCGCTGAATCAGATGATTTTCTTGGTCGATATTGGCGAATTTGAGGATCCAAGTGATGGTTCTCTTATAGAAAATTGTATTGGACTCATATGTTTCTAAATTCTGACCATCCAGTATATAAATTTGCCAAAATAATATGTTCCTATGTAGTTTCAGGTGAAGCAGAAGTTTTTAGTGTGACTCTTTTTAATAAAATCAAAAATAAGAGAGTTTTTCCTCTTGGGAAGTAAATCCGTGGACACACTGTATCTATACACCTGAAAGGTGCCGTTGATAATCGTTTTTCTTGACTAACTTTTATTATATAGATAACAAAAATTGTATATAATATATGATGAAGACAAGTACAAGGACATAGTGCTCCTGAAACTAATTTAGTTTTTTTAGTTTACCAGGGGCCGAGTAAGTTCTAGACCCTATAATGCTTAAATTTTCCACACCCTGTATACCTACTAAAGATTTAAAAAATTAATCTGAATAGCCTGTACGTTCAACTATAAAAACTAGTCTTGTTTGCTGTCGAACAAATGAACCATTTTTGAGAAAAAATAAATAAAATATGAAGTGATGAGAGGCGAGGCTTGTGGCAAAATTGATTTAGAGAAAGTGTTAAAACTCTCTATAGTTTGAATACGTGATAAAATCTATAAAAACCGACATTCTTAAAGCAGCAATAAATGATGAAGCCCCATTTGAAAAACTTTCTTTGAACCGGAGACAGAACCAAAAAAGTAGGTACAGCGCGCAAAAATTTGTAAAAAAATCAGACGCTTAATTGATGTAGAGAAACTGTAAAAAGCTCCGCAGGCAGTAATTTGGAAAATTTATGATATTATGAACTTTAGCTAGCAATTTGTGAAGCAGGATTTGAAAAGCTTTCTGTGAAATAGAGAAAGAATGAAACAGGCAAAAGTTTTTAAAAAAATCAGACGCTTTGCAGGCAAAATTGAAGTAGAGAAACTGTTAAAATCTCCGCAGGCCGTAATTTGGAAAAATTATAATATTATGAACTTCAACTAGGAATTTGTGAAGCAGGATTTGAAATCTTTCTTTGAACTAGAGAAAGAATCAAACAGGCAAAAGTTTTTAAAAAAATCAGACGCTTTGCAGGCAAAATTGATGTAGAGAAACAGTTAAAAGCTCCGCAGGCCGTAATTTGGAAAAATTATAATATTATGCACTTTACCTAGCAATTTGTGAAGCAGGATTTGAAAAGCTTTCTGAGAACTAGAGAAAGAATCAAACAGGCAAAAGTTTGTACAAAATCAGACGTTTTGCAGGCTAATTTGTGGCAAAATTGATGTAGAAAAATTGTTAAAAGCATTCTACACGATAGCGACGTGACGAAAGCTATAAAAGGTCACATTTTTTGAAGCAGCAATAAATTGTGAAGCAGGATTTGAAACGTTTTCTTTGAACCAAAGCGTTCTTGAAGTTTTAATAAAGAGGGTTGTTCTTCGGATGAGATTCATTCTCAAATGAAAACAGAATTGAAATAATTCTTGTTCCAGCAACCAGAATACAAATACCTGTTGCAACATCGAATCCCACCATATTTCAAATTGAAAATAATGAAAAAACAAAAGAGAGAACTAATCTCTCATTAGTTATCTATATGCTATGCAATTAAGTATATATTTCTCCTCTCCCGGTGCCCTATATATTTGTTTATAAACAACAATCCTCCTTTTTCTCTTTCCCGGTCTGGAGCACTCCGTTTTTCGGGCTCCCGTATGCGTGCTGGATGCTCTTTCCCCAAAATCAATGCCGCCCATGCGCCTACTCTTGGCGTAAGTGTGTGTGTGTGTGGAATATCCTGTGGGGTAAAAGGGGTGGTCCAAATGCGGCATTGTCGGTTTGTGATAATCATCACCTTTAAGGGAATATTGCCGAGTTCAATTCAACGTAATTTATATTTTTTATTGAAAATATTCTTCCATTGCAGCAGTCGTGCTTTTTTTTTGGTAGGGATCGTTTTGGACACTGAATTATGAGACGTTTTGCTTTACTAAGTTGTTATTATTGTCGAATTTATGCGTGACTTTTGGTGCTCACTGTATATCAATCTTATCACTGATGATGAGAGCTTAAGCATTTGAAACATGGCTGGTTTTGGTTTATTTTGAAGTCATCCATAACGAAGAGGAGTGGTAAATCAAACGAGGACTGCTGCACAAAAATGTTTATGTCTATGTTCAGTTCATAGGGATGGGATTAATGCCAGACGTTTCGAAAATACGATTGCATCATCAGTGGCATGACATACAAATTTATGTGTTTATAGTGATGAATTTGTTCAACTTAGACATGGAATAAAAACTAAATAAAATAAAAATTCTTAATTATAATTTGATAATCATAAATTTGTATTACACATATCGAGAGGAAATTTTAGATTTAGTTTAAGTAAAGCCAAAGAAAAAACTAAAATACAAATTTATGATTGTCAAATTATTTTTAAGAATTGTTATTTTATTCAGTTTCGTTTAATAACAAACAAAATCATCAGTATAATTACGTAAGTTTGTATGTCATGCCACTGATGATCCTATAGTCTTTCCGAAACATGTTTAGGATTAATCCCATCCCTATGTCGAGCAATTAAAGAAAACAATAAAAGGTGTGTCAAGTGACTAAAAATATCTTTAAAATGAGATATCACTCGACCTACTTTTCCTATTACCTATTTAGATTCTGTGGATGACATCGAAGGGGGTACCGTATTACAAAAAAAATCAAATTATGCCAAAAAATTTCGGAATTGAAAATATTTAAAGAAATAGGGGAAGGAAGAGGAGTCCAATCTCTAAAGATCCTTTTGCCTTAGGTACAGGCGAAAAGCGCTTAATGCTCTTTGAGTGGGGATTTCAGTAGTCCACATGTCCATACAATTAGAAAGCCGAAAGTATTGCCTAACCTGCAGAATCCAATTGTACCATAAGTCAGCATCGTCACAGTTACTCAAAGCCAATAGTCTCAGGTAGCATATCTTGGGCAGACGAATATCACTCATTCTTTTGAGTTTAGTTAGCCAAGAAAGAGCTGATTTCAATATGAAATAGCTAAGGGCGATTGAGTCAGTTTCGAGACGAACGATATAGTCTGGAGTATTTCGGGGCAAACTTAAAAGTCTTTTAAAGAAACTGACCTGCGCACGCTCGATCAAGTTATCGTACCTCAATCCCCATACACCTACAGCATACGTCAGTGAGTTTACAACTATGCTCTCGTACAATTTTACTCTCGAGTCCCAGGAGTTCAACTTGGAACGGGCCATAACATCGATTTCAGAACTCACAGTCTGTCTACACTTCGCCACAGCATTATTTGACATTTCGTAAAATAGCGAAGATGAAGAGAAGTCAACACCCAGGTATGTGTAATTTTTTACGATTTCGAGTGGCATAGAATCAAAATAAAATTTATAGTTATGGTAATGTCCCCCTCTGCCAAATATCACAATCTTCGTCTTCGATGTATTGACTGTGAGGGAGTTGGCATTCGTGTACTGTTGTAAAGCTTTTAGTTTTCTATTCATATCAGTTTGTGAGTCGCTCAATATAACGAGATAATAATAATTTAATTTTATGTATATTAAGAAAATTACATTAGTTAACTATTCACAAAAAAAAAAAACTGGTATTGATTATACGCGGGTTACAAAAAATATGGGTAGATAAGTTATTGTGTTAAACACCCTGTAATTCTCGAAATTTGAGTTTCTTCAATAAAAAACTTTAGTTAGTTTATTGGGGCAAACGTGTATTTAAAAAATGAATAAAATCTATCAAATATTTTTCGATTTATGTGCAAAAACGTCAGATTCATCAAAATTTCCCATTCAAATGTTTGCGATTTTAGACATAAATTCGTAACAGTTATTTTTTGCCAAAACTTTTTTAAATTGTTCAAATATTTCTTCCCCAATTTTACCCTGGACATTTCTGAAAGCTGACTGAGGGTCTAATTCAACCGTAGTTACATGTTATAAACGAAAGCTGCTGATTGAGTTGAACGGTGAAACATCTTTTCTTAAAACAGTGAGATATGGGGTGCCTCAGGGCTCTGTGCTTGGCCCATTACTTTTTATTATATACATTAATGATATCTCCCATTATATGTCACATATCTCATTTCCGTCCCTTTTTGCAGATGATGCCAGTTTTGTGTCGAGTAGTTCAAGTTTTGACAATCTGAACACTATATCCCTTTCGATCTTGAATGCAGCCAAGAAATGGTTTGGTGTGAACGGGTTAAGGCTTAACGAGGACAAGTGTAATGTTCTGAAGCTGTCTTCTAATTTCTCCCATATCAGTGGTGACACTGTCAAAGTGCTTGGAATCTATTTAGATGACAATCTTAACTGGTACTCTCACATCGAACACCTAAGTCGCAAGTTGTCCAGTGCTCTATTTTTGCTTAGACAGCTTGCGTGTTACTTAAATTTTCATGTCCTTAGAACGGCTTACTTTGGGGTTTCCCATTCACACTTGACTTACGCCATCGTGCTTTGGGGTGGTTCTTCGCACGCCTTGAGAGTTTTCAGGTTGCAAAAGAGGGCGGTCAGAATACTGGTTGGCGTTGGGCCACTTGACCATTGCAAGCCGCATTTTGTAAACCACGGTATAATGTCATTGCCGTGTGTTTTTATCTACCATACCTTATTGGAGATCCATTCAATTCGGGATTCACTGCGGCCTCACTCTAGTAATCATACCTACAGTACTCGGTCGGCTGATTTGTTGATCATTCCAAAATATAGACTAACAACATCTAAAAATAACTCTCTTAATTACAAATTTTATATTAAGGCACCGAAGCAGATTCGGTCGTTTAACTACAAATTATTTAAAACTAAAATAAAGACATATTTGTTAAAGCACTGTTTTTACTCTGTCGATGAATTTCTTGAGAGTGATTGGTTGTAGAGTTCTTGATTCTTGTTGGCAATATTGCGTTGTTTTGTTGTGCAGTATTGTCCTAATTGTTGTATATTGTTGTATATATGTTTATGTGATTTGTATTTGTGTTGTATTTGCAAGTATTGTATTTATATTGACAAACTGTATTTTTCGAATATTGTAATAATCAATCTATCTATCTATCTATCTTAATTTGCTTATTTTCACAGATTTCTTTTGCGTCTAAAAGTGATTGACAAGAATCATCTGACAAAACGGGCTGAGGTGGAAGCCTACGTGGAAGTAAACAGCAGTCGACTGTATGGGTGTTTCAAGATGAGCCAAATCCATCAAAAGTTGTTCGCGCACGAAGCACTTCCCAGCAAATGGTCGCCTGTTTTTTCGAAAAAACTGGACATGTCGCAACCGTACCACTAGAACAACGCAGAACAGTCAATTCTGAGTGGTACACAACTATTTGTTTGCGAGTTGTCTTCCAAGAAATCAGGAAAACCAACCGCCGAAGACGGATCACTCTTCACCACGACACATCGGCTCAAACAACTGCATTTTTGAGCACCCAACACATCGATTTGTTGAGTCATACGCCGTATAGTTCTGACTTGGCACCGAATGACTTTTTTTTATTCGCGTACGTCAATAACAAACTGAGAGGTCAACGTTTTTCGACACCTGAAGAAGCGGTTGCTGCTTTCAGAATGCATGATTTGGAGATACCTCAATCAGAGTGGCAAAAGTTCTTCTTCGACAATTGGTTCAAACGCATGCAAAAGTGTATAGATCTTCATGGGGAATATTTTGAAAAACAATAAAGTGATTTTCGATGATTAATATTTGTTTTTGTTCTCTCCGCAGGCAATCTCAAATATTTGCAAGCGATGCTATAGAGGTTGAACAATCTTATTCTGCACAAATTGAAACCCTAAATCGGACAATAAAGGACTTAGAAGAAAGATTAACAGCTTTGAAAAGTAGTACAAAAAAACCAATGGTCACTAGCGTGGGATCTCAAACTTTCTCAGGAAGTTTTGATAAACATACTCAAACAGACACAAAAGGCAAAACTGCGGCATTCACTCAAACAGTTAAGAAGTCTGTTATATCTTGCGTTACCCAGACTGATGAGACTACGACCCTGCAGGATGAACTCACAAATATGACCCCTACAACAGTGACAGATGTTACTATAGATAGCCAATCACTAACAGAAATAAGTAGAAGTATTTCAAAAGCTAAATTATTGATTGTGGGAGATGAACTGATGAAAGATATTGCGGATGTTTTGAGTGGTCTTGTTGGTGACAGATTCCTAGTCTCATCTATTATAAAAAATAACGCCACTCTGTCATGTGTTGTCGAAGACATTAAACAACTAACTACAGGTTTTAATAAAAGCGATTTCGTGGTTATTAGTGGTGGAACAAGATATGTTATCTTAGGCAAAATGTTGGAGAATGACGCTGTAAAATTGATAAAAGATGTGAGTTCTAGAACAAATGTAATTTTTACGTCTGTGCCTATATATTCTAACAACTTCTACCTAAACAGATTAATTGATCATTTCAATATTAAGAACTCTGAAGTTTTTAAAACTTTATAAATAGCGTTATAACCGCTTTTGAGAGTAGAAGGCTTGTGGGGGCTTCTTTTCTTGATTTAACAAAGGCGTTTGATTGCGTTTCACACGATATCTTGTTGGGTAACCTGGAGCGATACGGTATGAGTGCGAATTCGATTCGTTTGCTGAGTTCCTATCTCACTGGTAGGAATGTCGTAACGATGTTTGAGTCAAAGTCTTCTCAGCCCTTGTTGAGCTCTTGTGGAGTCCCACAGGGCTCGGTGCTCGGACCTCTATTGTTTTTGACTTTCATTAATGATTTACCGCTACATCTGCCATGCTCTGACCTGACATTATTTGGAGACGATTCAACTATTGTCGATGTTGAACTGTCGAGTGATGTTCTGGCCTCAAGTATTATTAATTCACAGTCGAGGGCTGCGGACTGGTTTGCAGCTAACAAACTCTGTATGAATGCCAATAAAACAGCTACTAAAATATTTACATTCCGTGAGACGGATGTTGCTGTTTCTGATGGTCTGGTAAAGTTTTTGGGTGTCACTTTGGACCAAAAGCTAACCTGAGCGGGTCATGTCGAGGTTACCATTGCCAAGTTGTCTAAGGTTGTGTTCATGTTGCGAAGCTTGAAGGGTAAAGTCTCTTTTAATGTTTTGAAATCAGCATATTATGGCCTTTTTCACAGTGTGGCTTCATATGCTTTGTCAATTTGGGGACACTCTTGTCATGCTAGTCGGGTATTCGCAATCCAAAGACGAGTGGTTTGAATAATGACAGATTTAAAGTTTAGAGAGGATGTCAGACCTAAATTTAAAGAATGTAAAATAATTACACTCCCGTGTCTCTATATCTACAATTCAATTATGTATGTGAAAAATAATTACAATCTGTACATAAGGCATGATGAAGTTCACAACCACAATACCAGAAACAAAAATGAAATGGGTAGAAGCAGAAATTCTGTGAATTATTATGGTCCCACATGCTATAATCATTTGCCAGATAGTTTGAAAACACTGAGCCTTGCAATGTTCAAAAATAGACTCAAAAACTACTTAATTGTCCAGGCTCCATTGATGAATTCCTCAGCACTGACTTTCTGTTTTGATTAAGTTATATACATTTCTATGTTTTTATGTTGTGTTCTGTAATATTTTAATATTTAATATGACTTGTGTAAACCTTTTTTGGTAATGACATGTAATGAGAATAAAATAAAAAAATAAATAAAAATAAAAAAGGCAAATTATGTACTTCAATTATAGTATACGCTGCATTTAATAATACACCGAAAATGATTTTCTCTCTGTAGTTGAAACTTTCGGCAACTCCGGACTCCGGAACGTGCTACCGTAGTAAAATATCCCGGCCAGGGGCTAGTCCACGCCTATGCTCTGATCCAGCTTGCCTGCTCTCTCTGCAATATACAAATACAACACAAGAAGTTTTGTGTTTGTACTATTTGTGTGTGTGTGTTCGTTTTTTTTTCTTAATCATTATCATTATGTGAAGAAGCGTGCGAAGGGATGTTACATTTAAATTGATAACGCTCATACAACCAGTTACTGCTGTTAAAAATTGAATATGAGTGTTGTTTTGAATATTTCGGAAACTATGCTGATGCCATGGACCACTACTAATATGTGACGAACAACTCTAAGGTAGGTAATGATAGTTTTCTGTTGAGAATTAGTTTTAAACGGGTAATTTCTGTGAAATAAAACAATTTACACTCATAACATACAAGGTGACCCACTGAAATGGGACAAGATAATTTAAAAGGCAAGAATCCGCTATGGGGTTAAACTCCACGGGCTGGGATGACATCAACTCCTAAAATCTTAAATGCAATGCCGGATCGACAGGCTAATAAAGCCTTTTTTGGAAGTTATTTGGAAATTTCTGTCCTTTTCAAAAAAAATAAATTAAGAAATAAAAAGAACGAAATTTAACCAAATAGATTCTCTCTATAAAATTTAAAAATACATTCACGACACGAATAGCACTTCTCCATAAGATATTTTTTTTAATTTCCAATTTTATATTGTCATAGATGTATGTCGAGTATATAGGATGTCCATTATTCTAATTTTTATCTTCAAATTGGTAGAATATAATAATAATAATAAATTTATTTGCAGTTCAAAAAAAAAACAAGTTACAACTCTAATAATTATTACATTACCAAAAAACAACTACAACTACAAAAAGGTTTAGATGGCAGTATAACTACTGATTTTGAAATCTAGGCCCGAGAAAAAAAAACTTAATTTACTCTAACCGTACGTACCTTAAAATACAAAATTCAACAAGAAAACTAAGAAATATTACAACAATAATAAAAAAATGTAAACAAAATTCTAGTTAATAACAAATAACAAATAATGTTGACAATATCTTTTATAAGAGTGAATTTAACAAAAGACCACGCAATTTTCGTCTGAATGTGAAAAAGCTTAACGACTTCAAAGTATCCTGAATCTTATTATACAACTTATATATTTGAAAGGAAAATGATCTCTCGAAACTTGAAGTTCAATGAGTTGGGGGTGAAAGAAGATTACGGTATCTAAATATTCACATTGTGAACGTCAAAACGGAATGTGATTTTATTGTATAAGTATGGAGGCTGTCCCTGGGTCAGAATAGAGTGGAATAAAACCGCTGAATGAAGATGTCTACGAGCATCCATGGAGAGCCACTTGACATCAACGAGTTTATGGCTTACTCGGTCGTACTTCCGGATGCCGAATATGTATCGCAAGCAAGATTTTTGTACACGTTCGATGCGGTTTTTATCAACATTTAATAAACTAGGACTATATACTACATCACAGTAATTAAAATTACTGAGCACCAAGGCATCAGTTAGTTTAGTTTTAAGCTCTATTGAAAGTATATGCCTGTGTGGGTATAATATGATTTTGAAATGCATCCCGAAATATGCTCGGAAAAGCGCAAATCACAATCCATCACAAGACCCAAGTTTCTCGCACTCTGAGAAACTTTCAAAGAGACATCATTAATTTTAATTTGCATAGAATCTGATATGGTTTGTCTATTTTTACCAAAGAGCAATACCTGAGTCTTTGAAGGATTTATTGACAGCTGATGTCCCTACGACCAGCCCAAAAGTGCTTCCAAATCGAAATTAATTTTCCTACAAGCATCTACGTAATCACGAGCATAAAAAGAGTGCTTTATTTGACTATCATCAGCATACATGAATGTATCGCCAAATGTAAGACTTACTGGGAGTGTCACTGTATATATTGAGAATAACAAGGGTCCCAAAATCGATCCTTGTGGGACACCACCTGAGGTGGAGCAACCTCTGTTAGTTTCCACGTATTGAAATCTTTTAATTAGTTCGATAGCATTTGACGAAAATCCAATGTATTTCAGAATTGCTAGCAAAAGTTCATGGCTAATTTTGTCAAATGCTTTACTATAGTCAACTAAGATCAATGATACTACTTTGCCATTATCACTATCACGAAAAATATCGTCCGTGATATCCAGCAGTGATGTTGCGCAACTATATCCTTTACGGAGTCCTGATTGCTTAAAAGGTAAAATATTATATTTTTTAAGATGGTATTTAATTTGGTCACTTAGGATTTTCTCAAAGATTTTTGAAGTTGGCGATAACAATGATATACATGTGTAATGCGTTAGAAATCACACATGAATTTTTGAAATGGAATATTCTGTATATTATATTTTGTTATTAAATATTCTTTTCTCGTATGATTCCAAAAATATCATATTTGATAGGTTTTTTCAAAAATCAAATGTATTTTTAAACAAAACTAAAAATAATTGACACAAAACTAAGGAAAAAAACAAAATATTTACAAAAGATGTTCGAATTTGCCTCCGTTTACCTAGTTCAATGCATTTTTCAAATCTATTCACGCTCGTTAATAGTGTTTATTAAAAATTCGGGAAAATATTCAACAAAGCTACTTACTTTAATTCAACTAACTCTCTCATCTGCTCTCTGTTTTAGATGTCCAATAAATACATTTCATCTTTAATATAGGCCCATAAAAATATATCCAGAGGCGTCAAAATCATAACTGTTTGTGGCCATCGAATAGTCCTAAACTTGCCGATCCATCCTCTAAAGTTATTGTTGAAAAAGTCTTGAGCACCCCTAGTGTTATGAGGAGGTGCTTCATCTTGTTGGAATAAAAGATCTTGTAACTGATTCAATGGAAAATTTTCTAAAAAATCGAATCCGATATGTTTCCAAAAAATTTAGATAAGTTTCACTATGTTCCCTAAAATACCACACCAAACGTTGAACGTCTGTCTTCCATGAAATCGCGCTTCTCTAACAATAATTTATATGAAAACGTTTTAGAATTGTACTTAGATCATCCTCATTAAGTTGAACACTTACGTAATATCAGTATATTTTTAAGTAAACAGTGTTTTTCAATTTAGAATTTGATTTATAATTAAAAATTAAATTGAACGCTCCTCCTATTTTATACAATAATAAAATTGCATGTAAATAAAGAAAGAAATCCATTGCTGTTCTGTTTTTACACCTATTCGGTCTCGGGGGTGCATTTCTCCCTCTGGATACGCTCTTAGCACTAGGTGTGAATTATTTTATTAATTCTAGACCATCATGTATTATATGTCACTTGCATTATAGGGGTAGTAGTTTGTAATGTACGTATATATTACGGCGTTATTTGGAAATGACAGTTACACATATTGCACAGCGTATATTCGCTTCATTTAAAATGGAACAGACTAATTCGTACAGAGAATCACCATAATACGTAAATTTAGAACTACTGCAAATTAATAGTCGTGATTATAAAGATGAAAACCGTGTTCTTCACTAAATACTTCACAGATCTAGTTTAAAATTCAGCGTCAACCTTGCATTTTCCATCAAGCAAATTTGTTTGCTTGTCATCTTAAAGAGCAAATCATGTATATTCATCAGTCAATGGTTTCCTCAAGTCTGCAAGATTAGCCAAAGCCAAATTTAGTTCTAGGACCATCTTAGCCACATAAACATGATTTTAAAATCCCATTTGAAGTGGTCATTGCAGACCGTCAAAAATGGCGATTCCCAGAAAACACATTCGTCTGGTATACGGACCGTTCAAAAGGAATAGAAGGGAACACAGTCATGGGAGTATACGGGCCTAATTGCAGGTTCTCTGAATCTCTCGGGAAAAGTCCCACTATATTCCAAGCAGAGATCAACGCTATTAATCGTTGTGCTCAAGAATGCCTGCAGAGAGGCATCCCGGAACGGCAGATCAATATTATGTCAGACACTCAAGCTGCGTTAAAAGCACTGAGGTCTTACACCTTCACGTCAGAGCTAGCATGGGAATGCAAACAGACCCTAAAGCAACTGGCAGCTCAGGGGAAAAAGATTACTCTGACATGGGTGCCAGGACATGAAGGCATAGAGAAGGAAGAACTTCGGAGATGGGAAAAGGAACAACTTAAGTCCTACTGGAGAACCACTCCAGGCCTAAGACAATCAAAAAGGTTTATCAAACCTTCAGAGGCCAACGCCAACGACCTAAGGCGAATTACAGGCCTTTTTACGGGACACCACCCAGTGAAGTACCATCTCAAAAAGATGGGCCTAACCGAGGACTACACTTGTCGGTTTTGCGAAGACGCAACAGAGACAACAGAATACGTGCTCTGTGAATGCATGGCAGTTCTCTACAAAAGGCTAAAACACCTTGGAGGGGTGACCCTAACTCCCGACGAGGCAAGGAATTTGCCCCCAGAGAAATCATCAACTTTATGGATTATGGTTCTATGGCAATTTCATTCTTGGATATCCTGTTTATTTTTACAAGGTGTCTTAACAGTTTGTAACCAAAACTTTGCGGTGTTGCCGCTTCTAGTCTAACATCATTATTAGGTCAAATAAATCACCCCTGTATACTTTTCAATTTTCGAATTTTAATATCTCGCTCCCACAACACAATTTTGAGCTGAAATTTGAATTAGGAGCGAAGACTGCCTCTATGCATTTGATCGTTTGGTCACATCTTATTTGAGGTATACAGGGTGGTCGAGAAATTAATGTTCGTTGTTAACTTACAAAAATGCCTGAAAAATTATATTTTTCCTCAAATGGAACACCCTGTATAATTATTTATTGCAAATCGACAAACTTTCAACGACTTTAATAACTTGTTTTATAGAAATGTAATTATTTTGAAAGTCTCGACTCTTTTTTGACTATATCTAGGCTTAAGGACTTGGACCCTGGTAAATTTAGAATCATGTCCTGTATTTAAACACAGGAGCCAGTCCAGTGTTGGTTAGAAGACGTTTATTCTTTTCCAACAATTGGTGGTCCTTCGAGCGGAATTTAATAAGTTTTTCTCTTGGCAATTTTTGAATACACTATGTAAGTGTACTCTGCCAATATGAATTTCTTTATATTTCGAAGACAAAATACCAATCGATAGGTCTTTTTATCCTTTTTCACAAAAAGTATCAAATACAAGGTGTATCATTTAAAAAAAACTTTGATATTGTACATCGAAATTTCAAAAAATTTCCCGGTGACTTGCGACACATAAATTTACAACAACTAGCTGCCAAAGATCGTTAGACATTTTTTGCTGAGATAAATTTGTTGAAAAAAAATACCTAATCTTATTCGATTCGGGAGTTGTTATGAAACTTATCTTTAATTTTTCCAAGAAATCTAAAAATGTAAAAATATATGTGGTGTCCCGTTTGAAATTCTGAAGTTAATGTTGGTGCAGCACTTTTCGGACGCTCTGTATCATTATCACTCAAAATATTTTAAAATTTCTTCAAAACCACTAAACCTTTGTAGTAAGTTAGAAGTTTCTGAGAAAAGATAGCTGTACAAAAGCTGACGTTGATACGCAGCAGATAGAATAGAATAAGCTTTATTTACCATACTGCAAAATGTCACTATTTGGGTTTCGATGAAGGTTCTTTGAATCTCTTGCGCTTATCTGGATGAGAAACATCAGCACATTCTTCCTGGTGTACCGCAAGGCTCTGTAATGAGACCTTTGCTTTTTCTTATATATATTTTTGATTTGAACCAGGTTGTAATTGACGGAAATGTTCAATGTTTTGCTGATGACACACAGTTTATGTTTAATTTCCATCAGAAAGATATGTTCATGCTAATCAAGTTATTAATTCACAGTTACGGAATATTAGTATATATGCTAATAACCATAACCTTCAATTGAATCCCTGTAAATCAAAGTTTATTATCTTTTGTCCTAAGAAACGTAGAAACCTTTTAAAAAAGCATTTGAACTTAAAAATTGATCAACAGAGGGTTGAACTTGTGTTGTCTGTGAAGGTCCTTGGCTTGTATCTGGACGAGAGGCTGAGATTTTCCGATCACATTTCTTTCATAGCACGTCAATATTATTTAACTTTAAGGTTACTTTATGCAAAAAAACAGTTACTATCGTTTAAAATAAAGAAAGTTCTTTGCGAGAGTTTGGTGTTTTCCTAGCTTAGATAGTGTAAACGCGTATCGAATCCAAAAAATACAAAACCAATGTTGCCGATTTGTAAGTAATCTTCGCAAATATGATCACGTTTCACCATCGCTGTTAACTTTGAAATGGTTAAGAATGAAATATATTTTCCAATACGATTTCCTTAACTGTTTATTTAGGATTATTAAAACCGCATCTCCTCCATATTTGTCACAAAAGTTAGTCTTCCGTAGAGAGATTCACCATCTGAATATTAGAAACCCTATAAAATTAACTATGCCTCGTCATAGTACTGCTATGTTCCAACGTAGTTTCATACCTTTACACCTGTCCTAAAAGAAAAATTTGATTTGAGTATTTCTGTATTTAAAAAATATGTAAGACAATTTTTATTATTATTCTTATAGTCATCGTCTGCACTCTCAACTATTTTTTTTAGTTGCCTTCTGATAAGTGGTAGTAAGATTTGGGAATTTTTGTATTATTATATATTATTATTGTTATTATTTTGATTATTATTGTGTGTGTTTGGTAAGTTAATAGTTTTGTTAATTTGGAGGTTTTGTTTTAAGTTTGATTTATTGTATTATGTAAGTATTGAGGGTTAAGTATGAGTGTCCATTAGGCTAGACTTCGCGCTATATAAATAAAGTCGATTATTATTATTACTTATTAGGCCATAGGATGACACATAGATGGCGTTACTAGATTTTTTTCATATGATTTTTACAGACAGCCGAAGCCAAGAACAAATGATTCACCATGAACTGTTTATAGTGGAATTAAAACACGTCTCCAAGAGAATATCCCTCACAACATTCTCGCGCTTTCATATTCGACGGGAGATGATTATAATAAAGGTCGATCTGAGGAGAATTAGCAGAAGTCCTGTACAGCCTAAAGCAGATAGATACAAATTTAAACAAGATTTAAAAAAAAAAATGAATAAAATAATCAAAAGCATAATTCGAAAGTGTTTTTACTTTGGTCGACAGGCAAGACACTTGCCTGCCCTCCAAGTTGATAATATAAAGTAATATGGTAGAGAAATGCTTTCAAAATCTTCTTCACTAGCATATTACATTTTTTCTCTTTATTTCTGTTCGGCTGCTACTGCTGCTGCTGCTCAAACTATAATACGGTTTTGTTGTTAAGATGAAGCACTTTAGATGCGTGTATTGCCCTTAGGGATAGAGAATCCGGCATGCCAATGCCGGCAAAAGAATCAGAGTGAGAGTTGGAGTGAGAATAAAATGCACATACACTTATTTTTATACGCTGTTGCTGTTTGCAATTTCGGCTAAAGCGAATTGAATTGGAATGAAGGGGTTTTTATGTCAAATTCATATGCACCTACTTCAACAGATGAATTGATTTGTATTTCTCTTTCAAATTTTGTTCATTATATAGCTGCATAAGTGATAAATATGTGGGTCACATGCCTAATAGGCTCTATAGAGTGCAAATTACGTATGTAATGAAGTTACATCCGGCACCAGTGAGTTTGGAAAGTTGTTGAGGTTTTCTGGAATTAGATGTATCTAGACGGAGGAACTTTTAAGGAAGTTCGGAATATATATTATAGAGTTTGGTGCAAAGGGCGAAATTTGACAATATATATTATACTTCTACATACTTTACTTTAGTTTTCAAACTTCAATTACAAACAGCTTCAACCCTAGAGGCAGCTTTTAGAACATACATTTTGGAAATTTCAAATTTCACATGTAAAGTTAACAAATACCAGTTAACGGTTGCACTTACATGCCAAGGGTAATCAGGAAACACGATATTAGGTTAACCGAAGACAGAATTTTTTTTAAATCGCCAAGAAAAAGATACAAACTCTCGTTCGCTATGACAATCATCTGTTGCGCAATAAAACCATAGAAGAAATACTCTGACTTCAAACACGTACACCGTATGGCAATTGTAATCCGTCTCTAGCCTGACGACCTTCGATATCTGCTCCTTTCACCACCAGCAGTATTGGATAATATCGGACTTAGGATATCGGGCTTAAAACAAACGATTTCTTCTGGAATTCATATCAAGCGAAGTTAGCCTTAGCCTTCTCCCTCACCACCCGCCACTGTCTCAAATAAACACAAAATGTAGTGCATTTTTAGTTATAAATTAGCACAGGTTATTTCGAAAATATCAAAATTCAAATAAGCAATTTTTCATCTTTTTCTAGAGCAGCTTCATCTATCCGGAGACACACTCTATAATAAGGTAATAAAGATAGGGTTAGGAAAACATGAACTGAATAGGAAAAAAGCTTCCGATATTATGTAACAGAGCTTTTGAAACGGTTGTAGTATTAGAGGTATAGGTACCTCAATACCTATTTTGGTCTAGTGCCAAATATCTCACACCCGTTTATTTTTTTTATATTCAAATGTCGAGCATAGGGACAAATAAGCTCTTGGTATAGCCTGTAATTTTGTTGTAGATTCGATACTGTCTGCAGATTTACATATAAAGTAAAATCAGCTGCTAGTAATAATTATTAACAAAATGTAGAATCGATGTTTGATAATGAAAGAGACTTTTTTGAAACTTGCCATGCTTTGTTTGCCACATATTTTCAGTCAGTTCAACTGGATTTCTCAGGCGATTTCTGCCATGAGGGCTCCTCCCGCATTTCTGAGTTTCGCGTCTCCGCTTCGGATGTCTGTGGTGAGTTTGATTACTTACAAATGAGAAGGTGGAGAGCGGTGATCAATTTCATACATTATTAGTGTTTTGGTATCAATTTTAATCGTTCTTTTTCATGATTATTTTATGGCTCTGGAGTTCAGGACCATGGGAGTTTATTTGGAGGCCAACTTGAGCTTCAGGCACATCCAGGGTTCCTTACAAATGTTGGGTTTCGTCATGCGTTGTTCGGCAGAGCGTACCAGTGTGAACACATTTCGCTTTTCCGACCTCATCTCGATTACGCATTTACAGTTTGAAGTCGCCCCTTTGCCTGTCATGTGGCTCATGTTGCGAGGATTTAGCACCGTTTCCTGAGACGACTCATGTGTTTCCTGAGGCATATTACCGGACAAATTATGCCAGGGGTAGTTTTATTCCTAGGGTATGTCGTTTGGCCAACCAATGTTCAGACCTGGAAGTGAACTTTTTCTCCCCGACTTCCTGGGCTACTTGATACGGGCCTCCCGAGAAGATTTTCGCAACTGCTTTGCGATTAGTATTGAGCATTGGTTTGGGCTTGTGATATTGTAATGTTTTATTTATTTATTTATTTATTTATTCTCATTACATGTCATTACCAAAAAATGTTTACACAAGTCATATTAAATACTAAAATATTACATAACAGAATATAAAAACATAGAAATGTATATAACTTAATCAAAACAGAAAGTCAGTGCTGAGGAATTCATCAATGGAGTAAAAAGCCTGGTCAATTAAGTAGTTCTTTAATCTATTTTTGAACATTGCAAGGCTTCAAACTATCTGGCAAATGATTATAGCATGTGGGGCCATAATAATTTACAGAATTTCTGCTTCTACCCAACCTCATATATTCAGGAAGAATGTCATTTTTGTTTCTGGTATTGTGGTTGTGAACTTCATCATGCTTTATGTACAGATTGTAATTATTTTTCACATACATAATTGAATTGTAGATATAGAGACACGGGAGTGTAATTATTTTACATTCTTTAAATTTAGGTCTGACATCCTCTCTAAACTTTAAATCTGTCATTATTCGAACCACGCGTCTTTGGATTGCGAATAGCCGACTGCGCAAGAGTATCCCCAAATTGACAAAGCATATGAAGCCACACTGTGAAAAATGCCATAATATACTGATTTCAAAACATTAAAAGAGACTGCACTGTTCAAGCTTCGCAACATGAACACAACCTCAGTCAACTTGGCAATGGTAACCTCGACATGACTCGCCCAGGTTAGCTTTTGGTCCAAAGTGACACCCAAAAACTTCACCAGACTATCAGAAACAGCAACATCCGTCTCACTAATGTAAATATTTTAGTAGCTGTTTTATTGGCATTCATACAGAGTTTGTTAGCTGCAAACCAGTCCGCAGCCCTCGACTGTGAATTAATCATACTTGAGGCCAGAACATCACTCGACAGTTCAACATCGACAATAGTTGAATCGTCTGCAAACAATGTCAGGTCAGAGCATGGCAGATGTAGCGGTAAATCATTAGTGAAAATCAAAAACAATAGAGGTCCGAGCACCGAGCCCTGTGGGACTCCACAAGAGCTCAACAAGGGCTGAGAAGACTTTGACTCAAACATCGTTACAACATTCCTACCAGTGAGATAGGAACTCAGCAAACGAACCGAATTCGCACTCATACCGTATCGCTCCAGTTTACCCAACAAGATATCGTGTGAGACGCAATCAAACGCTTTTGTTAAATTAAGAAAAGAAGCCCCCACAAGCCTTCTACTCTCAAAAGCGGTTATAACGCTATTTATAAAATTTTCTATAGCTGAAACGGTGTTAAGTTTCGGTCTAAATCCAAATTGTTTCGGAGAAAATAAATGTTGTACTTGTAATTAGTTTAGGTAGATACCTAAGTGTTTGGCTCGCCTGTCTTATGTTTTTTATTATATTTTCGTATTGTAATAATGGACTTTGTCCGTAAATAAATAAATTATAAACCGGAGTCGAGGAGACAAGGTCTTGAAGTTCTTTAACGCGTAAAATATTCAAGACGCACCTTCGCAAAATATAATGATGCTCCTGATACAGTTTTCAAAAGTTGTATAAATTAAATCATCAACGTATTTCATTAGGGGGTTGTACGAAGGTCACGTTCTATATTTTTACAAACCACTACTAGATGGTGCTTTTGGAATTGTTTGCTTTATCTTAGTTTCTTGCCAGTAAGTGTTTTAAGGTAGTAAGTTTGAAAAAAAAAATTGAGAAGGATTTCGTTGGATGATTATGCCGATTCCAAAAGAGGCCTAACAGTGTTGGAACGCAAAAAACAATAATTAGGGAGAAGACAGGTTTTCGATTGGTCTACGCTACTGAATAATACAATGCAATGATAGAATTCCGTAAGTGGGTGAATGAAAGCGCAATTTTCAATCGATATGACCATACAGAACGTTTTGCTCAAAAACGTATTAGATATGCTAAAAGTTATGGGTCTTTTATAGAATAGGAAGAAAGAGAAAAATAAGTAGCTCTACTCCTATACCTATATAATCTATGAGAGAGCAGATTTGTGAAATTAATGTTTCGTTGTAGCATTGTCAAGTTATAGAAATGTGATGGTATTTTATATATCAAAATCAATATTGGAGGGGATCGGCAAAATCCTTACTGCTCGAGGTGATAATACTAATAATAATAATAATAATTTTATTGGTGTATATAACTATCAAGAGCATTACACATGTCAATATAAAAACAAAAAACATCCTTAAACAATAAACAAAAACAAACAGTCAAAAAGTTAAACAGGACAGAAGCAATCAAATGCCTTGCCCAAATCACAGAACACCCCCATCACACACTCATTTTTATTGTAGCTATGATTAATAACATCAATAAGACACATAACAGCCTGAACAGCTGAACATCCTTCCCGAAACCCAAACTGTCTCGTGTTGAACAGGTTGTGTGCATTCATAAATTCAACTATTCTATCCTTAACAGCTCTCTCCAAAACTTTCCAAAGATGGGAATCATGGATATGGGCCTGTAATTTGTCTTATCCCCAACTGGTCCCTTTTTAGAAATTGGGAAATTTTTAGTACAGATGGAAAAACAGAATGCTCCAAACATAAATTAAACAGTTTGGTGAGTGGAACCAATATACCTATCGTGAAGAATACATTTCAATATTCTGCTATTTAACCGAAAAAATCCTTACTGTTCTTATTTTTAATGTTAAGAATGATATCACGAACCTCGTTAAAAGTTAGCTGCTCAAAAGACAATTCCTCAGGGGGAAATGGAATACCGGCTAAGCTAAAATATTCATCAGAACTCTTATCCGATGCAGGCACCCCACTAATGATTCTCTGAACCGAATCGATAAAAAAGGAGTTGAACTCATAATTTTTGCACCACAATTATGAATCAATTAGCTAAGTATTCTTGGCTATAAATTAGGTCTTCTATTTCGACATTAAGTAAGTTTATAAATAACTTTGTTTCATAACTTTTTTGATAAAAGTAAAACTTCTAAATTTATCTTTTGCCTGTCTGTTTTTTCTAATTTCCTAATATCGTGCAAAACCATCGAATCTGGAACATCCAAGCTTTGTCTTTTACCTAAAATAGCGTATAAAACATGGCCAATGACAAAAGGCTATATAAACATGTTATTATAATATTATAATCCACTATTTTCTGCATAGCCTTCCAGAAGAAAATGTGTTAATTGAATTCCTAAACAGGCTGCTGTTTGAAAACTTTTTAACTGAAATTCCACACAATTTTCCTCTCCCACTCACATACACCCAATATTTTCCATATAAAGAGTAAAATATTTCATCGAGTTTTAAAAATAGATTATCTATCTCTCTGCTTGTGGTGAAATTACCATATTTTGTCATGCATAATGTATTTTGATTAAAAAATTATTGGATGACATATTTTTAGAGGGACTATTTGCCATTTGTTTTTCTCCCAAATTGGATGATCTATTTTGCATTTGACGGACCATGTAATTCCCAAGATTTGGAAACCTCATCCGTGACATCATGTCAGATGCTATATCAGAAATATCAATATCTACAGGGGTTTTCAAATTGCTGGGGAAAAACTATGAATGGTGTTGTATTAATGACTGTGTTTCCAACTTTTCGATACCACTTTTATAGTACGAAAAAGAGATGAAGCATATAACAAATATGAGGAAGAGAGAGACAGAGATATTTGTGGTGTATGCTACACACTATATCATATAGGCGAGAGAAAACGAGTGCATGCATAGGCACAGCTACACTTAGGGTGTTATTTTACTAGGCACTAGGCAAAAATTGTGTATTATACGAGATACTGTCGATACAACCGGTGTAGGTATTGAATTCAATTTTTTATGGAGGTAGACGTAAACAGTAATCATATATAATAACAAAATGTTAGAGACGGTCAGCCATAAGGAAGAAGATTGTGCTTGGACTTCGTGATGCTTGGATTCGTTTGAAAATTATGAGTCAATTAAAAATATTAATAATATCTACTTTACCCAAGAGAAATAAATATGTTGTAGTTTGAAATTCTCGTGAAAGAAGTATTCACTTCTATCACGTGTACTGTGCTACACGCGAATTTTTTTCTTTTGCAAATATGGCCGTTTCTTTGCGATTTCAGTCTTCCATCGATCCAAAAGTGCACAGTAATAGTTAATATTTCATGAAAACATCAGTAGATCTACATATACAATGCCGGTTCTGGAGCGGAAGTAACGTAATATAGTCTACAGTCAAACCGCAACGCCCAGAAGATATACAAAGTGGTGATCTGAAGAACAAGTCATCCATAATGACCATCTAAAGAAATCATTCAAACATACAGAGTGTATCATATAAACTGTAAATTGTAAAAAAAGATGTGTCTATACCAGAGTTTGAACTCGGAACTTGTGGCTACGAGCCATGCCCCTATACATTACATTTTTTGTTATTTGCACGGAAAGTACCTGTTGGCGGCACTGTATTCAGTATGAAAAACCTTTTACAACGAGGGGTCGCACCCAATAACTACGAGAGCTAGATAAAAAGTTGCAGTTTTTGCTATTTGCTTTGTTATTTGCACGGAAAGTACCTGTTTTTCTAGACGATGCGGATGGACTGTAGACCATATTATGTCACTACCGCTCCAGAACCGGCTTTGTATTTACCAACATCCTATGGTAATTACTTTTTGTTTTATATTTCAGAAGGTGCAAGTAGGGTGGAGCAAAATGCGGCGACGTTTAGCCAGAAGGTCTTCGTGACAACATGAACAACAACACCTCGTTTTCGACGGTGAACACGTCTGTCATCGATGCTCCTCCACATCTACTACCCTCTTACACAATCACAGAGATCGTTCTCATTGGCACTATTGGTAATTTGTGAAAAACTACTATTTATTTTATTTGTAATTCCAGCTTGTTTCGTTGGGATAGGAGAAAACCGAGAGCGATCATGTACATACTCATAAATATCCTTAACCTCTCATAATACTGCTTTCCTCGCAAGAGCAGACTCAAAAATAAAAACAACTTTCTTTTACAGCCTTGATTTGGCACCCAATAGGTTAACAGAAACAAATTGCGTGGGCAACGTTTTTCGACACCTGAAGTGGTAGTTAATATGTTCGAAACCCATATTTTGGAGCTACCTTATTCAGAGGCACTGTTAGCATTTTCAATTTTTAATTCACCTCTAAAGATTCTTTCTGCAATGGCCTCATCTCCATAAAACCCAGAACCCCGAAGCTTTTCCTGACATCTTAGCTTCTCATCTATAAAAAGTTTCCACATGAGATAAGATAACACACCTTTGCGAGTTTTAAACTGATCAGCATTAAAATGTGTTTAATTCAATGTCCAGAGAGCGGCTTAAGGGCTCTGAAGAACGCTAAAGTCAAAATCAAAGAAGACTAGGTGGTTTTGCAGACCATAACAAGGTTCTCCTAATATAGATTTCAGGATACTTAGGAATCGAGGGCGGGTAGGCTGCCGTAGATTGCCTCTAAGTACGGTCCAGAACTTTTTTAATGTTGCTGCTAAATTTAGGAGCAACTAATCCTAAGTGCATGCACATGCTATTGGTAGCCAAAAGGATATGCTTAGCACGTCCACAGTATATATAAATATCCGAAGAATGTCGTTTGGCATGCAAATAGCCCTTCATAATATCATTGTCCTGCGTAAATTTCACGACCCTATTATTAGGAAAACAGATTTCAATTTTTTGGGGCCTTGGTTTGGTATTGGCCGCTATCATACAGGACCTAATCAAGATATCAGAAACTATCCTTAATGACCGTTCCGAAGAATGTCGTTTAGCATGCAAATAGCCCTTCATAATATCATTGTCCTGCGTAAATTTCACGACCCTATTATTAGGAAAACAGATTTCAATTTTTTGGGGCCTTGGTTTGGTATTGGCCGCTATCATACAGGACCTAATCAAGATATCAGAAACTATCCTTAATGACCGTTCCGAAGAATGTCGTTTAGCATGCAAATAGCCCTTCATAATATCATTGTCCTGCGTAAATTTCACGACCCTATTATTAGGAAAACAGATTTCAATTTTTTGGGGCCTTGGTTTGGTATTGGCCGCTATCATACAGGACCTAATCAAGATATCAGAAACTATCCTTAATGACCGTTCCGAAGAATGTCGTTTGGCATGCAAATAGCCCTTCATAATATCATTGTCCTGCGTAAATTTCACGACCCCATTATTAGGAAAACAGATTTCAATTTTTTGGGGCCTTGGTTTGGTATTGGCCGCTATCATACAGGACCTAATCAAGATATCAGAAACTATCCTTAATGACCGTTCCGAAGAATGTCGTTTGGCATGCAAATAGCCCTTCATAATATCATTGTCCTGCGTAAATTTCACGACCCTATTATTAGGAAAACAGATTTCAATTTTTTGGGGCCTTGGTTTGGTATTGGCCGCTATCATACAGGACCTAATCAAGATATCAGAAACTATCCTTAATGACCGTTCCGAAGAATGTCGTTTGGCATGCAAATAGCCCTTCATAATATCATTGTCCTGCGTAAATTTCACGACCCTATTATTAGGAAAACAGATTTCAATTTTTTGGGGCCTTGGTTTGGTATTGGCCGCTATCATACAGGACCTAATCAAGATATCAGAAACTATCCTTAATGACCGTTCCGAAGAATGTCGTTTGGCATGCAAATAGCCCTTCATAATATCATTGTCCTGCGTAAATTTCACGACCCCATTATTAGGAAAACAGATTTCAATTTTTTGGGGCCTTGGTTTGGTATTGGCCGCTATCATACAGGACCTAATCAAGATATCAGAAACTATCCTTAATGACCGTTCCGAAGAATGTCGTTTAGCATGCAAATAGCCCTTCATAATATCATTGTCCTGCGTAAATTTCACGACCCTATTATTAGGAAAACAGATTTCAATTTTTTGGGGCCTTGGTTTGGTATTGGCCGCTATCATACAGGACCTAATCAAGATATCAGAAACTATCCTTAATGACCGTTCCGAAGAATGTCGTTTGGCATGCAAATAGCCCTTCATAATATCATTGTCCTGCGTAAATTTCACGACCCTATTATTAGGAAAACAGATTTCAATTTTTTGGGGCCTTGGTTTGGTATAGGCCGCTATCATACAGGACCTAATCAAGACCTAAGAAACTATCCTTAATGACCGTTCTGAAGAATGTCGTTTGGCATGCAAATAGATCTTCATAATATCATTGTCCTGCGTAAATTTCACGACCCTATTATTAGGAAAACAGATTTCAATTTTTTGGGGCCTTGGTTTGGTATAGGACGCTATGATACAGGACTTAATCAAGACCTAAGAAAGTATCCTAAATGACCGTTCCGAAGAATGTCGTTTGGCTTGCAAATAGCCCTTCATAATATCATTGTCCTGTTGCCAATATCCTTACACGTAAAAGTCGAATCTAAGCATGTGCTATTAGGTTTTGCTCTGTGGGAGGTACAGGGTAATAATTAAAGATTATCCCAACAAGTAAGGGTCAAGAAAAACAAGTTGGATCAAGGTTCTAAGGAAAACGTTCAAGCCTCCTTCAAGTTGCTTCAAGTCTACAGTAATGCAAATACAATTTACCCAAAATTCAGTTGAAATATTTACTATATTACCACCAAAGCTTAAAAAGGCAAACGGGAAGTTGCAGCTTTGGCGGCTTCGGAACGGGATGCCCTAGTTGTAAAAATTGTGCCTTGCTTATAGAATTTGGGTTTTGGTGATTCTGATGAGTAAAACAAGAGGCTACGAGTTGTATTATCGTTTCCAAAAAGGCCATAAAGACGTTGAAGATGACGAGCACCGCACCCAATCAAGCAGATCAAGAAACGATGAAAAATGAAATAAATGAATATGAACGATCACCGAATCTCATGTGAATTTCGTACAAGTTTCTTTGCTGATGACTCTAAGCTGTTTTGTGATCCGCTGCAGAGTGCTGAGGTGTTCCAGACCGATCTCGACAGAGTCATGACTTGGTCATCAACTTGGCTGATGAGTTTGAATTTGGACAAATGTACAGTCCTCCATTTGGGACCAAATAACCCCGAAATATCCTACACCCTTAGTGGACACGAATTAAGACCAACTCTCCAGCAAAAGGATCTCGCGTGATTATCACCAATGATTTAAAATGGGAAATCTAGTCTCGGCGGTAGTGAAGAAAGCCAACAGATTGGGGTATTTGATCCAGAAAGCATTTAGATCAAGGTCCAATGACGCATGGTTCTGAAGCTGTACAAGTCGTTTGTCAAGCCGAGCCTGGAATATGCCAATAGTGTATGGTCTCCTTATTTTGTTAAGGATATTGATGCTTTGGAGAGAGTTCAAAGAAGATTTACCAAGCTTCCACAAGCGCTGTGCCACCTGCCATATGAAGATCGGCTAAGAGGTTTGAACTTAACAACGCTTCAAGAAAGGCGTCGTCGTGGCGACTTGATACAGACGTATAAGGTTCTTAGCGGACATTACACAATAAACTTGGATCTCTTTCATCTTAATAGAAATCCGAGCCTACGTGGTAACAGCAAGAAATTGTACAAAGAAAGCTCGCTTGAAGAAACTTTCTATCAAATAGAGTGGTATATGCGTGGAATGATATGTCGGAGGAGGTTGGATCATCGCCAACAGTGAATAGTTTTAAGAACAGACTGGACATTACGCTTAAAGATCGGGGCAGCTGCATGATCCACTACTCGTTATAGTAAATCGTCGTGTTTTTATACACTGAGCCGAGTTTTATCTTTTATAAATCGGGCGACTGTCTCATCGGTTTTACCGCTTACTGTCTGAACTAATAATAATAATAATAAAAAGCAACCAATAGATGCAGATCTATTGCAGGCGCGTAAAATTGTGTCAGACCATTTTTCCTGAATGATTCAACATTCTCTATTTGTTTAAAATGATGTTATTGGTAATTCGCGTAACTTGCAAAACTTTGCTAATAACTTGAGAGTTTCTTAATATGATTAACAAGTAAAAAGGTATATGTACATCGAGTATATGGCATACAAAGTACGAGTGTCATCTCAAAGGGTTAGTAACTATACAAAGACATTGCCGCACATTTACTTTACATCTAGCTAACATCCGCCTGCTAGTTGGTTGCTTTGTAGAAGTAAATTGCATAATTTTAGTAACTTTAAACCAGTGACGTCTCAAGTGTAATAATAAGTGAATTGAATTCATTCGATTTCGTAAAATTACAGTTGCATATAATTCAAATCAATAACGAGAAAAGTGAATATGGCGTACTGTTTTGGTGCCAATACATTTTAATTTGTACATAAACGGTCTCTAGCAAGTCAATGTGTCATCATTTGCCGATGATCATGATGGTTAAACATAGTTTTGCATACATATTCAGAAAACCAAATATATAGCGTTCAATTTGTATTATGAGTAAAGTATGATAATAACTAGTGAGCCTTCAGGTCATCTGGCAACACTACATCGTATTATTGTTGATGTTCACACGCACACGTTCACAATATCAATCACAAAGCGGAATCGGGTAACCACTTCCGAGAAATCTTTCGCCCTGTTGAAGCGCAGTTCGAGGGACTTTTTCATGCGTTGCGTAATGGTGGATGAAACATGGGTCTACATCTATACGCCAGAGACCACATAGCAGTCGGAGCAATGGGCTTTTGTTCGTGAAAAAGCTCCGAAGAAGACAAAAACAATTTCATCGGCAGGGATTCGCAAATTGATTATCTGGCAAACGGGAAAACGATCATGGGGTAGTTTTATAGTGTGGTGAGACCAGATTCCAGATGAAGAATCCAAGAAAAAACACTAAAACATATAGGGTGTTTTATTTAAATTAATATACTGTCATATTTGTTCTATTTTCTTCCTTTTTTGAATATTTTGAAGCAATTAAATTGTTTATTTGTGTGTTTTAGCGGGTATACTCTCACTGATCACAGTGGTAGGCAATATTATGGTAATGGTGTCATTCAAAATCGACAAGCAACTACAAACCATAAGCAATTACTTTTTATTTTCGTTAGCTGTAGCTGATTTCGCCATTGGACTCATCTCGATGCCTCTGTTTACCATTTCAACATTAATGGGTAAAAATCCAGTATTATCTACTATCGATTTATATAAACTTTTTTTAATAAATTTCAGGATTTTGGCCATTAGGACCCCTAGTCTGTGACACGTGGTTAGCTCTGGACTACTTAGCTAGCAATGCTTCGGTGCTCAATCTACTCATTATTAGTTTCGATAGATATTTTTCTGTAACTAGACCGTTAACGTATAGGGCCAAAAGGACCACGAATAGGGCGGCCATTATGATAGCGTAAGTACAATATAAATACAAGTTTTTCAAGTAAGACAGCTTATTTTCAAGCTATCTATTCTAGGAAATGTAACTCTGGAATAAACACGTCGAAAAATCCTGGAATTCCTCAAGAAATTCGTTCTATAAATCAAAAGTTTTAGAATTTGCAAGTTATAATGGTTTGTCCCTAGGAATTTTGTCATGGGGGGTGCATTATTTTGGGAATTTGTTGTTGGCGAAAAAGGAGTTCGTAACCTTTTTTCTCAAGAACTATGGCGGTCGACAGAAAACAAAGGATTTTTTCATTTTAAACCAAATCAGCACTTGTTTTTCGCACATTGACCCATCAAGAAACTTGGTCACACAAAAAACATGAAGATATACAATTCTTAAAAAAAATCCACTGTCTTCTGGAAGAAACGGGAAAAAACCGCGTTAAAATCAGCAAATTGTAAAGCCGCAGAATCTGAATTTTTTCCGATGATTTTTGGAAAATAGATGCAGAAAACTTGCAATTTTATCCACAAATTAGTAAGAAAAAATCATTCTACAAATGAAAACTAAACCTAAATGAACAAAATCTTAACGAAAATAGATACAAGGATACCCCCTTAAAAAACATAACTTGATTGCCTAGATAATTCTTCTGGGGCAGTTGTTTTTCCTAGAGATTTCCCGAAATTTTTTTTCCAGAGCTCCTAAAGACGAATACGTTACCCAGTGTCAGAGAAACAGACATGCATGAAAATAGTCTCCACTCTTTCTTTGGTGATTTGTGTAGGTTCAAAATAAATCTTGAGAAGGATCCCAAGTCTAATCTGAGCCCAAAACTGAACCTTCTCACATTGTTAAGATTGGGAAGTTGTCAAAGGCTTCTTTAGCATCTGACAACTATCTACAATGCAAGACTGGGAACCCCGGCCATTTAATTGTTACTTGATGACTATCAATTTTTAGCTGTGCTTGGGGCATAAGTCTATTGCTATGGCCGCCCTGGATCTACGCCTGGCCCTACATCGAGGGCAAACGCACTGTGCCCGATAAAGAGTGCTATATCCAGTTCATCGGGACCAATTTGTATATTACCTTTGGTACGGCAATTGCGGCCTTTTATGTACCGGTCACTGTTATGTGTGTTTTGTATTGGAAAATATGGCAGGAAACGGAGAAACGACAAAAGGACTTGCCCAATTTGCAGGCGGGCAAAAAAGATAGTAGTAAACGGAGTAATTCTAGGTAAGTCACATCAATTATCTAAACGGTAATTACTTGTAACATTTACGCCTTCCCTACGTGGGATACCACAGGTAGGTTGATGAAAAGTCTTTGTTTCCAGGAAAATTGGTTACATTAGTTTATGACTTCTGAGTCAAAAGTCTTGATTTCCAGTAGAAATTAGTTCCTGACTTCTTAATCAAAACTCTTGGTTTCCAGTAAAAATTGTCTGCAATAGTTGAAGACTTCTGGATCAAACGTCTTGTTTTCCACAGTAAAATTGGTTCATGACTTCTGGTCAAAATCTTGGTTTCGAGTAAAAATTGGTTACAGTAATTCAAGACTTCTTGATCAAAAGTCTTGGTTTCCAGTAAAATTTGTTGCAAAAGTTCATGACTTCTTGGTCAAAAGTCTTGGTTTCCAGTAAAAATTGGTTACAATAGTTCATGACTTCTGGATCAAAAATATTGGTTCCAGTAAATATTGGTTCCAGTAAATATTGGTTACAATAGTTCATGACTTCTTGATCAAAAGTCTTGGTTTCCAGTAAACATTGGTTACAATAGTTCATGACTTCTGGATCGAAAATATTGGTTCCAGTAGAAATTGGCGCAAAGTTCATGACTTCCTGATCAAAAGTCTTGGTTTCCAGTAAAATTGGTTACAAAAGTTCATGACTTCTGGGTCAAAAATCTTGGTTTTGAGTAAAAATTATACATCAAGCATAATGATACTAAAATCTTGGTTTGGAGTAAAATTGGTTACAATAGTTCATGACTTCTGGGTGAAAAGTCTTGTTTTCCACAGTAAAATTGGTTCATGACTTCTGGTCAAAATCTTGGCTTCGAGTAAAAATTGGTTGCAGTATTTCATGACTTCTTGATCAAAAGTCTTGGTTTCCAGTAAAATTGTTTACAAAAGTTCATGACTTCTGGGACAAATATCTTGATTTCCAGTAAAAATTGGTTAAAATAGTTCATGACTTCTTGATAAAAGTCTTGGCTTCCAGTAAAATTGGTTACAAAAGTTCATGACTTCTGGGTCAAAAATCTTGGTTTTCCGTAAAAATTATACATCAAGCATAATGATACTAAAGTTTGTAAGACAAAAATTCAACCTTACTTACAACTGACAAAATCTTCGAGAGTATGTTACCGTAAACAGAAATTGATATCAGGTCTGAAATTTTCTTGAAAGTTGTTGGGGACAGAATTTTCCAGGAAGATCTTGAAGTTACACGTTGGTTCAAGGAGTTAAAAACTGACATCAGTTCAAAGTTTACTAGACGAAAAACCTTGCGCAGATTTATCAGACAAAGATGTAAATAATATCGCAAGCTATAGGTCTAAGATTTAGACACTTTTTTTGGTTAATCGGATCTATATTTAGAAAATGGTCTATTGCTGTACCTAAAGGACCCATAAAATTTGTGTCTGACTGTATCATCTAATATTAGGAGATTTTAAAATCAAGATTACCCAAACTAATTAAATTTTGAGTTAATTGAGGGGGAATAGAGAATTAAACAGTTTCTCAAAAGGAGAGAACATGTACCTCTATATACGTATCCCTATTATTTGATTTATAATGCATTTAATAGCAAATCGTCAATTTAGGGCAAGTTGTGTGCTTAGATTGACCGAAAATTAGTAATTAAATTCTATTGTCTTGGTAATAAGTAATTGTACGAGTTAATCTCGAAATTGTTATGTGCTTAATTTTAAAGAGAACCTCAAAGATAAAAAAGCCAGTTCCAAATTTGTCGACATGTCCATAAGGACAGTCTCAATAATGGTAATTCTTTTGTACTGAGTGTCCTAGTAAGCAGTCCATCTTCCTTTTCTCGATTATTTAAGCGACAGAAGTACGGGGGCTTATAGACAACACGAAATTTAAAATTGCGGGACTTATTAAGATGATAATGAAAACATTTTCCTAAATGATCTAAACCATTGAAATGTGTGTTGGATTCTTGGCATTTCCAGAACAGTTTCGAATTTGCAACAAACAAATGAATATTCCTTTTCTTTAAGCGATTCCCCTAATTCTAACAGTGGCGGCTTGTCATATGAAGCAAGGCTTCATCTAAATAATCAGTACATAAGTATGTGATTTTATTTTATTGTATAAAATTAAAAACCATAAATTTATACAATTTTCAACTTGAGGTAAACACAGCTTTACCATAAAACTATAATTTTGTCTGAAGCAGGCTTTATGGTATATATATTTAACTATGATTCAAAATGTACATACATTTCCCTCTTGCGCGTTTTCATCTATAATTCAGCAACAATGGGCAACGCTGTCATTTCGGCATATAACCAATATACAACCTCCTGAAAGCCGGCAGTCGCAATTCATATAAACATAGTTGCCAGCGTTTAATTGCACTAAGCATAGCATACAAATCTTGCCACTGAATTCTAATACTAATTCACTAACGTCTTAACCGATTGTAACAAAGTATTTATTACCATTTGGTAAAAACTCCGCCCAACTATCAAGTTGTCTTGCGGTAAGTCCGCAACTGAAGAGATGAACAGAAGTCGAAACAACGATCAACGTCTAAACCATTGCAAAATGGGAAAAACTGAGGATGTCATATTCCTCCCTGCAAAAGATCTAGCTCCTTCCAAAATTAGTGTTTTCACAAAGAATTCAATTACATTTGCAGGTGTAATTTCTATAAACACCCTCTATTGATGGGTTCTCTATTATAATGTTGATTATGAGGGAGTAGTTCAGGTTTTATTGTAATTTATAAAACCCTAAACATTGGCGAAGTAATCCGTTATGTGTGGGTTAGAAAAACTGTTTTTTTGATCATTCTAATTGTTAGTGTTGCACATTAGAGCATCATCCTTTAGGCATTATTGCACAGTTGCTACCGAAAGACGTCTCAAAGAAGCACAATCGGAGAGATTAAACCAAATGAAATAGTATTTTTTTTCTTTTTTGTTAGTTTTGATTTCCACACGGCTTTGTAGATTGCTCGGTGTTAGATGTTGGTGGCCGTCGGGCCCGGATAGTTTATAATTCAACATTCTTTTTGTTTCTGATTGTGTGTTACACAGTGTATTCGTGTGCAGTGACGAAGCCACAGCGGCCTTTTCCACGGCCGTGGACGGAGGTGGTGATGACTGGCGGCGACCGAGGAGTGAGTCCTCGGCGGCTGATAGCGATTCGGTGTATATACATGGAGCGATCAATCAGGATACGCACAGGAGGAAACGGCCGGTAAGAGATCTTTATTTATCTAACTTTAGATTCAGCAATTTTAATACACTGGTTGTGTGAATATCCCTGTATGTCACTTTCTAACAGACCCTGTACAATATCAATGCAGTATATTATTATCAATCCTGGAAATTAGAACGGAAATGTTATTTTAAATGACTTTTCCTTCCCTATCACCTTGAAGCAAAATTACACTTCCGTTTAAGTTCTAATCCAATTTCATTTGGAGTTTAACCTATTTTTAACACAGACTTACCCTACTAATTTACATTATTGGCAATTTTAATGGCTATTAAAGCGCTAACTTTCAAGTACAGAAGATGGTAATAAATTTCTACTAAAAGACATTATTTGTAACAATGTCAGAAATATTTATTTTGTTTGTTTGGTTTAGTACGAGGGACATTTGATAAAGAAGTAAAAATATTTTTTATCTGAAACTGCTTTATTAACTTATACTTACAAATATCGCATATACGAGGGCAACAATCAAACCACAGTAATTTTTCATTGAATGTGGCAATCTTCTGGCCTTCGTCGACTACTTCAGTGCGTCGTTGGAGGAGGATTGTCAGGTTCATACTGTATACACTGTATCCAAGATCAAAATTAACTCTGTTTTATCAGATGTTAGAAATATTGATATAGGAACTCCTCAAGGCAGCATACTTCTTTTCCTGCTCTATGTCAATGATCTACCAGCAAATATCACGCATGGTCATGTACGCTGACGATACCACGATTTTGCTGTCTGACAAAAATCTCGAGGCACTGAAACATAAAATTAATCAAACCCTCAATGAATTTCACACATAGTGTCGGAAAAACCGCCTAATGATAAACTATAATAAAACAAAGACCCTAAACTTCAGTAGACATATAACACAAAATTTTAATTGTAAACTTCGAAAACAATCAGTTAGCTTTTTCAGATTCAGCTAGCCTATTGGGAGTGATAGTGGATCCGACGTTGAGCTGGGCGGAACATGTTGAGAGATTATGTGGCAAATTACATAAAAACTTATTTGTGTTACATTCCTTGTGCGTGAAGTCGTTGCTCTCGGTTTACTATGCTATGATTTACTCAGCAATTGCATATAATATAGTGGTCTGGGGTAGGTGCACTGAAGCTCTCAGAATTTTTATTCTGCAAAAACGGACAATCCGATGTATTTTTGGCATTCCCTATAGAGGCAGCTGTCGGGAGGCATTTAGAGCCAATAAATTAGTCCCGTCCCATCCATTTACTTGTATAAGTGGTTGTCTGATATTTTTAAAAGCAAACATCTGACTCCCACCTGTGGCAGTAGTCATGATTATCCAACCAGAGGAAGAGATAGGTTGTACTTACCGCGTCCTAAGTTTGAATTCTATTCAAAACATTGTTTTGACATTAAATAACAAATTATTATTTAGTCTGTGTTGGAAATTGTGAGCCTCCCAAGAATTTCCGAATCTAAAAAGGGTGGATACTGACCTTTCCAGAGCCGGATAGCCTCGACGGGATCATACTCTGACGACCGTCGCGGTGCAGCTGTGTTGAACGCAGCTAAAAGTTGAATGGGTGACCGTTTGGGGGAGTTTATTAAAAAACGGACCTGGTGGTGGTCCATCTAAGTTGTAGAATGAATGTTGCGTGTGAGTAGAATGCTAGTGAGTGCAGTATTATCCTGAAATGGCACAATAAGGTTTCTTCAAGGCTGAAGTACGATATTTGTACACGCAGGGGGTTAAATTAGAGCGTACCGAGGTATGCGAGCGGAGGACCAAGAAGGGAAAAAAATAAAAGAGAAATAGTTAGTCATCAGCTACTAGTTGTTGCAATGGCTTACTAGCTACTTGTCGGGTAGGACACAGATCGTACGCATATGTGGTATGGTGTTTCTCAAGGTTCACATCTAGGGCTTCTATTGTTTAATTTGTTCGTGAATGATATAGCCAAATGTTCTTTACTTTAAGCTTTTTGCGGATGATCTAAAAATTTATAGAAGGGTTCTTGCTTGATGCAGAAATTTTACATATATAAAAGGAGTTGTTTGTAATGTGAGGCGTACAAATTTGCTAAATATAAATTAAAACTAACGTGTCTCGGCTTTTCTTTTAAAAAAGTAACATGTTATTTTACGGATACACTATATATCTAAATGTGTTAATTTTAATAGATCTTGGATGTCTATAAATTATAATTACAATATTCATGGCTCTGAATTGAGTTCTGCGCCCGAAGTAATAATAATAATATAATAATAAATACTTTATTGCTCAACAGAAAATTTCCTTTTACACAAAAGTAACAATACAAAGAATATAACTATATATATAACACACTTAACTATAACTTTACATAACTAAATATAATAATAATAATAAAACCTAATTTATTGGTACAAAACCCCAAAATGCCATTGACCGAAGTCCTTCAGTCTATACCTATAACAGAACTAAATTAAATTAATAAAAAGATATATAAAGAAATAAACATAATGAACTTCAATACTCACGACCAAGCAGAAGTTCTGCGGCCGCCAAAAAACGTCTCAATATGTCATGAATAGCTAAAGCTAACGACATGGTGGACAATGGGAACCTCAACATAACATTGGTTCTAGCTCTATCACAATGAAATAATTGATGAATTCTCGAGTTTATTCGCGGAACAGTCAGACGGAATGCCCCAAGCAGCTCAATACAATCATTAACGCCGTTAAACACTTGATAAACATTGCTTATGCGCGAAAGATCCCGCCTCAATCTGCTCGTTAAATAGCCGTATGGCACACCACGGTCAGGATAACTAGTATCGAACTTAAAACAGAGATACTTTAAAAATTTACGGTGTACTCCTTCACTGTTTTGCTTGTAACAACCATAGCAGGGATACCAGATCAGAAGATCAGAGTCCACAGCGGAGTAAATCTTCAGATCATCAGCAAAAATCAATCTTTCAGAATTTAAATTCTTTACCAGGTCGTTAATAAAAAGATTGAACAGTAGTGGACCTAGATTCGAACCTCGAGGTACTCCTGGACGCTTCCTAATCAAAACCGAATGATTGATCCTATCGAACGCTTTACTGAACTCGATATATATGACGTCAACATGATCTCGAGAATCCAACGCTTCGGATACATACTGCGTGAAAACGGCTAGGTATGTAACAGTCGATGTTCCTGTTACAAATCCGTGCTGGCAGGATTATACAAAACCACCTCTAGCAATTTTGAGACATTGGAAACAATAGAGATCGGCCTGTAGTTCCCTATCTGTGATCTATTGCCAAACTTGAACACCGAGCAAACGTTAGCAATTTCCAAACCGAGGGGAAGTGATTGGTTTTAGCTATTCATGACATAAAGTTGTCCCCCCCTCCCAATATTATTATTAAATTTCGTCAAAAAACGTACATTTTTTCCCTGCCCTACATTCAGACGTTCGACAACGTAAAGGGATTGAAAAAATATTTGAACTCAGTAACGCATAGACTAGAACTGACGACAAAGAAATGTCGAAGTCGTACCTACTCAAAATGATGCGATTCCTGTTTTAATAAATGAAAAACCTGCCTATGTGTTCTGTGTGTCAAATACGCCAAATTTCTTTCTAATTCACAAGCTGATTCTGATCACTCAGCGGCGCAACGTGGTGCGAGGTTGGCGAGGCAGTGCGGCCCGATTACGGTCCTGGTGTGTGGCGTGGTGGCATTCAGGTCGCGACGATAGCGACACGGAAGAAGAGAGTCCAAGTGAACAGGGTCAAGGTTACATCACACCAATGTCGTTGGACACACCGTTGCAGGGTTCTGTATCGAGGTGTACATCACTAAATGTCATAAGGTAAGTTCGCTATATTTTTTAGCAACACTTTGTAATTTTTTGACTGCGCTCTTTAGTTACCTGGAATACAGGGATGTGTCCATGGGCTCCAGAGGGAAGGGGCAATTATAACCTAATTTTTTTGCCTTGTGATTTTTATTTATTTTGTGTCAAAAATGTGATAAAATAAAGTTTTCTACATCAAAAAGGCATACTTCTTTTTTCTCGAAAAACTTAAAGTTTTTCGAGAAATTCGAGTTTGAAAATTTTAGGACAAAACTGGTCCTTAGTACAAAGCATTAATAAAATTTTGGAAAACTTTACGTTAGCAAATCGTATTTCAATATGTTTACCAGTGGCGGCTCGTCAATAGATAGAAGGCGGCCGGGGTAGGTGCCTAAGCTCAACGTAAACACGTTCCTACGTAATAGCACACATATTATTTCAATAGGTATTATATAAAAGTTCTCAATCACCACTAGTTTTTTCTGTATATTTATTTAAGTATATTCAAGAAAAAGTACAACCTTGTATATTTGACATCTTTAGATTCTCTGGAATAAATAACGATAACTTTCATAAGAACTCCCAATTCGAATTTTGTGTAATTTACTAAATTAAAATAATTATTAGGAAATGATTGACATGAATATACCCTATGTAATAATAGTACAGTTTCGGCCATTTTAGGGATCCGTATTCTGGCCACCAACGTGAAGTGGCCAACATGACACCAACTCGACTTACACCACGTGACAGTCGAAGTTTACCAATGGCTAATCGATTAGCCGCACGATCCACATCCACAGATACTGTGTACACAATTTTGATCCGGTTACCGGGCGATCCACGTGATGGTCCACAAACTACTGAAACGCCCTCTATAAAGATGATACCGGAAAGTCATATGGAGAATGACTATAAATACAGTAACTCCAATAATGCCAATCATCATCTCAATCGGTAAGTGAAAATGAGGAACTTTGGGAGCTTAAATTTGCAAACTAAACGACTTTTCACAAAATTCGTTATTCATTTATTTTATAATATCCAACACATAATTTTTGGGGTTATCAAACTTCACTGTTTTGCTCTTAACTGTCTCTACTGTCACTTGTCCGACTGTCAACTGTATGTACATCGTTGACAGACTACCGGGTGTGCGTTTTAGAGATGGAAAAATATAAACTACCTTCGTCTACTATAATACTGCAATTTGTTAGAGCGATTCAGTGTTTTTTTTTGTTAGAACCTTACACACTAATCTCTTCTATATATTAGGGATGAGCGTATCGATAGTACTCGTACATTCGTTACTCGAATATCTATATTTCTTAAAACTATCATCACTGTTCACACTTATATAGGATTCCTCATAATAGACTACCCATTTTAATATTTGAATTAAATTTTTTTTAGTTAACAAAACAACCTTTTTATTTTACTAAATTACAGCTAACTCTTTGGGATTTATGATAAGTTATAAATATTTGGCTAATTTAATTCTAACTTTTGAAAATCACGTCTTGTAAATGACCTCCAACAACTTCAACACATTTTTCAATATTAGATAAAAAGTAGTTCATTAACGGCGTAGCAAACCTTCGTCTATTCCTTCAACTTCTTCACGAATTTTGACTTTCAGTTCCTCGATTGCACCTGGACGACTCGCAAGCACTTAGCTTGTCCCCACAGGAAAAAATCGGGTGCCGTTAAGTCGGGGGAGCTCGAAGCCCAGGCAAATATCTCTGAATCGAGAAATGAGTCGGCCATTAAACATGTCTCGCAGGACCCTCATTGAGTTTCTGGCGGTATGAGCTGTTGTTCCATCTTGTTGGAATAGTAAGGCATTGTTTAGTAATCCTCGTTTATTTAATTCTGGAATGAGGAATGTCTCTAGCAAAAAAATAAGGGCCAATAGTACCAAAAGATCCTACTCCACACCACACAACAACTTTTGGATTATGCGGAGGTTCTGTGTAAAGTTTTCACGAGGATTTTCATTTGACCAGTATCTAAAATTCTGTTTATTGACCATGCCGTTCAAATAAAAATTTGCTTTGTCAGTCATTAGGAGACTGTGAATTGATGTAAATCCAAAAATTCTTGCCAAAATGCTAACCTTGCTTTTTTATATTGATTGCTAAGGTGCTGTTCCATTTGGTATTTATAGGGATGAAATTTTAAATCCCGTTGAAGAATTCGATCTAAGCTTCCCTTCGATATTCCTAGGTTTGTCGATTAGCGTACCTTTTAGGACTTCTCGTAAATGCAATTCTAACTCGTTGAATATTTTCTGGTGTACGACTGTTCTTCAAATTTTGTACAGAACCATTTTCACGCCAATGACGAACCCATAACCAATGAAGTTGCACGTAATTATTAATTTAAAATTTATTTGTGCCAGGCGCCTACTTGATTAATAATTTACTTAAATCCCAAAGACCACAGAAGATAATCCCACAGAGAACAACCTATTTGCATGTCGTTTGGCTAGCTTTGACCGCTTTTCATGGTCTTTGGGCAGAAACCGGTAATGAGATAAATTGCTAGTAAATAAAACTTTGTGTTCAAGACTTGTTTGCTGATTTCTGGGATCTGAACTAAACAGGCAACTCTTGCAAAATGAAGTATTTCATCAAAACGATATATATCGAATCGTCATGGTATCCTTAGAATCTGCTGTCTATACGATGACCACTATCTATATTTTGAGGCATCTTCTTCCGACTACGTTGTCCATGTAAAAAGGAATCATTGGGTGCCAAATCAGGTCTGCACGGCAGATGACCCATCAGTTCGACTTTTTGCCCATTGTTTGACGAGAATAAACTTTCCAGCTGCCATCTAAGAACAATAAGTTCCCCTCGTAAGTAAATTAAAATAATTTTGTTATAGGCGGCCGTCAGCTATGCCGGACATCCGAATTCCTCTCAACGCTAAAGGCATTCCCAAGCACATGGCTGGACAAAACATGTTGCCGAACGCAGCTAAACATCCCGTAAAGAAAAAAAAGAAAACGCAAGAGAAGAAAGCTGATCGGAAAGCTGCGAAAACACTGTCAGCAATTCTTCTAACGTTCATCATCACCTGGACACCATACAACATTCTGGTGCTATTGAAACCGACGACGGACGCAAGGATCCCGCAAGTGTTGTGGGATTTCTTCTACTATTTGTGCTACATTAATTCAACAATAAATCCAATGTGTTATGCGTTGTGTAATGCCAGTTTCCGTAGAACATATTTGAGGATTTTACAGTGTAAATGGCATTCGAGAAATCGACAGGGTGTGAATAGAGGTTTCTACAATAACTGATTTAATTAAACGTACTGGTGTGGCGACTGCTGTATATAGAAAAATGTGTAAGAAATATTATTCGTAAGTAGTTTTAATCCTATTTCATTCATTCAAATCGGTGAAATAATGAACGCTTGACTTTGTAACACTGTTGTTTTTCTTCCTAATACAGAGCAGCTCTTCCCTAATTATTACTGGCATCATCATTATCAAAAATCTGTAGGAGCCATCGAGGAAGATATGTAATGATTCCGTTCAAAGGAGCTCCATTAAAATTAAGTTAAGGGTGGTTGATGCCGTGCGATCTGAAGATCTATTGCGTTCCCTTTGAAATTTGTTTGATCCACCAGCAGAGCTCTCATTAACTCCATTAATGATCAACCTATTCTATTTAAGACATGGATCAGTGGATTTCTGGTACGATATTCTCCTGATCATCCTTTTTATCCTCCTGATCATCTTTTTCATCCTACTGTAATCAAATGTAAAGGATTTTTTTGTTATAGACAGACAAATCTTTATTTATTCTTACAAATCAATTTCCCCGCCTCCAAAGAAATCTCCTTCTGATGTAATAAACTTATGCCAACTCTTTTTCCAATTCCTGAAACGCCCTCTTCCAGGATGGCCTTCAATACCTTCTTCGATTCCGCTTTTATCTCCTCAATGGACTCAATAGTGTGTGTTTCATTTTCATTTTACTGAATATATTCAGAAGTCACACGAGGCTAAATCAGGTGAATACTTTGGTTGTCGAACGATATGCGAATGAGAATAGTCTCGCAGCACCAATGTAGTGTGAGATGGCGTGATGCCAAATCCAAGAATTCTATTCTATTCTAGCACTCTGGCTTCTTGAGGCGAACAGTTTCACGCAAGCTACGCAGACGGGTTGCTGTTTATGTATTGAGAAGTGGCATCCCTGGTATTGCCCAGTGAAATCTGTCACTGCCATCTTAAAGTTTGACATTTTTGCTGCAATATTTGTGATATTTACACTAAGTTGAAAAATTCATTTCGGTCAAAAAATGGAAGGCGCGTGGATTTACGCCTATGATCCAGAAAGAAAAGACCAATCGGCACTTCCCGAAGCGTTATAAACGAAATGGTGGCATGTTTCTTCACCAAAATCGGTCATGTCGCACCCCTGGGTCTAGGAAATCCGAAGACCGTTTACTCAGCGTGGTATACAACCATTTGTTTGCCCAAAGTTTGAGGTAAGGACTTCATAATGCACCACATCATCATGAGCGAAGAAAACTGTCAACATTGATTTGTTTCACGTTCATGTTCATCAGTATTAACTGATTTTTGGTTTTGGACGTGTTGGATGTGGTTGGGTTTGGTCTCGATAGAACCTGCTGGAACATTGTGAATAAATAAATAAATAAATAATCTTTATTGACTACGTTTTGTACAAAACAATTGCAGTACGTCAAAAATGTAGAACTTCTTTGGAATATTCTTCCACAGAATAAAAAGCATGCTTGAGCAAGTATGATTTTATAGTTCTTTTGAACATTTCTGAACTGTACTCCCGGACCCAACGAGGAAGTGCATTATACAACCGAATCTATAGGGAATTCTTTGCAGACTTAGTTAATCTCCATCGCCGAGCCCGTACCAAGTCCGCAGATCTCGTACTATACTCATGACAAGTTGAGTTAATACACAAATCGGGCTTACATCTGTGAATCTTAAGCAGTTGATAATACATATATAAAGACGGGAGAGGCATTATATTGAGAGATTTGAAAATGGGCTTGCAATGCTCCAGATATCCAGCATTTGCCAGAATGCGAACCACCTTTTTTTGCACTCTAAATATTTGCATAGCCGATGACGAGTTACCCCAGAGACTCACTCCATAAGCAATATGAGAATGGAACAGTGAGAAATAAACAGTTCTCAGAGCTTGCTGACTCAAACAATGTCTGAGCCTCCTAATAACGTAAATACTAGAAGACAACTTACCCCTGAGAAAATAAACGTGCGACGCCCAGCAAAGCGCATCATCAACAATAATCCCCAACAGGTTGGCTGTTCGTCCCCGAGCATGACCACTAGCACTAGAAAATGTAAGTCTCTGGGTCTTATCAATATTTAGTTTCAGCAGATTACTAGTGAACCAGCCATTCGCAACTCCCTCAAGGTGCCCCGCCCGACCTTCGAGCTGTGAAACACTGCTCCCATAACACACCAAAGAGGTATCATCAGCATAAAGAGTGACCCTTCCAGGATTCAAATAACTATATAGGTCGTTAATATAAACGACAAAGAGCAACTGACCCAACACAGAGCCATGGGGCACTCCACTCGTTAATACCCTCACCTCAGACAGCTCCGACCGAAGAGCCACTGTCTGTCTTCTGCCAGTCAGGTACGACTGCAGCGGCTGCAACGAGAGTCCCCGCACACCATATCGAGAAAGCTTGGTCAGAAGAACTTCATGAGACACACAGTCAAAGGCCTTGCTCAGATCACATAAGGTGAGATTAATAAATTCACATCTCTCCAGGCCCTCGATTATGTCAGACACCACACGAGCCACCGCCTGAACTGTCGACCGACCACCCCTGAAACCAAACTGTCCAGGACACAAAAGGTTATTCGCTTCCAAAAAAAGAAGTTAGATTTTGTTTTAATATAATCTCAAAAATTTTTCCAAATATAGGAACTATAGAAATCGGTCGGTAATCAGAATGTTTTAGCAGCAGCAGAAATTTCATTCCGAAAACACAATAAAATACAATTCCATTGCGCAACAGAAACTTGAGAGAGTGAGGAAATTTAGCCCTTTGATTGGAATAGTTTTGTCAGGGGTTTGGAAACATGTTGTATGAGTTTGGTCGATGTTTCAGAGTATCGTTTTCACTTACATACTCAAAGAACTATCGAGCTTGTCACAGTGCATTATTGTTGTAACCATTGCCACATTTGCAGTATTCACCTCCTGGTTATATAGGATGGTCCCTAAGTAATAGGGTTTCTGAGATATGGCCGGTGGCTACCCTTCTTGAATGAACCTCTACAGAGGAAGAGTTTTGATTTGATACTATAAATTGTATTATGAAGTAGAGCAACAGTGATTTTTAATTAATTTCAATGTTTATGATCCCCGTTTAATTTTGAAGGAATAGCAGGAACACCAGTACGATTCCTCACGAATTTACAATTTCTGTATGTTTTTCAATTGTATTTTCTCTTTAACAACTAATAATATAGAGATAACAGTTCATTCAACATAACACGCAGTCTGCATTTGAAGCTATACTGACCTAACAGAATTGAAAATTCATACAAAAATCCCTTCCAAACTAAACGATAAAAGACGTGTTTTACCAAGACCAATTTCATAGTTCACTTGTGGTGCTTTATAACCAGCAAGGGCATGCAAAGGCAACTCTTTCCTTATACCTGAGATACCACTGTACAGTGTGTAACTTCAAATATTCATTGAATTAAGATAACATGAAGGGTTTGGTGCCGCCTTTTTGCCTATGACTTAACGTAACTTAAGTATACGTAAGGATTTCTGGAATTCACTTATATTGAGGTAGGTACGTTCAAAATAAGTGTGTCTGCCCGGACCCTCCACTGGGTCGATATATTCCGCCGTCTCTTGATCCTCCACGCACAATCAGCATTCGGAACTTTCCAAAAGGTCCAACCTCGAGAAATGAGGATTCAAATGACAGTATTGTCCCATCAGGCAGCGCAAATATAATCATAATAGTAGATAATTGGCTTTAGATGCCTGTTGTAGGGTGCCTTGGTAATATCATCCCTAATATACTGTAAAAATAGTTGAAATAGATCTCTGGACAGCTGAAAGTATTCCCTTTGGTCATCGAAGCAGAGCAGAGCGAGTATAGAGTCATCTCAAAATTTTAACAACTGAAAATAGTGTCACTTATGATGGCTAACTTGGCAAAGTTGCATAAATCCGAAAATAATGAAAGATACGCAAAGTTAAAGGAGGTTAGGAAAGAATCCTTTGTAACCTTTTGCATAAGGCGCTCACGATACATTTAAAATAAAAATATTAGGGATGGACGTTGTCTATGTATTATTTATCTGAATATGTTCCCTGAACCACCTTATTATATAAGGAAGAACGATCAACAAAATATGAAATTACATTTCCAAAAAAAAAATATTCAATAAAGCAAACGAAATATTATTTATTATAGCAGTTATCGGCCAAGATGATTTCAGGATTCGTTTAGCTTAGGAGCAACTAAATTTAATACGAACACGTTTTGACGCTTCACCAAATCACGAATTTAAATTTTGGATGCTAACAATGTTTGCAAAACGCGTAAGTACGTGTTTTGGTGAAGTGCTGAAAGGTGTTTCAATTTTTACTGTACGCCAAACGCTCTAGAAGTTAGTAGAGAACTCGAAAGTCCTGGAGACGCCGGCGCCGTTGGTCGGTAACATAGATATGAACAAAATACAAGTAGGGAAGAAAGACCGATCCTGAGTCGTCCCCACTACCATATCCTTCAAGGTCAAGCAGTATGGAGGGCCTTAGGGATTGGCCTTTCTTCCCTACTAATACACGTTGATAAAATATTAATAATTTACATAAAACCATTCCTCAAACCAACGACTCTTTCTAGGTGTTTTTATATTTGTAATAATAATGATAGCTAATAATATTGATAAATTAATAAATAAATTAAAAGACAAACTTTGTAAAATAAAGCTCAATCCGTGTTCTAAAAAAAATAAATTGTGCGTATGATGAACTGATGTAACAATAAGAAACTTGTAAAATATTATCGGTGTATTCTTTTTATTTATAGAAACACAAATTAAGCTTCCCAAACGCAAGCACTTCATTGTGTCAAAGCACCAACTTCGATGGGTCTCAAGTGTAACATTTTCCCCAACAACTTTATCTCAAAATATGATTTCGGCACTTTCGATGTTATGACGTCTTCATTTGACATACATGGTCTTCCAGACACGAGTTAATCGGGTGGATTTGGCCAACACTTGACCGGGTGATGAAACATGTTTTTTTGGTACTGCAAAGCATAATTTCTGCATCTAAAAGGTTTATTCAGAATTTATTGTATTGCTGCTCTGAAGAAATTAAAAATTCCTTTCTAATCCCTAGATGAATTCTGGTGTTGTGGCACTTTATGCACGTCCATTTCGTCAATCATCTTCAACCCTTGTACGAGCACGTCCATTCTGTGAATTGTTACAAAAGAAGGAACAGATTCCTTTAGTAATTCGCCCATCAACGTTTCAAACGAAACAATGAGAAAGCACATATTTTTTGAGAGTTAGAGAACGACCTCATCATTTGAAGAAGAGGTGGTTGTCATTCAAAATTGAACTACAAATTAGTTGAACACCCAGCCTGTTCATAGCAACTTTTTTCGCACAAACATTTGTAAATTGGGTTTGACTCAATTGGCACAGCAGCAGCCCGAAACAACGACAGAGAGAACTGCGTCTTCCTTTGACCTAAGACGCTTTCCAGGGTTTTTTCAGGTCTGGAAACAGATAATAATCAGAGGGAGTCAAATCTTGAGAATCGGTTTGATTTGACAAACACTTTTGCTTTTTTTTTTGTACTACAAACCAGATCTTTTTTACGTTTTTTACATCCGACACATCTAGATGATTATTCAGACTTGTTTTTCCATTCTGAAGAATGTAGATCCGGAAAATTCCTTTCTGATCTCAAAAAACTGTTGCCAACAACTTCCTTGCACGGAGAACTGTCTTTACCTACTTTTGAACACTTCCACCAGCTTCAACCCATAGTTTGACTGTTTTGGCTCAGGTTTCATTAACAGTGATGACATGAGAGATTAATCTTTCAAATCCGTTTATAGGCAACTATTCAAATGCGAACCCCATTATCTAATAAAGCATATCATGAAGTTGCTGAATGATTTCTGGTGTTGCAATTTTTGCACGTTCATTTCGTGAATCGTCTTCAACCTTAGACAACTACGTTGACCTGTAAAATCCATCGGTAAACAGTTGCAGAAGAAGGAATAGATAACTTCAAGTAATTGGCTCATAAACCTTCCAAAAGAAAGAAGGAACAGACATATTTTTCAATTGTAACAAAAGCTAATAGCTTATTAGAGAACGACCTCATTTGAAGAAGAGGAAGAAAGTGATCCTGTTCATACTTCGGTGGTTATCATTCAAAATTCATCAACTGAACTACTAATATTTACAATTTCTTGCGATCAGGTCCATAGCCACGAGCATTTGTAAATTCGAATTGACTCAATTCGCAGAGCAGCAGCCCGAAGAAATGACGTACAACGCTTTCGAGACAGGAGTTTCTTGAGCTCTGAAAACAGATAATATAGTCAGCTTTTTTGTACTCCAAATCATCTAGAGGGTTACTCAGAACTCTTTTGTTATTCTGAAGAAAGTGGATCACGAAAATTCCTTTGTGATTTCAAAAAACTGCTGCCAAAAATTTTACCTTCTTTAGAACATTTCCAACAACTTCAACTCATGGTTTATAATATTGAATTCAAGTTTAATTAACAGTTATGACATGAGAAAAGATTGAGAAGTATCTTCTGTTTTGCGTATAGTCAACTGTTCAAATGGGAAACCCATTTTGCTGATCATCTAATAAACCATATCATGAAGTTGGTGCATTTTTTTTTTGATGAATCGTGTTCAACCCTTGTAAAAAGGAAAATAGCTTATGACCACATTTGAAGATCCATTAGCAACGCACTTGCTCACATGTCCGTTGTTGGAATTCAAAAGTCATCAAATCAATTTTTAATTGGTTGAATATTGAAAAAAACATTGAAGGAAACGATCAGTTCTAAATTGGAATTGGCTCTTGCTCTGCCAATTGAGCTAGCGAAACGCGGGTATAGTAAGTTCCTATGTCCCTACGAATTCCCAACAACTATGTGGCTTACGATTTCGGAAGTTTCAATATCGAATTTGGACTATAATAATGGAATTGAACAAAAAGAATACACCTTAAAACTGACTTTGTAATTATTAGGTTTAAACAAATGAATAAAAACTACTCTACCAGAGAAAAATAACAAGAAATATTTATAACATAGAGGCTGTGTGTTAGATTTAGTTTTAATTAATTAATTAAAAAAAAAAAAAAAACAGAAGTAAGCATATATATTTATTAAAATAATAATATAATAAACAATACCTAATATTGGTCTGACCAAAAATATATTGTAATACGTTCGAAATTATCGTGCAAAAAATAGTCAGTTTTTTAAAATCAAATTTGGAGTCTAGATGATTCAAAAAATTATTAATAAAACCTGGATTTATGAAACGAAACGTTGTTAATAGTGAATTTCCTTTTTCAACTGATAATATGCTATGGTCACCTACCACTCTCCCTTAGCGGATTTCTGAGTGCCTTAGAGGAATTCTGAGAGGGCTTCTAAGTGCATAAAGTGTTTCTATATACCTCAAGAATTTTTTGTATGGAAAATGATTTTATTTGTTTTTAACAAATCACATCTTGATGAGCTTTCCGTGGGAATATCCTTCCTATTTTTGTATCTGGTTGTACTTCAACAATTTGGGAGAAATTTCTGGCTCTTATTGTTGTCTGGAAAACTGGTGATTCTCCTCCTAACTCAATCTTTTTGGTCATAAACGTTTTCGTCAAACTTTAGGTTATTACCATTAAAACTTTTGCATTATGTTATTAAATTCTCGTTAACCCTTTTGCTAGTCCTTCTCCACGTTCTTTTTATTCCCTCCACTATGTTAAGGCAAAATCTGGAAACGACCATTCAGAAACATTACAATCTCCATAATTTTCAACAAAAGTTCTTCTTGCAGCACAATTGTGAGGCAATGAATATTTTTGATCGATCGATTCTGTAAAATGCACAACCTCAAGAAGCTTTTGAAGAAGTTTTTCGGAAGCAACCAGAACTCATCCTCTAAGCAGTGACTATGGCTTGTCAGCAGTTAAATTACATTAATAGGTAGAATCGGTTTTATTATTTATAAATGAGCTTCTATGTTCATTCAAAGGTGTTTTGATATTTCGTCCTTTTGCACAATCACCACCGACTTACCTGTAGTGATGGTCCAAAAGGTTTCCTTGGACAATTGGACGAAATTTTAAAACACGTTTAAACGAACATAGAAACTAACTCAATATAATTTTACCTGGGTACCAGATTTTCCAAATAGATCTGAAATGATTTTTCATTTAACTTCCGAGGAAGCTACTGTGTAACAAAACACGTATTGTAAATGTTTCTTTGCTTTCAAACAAATTTCCAAAAGCATGGAAAACTTCGAAAGTGCTGCCTATTCCTAAAAAGAGTCAGATCGGTGAATATAGCAATTTACGTCCCATATCCATACTACCCCCTATGTCAAAAATTCTTGAAAAGGTTTTGAGCGTGCAAATCAAGTCCCACGTAGATGAATACAAAATTTTACCTATTAAACAATCCGGGTTCCGCAAGGGATACAGTTGTACAACTGCATTGTTGGATCTAACTGATGATATTTTGCATGATCTTCATAACGGAAAATAACTTCCTTAATTTTAATTGGCTACACCAAGGCCTTTGACAAAATCAATCATAATCAATAAAATTATAATATATTGAATATGTATCTTATTTTGAACTACAATTAAACTTATTATTATTATTATTAATAAAATTATCAGCAAAAGTTGACGGTGGTGTTTTTATTGCTTTAGCTTTGCTAGAACGATGAACCATTTGATTCCGTTGCTCTCACACACCATGCCTTTCACTCAATACTATTCTTAGTAACTTCTGATACTTCAATAACAAACAAATCTAATTGGTTTTCAACTTTTTTTTCTTTTATCTAAATGACAACTAAAATTCAATTTCTCAATAAACTAATAACTAATTTGATAAGAAGTAGTTAAAGGAAACTTCACTATTACGTTTTATCAAGTGTTTTTTTTATTATAAAAATTATTTTGTTGATATTTGAGTTGATTTAACTAAAGCTGAATCTAGTCTTTTAAATTTTAATATATTTTTGTTCATTTATTAATAAATGATTATAGAATTATATTAATTCATTATTGTAATATAAAAATTGTGAATAATGCTTATTTATAATTATATTTCGTTTAAGAAATTTAGTTAGGAGTATTTATTAAAACAAAAGATAACTGTGTAGACTCACAAATTTTTTGGGAAATTTGTTAGGTACATTTATTTGGGGATTTATGAATTTATCATAACATTAAAAGCACCCCTATTTACTTAAAATTTTCTAACGAAAAAATAAATAAATAAATATTAATTCAATGAAAAAATGATTTCTTTAACTTCTTTAATTATTTTTTTTTAAATCATATTATCGTTTCTACTTCTATTTTATTAAAAAATTCATAAATCTCAATGAAATAAAAAATCGATAGTTTAATTTGTAAATATGATACACATTTAATATTAAATTGTAGAGATAAATCTTGTGTGAAGTATGAATCAAAATGTTTTTATATAACTTAATATTATAAAAAAAAATATTATAACATATAAATGTACCATTTATCAAAACAAAAAAAAAAAAGAAATTCCTATTAAACTAAATACATTTTTTTCTTTCTAATTATTTAAAAAATAATTTCCTATTTAAAAATACAAAACCATAACCATATATTTAAAAATTAAAGGTAATTTGTAAAATTTTTTTAAATATTCAGGGTGTTTTGGAAGTAGATATCAGGAGTAAATATTAAATACAGAAGATACGTACACACCCTGTAATTATTAGTTCATTTATTGTTTTTGAGTTCACTAAACATGCAACTGTTTTACAAGCAGGACATTTTGGTCAAATTCAAATGAAAATATTTGTAAAACCACAGTTATTAGAAATACCAAAAATGGCCCCCTCTAACAAAATCTATGCGCACAAGAATTTTTCCGGAAACATACATTAAATACTCACTTGGGCCACCTTGTATAATTTTAATAAGTTAAAATATCTACAGTATGAAAAATAATATTGTGGCATACTGGACAAAATGACTGGTTTTACCTACACAAGGGATTTTGTTTAATTTAGCAGGGCCTCAGTATAATTCAGTGGAACCAGACCGAGCCATGGGTCGACAGACACTGACGAATTCGTTTCGCTCTTATTATGAGCTCGTCAGAGTACCATAGTCGATAGTCCATATTTTTTTTTATTTAGGCCAAGGCAGAGAAATCATCATGACACCTAGGGAGTTCCTTACCACTTCCCTAGGGAGTGTGGGACTCTAACCCAAACTAAAACTCTGCCTTATCTTTGTAGTATGGCTCGGGAACCCTCCCTTTTCCATGTCCTCGCTTGATTGTCCTCTGTTGCTGTTGTCTTCTGATGTTGATTGTCGTCTGTTGCTATTGTCCTCTGTTGGTGGTGCCTAGAAAACACTCTGAAACATACCTTTAGATGAGTATACCTGACCTGAAAGAAACAATATTAATTGGTGTCCTAATCCTGTGGATTTCTTCGTCAGAATTGACTCCTCGGTCTCCGGTACCGCCTGGCACCGTCTTCTACGTTGTAGTTGACTGCTTCGCGAATCAGTGGGTTTGCATGGGTCTCTGCCATTTCAAAGACCTTCTGGGCTCTCAACCTCATGACGTCCCTGAGGGCGTCGAGTTTGAGGTCCCTTCGGATCTGTGCGTTTGACACAAACCAAGGTGCACCCACTGCCATCCTTCTTGCCTTGTTCTCCGTGGCTTCCAATCGTTTCAGGTACGATGGTGCCGCGTATCCCCATGCTGAACTGGCATAGGTCAAGGCAGGTCGCACGACTGCCTTAACCATTTGGAGCTTGACCTGCAAGGGCATCTTGCTCCTTCTGCAGATCATCGGGTAGAGCTTCGAAATGATGCCTTTGGCATTCGCGATGCTCTTCTCGATGTGCGGTCTCCATGACAAGGATCTGTCCAAAGTTACCCCCAGGTACTTTGCAGTGTCCTGCCATTGTATGTCAGTACCCTCGATGTTGACGAAGTCGTCGGGGCGCACTTGTCTTCTTCTGATGAGGAGCGCGGTGCTCTTCTCGGCATTAATCTTGGTCTTCCACCTGGTGCACCATTCGGTGAAGTTGTCCGCTGCTCGCTGTAGGTATCTTGTCATCAATTCCGCACTGCGACTGCGGGCAATCAGGGCGGTGTCGTCTGCGTAGAGTGCCAAGGTGTTCTGGTCTGTCCTTGGGATGTCGCTGGTAAAGATGGAGAAAAGATGGGGGGATAGTACAGACCCCTGCGGCACGCCGGCCTCCAGGGTCCGTGATTCCGAGACCTCCTTCCCTGTCCTGACGCGAATCTGCCTGTCCTGTAGGTAGGAGTCTGCTAGCTTGATCATCGCTGGTGGGTATCCTAGTGTGTGCATCTTATAGATGAGTCCTTCCTGCGAGACCCTGTCGAAGGCTCTGGCCACATCCAGAAATACGATTCCCGTGACCTGTCGCCAGTTTAGTCCTTGTGCTGCATGCTCAACGAGTCTTAACAGTTGCAACTCCGTGTTGTGATTGGCTCTGAACCCAAACTGCTCGTCGGGGATTACTTCCAGTTCATCCGAGAACTCGCGAAGTCGCCAGAGAATAATTCGTTCTGCTATCTTGGACAGGGCGTTCAGTAAACTGATGGGCCTGTAGTTCTGAGGGAACTTCAGGTCCTTGCCCTGCTTAGGTAGCATCACTACTGTAGCCTCTTTCCACTTCGCAGGAAAGTGTCCCAGTCGTAAGATGCCGTTGATGATGGTCGCAATTCCTGCAATGCCCTTCCTCGGCAACAGTTTTAGCGCCTTGTTGCTAATTCCGTCGGGGCCTGGTGTCTTCTTTATCTTCAGGTGGTGGATTATGCTCCGTATTTCTTCAGTGGTTGCTGGTCTTAGTGGCTCTCCTTCCATGTCCCGCCGCCTGACCTGTCTAACAAACCTGTGGGCCTCGTCCTCTAGCTCCTCGTCGTCGTCAGGATGTATATTCTCCCTACACTCCCTTTCAAGGCAGTCAGCAAATGCCTCAGCCTTTTCTTGGTCCGTGTAGACGATCCTGCCTCTTTCCCCATGAATGGGGGGTACCTGAGGATTCGTAGCCCGCAGGGCTTTCATCATTTTCCATGCGCTACCGTCCTTAGTGTTTAGCTCTTCTAGCTTCCTTTGCTATTGGTTCCCACGATGTTCCCGTAATCTCAGCTTCACTTCCGCGTTGAGTCTGTTAAGATTTGCTCTGTCTTCAGGGGCTAAGGTCATCCTGTATCTTCTCCGGGCTCGATTCTTCTCCTGAATCTTCGCTCTGGTTGCGGTAGGGATGTCTTTCGCGAATTGCAGAAAGTCTCTTTTCCTCCTTTTGGAGGAGGTGCAGTCTCGTAGAGCTCCTTGAATGCTGCAAGTTGCAAAACATAGTCCATCTACAATATCGGCCTGTATTTAATCACAATGAGATATATAACAGTAGATATATGTAAACTAGTACCAGAGAACAACAGAGAATATGAACTCCCACCACTTTCTATTGTCCTGTGCGAGGCAGGTGGTAGCCATTTTTTAATATACTCGACAGATCCGTATTTACGTTTTATTGAAATTACAGGATAGGTAAAGAACAGGGGAGTAATAGAATTATTTTATAATAGAATTACATCTTTATTAATTATAAAAACAAACAAATACTTTTTTACTTTTATTCATGTTTCCATATAATCATTTTATTTATATTTTTAAAATTTCTATTGATTAATTTTAATGTATAAAATAACCTTAACCTAAAATATAATTTCGTAACATATTTTTTTGGGAAATTAGAACATGGATGTTTAAACTTTACATTTTTGCTTAAATTAATAAAATTAATAATAATATTGAACTAGCAATTAACCATAGTTCAGATCTAAAGAAAAAAAAAGTGTAATTGATTATGGGCAAATATAAATGTATTAATTTTAGATAGAGTAAAATAAAATTGTTCTAATTTATACAATAGGTCTACCGATTTTCAATTCCTGAGACGTGAATTTACTACCTGCTAATATCTATAATAGTTAAAATATGTAATTCAAATTTAATAAACACTGTCAGAATTTAATAGAACTTTTGCACTCATCTAGTAAGATTTTTAAGCTCTCTTTTTAGATGCTTAAGATGTATTGGAGTTTTATGGGCAAGTAGACTGAACTAAGTTATAAAAGATAAGGGCCATTGTGCTGCAAAATTAAGCGAAGTTATTCATGTTTTTTAAAAAATTCGTGTGATTTTTTTAGGTAACTAAGCTCAATCTTTTAAACAGTTTGTTTAGAAATGTTTGTTTTTCAAAATAACAATTGGTAATTTGATTTAATGTACCAATCTAATTTTATATGCATCTAATTCAAATACTACATAAATATCTTACCTTTTACTATCCATCGGGAAACTAAAGAATGATAAATTGCAGTTATAATATTTATTCCTGCAATTCTTCGCAGCACACATCATTCCGCCTCTGCTTTTTTGCATTTCAAAATAAACAATATCACTATCAAAAGTTTATAAAACAAAAACACACAATATAACTATAACTATAACTATAACTATAACTATAACTATAACTATAACTATAACTATATAACACACAGAATACTACGGCACTGGAAAACAAATCACTTGAAATGGCAAAGCACAAATAAAATATTCCGACGACAATGAGAGTATAAGAAAACATGGCGATTTTAGTGCGCAATTATATGCGCAATCTCTTCCCCTACCAGCAAGATCACATTCTCTGTTGTTCTTTGCTAGTACCATCTACATAGTAATGCATGTCCCACCAGTGGCGTAGCCAGGGGGGGGAGCGATGATATTTATAATATTTCTTCTATTTTCTTTTTTGAAATTGTCTAAATAATATCTGTTCCTGTTTTTTAAATATGTTCATTTGAATTTAATCGATTGTTCCGAAGCAATGTTTATATAGTATAAACAATCTTAGTTCAATGTCTAGTTCGCTGTGAGCTTCTAGATTGATCAACTGTTTGAGTTACTAATAGGACACTTCAGGATTGAGAAATAAATAAAACATATTTACGCACATTAGGTACCTATATAACAGATAACTATTCCTTTGTTAAGAAACAAAAATACACCGCAAAGCAAAACAAAGAGAATATGTATTAAAAGAAAAAAAAAACATTAAAGAAAAATCATTGAAAAAATTTACGGGTATTAATATTAAATATAAAAATAATAATACAATATGAACAAATAAAATGTTATACTATACTTATTCATTAAATATAATTAATAATAATATAAAACAACATTGTATTAATTAAAATAATTAAAAAAAAATATACAAAAAAAAACTGATAATAATAAAGTTATGAAATAAACAAAACATTTTTAATTAACGAAAATAAATAATTTAGTTTCTATTTTGACTATGACATGCTTCGTTCTAACTATTCTAATATATATCATAGAATTTAGATGACCCTTAATCAAATTAAAACTTTTTCTATATAAATGTGTGTTTTAAAAAAAGGATAAATAATAGAATACATATTATTGAAAAGAAAATTTAGAGTTTTTCATGTTATTCCTACCTGGGAAAATTTTCAATAAATCTAGGTCGTTCTGTTCCTGGGGGTTTTCAAGAATTGACGGTCATAGTCAAATTTTGGCGGCGTATGACAGCAAATAGTGCTTAACTCAATGAAGTTTTTCAGGATTGATTTAATTTTAGGTAGTTGTAACAAAAATAACTATTCTGACACTAATCATCATCATCAATGCATATGAGTTGGGGAACTACTGATGACAAGAAATAAAAGCTTTATAGGGAGTCCACACGGCATAAGGTTGTCGATGGTCTAGCCTATTTCTCAATGATTTAATAATACACAAACTATAAATTATGTGTTTTTTTTTCTTACAAAATTTAGCTAAGAACAATTGTTAATACAAAAAGATTTTGTTTGTTACAATGTGTATTATTTGCTGTTTAGTCAACTGTAGTCTTTCTGGGCCAGCTCATACGGATTTGGTATAAGGTTTTCTCCATTTAACGGTAGATGTAAATGAGTGTGATGTTCGTCATCAACTCCATCCGAATTTATCTCGATATTATCCTGTTTTTTGATGCCGGTTCTTTGTCGTGCTGAAGCGATCCTTTGTTGGAGTATCTGAAAATATATTGCAAGATCCATTTCAGATATTTTTATTGTCACACCCATTATATTGTAATAAATATATTGCATCCGGTCGAACTAGCTATTTTATGCTGATTAATAATTATTAAAAAGTTCATCAAAGTTGATACAAGTTCTCGACTTTAGCATCGGTATTGTACCTAATAGACAAATTGCAAAGTCAACAAAAAACGGTCCGCCCGACGCTAAGAATAGACAATTGCATAAGGTCGATATTCGAAAGAGTGGAGATAATCAAAAGTTATAAATATTGTTGTAACAGGAAGTTACAGGGGATTTTGAGTTCCACTTCGGTGTAGTAAAGATGGAAGAGAGTGGTTGGAGACTTGGCGGCTCGGACCATGAAGTCTCCCCGCGTTGGAGCATACATGTGTCCGAATGCTCCGCCACAAAACTCTCTTTTTTTTGGGTCTTCTCTCCAAACTTCGGTGAAGTAAACTTTGGGTCCTAGAAGCGCTAATTCCCCCCGTTGGGTAGTGTCTTAAGATTTATAGTTTTATTTAACGCGAATTAATATTATTAGTAGCGATATTAAATATTTATAATTTTAACCATTTTATTAACGCGAACGAAATATCAACTGTTTCATTGACATTTGCAGACGCACTTTTGTCGCTTCTGACTTGATACTCCGTGCTAAATCGGCAAATTGACACTAGTGACTAGTGACAGAAAAGGAAAAAAAGAAGAATAAGAGATTCCTTCGCGCGTTTTTACAGCTTTTACTACATGTTTATTGTCCACAACTAAATGCAATTAAAAATCATTATAATAAAATTAAGTTTGTTGAATAAAGTTTATTTGAGTGTATTAAAACAATTGACAAATCATTTCCCACTATAATTCATCTAGCACAATAACTATATTTCCATTTAGTACTAACCTTCAAAAGATACGTGTATAGATTTGACAGCAATCTGACTATTGATTCGTCAGTTATAGCGTTTTGTGTGAAGCAACGTCTGTTATTGAAAACAAAAATGGAAAAAAGTGAATCTCGAGTTTTGATAAATCATTGCTTTTTGATGAACAGAATACAGTGGAAACCAATGGATGAGGGAAAATAACCTGGAGCTGGCGCCTGAAAAAACAGAGGCAGTTATCTTAGCAGGACCAAGAGACCGGCAAGGCGTCTCTTTTAGACTACAAGAGCATAGAATAACGTCTAAAAATACAGTTAAGTATCTGGGAATCATCCTCGATAAAAACCTGTCTTTTCGAGGCTGAAGTAAAAGCAGTGGCGCTAGGAAGACTATTCCCAAATATTAGCTAGGGTAAAAGAGCAGCAATGAACGGCGTCGTGCAATCGATTTTAGTGTATGGGGCGCCAGTTTGGTGTAAGGTTCTTGTGATCGGTAAATACCGAAATATGGTCACAAAAGGCTACTAAGGGTAGCTAGCGGATATCGCACGATATCCGCAGAGGCTATACAGGTAATAACGGGGGAACCCCCTATTGACCTTCTGGTAGAAGAAAGAAAAATACTGTATAACCGAGCCGACGCACAGGATCCCAGGATCGAAAGAAAACTGACGTTACATTAATGGCAGGAGAGATGGACCAGACACGAAGAAACAGGACAGTGGACGAAGAAGCTTATACCAGATATTTTAGTGTGGCTGAATTGCAAACACAGAAAGTTGGATAATTACCTCACACAAGTTTTGTCTGGACCTGGCTCCTTTGGTACATATACAAAAAAAAATTAAAAGATCCAACGATGATAACTGTGTGTATTGTCAGCAGATACACAATGTAAATCACACACTTTTCGAATGTCCTAAATGGCTAAGTAAAAGACTTTCACTGGAAATGAAATACAGACCGGTACATACCTGGTGTCTTCTACTTTCAGCTTCGTCAAGTTTTTCTTGCAGCTTATCTAGTGTCAATTTGGGACTGGTTTGTTGCTCTTCAAGTTTCTGCAGTCGCTTTGGTGGATGTTTCTGTATTATGCTTTCATCCGATTCGTTCTCGAAGCTTATTTCAAATGACATCCCGTTTGCTGAAGTTACGCAAAAACTTCAATCTCTACTTTTTCAAGTTATTAAATGATGATTTACCTACCTGCTTTTTGGAAATTGTTGACTGTTGTGTCGGATCCCTCAAGTTTTAAAACTTCAATATCTTCCGTTTGCAATGACAGAGTTGATGGAGTTTCAGGTATTATTATTTTCCTAAAATGAAACAAAAGAGTTACTGAGATACTCGTTTCACAACTTAATTACCAACTTGATATGGGGTACAATTAATAGACAAAGTTCTCCAAGAAGCCATGGATTTTAAGATGTTGGAAGTTCTCCAAAACAGGTTATGGTAAAGGAGTTCAGTTCTGTGTCCAGAATTATCTCTGGATACTACTGTAACTTTCTGGATCAGAGAGATGAAAAAAATCCTGTCTGGAAAGCGTTTAATCCTCGTACAATAAGTTGCAAACTTTTTTTTCGTGATTGTTGAGAAACTAGAAACATTAGGCGTCATTATCTCCTGCTTTTTTAACAACAATAGAAACATTGTGTGCAATTTAGTTAGTTTATTGATTGCCGCTCATGTCAGGCAAACAAAATGTCAAGTACATTTTGTTTATGTTATACAAAGGAATGAATAAATTACAGACGAAATCACGCACAGGTTGGAATATCGTTATCGCTGCTAGAGTCCATCCAGGTCTGGGTCAATTTGATTCAACAACAATGAAATAATTCTAATAGGCAATCAATTTTGTTTATGAGTTATAGTTTAGGGGGTAAGGTTTTGATAATTGCAAGAGTGCAGGAACGTATTTGATATGTTTTCTTCTATAACTGATTTTTAAGGGTTAAGGTCAAAATTAAATGAAGAACCTTTACATTTGGACTTCTCTACATCCAACTGCAAACCAACCACGTTACCTTTCTTGCTCACTCGTTTTGTAGACATATTTTGTTAATAAGTAGGTAGGATTATGATTACCTGTCATTTTGGCCTCCATTATCAATTCTTATACGATATGCATCATCGTCTGAAGGCTCAACAGTCATATTTTTTGCAGCACTACATCCCATCGTATGTCTTTGACTCTATTTTTTTATATTCCCTACAAACGATAGTGTTTAATTTAGAATAATTGTGCTAAAATAAAATATTATAAGCAAAATGTTTTCCTTTTCTTTTTTTATAAAAGCAGCACACTTTTTGTGACTCATGATGTGGTATAGACCCCCCAAAGATGGTCCAAATTATCCAGCCTGGAGATCTGAGTTAAGATCACGGCCATTACTAAAATTATTTTGGAAAATCGGTTAGTTTTTCACAGAGAACAGAAATTTATTTAATTGGAACTGTGCTTTACGTTAATTTGTGTTACTACAAAAAAATGTTGCTTGTTCCCTGAAAAAAAAAACTGGGGACTGTCTGAAGAAGATTTCTTTTCCGTTCTTTTTGGATTATCTTAATTTTATTTAAACATTAATATCTGTTCAATAAAATAGGTCTAAAAGTTATGAATGTGATCTTGAGTTTCAAAACTCTTAGTTGTTTATAATATGGAGCCCTAATTTAGCTCTTTCTATTTCAACAGATTTTTGAAATGTTCTTACACATCTTATCACATTAAATATACGATGTTCTACCAGAAAGATTTGGTAGGTAAAGTTTTTACGAGGAGCAACTTTCGACTGAATTAACAAGACAACAGCGTAACGATCAACGTATTGATATGATATTGATCCTTGGAGAATGTCAACGAAATTCTTTATTGACTTCTCGAGTTTATGCTCAAAGGTTTCCCATACGAAATCATCAAGACCAGCTGCTTTTGAGAGACTATTAAATCAGTTTAAGGAAACTGGAAGTGTTAGCTATAAGAAATACGTTACAACAAAACCTGTCACCGAAAATGAAGAAACCATTTTTGTTATAGTTGGTCCAGTTATCGGAAATCCTAATATTAGTCAAAATCAGATATCCGAAAACACCAATATTAGTCAGGCAAGTATTTCACAAGTGCTTAAAAAATTCAGCTTTGTCAAGAGCTTTATAGAAATGATTTTGACAATAGAATTGAATTTTGCATGTTGGTGTTAGATAAAGTGGCAGCAAATGAAACATTTCTTGACAATGTGTTATTTAGTGACGAATGTACATTTCACAACAATGGTCTCGTGAACAGACACAACTACCATTATTATTGTCGTCTCGAATCCCCATGAATACAGAATCATCAGCGATCAAAATAGGTGGTTCATTGGGCCCATATTTAATCCTAACCCTATTTTTTTTGAATGGTATGGTATTTCTCGATTTTTTTCTACACCAACTTCCTGTATTATTAGAAGAAACTCCTTTAAACAGGAGAACAACCATGTGGTTTCAATTAGATGGAGCTCTGCCTCATTATCATCATTAGGTTCGGCAATTTTGGATACCAATTTTCACAACAGGTGGATTAGAAGTAATGAATTTATAAATTGGCCTCCCAGATCTCCGGATTGACGTCCTCTGGATTTCTTTTTATGGGTAGGTATACGTGATATGTCTACAAGAACTTCCACACCATACATTCACCGTCCAAGGACGCTGTTGTTCCACTTCTCTTAAACACCGCGGATTTTCGACACTCGAATAATGCTGGTTGTGGCGATTCACCTGTCCATGGTTTGTAAAACCAGATTCGTCCGAAAACAACACACTGAAGAAAAAGTTTCTGTTTACTCGAATTTGTTCTCGTGGCCACTGACGAAATCTGACTCGACTCTCAAAATTATCACCATGAAGTTCTTGATGCAAAGCAATGTGATACGGGTGAAATTTATGTCTACCACAAAGACGAGGAATCGAAATCAAATAAGGACTATCTATCTTGCCATGAAGAAGGTTATATAAGAAAGCCAAGGACGACACAAGACAACGACGATGCTCTAGACTCTGCATCGAAAAACGTGATAAAAGCAGACTATGATCATATCCCCGAACGGGGTAAACATCAAACACCATCCTGTCTCCAAATCAGATACTTTAGGAATATCCTTTGGACCCTTTCCACTGCCTGTTTATGAACCGAGTAAAATGGACTCCAAATTATGGACCCATACTCCAGTTTCGATCGAACATATGCACAATAAAGAGCCGTAAGTGTATTTATGTCCGTGAATCCGTTACAGTTCCGAACCAAAAATCCGTGCATGCGACCGGCCTCCTCAACTTTCCCACGAACGTGATTAACAAACGTAAGCTGTGAATCGAACACATTACCAAGGTCCTTGATGGTCTCCAACGAAGATAGCGGAACACCATTGATCTCATAAGAAAATCCAGTACTGGTCGTTTTTCTCGAATATGAAACAGACTTACACTTTGCTATGTTCAATGCAAGCTTATTTCTCTCACACCAGTCACTCAACCTGGCAATATCATTTTGCAATGTATAACAATCTGCCAAACAATTTAATTTAAGGTCGTCAGCAAATAAGAGACTGCTTGTCCCAACAACCGAAACCAGATCATCATCATCAGGTTTTGTTGATATTACCTGTGGTTTTGCAGATAAAAATGCATTTTATTACTGTATTGCGAAGAAGTTTACGAGAACGTATTTTACTAAATTTCTGACTTGTCACACAGGCCCCAAAATAACAGTTTCAATATTAACGAGAGATTATTTCTTTGCATATTTCTATATTTATTTTCTGAAAATTTGGGAATTTAACTGGGCTAAGCTGAGGAGAAGGGGAGGCCAAAACAGACGATACCCTTCAGAAATACAGATATGTAACTGACAAAACAAATTAATTATTTTGTACAAAGCTTTCATCAAAAGAACAAATTTTCATGGGCTAATGGAGTTTGAACTTTATGGTATATTACCACGCGTTCACCCGAAGTTGGTTTAAAATCGATATAGATATGTTTTTATTGTTCAAACTATACATTTCCCATTTATCATGATAAGGCATAATGACCAATATGGCACGTACGCTATTTATGGATTTTTTATTCTTTTTAATTTAAAAAATAAAGAATCGATTACAAAACCCTAGATTACCTATATAGTAAAAGTCAGTGCACAAACCCATCAATTAACAGCAAATCCACAAATAAATTGTTGTAAACTGTTTTTCTGGTAAAACTTTAGTTTGGTTTAGGAATTATATTTATTTATTTCAAATTATGTAAAATTACATAAAATGACGTTAGTTACAAACAAAAAAACCATTAAATCTAAAACCCGAACTAAGCACATAAATATCCATTTTGTCTAGCTTCTCGGAGGTCTTTGAGATAGCCATACATGACAAATTATTTAGTCAAATAAAAAATTTAATAGTAGTTCAACAACATGGCCTCAATCAGAAGCGCTCAACTGTCACTAACTTATCCGAGTTCCTGCAGTATGTTTATCCCACCATAACAGAGGTGAACAGGTTGATGCTATCTACACAGACTTCTCGAAGGCTTTTGACAGGTTGGACCATGGTATTATATTGCGTAAAATGAAGGCACTAGGATTCAGTGTTGCCCTTGTTGGATTCTTCGAGTCTTATCTTACGGGATTATAGCTATAGCAACTTGGCTCCACTTATATTTTCGATATACGTCAACGATATCACTGCGAATGTATTTAGTTCCTGCCTCCTGTTTGCTGATGATCTAAAGCTCTTCAGAATAATACGTAATCTCTTGGATTGTGAGCTGCTTCAGACGGACTTGGTGGCGTTGGTGTGCAGATAACAGGCTTCCACTTGCAAAAATGCAAATGTATGTCGTTCACCAGGAGTGCTGATGTCCTCCGGGTTGAGTACAGCATTGGCAACGACATTCTTCAGAGATGCAAGGAAGTTAGGGATCTGGGTGTCCTTCTTGACAATGAATTGTCATTCAATCCTCACCTTCACAGTATTTGCCAAGAGGCGACTAGAGCACTTGGGTTTATTATAAGGTCAACAAGGGAATTTTAGAATATAGACCCTCTTATAGCCCTTTACCAGTCGCTGGTGCGGTTAAAGTTGGAATACGCGTCTGTCGTGTGGTCACCGATTTACCAGGTATATATCAATAAACTTGAGCAGGTTCAGCGTATGTTTTTAAAGTACATTTCGTACAAGATTGATGGACGATATCCAGACAGGGGGGTTGATCATACCGAATTCTTAAACCGTTTTGATTTTCAATCGTTGCAGTGTCGAAGAGTGTCTGCATCTCAAATATTTCTTTTTAAATTAATCAACTTCATGCTGGATTGCCCTCACTTCTTACAGGAAGTGAACCTCAACGTACCACTGGCATATACAAGGAACATGCACTTATTTAGAGTTCCCCAAGCTCATAAGAATTATGAGACAAGGGCTCCCGTAATCAATGCATGCAATCTATGTAATAAGCATAAAATATTTGTTGATACCAACTTTTTTAGTAATAATTTAGTGGCATTTAAACATAGTTTGCAGGCTCATTTAGTTAATTTAAGAATTTGATATTAAGTTTTTGTTATAGTTTTAGTGTAGATTAAGTTCAATTGTTTATATTATGGAATCAAAGAATTGTCTTGTAATTGGGTGTAACCTGTTAGACAATAAATAAATAAATAAATAATCTCCAATTGAGTATCAACTAAAAATGTTCGCACATCTCGTTATGTTTTTTACCATTGATTAAATTAAATCTAGTTGGGTTGTATTATAGTTTTTTTTTCTAATTTTTGACATCAATATTACACCCGTTGCATACTCTCAATATTTTCCAAAAGTTAATCAGCACCCAAAAATATCCTGTAGTATTTTTGTGCCAAATTTGGTTAAAATTCGTTAAGTGGTTTTTGAGTTATCGGGGTTACACATTTTTGACCCTTCTTGTCGTGCATTTTTAACATCAAATCAACTAAGTTGAGTTGTTAAATCTAAAAATATTTCTAACTCAACTTACGCCTAAAGAAAAAACAAAAATAAATAAATAACTTAATGGTACTAGAATGTTTAAAACGAAAAAAAAATTAACCGGCACTATTCTGGAACACACTGTACTGTGGCAAAACTATTCAGATTTTCAAAATTCTTTCAACGTCTGATTTTGTACATTCTAATAGGTGCCATTTATACAGGGTGTTACATTATCAAACTTACGATTTTTTTAAATGGAACACCCTAGATATTATTTTTGCTTTCGCTTCAGACATCTTATTAAATGATTTTGATATAAGGTTTGTTTGCTCTAAAATGCATAGTTAACTAGATATTAATTTTAAAAGTCAAAAAACATGCCCCATTATAAGTTATTTTTTATTGTTACGCCAATGCGTTTTGCAAATAGTAGGTATTTCATAAGATGTACAACATCCTGTAGTAAAATAATCCATTACACATTGGTTCGAAAAGTTACCCATTATACAGGGCGATGACATTTTGCAAACCCATAAAAATCTTGATTTTTTCAAATAGCACACCCTGTATATTATCTCACTATTAAAAAGCCAACATTCTAACGGTTCAAAAAATACCATAAAAGTTATTGGTTTAATAACAATTTTTTTTTAGAAAAATTGGTATAAACACAAGTTTTCTTGCTATGCTACTTTTATGTATTGTCGCAAACAACGTTTCTGTTTAGTACAAAATAATTTGTTTATGGGAAATTATGCCACATTTACATAGTTTCACAGTTTAGGAGAGTATATTTTTATTCCCACACTGTAGATACTTTTTAATTTTTAAAAATAATTGCTTGAAGTATGTTAATTACGTAGGCACTTACCAATTTAAATTTTAACAAGTTTTTTTTATTATCAACTCAATTGACTTCTAACTTTAAAAGTTAATGGCTAACTAAAAGCGCGGTAGAATAGCTAATAACACACACTTCAAAGAATTTTCACACCAAATTCATGCGCTTTCTGAAAGCTTTTTCAGTACGATACAAACAAAACGAAAACTTGTTAGGGATATGGTGTTTATTTTTCTGAAACAAAGGGTTTTCGGTGAATGCACTTTTACATAGTCATCGTTTTGAACTACAATAAATTATTTTTAGCGTTGTTTTAAATTAAAGTTTCTTTCGGTGTAACAGCATATCGAACAACTTACAACAATGCAGTAGCATATGATTTTGATTAACATCTTTAGAGAAGTTTGATCAAAATAAAAGTTATTTTATTTATTCATCAATATTTTTTTAAAGAATGATTATTTTCAGAAATATACAGGAGTTTCCACACTTTAACTCACTCTGTATAATAGAGTTGTTCGACTGCTTGTGCTTTACCAGTGATGCGGACTTTATCTCCTCAGTCGTGGCAATACGCTGTCCTTTCATGGGTCTTTTCAGTTTTGGAAATAGGAAAATTCTACGCCGTTCTAATCGGAGAGCATGTATGACTTATACAAATTTTGTTTGCTCAAGGTTTACTTGCCAAATGTTACAGTCCACATTTTTAGTGCGTTGGACACTATAATAAGTTTCTTTATCTCATCAGAACTGGAGTGCATATTTTGAGCTTAAACTATTATAATAATAATAATTTTTTTCAGTTTACTTTTTTCTTGGGGTGTTCGATTCTTATAAAAATTCATATTTATTTTCGTCACTATCACACACAAAAATCATAACAAACGACGTTTCGTTACTAATTAGTAACTTCCTCAGGTTGAAACAACATTTTTTTTTCCCTTTTTTTTCTGAAATTACATACAACATTATTTTCTATAAAACTATTTTTACATATAATACATAATATATCTATCTATTATTATTATTCCCTTTCTTATGATTATTATTACCTAACACAAATTCCAATACGTCAATATATCAATAAAAGAACAAACAATTTTCATTATATTTACAAACACATTTAAAACATTCAAATATAATAAAATACATATTTATTTAAAAAGATGGAAATATTGCCTGATAATAATAATAATAATATTATTTATTGTCTAACAGGTTACAGACAATATAACTAAATAAATAAGCTACTATAATAATAAACTAATTTATAATCCTACAAAACAAAATACGCACACACATCAGATGGCCAGATTTTGCAGGAACCGAGACAATTGAGCGCAGAAAGATCTTACAGGCTCATTGAAATAGTTAATTTCTTGACTAAATCCTTCTATGTTACATGTTTGGCATGCTCGAAGTAGTGGTGCTTTGGATTCATAATTAGTACGAAAAACAGGAACGTGAAATAGTCTGCTACTCCTCGCAGAGGGGCGCGGTATGTTAAAATTTAACGATCGGAGTAGATTTGAACAGTCCACCAAGCTATTTATAATATTAAACAGAAAGAGTTGTCCGGCATACACTCTGCGAGCAGCCAGCGAAACCATTTGAAAGCGATTGAGCAGTGCTCTATGGTCGAATCCTCTACATGGGAATCTATCGTCAATTTTAAGCGCTAAATATTTAAGGAATTTGCGCTGTATGTATTCAATGTGTCCTGCATGAGATTGGTAAATGGGAGACCATATTACTCAAGCTTAGATCTTACCAGAGCACAATACAAATTGGTTACACATTCAATATCACTAAAATCTTTGGTAACACGAAAGAAGAAGCCAAGCATGCGTAGTGCATCTCGGGTAATACTTTGAATATGATAATTAAATGACAATTCCGTGTCGACGTAAACTCCAAGATCCCTGACAACATCACAAGACTCAAACGCAGTGTCACTCAGCTGATAGCGATATTCAAAAACAGTTTGCGATTTCGAAAATATGACAAACTTACATTTATTAATATTTAAAGGCAATTTATTATAGTTACACCAATCTTCAAGCTTAGATAAGTCCGCTGCAACAATACGCAATCCGAAGTGTCTCGAATAACACGATACAACTTCAGATCGTCTGCAAACATCAAATGGTTGCTTGTAAGTTCTTGGGATATGTCATTAATGAAAATTGAAAATATTAATGGTGCCAAACAGCTGCCCTGAGGCGGAGCGCCTCAGGGCAGCTGGTGGGTGTGAAAGTTTCCGATTTATGACCATTGTATTCGACATAGTGTTGTCGATCAGACACGTAGGAGGCAAAAAACGTTAAAAGATCCTCATGAACACCCAACCTCGACATTTTCCGTAGGACAAGCGAATGATCCAGCTTATCGAAAGCCTTCGAAAAATCTGTATAAATTGCTATAGTCACTTCACAGATTTATAAGTGCCGTACTTATTAACCTCTGATTACAAAATCCTTATCTTATTGTTTGGTTTGAATTCAAAAAAGAACATGCAATTACTATTAGGTGCCAAGCAGTCTGCCATAATATACGAAATAAGTCCGAGGTAAGTATGTATATAAGACATAGAAAAGTTGTATGTAACAATAAAATAAGAGGGAAAAGACAGGCTTATGTATCGGCAATTTACCACAAAAGGCCATTCAAGTAGGTACTTATATTATTCTCTGATTCTAAAACCATATAAACAGACACACACAAACAATAATTATTATTATACGTTGAGCATAATTTTCAGATATACTTTAAAAGGTAATACTAATGCATAATATGTATAGGGTATCTTTTGTGTTTTTTTATTGGAACTTAAATAATTACTGGACGTTTTCATTTCCCTCCCGTTTGTATAAACAAAACCCACTCACTTGTAGAACGGCTATTTATGTTTATACTTTTAAGAAGAAAATTCGGGAAAATTTTTGAAATTTTACACATATTTTATGTTTATTGGTGTAATTCTTCAAATTTTTTATTTCACTTCAATGTTTTTTTGACTATTTTTCAAAATTTAACCATTCATTGACGGTATTTTATATGGCATTATGGATCTGCATGTTTTAGAAGTATGGCAGCAGTATTACGCTGCCAACAAAGTACAGGTGCTGTGTTGGCCCTATAAGAGTTAAAGTCAAGTATGGTCCTTTCAGTTCAAGTTTGAAGAATTCTACGAGTGAAGAAGTAGTGAAGGAAGCAGTTTCGGGTTATTTTTCGACGAAAGAATCAACATTTTTATAAGTGCATTTGAGAGGAGCTTTCAGCATTTGATCGAGTTCCTCGTGATAAAGGTGAATTTGTGAAGATTATTGTGTAGTTAAACTTAAAATATATTTGATATATAAGAAAATTGCAGGTTTTTAGAAATGCCACTGATGACGATAGAAATTGATTTTTGACGTGTGTCATTACTTCTCGGTTCTTGATAATTTTTAAAAATGCACCCATCTTCATCGATCGAATGCAGAGCAGTTATAATGTTTATCAGGATAAAGTAGACATTCCTACTTCATGATTCCCTAAATAATACTCTACTCCAGGAAAAATACTTCAATGACTTCAAAATTGTATTCGACCCGTTTACCAGTGTGATATTCAAAAATGCGCGAGATGCAAGAAATGCAAAACGTAAACGAAAATGCAGTTCATCAAATTTGAGTTCGAGTGATTTGACTAGAATCATTGGATTATGGGATGAATGTACACCGGAAGGTTTACAAAAAAAAAATTACCATATTGTAGCTGTTGAGTTAGCTTGTCGAGGTGGTGAACCAGCTGATTGCTTTATAGATTATTTCACGATTGAGAAAAATAATGATGGAACGCCACTCAACAGAATTGAATACAATCCAATATTCAGTAAAACATGCCAAGGAGGATCGAAAAGTTGTACAAATAGTAAGTGGCTTGTTCCAAATATTTCAAACGAAAGTGCATGCCCTGTTCGGTTATTCCATAAATTATTGTCCAAAAGGGGGAAAAATATTACTTCCAGTCGTCTATTCTTGAGACCAAATCGTTTCTGGAAATCCGAAAGTGACAGATGGTTTGACAATATACCGGTAGGCAAGAACACAATTAATATGTGGACCAGCAAGCTATTGGTTTGGACACTAAGTGTAAAAAGATATCCAATCATTCGAACAGATCAACTGCAGTTAGCCGTTTGGCAAATAAAGGAATTCCTGAACAGCAATTAATAAAAATAACAGGACATAGCAGCTCTAATTCAATTAAACCGTACTTGAATATTAACCAAGAACGCCATGGTGAAATAATCAACAACATGCGAGGAATTTCTTCAACAGTGTATTACTACTGATAACTCCTCTGTAGTCAACAAAATTGAGTGATTTTGGTTTTAAAAAACCAAGCAAAAATCTCTGTGACAGGCGTAGCAATTTACTGTTGCGCCTGGCGAAAGCTAATGTGCAGAAAACAAGTATTAATGTTTTGCTAAGTTTCAAAATTGAATTCGTAAATTTCCAAAAATGTAATTCCATAGTGTAACAACTTCATCAAATTTCAAAATCCTGACATGTCGAAAGTTTAAAATTAAAAACAAGATGATTGTTATAAACTGTAAAATTTTCTTTTTTCGGAAATTTTGCAAAACTATTTGACCTATATACAGACCAAATTAATCCCATTTTTTCGTAAATTTTATTATCGTAAGATTAGTCCTTGAACTAGTAGCTTTACCGTGGATATAAATAGATACATGGAAAATGTTGCACTCTGTATAAACGATATGCGACTTAGTTAAGTTTCACCGCCTTTGTCCAATAATAATAACGATTATCTCTCCACTACGTATACTTATATGTATAGGTTTTGTTTAGTTTATGACCATGTTCATTAATAGAGTATCTATCTATGTAGGCATATATACATTGTTGGCTTAGCAGACAGAATTAATTGTGCAATTAAACAAGAGATATTATAGGGATTATTCGGATTTTTTTTATTCTGTTTTGATAATACAAAAATGGTTTACATACGCAGTGATTCGTATCATTTTTCTGTACAAGATACATTTCAATGAAACCCCGAAAAACAAGAAACTGACATTTTTGAATTGACAATAATCTCGAGGCCCCTCCAATTTTCTGGTTCGTTGCTTAAGAGTATCATATGCTACGGATTCAATTCCCTCTCAACTTTGTGGTGAAGTTCTTCTGAAAGTTGTCGTTTTTTTTTAGTTTCGTCACTAGGGAGGTTTAGAAATGGGATGTGTTTGAACAGAGGTGTCCAGGCTCCCAATTTGTATACATAATCATCTATACTTAAGTTAAACCTGTTTTTCACAATAAATCGTTCATCCTAAAGACAAATCATATTCAATACTAACTCCAATGCAGTTTATGACATAGGTGTCTGCGAAACCCAATATTCTAAGTTCAACCAATATTTCGTGGATGAGAGGACGTTTAGTTTAGTTACTTGCCAATAAGAGGCTGCTGGTGACAGATATCAGTTGTCGTCCGGCGAGAGATGAGGGAATACACTGTAATTTCAAGCGCTGAGGCAAATTATTCACTAAAAGAGAGAGTATTTACATATGCAACATTAAATTCAAATTATATCTTAGTTCATAGTTGGATGATTGACTAATGCTGGTAAAGTTACTGATATTGAAATAGACATAGAAATCACATTCCAAAATGTAAATTGATAATCTTCAGATCTCTAAACAATTGACGACATGAGTATCTTGCTGATTCAAATGTCATCGTTCTCATGATCCTGATTTGCAATAAAACTATTTGATCTATGCGTCGTGAGTTACCCCACAGTACAATAGAATAACAAAAAACAGAGTGAACATTAGCAAATTAGAACGAACAAAGTTCCTTATCTTCCAGATTAAAAACGTAAACTTGCAGAGCTTTCCTGAAATAACCCCGATTTGCCCATACCAATTCAACTGTGAGTCAATCTCTACACCCAATAATTTTACACAGGATCTCTGTACAAGCCGATGATCGCCATTCTCAACTCAAAGAACCCAAATTCAGCACCAAATCATTAGCGCCACAATAACCTCTCATTTGTTCCTAGCATTCATGTGCCTTTGATCTTAGATCTCTAACATTATCATCAGATATTATGGCTGAGGTATCGTCTGCTAAAAGCGTTTGAAGCCAACCTATTCATTGTTTATATTTATTGTTCGGCAGGCTATAGTCCTCGCGAATGGAAGTGTATTTTTTTCTCTTGAGGTTTTACTTTCCCGCTCGGGGAAAGTATTGTGAACGCGCTAAAAAATTTAGATAAAAACGGATATAACCGTGGTTGTAATCGCTTTAGCCTTGGTATAGGGGTGGACACAACTGCTAAATTTTCATGTATCAGTAGGGGTCGAGTGATACATTAATTTAATGGATTTTTTATCTGATTTACAGCGATAGGTTACTGTCGATATTTGCTTCCATAATTCCATAAATTGCATTTGAAATTTAATTTAATTTAATTTAATAATGACAATAATTGTAAATGCTGCTAAATCCGCCCTCTAACTCTCATTAAAATAATATCAGGGCAATAACAAATAGGCACTGAACTATTTCATAAATCCACTGTTTTTTTCTCTTTCTATCGCAGAAAATTCTTCAAAAACACACTTGCCGGCGTCTTTTATATACTGCATGGTGTAGTAGTCGCACATTTATACTGAAAGCTTATTAAGGCGAATGTTTATGAGCTTTTTCAATAAGAATAAGTGCGAATACGCAACAGAAAGGGGCGTTTTATAATGTAGTCATGGAAATTTATATGGGTAAATGTTGGTATATTGAGTCGGAGACCTCTTTGTGCATAAAACACCTTTTTCTTGAACATATATACGAATAGTGCGGTAGATTTACGTTGTCGTTTCTAAGTGACTATCTGTAACACTGCTGTATTTTCGTTGTTTTGTGTAAGTTTCATAAAAAAAAAGTTTATTTAAATTCGTCAACATGTTAAAATATAAAAGTTCTTGGGATAATGAATAATATTAAATATTTGGATGTCCAAAAATATCTCGTTTATTGAACTTCTTTCTCCAAGCCTATATGATGAATGATGTTGACGTGCTTTCTATTTGGACAAAACTCAGCATAAAGTTGTCAAGCTTTCAAAGATTTGTAATTTTCTTTGGCATAGGCTTTAGAGACTCGAGTAGTGTGGATTGTTGAATCTAAACGTGGTCGTACCAGCACAAATGATGCAGAGCGCAGTGGACGCCCAAATGAGAGTATATAATGGTCAATGCGGTCAAATGCCTTACGGAAATCCGTATATACAACATCTACCTGAGATCGATCATCCAGGGCCTCACATATATGTGAAAAGGAGGACAAGTTAGTTAGACAAGAACGTCCTCCAATAAAACCGTGCTGATATGGAGACAATAAAATTTTTACTTGCGGATTCAGTTTATTGTGCAAGGCAATCTCGAAAATTTTGGCAAAATTGCAGATCAATGCAACAGGCATATAATTGTCAATTAATGATGTATCGCCCTTTTTAAATACAGGAATAATGCTAGCAGATTTCCACAATGAAAGAAATATGTTGGTGGATAAAACCAAATTATAAATGTGCAAGAGAAAGCTCAAAAATGCAGACACACAATCCTTTACCAGAAAGCGCGGAATATTATCAGTGCCAGCCGTGAACTTGTTCTTTAACTTCCTGCAAGCGCCGATTATGTCGTCTCTATCCAAAGCCGAAACTTCTATACTATTCGAGTGTGGCATGTGCAAGTCTGGAACAGTAGGCGATGAGCGTGCATAAACACTTTCAAAATATCCACTAAATGCGTCAACAATATCCTGCGGTCCAGAATAGGTTATCCCATCAGAGTCCCTCATCACTCCCGGCGTCCTGGATATATTGAGTCTACTATGAATAAAAGACCAAAAATTTTTGGAGTCAGACATAACTAAGGCCTCACATTCCTGTATATATTCCGTGTAAGTAGCATCTATTTGATCAATAAAATGGAATGGAATTTATCGTCGATATGTCCTATGGACTTATTGAGAAAAGCGGGGAAAATTAGAAGGAAGCCACCGTAAAAAACAATTTCAAATCTAATAACGAATTCTAATTGAGATTATTTTGAAAATTTCGGAATAAATATAAACAGATGTAAGCTAAGGATGGAAAAAGACGTGAATTATAACTAACTTCACTTATAACGAACTTAAAAACATCATAGACAACTGCAATAATGCGAGACTCCAGAAGAAATTAAAAAACCTTCTTTGTCCTTTCCTATATAATCTTGCTTAGAGGAGAGAAGAAGGTGCCATTTTTCAAGGAAGAAGGAGACAGACAAAGTTTATTTCTTTCTCCTTCAAACGTTCAAAACTGTATCTATTAAAATAGGAACAAAAAATATATTTCTAACATTTTAAGAAGGAACACAGCCAGTCCATTTAATCGGTTCTGAAAAGGATTTTTACTTTTAGAAAATTGTATGCAGATATTAAAAAGAAATCAGCTGTGACATATACGAGTATTTTCTTAGATATGAGTTCATCCTCTTCGGCGCAGAGAACATGATCTTTCCGAAGTGGCATTTCTTACAGGCAATGTGGCGCATACTTACAGCAATCTAAAGATATTTCGATACATTTCTAACTTGCAGAGCCAAGGCGTTTATAGGTTTTTCTTCCAGCGATACTATTTTAGAATTTTCGATATTTGCTCTCTGTGGATCCCCCCACACAGAAATCAGTAGTAAAGAATAAGAATCAGTAGTCGTACAGAAATCGAAGCCACAAAGAAAGTAAGAAAATTTCTTGCCTAGAATTATTAATAATTATTGTAGGATTTACAATAAACAGTAATTGTTCTTCTTATTAAAATGTTGTCTAAATACGAGTATAATTTGTTTATCTCTTTTTATTAATTTATTCGGAAAAATTCTCCAGCATTCGTACATAAAAATTAACCAGAAAATTGTGAAAAATTGGGGGTGGCTGCTTTGAAACAACGAAAAAAACTCCGAAACACATACCCCGGAAAATAAAACTTGACAAGGAGCACATAATTCCAACTGACACTCGACATTCCCAAGTGTTATATGAAGACAAATTTGTATTTTTATATCTCGCAGATTCCAACATATCGGTAGATTTAAAATAAAGGAAAAAAGTCGATACGTTTATACACACACATACAGGCAAAAGCAAGTAACCCAATGGATTTTTAATTAACAAATTTTCCAATCGGACGTTATAAACGGTCGTGACATCGCATCGCAACTTCATGTATACTCGGAAGATATGCCAACAATGCATCTCGTCCCCAGGACGAACGAAATGTCTCTTCTCAAGCTGTAGCAGTATAGCGACCGGGTAAGAAGAGTTGTCTTATTTAAGATTTCAAAACACGTAACACGTATTTATACGAAACCGAAAAAAAATCTTTAAAATATCCAATTAGTTGTCCGTAATGTGCAAGATAAGGTAGTTTTTCAACTGTGCAACGACAGATAATCCGACTGCTTTTTTCGCGGGAATCAAGCCATCGGGCAAAACAATGTGTGTCCGATTGCCAGGAGCGTCACTAAAGGCACTACTTCCTCAAATAATTTCCGAGTGAAATATTATAGTTATTTTTGTTTCAACTACCTAAAATGAAGTTGAAAACTTCATTTAGTTAGGTACATGTGACACTATTTTTTGGCATATACGCTCCCAAAATTTTGTTGAACGTTACCCTAATTCGCAAATGTCGTAAGTCCAATTTGACCTATTTTACAGGGTAACAAATAAACCTATTTGCAAATGCTCGAGCCTACAATAGCATTATAATGCTTGTACACATTTCGCAACGGTAGTTACAAACAAAAATTTATCTATAAATTGTACTTTAGGTTTAACCAATTCTAAAACTATGTTTCATTATCCAGTGGTACCACAAGAAGTGGAAAAAGTAATAACGAAGCTCCCCAACAAAAAATCTACAGGTATAGATAGTATACCAATAAAGTTAATAAAAAAGTCTTCTGATGTACTTTGTCCTGTACTAGCGGAGTTAACCAATATGTCAATAAATTGAGATGTTGAGATACGCGGCACCATCGTACCTGAAACGATTAGAGTCCACGGAGAACAAGGCGAGAAGGATGGCAGTGGGTGCACCCTGGTTTGTGTCAAACGCACAGATCCGAAGGGACCTCAAACTCGATGCCCTAAGGGACGTCATGAGGTTGAGAGCCCAGAAGGTCTTTGCAATGGCAGAGACCCATGCAAACCCACTGATTCGCGAAGCAGTCAACTACAATGTAGAAGACAGTGCCAGGCGGTACCGGAAACCGAGGAGTCAACTCTGACGAAGGAATCCACAGGACTAGGACACCAATAATTATTGTTTCTTTCAGGTCAGGTATACTCATCTAAATGTATGTTTCAGAGTATTTTCTAGGCACCACCAACAGAGGACAACAGCAACAGATGACAATCAAGCGAGGACATGGAAAAGGGAGGGTTCCCGAGCCATACTACAAAGATAAAGCAGAGTTTTAGTTTGGGTTAGAGTCCCACACTACCTAGGGAAGTGGTAAGGAACTCCCTAGGTGTCATGATGATTTCTCTGCCTTGGCATAATCAAAAAAATGTTGAGAATTACAGGCGGATAGCTTTGCTGAGTACTATATCCAAAATAATTGAGAAGCTTGTGGCGGAGAGAATCTTCCAGTTTTTGAATGTTTGTAATGTGTTGATTGGATGCCAGCATGGTTTCAGGCAGGGGTTCTCAACTGAGATGTGCACCTGTGAGTTTGTCCAGCATGTGCACAGCTTGACCGATGGTGGCTCTTATGTGGTTGCATTATTATTTGATCTCTCAAGTGTATTTGATGTGGTTGATAAAAACTTTTTGTGTCGGAAATTGGAAAGGATTGGTATACGTGGTCCTATAAACAAATGGATACATTCATATCTGAGTGACAGAAAGATAGCTGTCAAAATTGACTCGGTGGTGTCAAGTTTTCAGGACATTGATTTGGGGACTCCTCAGGGCAGCATACTTGGTCTACTGCTGTTCTTACTTTACGTTCACGATCTTCCTATGAATATAACGCATGGTTCCCTTAATATGTATGCTGATGACACCACCATATTATTGTCTGATAGGGATCCTGAAGTCCTCAAGCAAAATATCAATGACACACTCAGTTAGTTTCAGAACTGGTGCCAAAAAAATCGACTGATCATCAATTACGATACATACAGGGCTCTAGACTTTGATATCAGTTTTGATCAGATCCGATTATCGATGTCAAGGTCCACCAAATTGTTGGGATTGTTCATGGATTCTGATTTGAGCTGGGTAACACACGTAGACCCCCTATGTAAAAAGATGAGCAAAAGCTTGTGCATGTTGAGTTCCTTGAGGACTTTCATGAATTTGAGTCTACTAGAAGATGGGACCAATTACATTTGCCTCGCCCGGGGCATGAATTCCTCAAGAGATCGCCGACATATGCTGGTTGCCATTATTACAATCTACTCCCCGTAGACATAAGGAGCTGTCTATCAGAGACTGTATTTAAAAAAAAGTTAAAATTCTTTTTGACGAGCAACGCATTCTATAATTTGCAAGAGTTTGCTGCTGTGGCTCAAAAATTTAATTCTTGAATTCTTGTGTTTTCCTTTGTGTGAGTTTGGCTGTCTTATCTGTGTTGCGTTTTTATATATATTGTGTGTTTTATATTGTAGATTATATTGACGCGTTTATGTACAAAAGAATGTGAAATTATAATTATTGTTGGTTCTACTCATTATTTTAATTCAGTTTTTGTATCTATCTTTCTTTGTTGTGTTATTTTAGTTTTACTTGACGTGCCAATGTACTTGTTAATGTATCAATTATTTTTATAGCACTCTCCACATGCGGGGTGAGCAGAGTGGACCCTAAAAAGAACTGCTCAGTCACAAGTGCAGGACACTTGCCGCCTACGTGCCGTTTTGTCACTAGGAGCTTCCAGATCACACAATCCTGCTCCCGTCGCGACTCCTCGATCTCTGCAGGGCTTTTTATGGTGACGTTTGGACTTCTTCTTCGTTGGAAAACGCCTGTGTGTGAAATTTTTGTTGCTGCACATCTGCAATCATACAACTCCTGACAGAACCTGAAGTCCGACCCAATGGCGTAGTGTCTACGCCGATTGGAGACTCAATCACTGCTGCAATCTGGAAAATCTGTTGCAATCTGTTGCTGGGGTGTCAATGGATGCGTGAGTAAGATGGCGGGTTCGCATTCTAGACGACGCTTAAGGGCATGGAGCATCAATTTGTTTTTGTTTAATTTCTAGTATTTTGGCATAGCGATCACATAATTTCGATATAATATATTAATGAATATTGGAATGAAAATAATTTCATAAATAAAAAAATAAAAAAACTAGACACATTTACTTTGTAAAATAAAAATCTATCGCCACTACTGAAGGGAGTTTTCAGCACCAACAGTAAGTAGTAGCACTAAAACGAGATAGAGAGAGTTCAAAGGACTGGAAACTTTACGTACGCGACCAGTACTCACTAGGTACTACTATTGTTTACTTTTATTTGTCGTATAAATAATTGTAACCTGTTATATGAGTCACACAAACTGATACGAGAGCGCTCTCTGTGGCTATGTGTGTGCTGTTTTATTTTTTGTGTGATTTCATTATTTTATATTCTACTTCTTATCCTTCTTCCGACTATGTATATTATATTGATGGTTATATCCATGAAATGTCACCATCTGTTAGCAGAATTTGTGATATTTGGATTCATTTTTGTCTTAATGTGTGTGGGGAATTTCGACTTGTTGATTTGAGGTGCAAATTTATTATATTGAATTAATTCAGTTGCAAAGGCAGGCTAATTTTGGGTAGCGAATGTTTACTTAAACAATACGCCACTGGACTTAAAACTCAGCCAGAAGACATTGATGACCTCAACACTAGAATAGAATAGGACACAAAATTCAACGAACAGAGGTTTTGAAGAACGGTTTTGCAGGAATTCTAAAAGAAAGTCTGAAAGTACCAAGTGTGCTCGCTATTCGTCGATTTGTTGAAAATGTTGAGCGTACATTTTCTTTACATAATGTTCAAGTGCCAATAAGACAAAGAACCGCCCGAAGTAATGCAAATATTGCTGCCGTTCAGGTAAGTGTTGCTGAAGACCGCAATTTGTCGATTCCAAGACGTTCTCAACTATTGGGACTGTCTCAAAGCACAACCTGGTGGATTTTGAGAAAGGATTTGGGTTTGCATCCGTATATAATTGTTCTCACTCAAGAACTGAAGCCATTGGACCAGCGTAAACGTCGTGAATTTGCTGATTTTGCCTTGGAATCATCGATGAGGCACACTTTCATCTGAGTGGTGCCGTAAATAAACAAAACTGTCGATTCTGGTGCGAAGAAAATCCACAAATCATTCATGAAAAACCATTACATTGACCTAAATTGGCAGTTTGGTGTGGTTTTTGATCTGGTGGAATCGGTGGAATCATCGGTCCGTACTTCTTTCGAAATGATGCTGGTAACACCGTTACACTTGCAAGAACAGCACGATGAGTATAACCTGCACAAGAAAATAAAAGAAACAGCTGGAATGTACAGGAAACGGACTTTCTCTAATATACAAAATGAACAAGGACAAATGGCACAAGATAACGCACAGAGAAAAGCTATTTGGGAACAATATATTAGTAATCTTTTTGCAGATGATAGACCTCAGTTAGAAGATAATCAGGAAGATGACCTGTCTGGACTGTCAATTATAATAGAAGAGATTACTAGGGCAATAAAAAGCTCGAAAGATAAGAAATCGGTTGGACCAGATTTAGTGCCTGTTGAACTGCTCAAATTACTAGACAACGAAAGTATTAAGAGGCTACAAAGACTTTTCAACCAAATTTACAACACAGGAAAATTCCCAACCAAATGGCTTACATCTCTTTTTATTCCACTCCCAAAGAAGAGCAACGCAACAAGATGTGAAGATCACAGATTGATCAGCTTGATGAGCCACACTCTGAAAGTGTTTCTGAAGGTCATTCACTACAGAATTTCCACAAAATGCGAAAGCGCTGTTGGATCCTCTCAATTCGGATTTAGAAGGGGTCTCGGTACCAGAGAGGCACTGGTCGCAACCCAAGTGTTGGTTCAGAACTGTTATGATCAGAGAAAAGATGTAGCGATGTGTTTCATAGATTACGAAAAAGCATTTGATAGAGTGCAACATCACAAACTCGTTCAAATGCTGAGGCGAATTGATATAGATCAAAAGGACATACGCTGTATTGAAAGCTTGTACTGGAACCAATCAGCGGCAGTTAGATCTGACAGCGAAGTTACGAAAGCACAGAAAATCCTTAGAGGTGTAAGACAGGGATGTATCCTCTCCCCACTTCTGTTTAACATTTACTCTGAAAATATCTTCCAGGAAGCTCTCGAAGGACAACAATTGGGCATCAAAGTAAATGGCACATGGATCAACAATATACGGTATGGAGACGACACAGTCCTGATAGCAGACAATATGAATGACCTCCAAAGACTCCTGGACATGGTTGGAATGCACGGCCGACGCATGGGAATCAACATCAACATAAAAATTGGATGAGTTCCGGAATGCGGAACTTACATACGATAGTGAAGACATAGAACGAGTTAAAAAGTTTAACTATCTGGGGACTTGGATATGTGAAGACTGGTCTTCAGATGCAGAAATCAGGTACAGGATAGAAAAAGCGAGGAGCTCATTCATGAGATTCAAAAACGTCTTTACGAACTCCGACTTTGACCTCAATCTCAGAATAAGATTCACAAAGTGTTATGTATGGGCCGTACTGTTGTATGGTATGGAAGGCTGGACAGTGAAGGCTAGCACAATGAATAGGCTAGAAGCATTTGAAATGTGGATCTATCGAAGAATCCTGAAAGTCCCATGGACAGCAAGAAAGACCAACGAGGAAATTTTGAGGACGATAGGAAGAGAACGCGAATTGCTGGACACGATAAAGCGCAGGAAAACAGCGTATCTGGGGCATGTGATACGCAACGAAAGGTACCATTTCCTACAATTAATAATAGAAGGAAGAAGGGGTGTAGGCAGAAAGAGGATGTCGTGGCTTCGAAACATCAAGCATTGGACAGGAATAGGAACCACAGGAGAATTAATTCACACCACCAGAGATAAGAAAAAATGGTCAGAAGTGATCGCAAACATCCATTAATGGATAGCAGCGGAAGAAGAAGAACACCGTTACTGTAAATGAAAAGCGGTATAGATCGATGATAACCAACTTGTTATGGCCGATTTTGGAAGAAGTTGATCTTGGCAACATTTGGTTCCAGCAAGACGGGGCTACGTGCCACACAGCAAATGCAACAATTGAATTATTGCGAGAAAAGTTTGGAGATTCGATTATTTCAAAAAATTGTGATTTTGAATGGCTTTCAAGAAGTTGTGATTTAACACCATTAGATTATTTCTTGTGGGGTTATTTAAAGTCATTGGTCTTTCGAAATAAACCAGATTCTCTTCAAGCTTTACAATTTCATGTAATTTTTTGTTGAAATAGGTAAACGCTCTTAAATTCTGAAATAAACATCTGGATTTACACTTACTTGAAGAAAACTCTATCCAATACCTATAATACAAACTTAAAAGCCGCCTCTTTAATTCCATCAAACACTGTCATATAGTAAGCATTAATAGAGCTTTATAAAGTCAATTCTAAAACAGCTTTTCAGACGTATCATAGTTCAGATAATATCTCAACTCTCTTTGTCAAAGCAATGCAAGAAAAATATATGTAGGCAGTTTTGTGAAGAGATATAAAACAGATATTGACAATAATAAGTGTGCTATAACCTTTACTGGTAACACAATATGATCTGAAACAGAAGTAGAAAATATACGAACGTAAAAAAATACAAAGAAATTCTAAAAAGATTTTATCATCTTCATCGCAATGATCGTCAGTCATCGTACATATGGTCGTAAATAAATTTAATGTTGCGAATTCATCATACGTTTAAACATTTATGAGCGATCTTCATTACCTGGCCATTGCTATTATAGCTTGCGAGCAATGTTTTCTTTTTATTTTATTTGTTTGGTTTTTAATTTTAAATTGTTTATCTTTGTTTTGTTTCATCTAAATTTTTATGGGTAACGTTACAGTTTAGGTAAACTCATCCTGGTTTATTAATTTTGAAATAAAAAATTATTAAATGGAATGATATCGGCAATATACAGCAAAAAAATCGGTGCTGTGTCGCCCAAAACTTTCCCGACATGATATAATCGGGGCTAATACTACAAGAGCTCAGATTTAGCCGGATATTTTTTGCGATTAATTTCGAATACTTAGTTTCATCGGCAATTTAACGAGAGCTGATCTGACAAAATCACGAGAGCGTAGCTCCAAAAAATATCCTGCTAGATCTGAGCTCGCGTGGTATTTGGTAAGACAATTCCATGAATAGAAAATACAATTCAATTAAACTTTATTTAACAAACTGAAAGAACAATAAGAAGATGAATAATGTTTAGAAAGAACAATAATTGTTAAAAATACAATTATTATTATATACAATTATGGGTGCAAATAGCAAAAGTAACCTATCGCTGTTTGCATCCCAAAATACAGATGCCATCACCTTACCGGCCGACTGTTGCCTCTTTGCTCGCTTTGGAATCGGTTCGTCGATTGCTGTCCACTCAGCTGACTGTCTTTTGGATTCTGGTGTGGAATAGTGAAGCCATGTCATGGATTTGAGAATATTTACAGTGAAGAGCAGAGGCAGCGTTTCGGATGAGTTTGGTCTTGACTTGGGTACTCCGCAGGGGAGTATATTGGGGCCCCTAATTTTTTCCCTGTACAATAATGATCTTCCGGAACATGTCAGTAGTGCTAAAATCTTTTTATATGCCGATAACACCACAGCGGTTATTGCTGATGTTGATCAACAAATAGTGCGGAGGAGGGTGCTGGAGTGCTTCAGACAGATGTCTACATTGTGTGCTGCGAACAAATTGATGATTAACTCGATGAAGACTCAAGTAATTGAATTTCATAGCCGGTACAGGGACTTCTCTGACTTTTTCTTTGACTTTGATGGTCACAATGTCCCCCTTAATGATTGCGTTAGTTTTTCTTGGTGTTACGATGGATAAGCACCTTAATTTTAAGGCCCATGTTGAGACGGTATGTGCTAAACTCAACAAATCTTTTTTCCTTATTCTTTCATTAAAAGCTTCCCTTAGCCCTCGCGAGATTTTGAGTGTATACTACAGTTCTGTCCTACAACCTGGTTATTTGGGGACAGTCTCAGGATATCAATAGGGTTTTCGTTGCTCAAAAGCGAATTGTCCGATTGATTTTTGACATTCCATATCGCCATTCTTGTAGGGAGGTTTTTAAAACCAAAAAACTCTTAACAGTTGCTTCAGTATTTATTTATAGAAGTTTATTGTCCCTATTTAGGGTTAAAGCAGGATTGCCGAGAAATAGTGATCAGCACAACTATAATACCAGAGGAGGAAATAAAATCTTGCACAGAAGACATACTCTAGAACTATACTAAGATCTCCGGTTTATGTGGGTGGCTTGCTGTATAATATTTGGCCTAGCCACATTTAATCAATTAGTAGTTTAAATAAATTTAAAAGAGCAATTAGGATGTTGCTATTCTCGGGGGTTCTTTATACGGTTGAGGAGTTTAAGAACCACGTGTTGTCTAGCAAATAATTGTTATTGTTTTTGTTTGTCACACAATCTAATTGTCTGTAACTTAAAAATTGTATAATGATAAATCAAACTTCGTCTTCTTCACAAATAAATCTCTTTATTTTGTTAAAATTTTGTCAATAAACTAATAAACCATACATGTTTCGAGACGTAATATTCTCATCTTCAGTGGTTAACATTAGGGGGAATTTTTAAGTTATTTAGTTGTTAAATTTGAGTCTAGACATTATTGATTTTAGTACCTTCCTACAAGTTTTAACAGTTTCCTGAACTGTCGGTTTTTACAATATCCATTGCAGTAATTCCTGGACGGACATCCTATATAATTTTTTTTATATTTTTAATTAATTTGATTTCTTAAAATAACAACAACAAAAAAACGACAATAACACTATAATAATCTGTCCCTAATGACATTCGCGTACACAATCCAATCCAATAATTTTCTATATTTAGCCATCGACTGGCCTGAGTTCTTTTCTTCAAGACTCACTGTACACCTGAATAGTTGATAGTGATTAAATTATGTACGATAAACTGAAAGCTATGCACTTGGCATCAAGAACAATTGTATGCGTAACCGCATCATCATTGTTGTTCCGTCTCTTTTTCTAATATGTATGACTTTTTATTGAATTAAAACAGTGCAGGACTCGGTAAAGATTTAAATCGAATTATATCCAATAATTGATAACGAACAGGCTTTACTTTATTGTCATCTGATTGAAAAAAACTGACTCGGTCTTGAAGAAAACCAAGCATTTAATAATAATGCATGCATTACAGAAATCTATAGAATTGGCAAGGATAGAACTGAGCGGAGTTCCTTCTCCACTTTTATGGTTACTCCTGGTGGACGATTTGCTAGCAGGAATAGAATTAGAGGGAGGAGTTTTGAGCAACAGCATTCAAACATTCTTAAGAGACTCGGTAAGCTCTCTCAGTGATATTTGGTGTAAATCTATATTAGTTTTTGATGTGAACTCTACCATTACAAAGGAAGTGCCGGGGGGAATTTATAGGAGAGACACTCCTTGGTTCTATCATAAAAGTGTCCGTGCATAAGATCCTTAAATTTACTTTTAACTATCCTTAAGAAGGTATTTGAAGGCACGCCAGGGAGATGTCAGAATGCATGTTTTGGAGATACCTCAATCAGAGTGGCAAAACTGCTTCAACAATTGTTTCAAACGCATGCAAACGTGTATAGATCTTCATGGGGAATATTTTGAAAAACAATAAAGTGATTTTCGATTATTAATATTTGTTTTTGTTCTCTAATCCCGAAATATAAAAGGCAACCCTCGTAGGAATAAATGATTTCTTGTTTGTTCACATTTTGATTTGAAGGTGCGGCTTTCCTATCGATGGATTGGAAGAGGAATAGCGTGGTCTGACCTCTGAAATTGTTAGTCTACGAGACGCCTAATTGTAATTAGGAAGATATCATAGCAGGAATGATGTCCCCATGGACACATATAAAAGCTATTTTCAAATTGTTCTATAGAGTCCCCTAGACAATACAAACATTATTTGCTCCTGTTGACAATTTGCTTCAACTTATATCGCAACATAACATAAAAAAGACTAATGGGTCTCTTTGGATGGTAATAGATCACAAGCGTGCCACTTCGTAAGAAAGTACACTCAATTAGGTGTCAGCAAAGGTTGCTGTTTTCTTACGCCCTATAACTACACTATATGCGAAAGAAAACTTAAATTACTGAGGACACGAAATAGTCAATCATTAGAGCATTTCTTTTTTCGGCGGCACAACAAAAAGAAAATTAGGTCTCCATGATACATAACGACTGGCGATTGCATAAAGGTTATAGAGGTCCACACGCGTTTCAAGTTTCACAAGGCAAGCCTCGTCATGGGGTCTTCTATGAATTTATCAAACCTGATGACCTTCTGGCACGTAATGGGAAATGTATTGGGAATGGCAGATGCTTACGGTAAGGCCTGGAATACTAAAATGCCTGACATCTTTCTCCTTGCGACGAAAGAAACAACAAAATCTCTAAATGTTATTTCTTGGTTTGAACAAATAGAAAGTCCAGACGGTCCTTTCGTCGGTCCACGACATATGAGAGAAATTCCAGGAAATGTAGGTGATTCAGAAATTGAAATCGGCCGACAAGAGAATGGCTAAATTTTTTGGAACGCATACGGATTTGGGTCCATTGTGAAGCCCTTTAAAATCAAATCAAATCAAAACATGCTTTATTGTTGTAAATGCAAAGTATTTGTAAACAAAGCTCAAAAAAAATGTTCCTGGTTAATTTCGTTTGAGGAATCGGCATTGGAATGTCAAACATCTGCCTGGTATTATAGGGTTTGTTGAAAGATCCAAGTTGAGTACCAAATTTTTTATAGATCAAGCAAGCCGTTTCCAGTATAAAAAGACCACACAATGGTAATATCCTTAAAGTCTTAAACAGAGGCCTACAAGTGTCTCTGTTAGTTTTACGACAAACAAATCTTACTGCTCTTTTCTGCAAAACAAACACAGAGCTGAACAGATACTGACTGCAGCATCCCCAGAAAGCAATCCCATAACGCAGATGACTCTCCACAAGAGAAAAATATGCTAGCCTTGCAGTTTCCACTACAAGTTCATTGGCTATAACTCCAACGGCGTAACACCCTCTGGCTAGTTTCTGTCTTAAGGCCAATATATGGTCATGAAATTTTAACTTATTGTCTATCACTAGTCCAAGAAATTTGTTAGAGTTACTAATCTCCAATGGGTCATCCCGAATACCCATCTGCTCTGGACACAAATACTTAAAGCATACTAATTTATTTTTGCTTACATTTAGGGACAGAAGGTTTGAGTCACACCACCTCTTAATCACCACCAGGTCCTCTGTTACTATTGTTGTCAATGAAGCAGGGTCTCTATGAGACCATAGAATAGTAGTATCGTCAGCAAATACTATGAATTGACCTCTTATTGCAAGAGATGAAATGTCGTTTATGTAGATTAGGAATAAAATGGGACCAAGGACAGAGCCCTGTGGAACTCCATGGGGTATGAGGCATTCGTCAAAGTCATCGACCCAACAATCTGCTTCCTATTCGTTAGGAATGATCTGAACCAATGCAAAGAGACACCTCGCACAAAGCGATGTCTCTATTTCTACAAAAGGTTAATTCCGTTTGCGGGCATATTTCACATGAAATAACTGAGACTCCGTCTCTGGTAATATCAAACTGGTAACTGCTCAGTTCTCACAGGCTGCGTGGCAATAAAGTATGTGTCGTTTCGATATTCACGTCGCATCTTCTCGTAGAATCCTCTTTATTTGCAATAATAACGACCGACCAAAGTGGAACTGAACTGGGCGCTGCTCTCACCGTGTAGCCATGCTGTCTGCCCGGCATATGTCCACTTATGGACATGCATCGCCCGAGATGAAATGGATTCAATACAATAATATCTGTTGTGGTGCTTCACTGGTTAGCGGCTTGATAGAAGCACAAGAAGTTGTACTCTTGTATCGTTATTATTATTATTATTGTTTGGGATCTCAAAATGACATGCTTAAATGCTGATAATGTGTCGTCCCTTGCGTTATGTTCCTGGTATATAGAAAAATACTCGTGTAAATGTCGAAAGGTGTTATTTGGAAAATTTTTGTATGGCACAGATCCGGAACTGATTTCGCCGAAATGTTTAGTGATACTGAATTGATTTTTTAATGGCTATATTATAGATACAGATCTAAAAATAGCTTAGCAATAAAAATTCAGTCTTAACAATTGGTAAATTTTGAATTTTCCCAGGCTGTGTACATTCGATTATCGGATTTTTTTCTTTGTTATGTTGGTACAGATTTACACATAGTATGTTTATCAGCCATTTTGGATTAGTAGTTTGTTTTTGACAACTGAAAAGGTTAGTCACGTTTTTTGTGTTCTTCGATTTTTTACTTTTGAAAAAAATGGATCAAAGAGTATGTATTAAATTTTGTGTTAAAAATGCAATAAAGTGCTCCAACGCACTTAAAATGTTGACTGTGCAGCATTCGGCGAGTCTACTTTGTCTTAAAAAAGTGTTTATAATAATAATAATAATATAATAGACGTGGCGGTACTCTTGGATCATAATATAAACAAAACGGTAGCAGAGAAAATAGACAAATATATAGATTTAGCGTACGAAATAAAATCAATATATGAACAAAATTAAGTGAAAATTATGACGTTTGTAATATCCTCTTATGGGCTTGTCGAGAAGTCCTTTGTTCAATCGCTATTACTTCTGGGGCTCCAGGACAGCATCGCCGACGAGTGCTGCAAAACAGTTGTCTTGGGAACTATATACCCGAATAATCCGTAGAACTCTGGGTAAGCCTTGAATTTCAATAATTCCGGCCACCTAGAATAACCGAATTAATCGTGAAAAAAAAAATAATAGTAATAAGCATTTATTCCCAACAGGTCAAACCCATTTACAGGAAAATCAAAAATACAATTTCGAATTAATTGAAAAAAAAACATATCAAATCAAGACGAAACATAAAAAAAAACACAACCAAATAACTACGTTACAAAACAAAACAATAAATGCAAACAATAAAAAAAATTGATTAAATATTTTGGAATGTCAAAAATAATCAAAAATTAACAATCTCTGTCCAAGTACCTATACTTTCAATTCTTCAAACAAATAAACACGACAGTCTAACTATTAACATTAAATATTACAAAAATAAATGCGATCAATAACAGTTCAATATTAAAAGAAAATAATCACTATCCATTAAGTAAACTATTAGTAATAGTGGACAAAGTTGAGTCATGAATGTCAAAATCACGACAACACCGATTGAAAACATCACACATAAAGTAAACAGGACTTTGTAACAAAATATTAGTCCTGGCTGGGCCCACAGTGAACGCCACCAGATGTCGAGCACCCAATCGCGGAACATGGAATTTAATACATCCCAATAGATATGGGCAATCAACGGCGCAGTGCAATAATTTGTATAAAAACTTGACTGCGTGAATGTTTCTTCTGGTCAAGAGAGAAGGTTCATTAAAACGCAAGAGCAAAGACGCATGATCTACTCCCCGTGGAGGATAAACATTGTCGGCTTTATAGGCTAGGTATTTAAGGAAATGGCGCTGAACAGACTCTAAGGATCTAATATTAGTACTATATATTGGGTTCCATATAATTGCGGCAAATTCCAGTTTAGATTTAACAAAAGCAAAAAACAAAAGCTTAACCGTGAAAACATCGTTGAATTGACGACAATTCCTAATAATAAAACCCAACATTATATTTGCGTTCAATACTACACTGACGGTCTGCTGGATAAATGTAAATTCACTGTCGAAGACAACACCCAAATCTTTAATTTCGCTGAGCCTTTCCAAGGACTCATTGTTCAATTCATAATTAAAAGTCGATGCGTTCTTTAGTCTGGAATAGCTTACGATCTTGCATTTAGATTGCATTAAGCTCTAAACGATTGTCCGTGCACCAGGTACACAAAGTGTTCAAATTACTCTGTTTATAAGTGGTACAAGCGCTTTACATAAGGCCGATGAGCGTCCTGGAGTTGCAACCACGTCAGCAAGCGAAGAAAACATCGAAAATGTGAAGAAAATGGTCGGCACTATTAGGGAAGTTGCAGAGGATGTTGGCATATCAATCGGCTCATGCCATGCAATTTTCTCGGATGTTTCGAGCATGATACGTGTGACAGCGAAGTTTGTACCGAAATTGCTAATTTTTGAGCAAAAGCAACGTCGCATTGGAGTTGTTGAATGATGTCAACGACAATCCAGATTTGATCAAAAGGGTCATAACTGGAGAGAAGAGCCAAGACCGAAAAAAGCATGCCAAGTTCGATTAAATGTGAAGGTTTCGCTAACTGTTTTCTTCGATTACAATGGCGTGCTGCATCATGAGTTCGTGCCAACAGGTCGTACGGTTAATAAGGAATACTACAAGGAAGCAGCGCAACGTTTGCGTGAAGCAATGCGGCGATCGGAATTGTGGAAAAACAAATAATGGATTCTGCATCACGATAATGCACCATCTCACCACCTTAATGCTTGTCCGTGATTTTTTGTTCAAAAACAATACCGTAATAATGCATCAACCACCGTATTCACCAGATTTGGCTACCTGCGACTTTGTCCTATTCCTAAAACTGAAGAGACCAATGAAGGGAAAGCGTTTTGCCACAATTGATGAAATAAAGTCAGAATAGAAGAACGAGCTGATAGCCACACCGAAAAGCGCATTCCTGAAGTGCTTCGAGGATTAGAACTAGCGCTGGCATAAGTGCATTATATCTGAGGGGGATTACTTTGAAGGGGACAAAATGGATATTAATGAATAAATAAGAATTTTTCGAAAAAATTCAAAATTCACCTTCACACTCCTAAACTGCTTTTATTTGTATTATTTCACCATAATTTTGCTGTGGAATCGGAAACAAGGTTCAAGACTCAAGAGCATTGCCAACAGCCAAGAAAGATATCATTATTATTTCTTCGTTTTTCTCAGGTGGTCTTTGATGCGGGATAGTTCCAAGGATAGGGTTTAAGCTGCTTAATTTATGGTGGTGTTTAGGAATTTACGAGTTCGTAGGACTGGGATGGTAGGTTTAGTTTTTTAATGACGCTATGTAGTTGGTGGGGTATAATTACAGTTGCAGAACAGAATTTCCACATTTATTTAATTTTCTCATCTAGCAGGATGTATTGTTCTAGTTTTCACTGGTTTTCTTTTGAATATTGATGGAGTTTGGGATGGAGATTTAATGTCTGATCTATTGTGTATTATTGTTTTGTCTGTTATGATACTGCTGTAGAGTTTTGTAGTTTTGTTTTCAATGCCAGTATGATGATCGGGCTTCTAACAATCCATGTTGCAGTGCTAGTTCCTGGTGTATTTGTTTGGCGACATTGCCTTAGCGCCTTTTAGCATTAAGAATATGATGCTTTTAATGAACACTTAACACTGGTTTCAGCATAGAATATTTCGAGCAAACTGTCCATCCATTTTGCGTAAGAATATTTATTTTTGTACATAAGTACTTACTTTCTCGTGTAAATAATTTTTTGCAATTCTTCTTCATTTACAACGAGTACGTCATTTGCAGGTTTGCAAGTCGACGCAATCTATACTGACTTTTCCAAGGCGTTCGATAAGATTGATCATTCCCTGATTCAACAGAAGATGTGCGACATTGGCTTCGGCAGGAATCTGATATCTTTTTTTCAGTCCTATCTGAGAGCAAGGCAACAATTTGTTGAATACAATGGATTCAGTTCAAGTTCATTCACAGCCTCAAGTGGAACTCCGCAGGGCAGTACGTTGGCTTCCCTTCTCTTTGCAATATTCGTATACGATATTGGCTCTGGTTTCAATAGCAATTATTTGTTGTTTGCGGATGATTTTAAATGTATCGCACTGTTGTTTGTGAGAACGATTGCGCACAGCTTCAAACAGATCTGTGTCGGCTCTCAGAATGGTGTGATCTAAATAGACTTCCTCTAAATCTGAACAAATGTAAGTCGGTGACATTTACAAGACGTCAAGATCTGTTTTTGTGAAACTACACCATCGATAATTCAAATTTGGAACGCTGTGCGTTAATCAAAGATCTTGGTGTATACTTGGATGGTGATTTATGTTTCAACTACCACATTGAGCAAGTTTCTGCTAATGCTTTGCGAATGTTAGGATTTATTTTTAGACAGACCAGAGAATTCAACAACATGGACTGTCTGAAAAGTCTTCGCCTTTGTACCGTATTCATATACAGAGATTGGAGAGTATCCAACGTAAGTTTTTAAAATATTTGTCATTTAAAATTGATGGATATTTTCCTCCTCGTGGGTGTGATCACGGCCTGTTACTGGCAAGGTTCGGATTTCGGCCATTAGCCGAGAGACGCATCTTCGCCTCTCAGATCTTTCTATTTAAGTTGATCAACAATATGTTGGATTGTCCTCGGTTGCTTCAGCAGCTATGGTTTCGTGTCCCTAGGGTTCATTCTAGAACCGCTAGTTTATTTTGGGTGCCACAGATTCGTTCTAAGTATGAATCTAAAGCACCGCTATTTCGGGCTTGTAAATATAGCAGTAATAATTAATGAAAACGTTGATTTTTTTAATGTATCGCTTGATTCTTTTAAGAAAAGTTTAGAGACATGTTTGCGGGCTACTGATTTGGATTTGTTTTGATGAATTATGTTCATGTGTTAATTATTTATTGTTATTATTAATTGTTCTTGTAATCCTCCCAATTTTCTTTCGTTTTGATGCGTGTATTTCCTTTTTTGTATTTTTCTATTTTTCAGTTAGTTTTAAGTTGGGTATTTTTGTGTGCTAATGCTAGGCAATTGTTTTTGTTAATGTAAGATTTTGTCTTGTTGTTGGGTAGCAATACCTGTTAGACAATAAAGAGATTATTATTATTTAGAATTTCTATAGCAAAGTGATTAATTTTAATTATAATCTTCATGAAAAAAAGATGTAAATGGCTATTGATACTGCTGCTAATAAGCACATCATTATAATTTATTTAATAATTATTAAACTTTAATCTAATGATTTATAAAAAGAATAAAATTCATGGTATGATATGTGATGTATTTTATTTGACAAATTTATTAATTTTAAATAATTTTCACGAAATGATCTGAATGCATTCCTCTATTAAGTAAAAACATTAAAAATGTCTGCACATTGCAATGTAGCTTTTTGTGAACGTAGATACGTAACCACTGATGATGGTGCTATAGCAGCCCCGAAACATGATTGGTAGATAGAGTAATACCTATATTGAATTTATTTCGTGGAGGATCGACTTTTATTCCTGCTACAAAGTACAATTTACTCCACTCCAGAAAAATACAAAAAAATAATAACTATTTTGATGCGAACAATCTTAGCAAAGCTTTGGAGCAAAAAAAAGTGATGAAATGATTTTGCATAAAACCGGACCTGAAAATGTCTTCAAAACCGTCAAAGGTGGTATTGTACGGACCGAAATGCCATCGATCTGATATCGATTAAAAATAAAAATAACACGTTCGTACGAAAAAAACCGATACGTGGAATTAGTTTGCGGTAAAACGCTTTTATTGCGTACAAAGAGATAGTAGTAGTGGTAGGTAGGTACATTACATTACAACAGATGAAGACAATAAAAAATAAAATGATGGAAAAACAAAAGGAGAAGCATACCTGAAATTGTGCGGTAGCCGTATTCGGTATTTTTAGTAGGAGTGCTTTTTTTTTCTCAAATAATAGCCAACAGCAAACCACCACCCTTTGACTGAGAATCGAATAACGAATCAATCGGTGAATGCGACATCCGAGAATTGCGGTTTTTTTTTTGTTATTTGTGGTATTTGCAAGTCCTTAATGGATACGTAATCAGAATATACAAATCCAACTTCATTTTGTACAGAACTTACATGGAGAATTTTTTTTTCCAGACGTAAAAAATATTTCTTCAGTATATTTTCCATTTCCAATTGGATTTTTTATTTTTGAATATGAAAATTAATTGGGTGTACCCAATCAAAGTTATGTTTTTTAATGGGACATCCTATATTTTGATAGCTGTTAAAAATGGATCTTGTATTCTGTCTATTTTGAATAGTTTTTGAGGAAATATTTATTTTTTTTAATATTTTAGAATAAACGAATATTATCATAAACTCTCGTGAATTATTAATAATAATAATAAATATGTATTTATTTCTCAAAAGAAAATTTTCTACAAAGGAGCATTTATAAGAAAGGCAGGTTGACAAATAGTTTTATCGTCATTTGATGTATGCATTTTATGTTAAATGTTTACGCATAACGAAAAAGTTGACATGTTATTTGTCAATCCGATTGAAAACGAAGGACATTTTGGCAGTAACTTTGGTGTGGTATTATTAACAGGCATTTAATTGCTCCATACTTTTTCGAAGGTGTTTTATGCAGTGAAGAATATTTGCAATTTCTTCAATAGCAACTTTCTGTGCTTCTCGAAAATGTGCCATTGCACTTACGAGCAAATATGTTTTTCCAGCATGACTGAATATCAAATGTTTGACTTATATTAGAAGTTATCACACGAATACTATTTGTCAACCATTAGTTTAAGTATTGACAGATATAATTGCAGTTTGTTTCCAAAGCCTACCTACTTGTGTAAAAGTTGTGACGGTTGCGAATTTTTCATATTAGTTTTTTCTACAAATTTGCTTATAATTTTTTAATGAATGATTTTTTCTTTACAAAAGGGGTTTAGAAAAATTAGCTCTTTTGAACTAAGCACAAATATAGGTATGTTTCTGGTCATTTACTTCTGTTTCCGAACTTGGAAACAAAATGAAACATGGGCTAAAATGGAGCCTACTTAATCCTATTTAAGAACCTCTTTTCTGAATTTTTGTATCGTTTTTCATTTTCTCATAACAGAGCTGGGACATCGACTTTTGCTCTCCTTGTACATATAATAATTAGTCCGTATGATAAGTAAGAAGAAAACAAAATTTTGACAAAACTCGATTTTATTATTCAACATAGTTGCTCCAATAATGGGAATTATGCCTATTAAATATTAATTTTTTTTGTGAATTTAGCTTCATCAACCCAAATAATATTGTTCAAGAACATATAATAATAATAATAAAGTTCTTTTATTGCATCAGTAGTAAACAATTACAATTATAACATACCTAATGCAATTGGGCGAGATTCAGTACGGTTCTATGTACAGTAGGGGAGACCGGGGACATTTGAACCATTTTTACAAATAATTCTAAATTTATGTTCACGTATAGCTGGGAGTTTGATATACTTAACCTAGCAGTTAAATTAGACTATTGATAAGCAGGAAAGGAATATGCAAAAGAAATAAGAGATGGTGCATAATGTTACAAACGACCCCGGTCAAGGGTCAATTGAAACAATGGTAATGGGGACAATATATTGTTTATTTTCATTTATTAGTCAACAAAAAATATTCAAAACCAAGTAGGAACTATAACAAAATTGCCTCATAACTTCATAACAACAACAAAAATTAACACAATATTCTGCTTATGAGGTATTCTGGTGTACCAGTTTGGACTTTCTTTTTTTCTTTCCTTTTGCTGCCACATTTCGTGGTGGACCTTTTCCAAAAAACCTAACAGCTTCTGGTGAAAAAGTTTCATTTTGTGTGGTTGATTTGTCTAAAGTATTTTCGGAAATTTCAAAATTTTCTAGTCCCTGAGAAGTTGTTGGAGTAGGGTTTTGAAATTCATTGGTTTCTGGACTATTGTTACGCCAGTTTTATCAACATTGAGTTGCTCTGGATAAACCGGTTGCCTGTTAGTGCTCGTATTGATAAGTCACGGTGTCTTGACATGAAACGAGAAAACCAGTCTTCTCCCGCCATACCATTTTCAATCCACGTCTATCTTTCGCTTTTACCTCAACAATGAGACATGAGATATACGAAATTGGTAAGCAGCTAGACGTAGAGAGAGCCCATTTTGAAGCTCTACGTATGCCGATTCATATAAAGATATATCTCGACTTGATCTATCAGTTTTTAGGACTCTTTTACGGGGTATCTGAAATTAAATAAACTAAGTAATTTATTTTACAAACAGTTGGGGTCAATTGAAATTGAATTACAAACGTCCCCGTTACAACTGACCCCAAGCGACATTTTTAAATAAATGATACCATATTTACTACAAGCGAAATTAATTTGAAATACTAACCAACGTAAAATAAAGCTAAGTTAATGGCCTAATTAATATAAAGTTGACAACGAACTAAACACATACACAGACTCAATTACACATACATAAGGAATATCGTAAATACTTACTTTGGACACGTGAAAACACAAAATCTCGCACTAAGTTCATATGGTTGCTTTAACATCCCGCGGCGTACTGCCGGAAGAAGCTCGCCGATATTTCTGTATGTTATGAGCACAGTTTGGTTATACAAACTTAACTAGAAAGAAGTTTTGATCACTGTTTCAATTGACCCGTGTTACAATTGACCCCGGTCTCCCCTACTCGAAAAGTGAAACCCCTATCAAACCAGACACCCGGATCACAAACACTTTCACACCTTGCAGTTGCAAAGGACAACATTCTTTCTCCTAGAGAAACTAAGGCACTTGCATTTACCGACGTTTAATTGCAACTTGTTTGCCTGGCACCAGACTTCCAGAGAATTCAAATCTCTCTGCAGACCCTCACAGTCATCAAAACCATTTATATTAGCGAATAACTTCAAATCGTCGGCGAACAATAATGCTCGCGACTGCAAGGACTCCCGATAAAGCTATCCATTATAATATACATATTGCTGCCTTTCACTCAGATATGACGCACACAGAGTAAGCAAATACTTATCGAAATCAAAGCTCTCCAATTTTTACCAATAACTAATTAGAATACATACCTACTATTCAATAAACATTTCTGAAATGATTAATCATTGACTACTTAGTTAAACATGTTTTTTTTTCTATTCTTTGTAGGTATAACATAAAAGATCAGGTTGTAAATCCTTGAAAAATAATATGCAAGACAAAAAAAACAATTCTTAACATATCGTTAGTCAGCCATTTTGTTTGCAAACCATGTAACACCTGTTTATTGGCTTTGTCTTTATCTTTCTTTTTACAAATAAAATGGAAAATATAAATAATACCAAATTTGGATAAATGTGTATACAGGGTGTTCCAATAACAATGGGAAATCCGTTAACAACTATGTTTTGCCAAGAGGATGTGAAAATTGTTCGCCATTATTACTTATAAAAATTCTTCACAAGTTTATGTTTTAGGTGATTCAAAAAAACGTAGGTTTATATTTCAAAATCTGAACAGTTGCAATTCGTTATCGACAAAAAAACTACTACGGTGTATAGGTAGAGTGTAATTCAGAATATAGTGAATTGACTACTTACCTAATTCTTACTATTAGGGCACTTACAATTTAATAAACCGAAGCAGTTTTATTTTTATTTTGTTGGAACCATACGGAATGAGCCAGGACCGTCTTAGAAACTATTTAAGACACGGCTGCAGCTAACACAATTTCCGCTAAAATCGCTCCAAGCACTTGATGGAGTGTCATGGGTATCAATCCATTTTTCAATGGGTTATATAGAGTTGTTACCAGTGTGCTGTGTGTTTTACGTAACTTACTATTTGTAGCTGTGTAGGTTTGACCCTAGAAGCATATACTGCGCGGGAAAAGGTAGGTCTCATCCTTCTTATCCGTCCATTTATTATTACATGCGCCATTTTATTCCTTTTCGTTAGAAGCTTTAAAAGTAATGAAAAAAGGGGCAAATACGAGTACAGTCCACTTCTTGTATTTATTTTTTTTTTGTTTTATCCATTAATTTGCATAGTATCTTCCAACAACGCAATGGGTGGATCAGAAGGTTTCTTTAGAGCAAAGGTGAACATTAAAAGAGGACTACAGAAGTCAAAATTATTCCATCGCTTACCTTAAGTGTAGCTAAGTCTAAGATTTTTAAAATAATGCAAATTCATTATGTTTGCTAATGTATGTTTTGCCAGAAAAACTGGAAACACAAAATGTGCTTAGTCTTAATATTTGATTAATACTTAATTCATGGTTAAAAAAATTGCCCTAACCTGAGGTTATGTTTTTACTTTAGACGGCTACATAAAACATCAACCTTTGTGTCCAGGAAAGAGGCATTTTTGAATTATTTATATAAAAAGTTCACGCCATTAAAAACGTCATTAATAAAACACATACATAAGAGGGGATCCAACACAGGACCCTACGGCACTCCAGATGTTGCACGGATAATACTGGACTTCAAACCACGGTACTTCACATACAAGTTACGTTCATGGAGATAAGTAGACAGAAATATTAAAAAATTCCGCCAAAAACTGGCTCAACATTAGTAGCAGTGGATCGTCCAGGAAAAAATCCGTACTGAATAGGCGTGACATGATTAAGCAAAATTTCATGCAATACGATCTAAAAACACTTCGAACAATTCGATTGTATAGCAATAGGCCGGTAGTTTCTAATATCCTGTCTATCACCTTTTTTGAAGATGGGGCTCATCCTTGACAGTTTCCAGAAATTCGGAAACTCCTTTCCTTTCAAGGATAAATTAAATATAGTTGAAATTGGTTTAGCGAAGACTGAGGCACACCATCAGGACCCGAAGTATGTCTAGCTTTAAACGACTTAAGTGCCCTGAAAACATCATCTTCACCAATCTTTCTAATTTGAAGCTGCTGTAAATCGCAGTTTTCCGCGAAATCCCAACAAAATGGAGCTGACCGCATATATGACCTTTGAAAATAATCGGCAAGAGAATTAACCATTTCTAGAGGATCAGGGAGTTCAATGTTATTGTTATTGTATATTATTTTATTTAGGTAAGCGGTCAGTATGTCTATGATTGCTTATAAAAGAACAACATTTGACTGAATCTGAGTTTCGGTCTCTTTCAAATAATCCAGATAGGTATGATCTATCAATTTCAGAGGTTTGTGTATAGAAGGTCAGTCTTCAATAAAGTCAGACTTTTAATTACATTGGGGAACAAATTTCAACTTTGTTCTTTTTGGATTCAACTACCCAAGTAACTAAAAAATTCCTAATAGTCCAACAGTACTCGGCTAAAACTTCAAACTTCTAGTGACCTTCTTTCCATATGAAAAATCTTACAGCAACAAAATTTTCAGGACAGAAATCCAGATGCAAATCCAGAACTCAACGACATATCCCCTAGGCTTTGGTACCACCAAAGATCCATTAATCTTTGGTAACACATAATAAGTTGGTCAACCAAGTTGGGCTTTGCTTTTTTATGGTTCCCAAAGTGTTACATTCCTCTTTAATTTTAGCTTACTGAGTCTAGGAACTTTTCTTAAAATTTTAGATAATGCGCTGGTTACATTTTTATTTGCTTTGAGAAAGAAAAACTTTCCAAAATTCGAAACTTGGATTGCCATCGCACAACTTATTTAAATTACCACTTAGTTCAAGAAAAAAAATGAATTTTATACAGGTTTTTGTAGCAGGACTTATTTCTAAAACTGCTGGATAAAACTTAGCAGTAAAAACCAAAAAAATCCTGAAACTTTGCCACTCTGTATCTCAGAAATAAAGCTTCGACGGATATCTGTTTGTATAAGATTTTCATCTTAAAAATGATATTCTATAAGTTGTGCTACAAAATCCTAACTCACCCTGTATATTTATACAACTCTCTACGTAACTATAAACTTTTATTTGGTCAATTTGTGACAATCACAACGGCAATCTCTAATACCTAATAACGTTGCCTTATAAAACACAAAATAACAAAACTCAATGATTTGTAAATACCTTTTCTACATTTACCTGCCTTGATCTTGCCATTGATATGGAAAACATTTTTGCCCACATATGTTGCTTTTGCTTAATGTAGTCGTATTATTCGCCTACTACATTGTCATTAAATTGTTTGTTTGTTTGTTTATAGAAGTTTTTGTAAATCATATACGAGGGTTTTTAAACAATTAATTTGATAACAATAGAACTGATGATGCAGCCCATCGAAATGTTGTCCAATTGGAACAATAAGGGAAGATTGAAATCGGCCCTGTATATGGAAAACTGCATGTGTTACCCAAAATATGATTAGGGCATCGTGAGTTTTATAATAATAATAATAAGTTTATTTGCAGTTCAAAATAAGATACATATTCAATATATTATAAATATTTAGACAAAAAAAAAAAGAACCACAAAATGGGCTGAATGGCAGTAAAAACTGATATAGAAATTCAGCCCAAACTAAAATATCATATTCAAAGTATACTAACAGTGAAAAATAGATAAACCACAAAAAACAAACAAAAAATCATATTGTGAAGCTCCCAAAATTGAACACCAAAGTCTGAAAAATTACTCTAATTAACGCAATAACAATATAAAATATGTACAAATTCAAAAAAATATTAGTTAGAATCGTCATTTTAAATATTGGGAAATTGGGGATCAGTTCAAAGTGGATTCAATGAATAAGTGTTCACGAATTTGTTTCTTAAAGGAATATACATTTAACTTTTTTAAGTAATCAGGTATGCGGTTATAGATTTTGTAAATCTGAAAAGAGAATGATCGCTCAAAAATGGCAGTTCTTTGGCTTGGGGGAGACCTAATGTTTATGTTATGTACATCCGATCGGAACTTAATTTTATTATACAGATATGGGGGTTGTCTAGTCATAAGAATTGTATGAAATAAAACCGCTGAATGTAACTGCCTCCGGTCGTTCATGGAGAGCCATTTGGTACTTAATAGTTTATGGCTTACAGGCTCGTACTTCCTAATCCCAAAAATGTACCTCAAACACGATTTTTGAACGCGTTGGATACGATTTTTATCAATATTTAGCAAACAGGGGCCATAAACAATGTCACAAAAATTAAAATTACTCAAAACTAGAGTGTCAGTGAGTCTAGCTTTAAGTTCAACAGAGAGAACGTGTCTATGTGGATAAAGCATCTTCAATGATGCATATGACTTTGAAATGCATTTAGAGATGTGATCATTGAAGCGTAATTCGGAATCCAACACTAGTCCCAAACTTCTAACCTTGTCTGTACTTTGCAGTGATACATCGTTGAGCTTAATTTGCATACAATTTTTAACATGTTGTTTGTTTTTACCAAAAAACAAGACTTGTGTTTTTGCAGCATTTATTGTTAATTGATGCTTATCAGACCACAGGGCTAGGGAATCCAAATCATAATTTATTTTCTGGTTGGCATTGACAGCATCCTCAACTTGAAATGAAAATCTCAGTTGACTATATCATCAGCGTACATGTAAGTTTCACAATATTATATTATAAAAAAGTAGCAACGAAGAAATCTGAACACCCTGTAAAGTGTCCCAAAAACGACGTTCAAACGGCATTTGGGTTCAAAAAATAAAAAGGCTAACCAAGAGCCTACCATTCTCTGACGAACCACCATCTTTTCACTGGGGTTTCAGGAGAGGTTGGCCGAGCATATTCTTAACCTTGGCATTTAGTTTTATATAATAATTATTTTCTGTGGTACATTTAATGTATTTTTAAAATTTTACTTAGTTTTACGTAACTGAAATAGATGGTCCAATATAGGAATCCACTGGTTGAATTTAGGCAACCAGTTTCCTATAATGGACCAGCTTTAAGCGTTTCGGATTAATTTTTTTCTACGAAAAACTCTTCAACAAAAAAATCTGAAAAACTAACTAGAAGTTATATTAAAGTATTATGTGTATACATTTGAAAGTGTTTTGATTTGTTTTCTGAAAGTTAGAGCGCTAAAACCGAAAACTGGTCCAATATAGGCAATCTTGCGCTTTGCCCTATTGCCTGTTGAAACACTAGATGCCGCCACATACATCTTGTTGTCATTATGGAAGAAATTTCATCGGTTTACGGTGGCTGTTGTCCAGGAAATCCACTATTTTACAAGTGGCAAAAATGAATGTTATTGTTACAATACTGTTATACGCAAAAACTGAGAAAAATTAAAATAATTACGTCGCCCACGCAAGCAGGAATATCGTTATGTCTCGTTTAAACAACAATCTTAAGCACAATATAATACAATTAATAATAATAGAATATAATTTACATAATGAATATAAAGTCAGCAAAAACATATAGAGGTATATTACTAGAAAAGGTAAAGAGTTGTTTTTCTCATACGCTGTTACCAAATTGGGAAATACAGAAATCGGTATAAAAAAAATATATACAACGCAGTCTTACTTATATGTAACAGCAACTTATGTATACTAAAATATAGGGCAAAGTTAACCACTTCCGATTTCAGGACTTAGGTTCCCATAATAATACTAATACTTAGTTCTTTATTTCAATTAGATGTCAATAATATTTAGACAAACAACATGACAAACTAAAATTTAATTTAAAGATTGTATCTTAGTTAAGTACCGGGTGTACAAAAACACTGTTTACTTAAAAATATACTGATATTACCTAAGTGTTAAACTTAATGAGGATAATCTAAGTACAATTCTTAAACTTTTTCATATAAACCTTTTTCCCCTATCTTTTTAAATAAATGGTGCAGTAGCCGGAGAATGTTTGTTGGTTTGTAAAAAGTTATCTCATTTTGTTATGGATAGTCCGATTTTAATAAAATCAAAAAAGTATTGGTGCTTTTATTTATTTTTTATATATATGCCTTTATTGATATAGAGGGTGCTTTTGACAATCCATCAGTAGAGCACGAGAAGAGAGGAGTGTCGACTCCTCACTGGTGAAATGGATTCAGGCAATTTTGAAAGACCGTGTCTTTACGGCTGATATAAGAGAAGTGTCTGTAACAGTGACAGCGGCTAGGGGATGCCCACAAGGCGGTGTATTGTCCCCTCTTCTATGGTCACTAGTGCTGGATCATCTCATTTCAAAAATGGATAGGGTAGGCTTTACTCTGCAAAGCTACGCCGACGGCATTGTTCTCACAGTTAAGAGAAAACACACATCGGTTATATCCAACCGCATGCAAATTGCATTAAACAAAATTAAAAACTGGTGCGACGCTGAGGGATTGAATATAAATCCGAAAAAAACAGTGTTGGTACCATTCACGAGAAACCCATATCGAAAACCACAGCGGCCATATGGACGTGTCACAGGCTTCTCGGTAGGACTTGGGGGCTAAAGCCAAAGCTCACATACTGGGTGTACCAAATAGTCATCAAACCCATGGTTCGATACGCCTCATTCGTATGGTGGCTAAAAGTTAATATTAAGCATACACAATGCCGTCTTCAAAAATTGCAACGGCTTGCATGTTTAGGAATAACAGGGGCAATGCGAACTTGCCCCACAGCAGCGATGGAAACGTTGCTGCATCTAATACCTTTGCCTGTCCTAGTCAAAAAAGAGGCAGCAATATTATTGGAAAATCATAACAATGATTTGCTAAAATTAAAACTCTATACTAATGAAGAAACGTGAGTACGTAATGTACCAGGGAATTCAAAGTAATCGGTATTACTTTGACAAGGACGAAAAATATGCCAAAGGTTAAATCCTTTTTAGGCCTGAGTATCTAACTCCAAGATATAACAAGTCATTAATTCTGAAACCAAATTAATAGCGCAATGTGAAACCTTTACGGAAAAATTAGATAATTAATATCAAGACATTAAGTTCCACAATGCTTTGAAAGAAAGGGACGAAAATAAATTAACTAACTTGTAGTTAATAACGCAGCACTGAAATGCTAGGAGTTTCGCAACTCCGTCCAGGATTTTACACGTCCAACTCCTAGTTCAGTCTGTTATGGGATTTTAAATGCTTAATATTTCAAATTTGATTAAACATTAAACTGGCACAGGTAATGGAATACAAATCTGGCGATCTAGAGGGACACATGGGAATCCTGAATCTAATACCTTTGGATTCAGGAAGAAAACCGTCGGACGCTTTGCCACGCAAACATGATTTTGAAATCCCGTCTGAAGTGGTCATTGGAGACCGTCAAAAATGGCTAAATGGGGAACCACGATTCCCAGAAAACACATTCGTCTGGTATACGGACGGTTCAAAAGGAATTGAAGGGAACACAGGCATGGGAGTGTACGGGCCTAATTGCAGGCTCTCTTAATCTCTCGGGAAATGTCCCACTATATTCCAAGCAGAGATCAACACTATTAATCGTTGTGCTCAAGAATGCCTGCAGAGAGGCATCCCGGAACGGCAGATCAATATTATGTCAGACAGTCAAGCTTCGTTAAAAGCATTGAGGTCTTACACCTACACGTCAAAGCTAGCATGGGAATACAAACCATTACCCTAAAGCAACTGGTTGCTCAGGAAAAAAAGATTACTCTGACATGGGTGCCAGGACATAAAGGCATAGAGGGGAACGAAGCGGCGGACCAACTTGCAAAAGAGGGCGCAAACGCTCCGTTCTGCGGCCCGGAACTCATCTTTGGCCTTCCAAAAAGCCATATGATGGAAGAACTTCGGAGATGGGAAAAGGAACAACTTAAGTCCTACTGGAGAAACACTCCAGGCCTAAGACTATCAAAAAGGTTTATCAACGCAGGGAAGCTTATCCAACTGGAGAGAAGCGACCTAAGGCGAATTACAGGCCGTTTTGCGGGACACCACCCAGTGAAGTACCATCTCAAAAAGATGGGCCTAACCGAGGACGACACCTGCCGGTTTTGCGAAGACGCAACAGAGACAACAGAACACTCTGTGTGTGCATGGCACTTTTCTGCAAAAGGGTAAAACACCTTGGAGGGATGACCCTAACACCCGACGAGGCAAGGAATTTCGCCCCCAGAGAAATTATCAACTTCATGAAAAGTGTGGGACAGCTGGGCAATTCATAGATTAGAGTAATTTCTTAACTTTATTTTTAAATGGTATTTTTGAGGTTCGTACAGACTTTGACCCTCTCGACTTTTTCGTGCACCGCCTCTGCTTTCTATTGAATAATAATTTAGAATCCCTGTTTAATTTAAAAACTTGTTGGTCTTTTGTTGTATACTTTTCGAGAACTGTACTGATTTGGAGATAAACTAAATTTATTTATTTATTTTAAAAAGAGACTTTTGAAGTTTAGGATTGTCACAATTTTCTTACAAAAGAACAAGTTTAAAATTAAAGCAAAATAACTTAAAATTTGATATTTTATAAGAAACTTGTGACGACTTCTTTTACTTTTTGACAATTCAATTTATTAACAACAAATTTTAAAAACGAATCTATCCCCTTTTGTAAATATATTGACAATTGAAGTATCACGCATTTCAGCAGGCACGGTCTCGCGTTGCATATTTTTGTTATTACGAGTAGAAGATGAAAATGTTCCAATATCACAGGTCCTCCTTCTTTAAAAAGCTCAGGAGATATAGCCAGCTGCTTTGTTGCGTTTAAGTTGTCGAATATTGTCTATACATAGTAAACAAAACCAGGCCCAGGACTGTTCCTTGGGGCTCTCCATATTTAATATAGGGCGATTCAAATTGAACTTTAGGATTTAAATTGCGAGCCATTTGCACAATCGACCTTTGCTCTCTTGCAAAGCTAAATAATTATGGTTGAACGCTGGAATTTCTATTGATTTCTTCAAACTAATTTGTAAATTACCCTCGTAAATGCGTAACAATAAAATAACACAAAAAAACTAGTCCATCTCAGCATAAGCACGAACATTCGTACACCTATTTCCGGAGACATGTCCACTGTTCACACCGGATATAAGGCTGGTGCGAGACGAATATTTTAATGCTATTTTTTTATTTATTAATTTTAATTATTGTTTAGTTATTAATAATTGCGTCTTACTTTTTAAAATTAAGTATTGTCACTACTTGCTGCCGTTATAACGTCATGACATGTTTCAACGTTTTTTTCACATTATTAGGTACATATTTGGCTAAATAGGATTTTGTTGTCTGGAAATTTAATTGCTAATTTGAATATTTAATGGGGTTTTAACAAAGTTATTAGGTATTTGTTGTTGTGTTTCGGAAGACGGAATAAAGTATGTGTGACAAAGGACCAAAGGGTACGTGGAAACTACACACACCAGCAAATTTACAGTAATTTACCTAATAAATCTGTCATTTAGCTCAGGCTGCTTTCCTGAATCTCTTAAGAGATCAGTGATTATTCCTCTTCATAAGATAAATGATATCCACGAGATAAAAAACTACCGTGGAATAGCATTATTGTCTGTTTTCTCAAAGATATTTGAACGAGCCTTCTATATCAGATTGCTTTCATTTTTGGAAAAAATTAATTTTTTTAATTCTTTCCAATTTGGATTTCGGAAGGGCCTTTCCACGCAGCATGCAGTCATGACTTTATATAAGGAAATTCTTTTGAATATGGAATGTAAGAGAGAGACAGCATGTTTATTTTACGAACTTCAACGGGCCATCGATGTTGTTGACATAAATTTGCTTTTGGAAAAATATTATACCGTTGGGGTTCGTGGGATACCTCTCGATTGGCTTCGGTCTTTTTTAACAGCTCGAGAACAGGTGACAGCCCTTAGGGAGGGATTAAGATTATATAAATCTGACTCCAGGTTTACTAGCACTGGAATGCCTCAGGGCAGTTTGTTGGGTCCCTTGCTTTTTATAGGTTTTATTCAGGACATTTTCCCCTATTTTGCTGGAAATTTTATGGTCCTGTTTGCCGATGATGCGGCGGCCTTAGCTTCCAGCCACGACTTTGGTGAGTTGAGTAGGAATTCGCATAAGCTTGTCATTGGGATGCAAGATTATTGCAGTCAAAATAATTTAATTTTAATTCAAGATAAAACCGAGTTATTGGTCTTTTCAACACGGGATCTCAATAAAAGTCTTTTAGTTCGTATTAACAATAAAACTATTGAACAGAGTAATGTGGCCAAGTACCTGGGCGTCTACCTGGACCCCCAGCTCACTTGGTCACAACAGGTGGATCATGTTCTGAAGAAGTTATCCGTCTATTGTTTTGTGATATGGCGCCTGCGGTCTGAAATTAGTTTCACTTTATTGAAGAATTATTATTTTGCATACGTTCATTCATGTATAAATTATGCTAATATTTGTTGGGCTAATTCTCATCGAGCACATGAGGTTTTTTTGATGCAGAAGCGTATAGACAGAACAATGTTGTTCAAGCCTAAAATGTACTCTTGTCGCACACTCTTTCCTGCCTTAAACATTCTAACCCTGCCTTGCCTGTACATTTTTAATAGTATTATGTATTTGAAGAATAATCCCTCTGATTATGCACTATATGGTTCACCATATGCTTTGCGTGAGAATTTTAACTTTCGGATTCCCCGACACAGATTATCTTTAGTGGCCAAGAGTCCACTAGTATTGCCGGTTAAATTACATGACCATTTGCCTCGAGCATTAAAGGAAGTATCTACTATTAATACATTTAAATTTACCTTGAAAACTGTTGTTAACTTCCCACGCCTTTTATAGCCTAAGTGAGTTTTTTGATTGTAGAAATTTGTAAGATCTTTCTATGTTTGTTGTTTATATGTTTGTTTTGTGTATCAGTGTTTGGATATTGTATATATCGTAACTGCCTTCATTTGTATATTATTTATTTGTATTGTGGCGGAGATGTGTTTATGTATTTGTACTGTGTAGGTATATACTTATACTGTATGACAATTTCTACACTGCAATTGCAGTTTATGGAAAATAAAGATTTTGATTTGATTTGATAAAGGAACGCACATAAATTGGGTTGTTTTTTCAATTTTTTTCTACATAACCTTTTCTTCTCTTTACAAATTTGTACGGAATTTATTAAAAGGTCTAGCTAGCTAATTACAGTTTGTTTTGCAAAGCTTCATACCCATTTTGAGGCGTGTTTAAAAACAGACGACAAAAAATAGAGTTTTTTTAAAAAATTAATTGTACGTTTTAATTTGTTTTAAACATTTAATCATGAAGCAAAATTACAGGAATTATTTTCTTTAATAACGTGTTTCTCCCACTGAAGTCATCCGGCGTCCCATATTTTTAATGACTTTGTCGATCATTTCCTTAGGCAAATTCTCTCATATTTCAATTAGAGCTTCTTTTGTGTTTTGAACACCAAGAATTTTTGACCACAGTCGTCTGAGTAGCATGTCCCATACATTTTTAATCGGATTCAAATATGCTGTCCAATTCATTGTCGGTATCGCCACTTGATTTAAAAAGTCAGTTACACAAAGAGCAAGAGCGGGCGAGCATTGTCCTGCATTAAGAGGAAATTGGCTCCGATATGTGGGGCGAAAGGGACTACATGGTTTTGCAGAACATCCCTTATGTACCTATCTGCAGTTAAAGCCCCTAAACATATGCCACCCCACACCATAATTGAGCCTCCGCCGAAAGAGACAGTAGGAGTAAAATTAAATTGTTAATTTGTTCTCCTGGACGTCGAGACAATCTTTCCCTACCATCAACCGAAGTCGTGTCGCTCTGATCGATGACGTCTTTGAAGTTTTGGGGCTTTTTTTGGCCTATAGGACTTGATACCAACTTCTTTGAGTCTTCTTCTAACTATACGCTCACATATTCTGGTTCCACGCACTTCTTCCAGTTGATTTCTTGTTTGAACTGCTGTTAGACGTCTATTTCTTAGTATGTTCAAAGGCGCTTGAACGTTTTCTGCCTTGACCTCGTCTTCTCACATACTCTCCAGTTTGCCTCCAACGTGTAACATTACCATGGATCGTTGATTTTGTTTTACCAACCATTTCAGCAATATCACTGTAAGATCGACCATTTTCGATCAATGTTACAGCTCTAACGACATCAGTCCATTATGGACTGTTTCACAATCAAGATGACGATCAGGACTTTCTTCCTTTTCCGCCAATATGGCCGCCTTGCTATGCAGAGTGGATCGCATTGTCGCATTGCGATAGTTGCTGTCCCATTGATTGATTGAGCTTTCATCAAATTCTGTTGAAGTAATTATTTATGTATGCTGGTGGAATAAGGCCTAAGGTTGCCTCAATCTCCTTGTATGTTAGGTACATGACAATCTTTCTTGATCAGTTTATGTACAGTACAACTGGGTTTGGACGAACTTTGTCCGTGTTGTACTAGCACTTCAGAGTCGTAAAGGATGGGGATTGATAGCCAAGTGTTACCAAGCCTCAAAATATAAATCGTTCCGAAATTATAAAAAAAAATATTTAACGATTGTATTCGCAGAGATGAGTGTCTGACAGCTTCAGCTATTAAATCTTTCGGCGATCTTATATATAGACATATTAGCTTGAAACATTAGTGTTTTTCCAATTGCGAGACTACAGCAGTTTCAGATTTTACCTGCTTTACAATATACAAATATTAATCATCGAAAATCACTTTATTGTTTTTCAAAATATTCCCCATGAAGATCTAAACACTTTTGCATGCGTTTGAACCAATTGTCGAAGCACTTTTGCCACTCTGTTTGAGGTATCTCCAAAACATGCATTCTGAATGCAGCAACCGCTTCTTCAGGTGTCGAAAAACGTTGACCTCTCAGTTTGTTTTTTACGTACGGTAATAAGAAGAAGTCATTTGATGGCAAGTCAGGACTCTACGGCGGATGACTTATCAAATCGATGTTTTAGGTGCTCAAAAATGCAGTTGTTTGCGCCGATGTCTGAGAACTCGCATTGTCGTGGTGAAGAGTGATCCGTCTTTGGCGGTTGGTTTTCCTGATTTCTTGGAAGACAACTCGCAAACAAATAGTTGTGTACCACTCAGAATTGACTGTTCTGCGTTGTTCTAGTGGTACAGTTGCGACATGTCCAGTTTTTCCGAAAAAACAGGCGACTATTTGCTTGGAAGTGCTTCGTGCGCGAACAACTTTTGATGGATTTGGCTCATCTTGAAACACCCATACAGTCGACTGCTGTTTACTTTCGGGCTCATACGCGTAAATCCACTATTCATCACCTGTCACGATGTCATAGACGTGTTTCGAAGCACTACTTATCATACAAAAAAGAATCTTAAAAATTATTTTTCATTTGGATATTCGTTATCCAACAGAAGAGCTATTCGACAGATGTTTTATAAGAGTGCTGTAGTCCTGTATGTAAAAAAGCAATCGGCCAGAGATCTCATGCATATATTGGTCATAAGGTGTATAATCAAATGCCATTGGAATTAAAGGATAAAATTAATTTCAAGAATTTTAAATTCAAACTAGCAACTTGGTTGAAGCCTGCATATATAGAAATTTTACAATGATGTTACTGCTGGGTGTCTGTTTTTGAGGCTTTTATATTGATACGTGAGATTTTTATTGTGTATAACCTTCGATTCACTCCTACGCATGGATGAAGGGGCAGAACGGGAGAACAACATGTTCATCTCTAATTTTTTGTGTTCATTTCAACTTTTTAAGAATAATTAAATGTTCATGTAAGTTATAAAACATTATTGGGTAGAATGGGATATATTATTTGAGGGTCTGATAGTGCGTGAGCAACCGTTTGGTGTCTGGTGGTGTTTGGAGGAAGCGGACAAACTTTAGTTTAGTTTTTGCATCCTCTAGGCACCTCTTAGTAAAATCAGGGCAGTGCACATATAAGATTATATTTGTTTCTTTATTATTATTTATTTCGGCTTAGAGCAAAATAACATGTATATATTTTAAGTGGATATTTGAAATAAATAAATTTGAATTTGAACTGCGATCGTATTTTTTGAGCATTTCTTTCGACCAATCGACACGAACCTTTTTTGAGCGATTGACAAAGTGTGTGAAATCCAACGCGAACAAACTTTTATGACAGTCAAATGTTTATGCAATATTGAATGTATGCTGGTCCCACTAATGCCCAAGGTTATCTCAATCTCTTGATAGGTCACATGACGATCTTGCAATATCAGTTCGCGCACAGCATCAATGGTTTTCCGAATAACAACTGACTTTGGACGACCTTCACGAAATTCGTCTTGGAGTGAACTACGACCACGATTGAATTGGATTGGAGCTTCATCGCCAAATATTTAATTAAGTTCATCCATGCACTTTTGCTGAGTTAATCCAGGTCGAAAGTTGTAAAAAATAATCGCAAGAAAATGTTCACGATTGAATTCAATTTTTGGGTCGAGATGAATCTTTGAAGTTACTGTAAACAACACAAATAGCGCTCGTATGTCAAAACGTTCTGAGTACTTATAACCTCAAAAATGTCCAACTTTACGATAGAGCTGTCAGTTGCCAGATTGCAACACCAGGGTTGCCAAATCCCGAAATATAAAAGGCAAGCTGCGTATAAAGATGGGGTTTTCAGGAATAAAAAATGTATGTATCTTTTGAAGCATAATATATTGAATGAGAGGAGACTTGGGACATTGCCTGTTTCGAGTCTGAGTAGTAGGGGGTTCTGTCATTTGTTTTTGGTTGTTTTGCACAGTAAAGAATTTACTAATATTATAATTAGAAAAATAACCATCAATATATTTTTTTACAATAATGAAAAATAAAAGTTCTCTCTCGACGAAATAAATTTAATATAATAATCTTAATTCAGTTTCTTCTAGCCATACATGTTTCGAGATTAAACCAATCTCATCATCAGTGGCGAACAAATTGTATAAACTATATTAAAACATCATAGTTATTTATAAGTTTTTTCTTTCTCAGCGTAAAATCGTTTGTTGGAAACAATCACATTCCTTACATTTATAACAAGCTGTAGGATATTATGCGGGATTATCAAAATCTTGGCCTTCGTTCTCTTGTCTACCAAGCGCCAGTCGTCAGTCTGTTAACATCCGAAAAGCATTACAAAACATGGTATAAAATCAAACAAAAAGACCTTTTTAACCTAATAAATCAATAAATAATGCAATGGCAGTTTTTCTGTTTCTCGTTTTTCGATGGATGCAAGTATCAGGGAGAACGTTCCGTGTAATTCTACGAATTCTCGTTGTTTGTTTTGAACAAAAAATAATAAATAAATAAATCTGGCGCGCGGTATCTATCGACTGTACCTTTAAACCATTGGATTGATTTTGAAGATTGACAGCAAAAATAGATTAAAAAAATTGCACAATTTTCGAAGAAAAACCAATGTCGATGCCAAGCTTGATACAAGGATCGTTCAGTTAGTCTATAGTAAAGTCGTAGGTACCTATAGTATATTGAAAATTTTTTGTTTTACTACTACTATGCTCTCATATCCATTGAACCTAGTAACTTTTTTTGTATTTAGAGAAATGGACTAAACACTGATTTGGATGAAGATCATGACATATATTAGTCCATTTAAATAGGCCATAGGATGACACATAGATTTTATACGATCTTTAGAGTCGCATAACTGGTTGAATATTTACCAAGTGCAAAAAGAAAATGTTAAACAGCAATGGAAAACAATTATGTTTGATTTTGTTAATTTGTTCAATCAGGCATTTCCTCTCAGACCTGTTAATGATTATCAGACTAAGCATAATATTTTTAGAAATAATGAAAACGACAAGTGTAAAAATAAACTTGATTTATTATATAATGCCCGTAAATATAATGAAAAGTAAAGAGATGAATATAAGCAGACAAAACTAAAATATGACAAATTATTGACGGATGTGCGGTCGGAAAATTATGAAAATCGATTGTGTCGATCAGATAATAAAAATAAATGTATGTGGGCTATTTGTAGAGAAGTTACGGGTAAGCAACCCAAACAATCTGAGTTAGGCTTCACAGAAAATGCAGATGAGTACAGCAAACACCTCTTAAATGTAATTCCATATTTACTTCGCGACTTAGATTATTTACCATTTCAGTGTTCTATCCAGGCAAATGACCAATCGTTGTTGACTGTTGGCATTTATGAACAGTTGTGACTTATTTTCTGATAACCAGCATGGATATTTGAAAAATAGAACAACTCAAACAGCTATGTTTGAATTTTTAAAAATTATATTGAAGCTATTAGAAAATAATGAGTTGCCATTAGGAATATTCATTGATTTGTCGATGGCTTATGATTGCGTGGATATACACTTTTTGGTGCACAAACTAGATTTCTATGGAGTACGTGGTAATGCTCGAAGATGGTTTGAGTCATATATATTTGGAAGGCAACAAACAATCCATCTTTTGAGAAATGGAAAGCTAGATGCTTCAGGGATTGAGGTGAGTCATTTTGGTATAGCGCAGGGAAGTGTTTTGGGTCCCTTTCTTTTCATTGTCTTTCTTAATGATTTAAATACTGTACTGCGCGAATCTGATGTGGATCTAATAAGTTTTGTTGATGATACCAATTTGATTGTGAGTAATTCAAATTTCCAGTTTTTGTGCCGGGATGCTGGTGTTTTCTTCGAAAGTGTTTTGACTTGGTTCACACGGAATAGATTGTTATTGAATCATAACAAGACAAGCGCGGTTTTATTTAGAACAAAAGCTTCCCGACTTTCGATTCCTTTTAATTTTTGCATACCTTTAGGAAATAGATCGATAAAACTTGAGGAAAACACTAAGTTTCTGGGCAGAATTTGGATTGGTCAACGCACATATCAGAGACTGTTAGAAAACTAAATTCAGTGAGCTATGCACTTCGAGTTGTTGCTAGGTACATGAATGAAAGAACCCTTAAGATCATGTATTTTGCAAATTTTGAGACAGTTTTGAGGTATGGGTTAATTTTTCGGGTCAGGGACATTGCCGTTCGAACCATCTTTGTAGCACAGAAACGTATACTGAGAATTATTAAAAAGGTTGATCCTTATTCTTCTTGTAGAGGTTTATTTAAGCGGGAGGGATTTTTAACAGTATATGGACTTTATATTTACGCATGTCTTGTTTTCTTTTTTAAAAATAAGTGTAGATTTGACACAAACGTACATCATGAGTATAATACCAGGACTGTAAATATAAACTACCCAGTCATCGCCTGACACTCTCTGAGAAGGGCCCACATTACATGCGCATTCTCCCTATGTCTGCACCCTCCAGAAAGAAATATAATGAAGTGTTCTGGAGTGTGCAGACACAGATGGCTCCCCGTCGTCCCTACCGTCTCCGACCCCAACAGGTGTCAGGGGAGCATGTCCGATCGTTCAATTCTCACACACTCCACACACCGTGTGGTTAGTGAGTGAGAACCCCAGATTCATGTGCCCTGAGCAAACGCAACGATCCGAGGATGACCTGTTTCTGCATCCCCCTTGCCAGAATATCCGGTAAAAGAAACCATTTGCTGAAGCGGCCTGTCTCCAGCGGTGTTAATTATCCTTATGTCTGCACCCTCCAGAAAGAAATAGAATGAAGTGTTATTATTATTATTATGCCAAAGCTCTGTGCAACGTGGGTGCCGCGTGAGCTCGTAGTCCACCACAAACAACAACGAATTGATGCTTCAGAGGAGTGTTTGGGGCTGTTAACCCGCAATATTAATGAGTTAATGATGCGTAATCTTGCAAGTTGCAATATATGGTCGGGAAATCCTACAATACACTTGAAAGGGCTGCAATACGCCAATCGTACACACCGGAGGCTGAACTGAAGCATTTTTCAAATAATATTTTACCATTCTTACAGTGTAACTAGGCGCTCCATTTTATTGAAACCACAACGAGTCACTGTCAGCTGATTCTACCTCTTCTAAATCCTATTTACTGTATCCCTTAAAACTTCCTTTAGCGTTTTTCGGTAGTTGTATCCGAAAATAGGTCATGACATATCCTAACTACTTCTTTTCCATATCATCTCGGTTTTCGAAAAAACTTGGGACACCCTGTACGTTGGTATTACAACTATTTAAACTTTGGTTGACATTTTTCAACAAAATATAATCATAACAACCAACCAAATCTTACAAGAGGTATACCGTTCACTAGTATATTAGGTATATATCTATAGAAGGAGGGATTTCGATTTACCATTTAAGGATATCATATCCTTATATGGCACCGAACATTTCTAAATATGGTATTGGGGCCGTCCCTGTGTGTGTGGTGTTGTATTTTACTCTAACATCCCACTTTTACTTCACCTAACAGTAGTTTAAGTTCTATATCTAGAATATTATTTCATCGCTTTACAAAAATAAACCACAATCAAGGTTTTATATTTGGAATATTTTGATTTACACCAAATTAAACTATTCGCTTACTAGGTTTACTCAGGTTACATTAAATTCTAACACATCCATACGAGACACCAGGGTATATTATCACCGTAAGAGTGAGTGAGATAAACGAATCAAGTCATGTTAGGTGTAAGCGCGTGCGTATTGTTCGTTAGTGCATGCATTGGCCGCTGTTAGCGCTTTGGGGGGCGGTGCAGCACGACACAGCGCGATCTCTCATCAGTCCGTAATTGCGTTTGCATCAGCTGAGTGTAATATTATCAATAGTGTATCCGCTCTGTGAACTACAAAGTAATAAATACGTCGACTTTATTATTTACTGTACTGCAAACAATAATAATAATACGTATTAAATAAATAATAAACTATATCGTCGTGTGTGTACCTATTTATCTTGTGTGTACGGATACAGTTTTGTGTTTCGTTTAAATATTCAAGTTTTTCAAACTGTGGTGCGAAATGGAACCGCCTGGCGGGAGAGACTCCCGATACAATCTGGGTTACAGTATGAACCTTCTGAGTGGAGAGACTCCGCCGGAAATCTACGGGAACCCCTCGTTAGGCCGGCCGTCGACCAGTTTACAACAAATGTCACCCCGACATACGATGGTGTCTAGCGGTTGCGGGGGTCGCGGTCACAACAAATCATCTGAAGTGTCGTGTTATGATGAACGTGGCATGGGTTCGCAGGGCATAGGCCTGGATCCGTGCGGCGGTGTGAATGACATGTCCGAGGATCCCTACAATTCGATGCAGTCGAAAAAATCACCGCCTAGCAACGGTAAAAAGACCAAAGGTAGAGTCAAGATTAAAATGGAATACATTGAGAACAAATTGAGGCGGTATACGACGTTTTCAAAGCGGAAAACTGGTATAATGAAAAAGGTGAGATAACCTCTTTTTTACTTACTTACTTACCCGTCGTCGTGAGATCATAATGTGTAAATGTAATGTATGTTGTTAGTTGGGGCGTTCAGTTGGGCGCTGTTGCCATACCGTAATCTATTTCTCTTTGGTCAGGAGTTTACAAACAAAATAGTTTTAAATTTCATATTTTTAACATGTTATGTTTTATGTTTAGAATAAGAAAGTTAATTCAAATAAGTAGGTAATACATATTATTTTGTTTTATCAGTTTTGGTCATAAATCACTTATTGTCATTAGGTACAATTGACTTGATTGACATGAGATTCGCATCAATTTAGATGTAAATCTTGCTCGGTTGATAACTTCCTGTCCAAACCATAGTTACTAAGAGTTTTTTTTTAACTTTGAGCGTGTCTCTATTGTTAAACAGTAAGTAGATCTTTGGAATCAGAGGCTTCTTCAAGTCATTATTAGGCTTAATATTTATCTATTGAAGTTAACTCTTTTAAGGCTCTTCAATTCTCCTATTTCGTGATTGTTTGATATTAAATATAGTGACACATAATTGCTTGGTATAAGATTGGTCTATAAATCCATTGAAGTTATTTACGAGGGGTGTTCAATAAAGTATGGCAATTTTCCGCACTTGTCGAGCTAATTTCGACCTTGCCAATCCAGAACGCCTCCGCAATGACGACTGAACCTTAGTTTAGATATTATAACTATAAGCCCACACATACAAGTACAAGACTAACAAAAACAAGACATAGAATATATTAAAAATCTATCCTAACCTAGGATAAGATATCAACTAAAAAAGCAGCCCTTATCTGTCTAACACTGGTGTTAAGAATATCCCCATATATACCCTGATCACAAACAATTTTATTACATTTCATACACATAGGTAAAAAGACATGGAAAAGACCCTGAGCACTATTCGTTAAATTTACTTTGGCAACTTTAAAATATATAAAATTGCCTAAGTACTTGTTAATTAGATCACAGTCTATTTTATTTTTTATTAAGAATACAGTACAGAATTGTAAAACCATTGCATTCTAGGTCAGTCACATAGTATTTGGACATGATATCGATTAGTAATAGATTTATAATATGTTTTTGTAGTTCTGGATCTTTTAGCAACTCCTGAGCAACATCCATTCGCCCCTGTTTTTGTTTTAAAATCACATTTGATACCCAAAACATGAGAGAAATTTCATGACATGGACCAACTGATATGCCAATATCGTCATCGACTTCTTTGTGTTTCGGTGATCGTTCCATTTTCACCACATCAATGATTTCACTGCATTCTTAGAAACGCTGATAAAAGAATCATCAAAAGCAATTTTTAAGATTTCTACCATCGCTGCACTTTATCCCATTCTTATAGCAAAACTTACTGCAAAGGGACTATCATGTCGAACCTTGTTGTGTAGTAGAGGTACGTGCATACCTTGAAATTATCAAGCCTTCGGCCAGTATTGTACAGCAGCAAATTTAGAGGGCTTTCCACGAACCATACGCAGTTATTGAAGCCCTCACATTTGATAAAATGATGTATTTCGAGTGGCCAGAAGTTTTAAGGCTGAGATATAATATGGGAACTGTTCTTTTATTTGTCTGGTGGTCTGCCCTAACGAATAAGATCTTAACGAATGATCATTGTCCATGAAAGAACTGAAAACCCAGCTGAAAACTAATGTTATTAGGTAAACGAAGAATAGAGGGAGATAAACCCCGTGATATAAGTTTTTCTCGATTGTTTTGTAGTTTTTTTTTATTAAAAAATATTTAAAACTGATGAAAAAGTTGTGGAATTTACTAGGGTTTAATATGAAACTATTACAACCTCGAAATTGACAAAAACAAACTTGTTTTGGAGGTTTTAAAGGCTCAAGAGTTTGTTAAGGTGTCAAGAAAACTAGGACTCAATAAACTATGGAAACTATTTCAGTACCAAATAGACTCCGGCCTGAGCTGAATCGATTTGTAAAATACTATCAGGACTATTTTCCTGAACATTTTTATATATAGGAGTTTTCTAATAAGCTCCATGCAGCTAAAATATTTTCAGCAGCCTGCGATATCCAGGTAGACTCCTACTTTGTTATTTTAAATGGGACACTCCATATATTATAACATTTTCGGAATCTACGATGAATTTCATAATATTTTTGTTTGAATCATCATATCTAATATATCTAGTTAGATGCTTCCCTTTTTGAGTTGTTCCAAAACAATTTGAAAAGGAGTTATATTCTCAGCCAAGCAGTTTCAATGACTTGAGAATAATTTGCATCCTGCCCACCATTTCTAAGATATTCGAGAGAATTCTTTATAAGCAGATCAGTTGTCATGCTAACCTCAACTCCATATTGCCTGATTGTCAGCATGGTTTCAGGAAAGGTCACAGCACAGCGATTCCATTGGCTAGGGTTACGGATGACATTATTAGAGCTCGTGATAAGGGTGACAATACGGCTGTTGTTTTGTTGGACTTTTCAAAAGCTTTTGATACTATTAACCATAAGTTGTTGGCCGCTAAATTAAGGTTTTATGGATTTGATGATTCATCACGATCGTTATTTGAATCTTATTTATCCTCAAGAAAACAGAGAGTGTCTTATGGGGGCCACTGTTCCAATGTTATTGATGTAACCTCTGGAGTTCCCCAGGGTTCAATATTGGGACCTCTTTTATTTTTAATATAAACCTCTGATATTTTGAGATCCTTAAGTTATTGTAAAATTCAGGCCTTTGCTGCCGATACTCAAATCTATTACTCGTTTCCCACTAATAATTATATGGAAGCCCAACGGAACGTCAACGCCGATCTTCATGTATTGTACACCCTCTCCAGGAATCATAATTTAAAGTTGAATCCATCAAAATCAAACCTGCTACTGTTTAGCAATAGAAATGATGTAGATTTTCTCAAAGAAAATTTTAGAGTTGTAATAAATAGTGATGTTGTCCAATGTGTCAAATCTGCAAGGAACTTGGGTTTGAATATGGATATTTCATTGAGATGTCGGGAGCACGTGAAAGGGTTGCTTAGAAAGTCATATGTTACCTTAAAACTCTTGTATTCAAATAAACATATTTTGGGCCGGGGGTTGCGTCAAACACTATGTGAAGCATTGGTTTTATCTACCTTTAATTATTGTGATTTTGTTTACGGCCCTCTGTTGGACAGCATGGATCATGAACGCATACAAAGAGTTCAGAACTGTTGTGCTAGATTTGTAAAGGGTCTTAGAAAGTATGATCGCGTAATCCATGGTATGGGCTGGCTGAGAATGGAGGATCGTCGCCTTCTGCATCTTGGAAATGTTGTTATTCATATAACGTTTGATTCAGATGCTCCTTCTGATATTGGAGAAAAACTTGTACCTAGGAGGGATATTCATGATAGAGATGTTCGACACATTGACCGCCTTACCTTACCACATCATCGCACATCGCTTTTTCAGAGGGGTTTTACATACAACGCTATAAAGCTCTATAATACTATTCCTAAGGGGTTCCGGATATTGAGTCCAGCTAAGTTTAAGATTAATTTTAAGAGATACCTTCTTAATCGATACCATTAATTGATTCTCTTTCTTATTATTTCACTTTTATTCCTTTTAAATTTATAGTAGAGTCTTGTCCTTTGAGAATGGAATCGTGCAATCACAGGATGATCTTTTTTTAATTTTTTTTATTTCGCACACAGTGATTTATAGATAGGCAAATGATATGGAAGAATAGTGTTAATTTTTTGTATTTGTGTACTATTGTTTAACTCATGTTGGTTGCTATTTAGGGTTGAGTAGAGTAGCTCTAAGCTAGACTTCGCCCTATCTAGTGACTGGTTTAACTGTGTTATATGTAGGTATAGTGTTATGATATTGTTACTTTAAAAAATAAAGACGATTTATTATTATTATTATTATTTAGAAGTATTTCCATAGCTGTTGACGGTGTCGTGGATAACACACCAGTAATAGCCAGACAAACTTGCCTCTGCAAAACTGATAACTTTGCTTGGGCCGTTTGCTGTAAAGCTTCCGTTCTCCGAGTTTTTACACAGATTCTTCGACATGTCCATTGCATTTTGTATAGACCACTTTACAGATAAGCGTACTAGTTTAGCGTTTTATCAAACTCTAGATATTTCGGTTATCGATTTCACTATTCCTTTTCCGACAATTATGGTTTTGCTGGGTCTGCTGGGATATTTTGAGTTACTTATGCAAGAATGATCAGCGTATGTAGACTGTACAAATAGGTATTAGGAAAAATATTCCTGGTAGAGTTTCCCATATAAGTACCTACATAATATTTAGATTCGAGAGTTTTACTTCCTATTTGACGAAAAACCAATAAGAATTACCTACCTACGTCTAAGTAATACTTAGATAATAATAGTTTCTAGTAATTTTAACTTTAATAGATATTTTGTGTCTAAATTTTAATGAACTTTCGGTAGTTATTTTAATGATGAAATTATTTCCTTATTATTATTATTATTATTCTGTAAGCTATTTGTCCCTTCTGCAACGAAATCCGGCAAGTCAGCCTGCACGTGAGGCAATGCGCACGCAACAGATACCGTCTGTTCAACCATCTTCCATCTCACTTCTAAAAAAATACCGAACGATATACATCTGCAAACAATTATACAAATTATCGCCGTTTTACTCGACATACCAACACGGGATTTGTCGCAAATGCTACCCTATCATATAACAATTGATTTGATGTGATTATATTTCATATCGCATTAGAACTATCGCTGCTGTGAACGATTATATAAACACGTGACTGTTTTGGTATAATAATTATTGCGACGCGGACGAACGACCGGCACAGGCTTTGTGGGTACTGTTACATTGTTGAAACGTCTGCACACACTCTTTTTATTCAAATTACAGGAACATATGTTCGCTATCTGACATGCCGCATCACGGAGTTAGGTACTTCTTATAAGTTGCTGTTATAGTGAGGTGCAATTATCTATAGACAGTTTTTTTTTGTTGTTGTAGGTAGGCTATTATTCATTTTTGATAAGTAGACAGATATTTAGAGAGATATTCTTTTGGGAAATTGTTACCGAATGGGTACTTACTTACCAGGGCTATCTGATAAATTTTTTAACCCAATAATTTGCAGCCAACTCTTCAAAAGTATGTTTGGGTTGATTTTGCTTCAATTAATGGGATTCCTCGAATTTTCCGGCATACTGTGTGACCTTAAAATGCTAGGGTTGGTGTACTGCTTGGACTCGCGTGATTCCCTGCCTTGCGTAAAAAGCCCATGCCACTTGGAGACCATTGGTTTTTACTGTAAACCGAGGGGCAAACCGCTGGCAGTAATGTGTACAATAAATTACCAATATGACAAAAAATTACCAATCTATTACCAACATTACCACAAAAACACCAATATTAAGTACCATGAAATAAAATTTATTACCAAAAAATACCAGTATTACCAGAAAATTTCCAATATTACCAAAAAAATACCTATACTTAGTTCCAAAAAATACAATCAAATCAAAAAAATATGTATGGAAAATATTTCTCGAGTTTTGTGCGACCAGAGAATACGAACTGAATGCTGAAACGAGTTTGCATAATTTGGCTAATATATTGAAAGATTATGCGGTAAATATGAGAAAGGCTGACGGAACTGAATATAAAGAAGCAACTGTAAAAACAATTTGGAATACTACGAGTAGGCTACTCCAGGAAAAATACTTCAATGACTTCAAAATTGTATTCGACCCGTTTACCAGTGTGATATTCAAAAATGCGCGAGATGCAAGAAATGCAAAACGTAAAAGATTACAGCAGGATCCAAACAAACGAAAATGCAGTTCATCAAATTTGAGTTCAAGTGATTTGGCTAGAATCATTGGATTATGGGATGAATGTACACCAGAAGGTTTACAAATTTTTTTTGCCATATTGTAGCTGTTGAGTTAGCTTGGCGAGGTGGTGAACCAGCTGATTGCCTTATACATTATTTCACGATTGAGAAAAATAATGATGGAACGCCAACCAACAGAATACAATCCAATATTCAGTAAAACATGCCAAGGAGGATCGAAAAGTTGTACAAATGGTAAGTGGCTTATTGCATATGAAAGTGCATGCCCTGTTCGGTTATTCCATAAATTATTGTCCAAAAGGGGGAAAAATATTACTTCCAGTCGCCTATTCTTGAGACCAAATCGTTTCTGGAAATCCGAAAGTGACACATGGTTTGACAATATACTATTTTTTAAAAATTTTTATTTTTTAAATAAAATGTTTTAAAAAATGTGACTGGAAATTTGAGCAAATCCAACGTGGTGTTTTAACTTTCGTACTAGAATGTGCTTTTTTATAGGTTTTAACTGCTTTTTTACAAATCAAATAATTTTGCAAACAAGAGAGGAGGTTTGAGAATCTGAAAAACTTGTTGTAGTGTTAAAAATAATACTGTTAAAAAGGTTATCGCAACTAAATGTTCGCCAATTTCTGACTTTGCCCAGTCTTTTTGAATTTTGCAAACTAATGCAGTATAATCAGTTTCTAATAATACTACTTGGGAGTTAGATAAAATCCTCTCCGTATCATTTTCAAACTCCAAGTTTTTCGCAATAGGGACTTCCGATGAGACTTCAAAGTAATTTTATCCTTCCGTCATTGTAGATTTTATGTTAATATATTAAGGGTTATAGCTCGTAATCCAGAAGGTATGACGCATTCTCGCTCAAATTATTTCTCAGGAAGAGGACTACTTATTAGAAATAAAATGAAAGAATCCTTGCTTGCTCATAGGAACTTTATAACAGCCCGGTGTTCGATTTTGTCCATGTTCTTAATGAGTAATGACCCGAATAACATAAAACTTAGCATTTATACTAATGACATGATTTTAATACGCTCTCCTATTAGTCAGATGCCCGACATGTTCCCCAAACCTCACTTTAACATCAATTTGGAGTCCCAATTAATAAGTACTATATAATATATATAGGACAAGATCAAGTCATCGAAAATAAAATTAAAAGACAAAATATTTGTTTTAGAGAAATTAAATAACAGATGTTTTGAGTCACACCATTCTTTTACTTTTACTAAATCGTCTCGGATATAGGCCCTGACAATACTAATACTTGTGATGTCGTTAATATACAGAAGAAAGAATTGGACCCAAAACAGACCCCTGTGGAACTCCACAAGAAATACTCAAGCCATCGATACTTTGCCAACTGTCTGCCGTGGGTAAAAATCTGAGCGAAACCAGCTCAAAGGCACACCCCTAACACTATAAAAATCCAATTTCCTGAATAAAATTTTGTGATCAAAACAATCAAATGCCTTTGAAAAGTCGCAAAATACACTCGCAACTGCGTTGTTCTCATTGAGCTTACCATAAGCATCCTCAAGAATAGCATCTGATGGAACCAAACTGTTCAGATGTGATTATATTATTTCTCTGAAGAAAATCAATAAGTCTTTTTTTTGACAAGTTTTTCAATTAGTTTCGAAAAAGTTGAGAGAAGTGAAATTGACCTAAAATTGGATGGATCATCAGTATCATCACTCTTATATAATGGGACGACTGTTGCAGTTTGTAGGCAACTTAGTAACAGGTGCTCCTGGTCGCAACGCGTTGTGGGCTGTTTTTTCGTTCAATGAACGTTGTCTAAACATATTCTGTGTTTGGAGCTCCGTATACATCATATCCATGAACGAGACTTCAAAGTCTTCTTTCATGTTTTTTTTCTCGATTCTGACCACAACATGTACATTTAGCTGAAATTCATTTGCAATCAAAAGGAAATTGATGGAAATCCCATTAAATCAATGGAAATTACAGCAATCCTAGATCATTTGTCATGGAAATTCCAGAAGTCAAATATCTGAATTTTGCGCGATCCTTTCGTTGCGTCGTTCTGGAGGAAACTGGATCTATTTCTACTTGATTGATATGCACGTGGCCTTAGTATGTTGTAGATGTACGTTCTCTTGAACGAAGATCCCATTTGCTGTATTTGGTGTGAACAGCAAGAAGCATTGCAAGAACTGCCAATGCATCCCGAAACATGCACTGTTTGGTGTAGATTATGGGCGGGTGGCATGATTGGACCGTACTTTTTCAACGACGACGAAGGCGAGCGCTACCGTGCGATGATTACAATTTTTTTTTGCCCAAAATGGAAGAGCTGGACTTGGCTGACATGTGGTGTCAGCAAGACGGGGCCACATGCCACACAGCACGCGAACAATGGCCCAATTGAGAAGCGAATTCGGTGTACAGTGTATTTCATGTTTTGGGCCAGCCAATTGGCCGCCTAGATCGTGCGATTTAACGCTGTTAGACTATTTTTTGTGGGGCTATGTTAAGGCTCATGTCTATAGGGACCAGCTCGCAACGATTGCCGCACTGGAAATCTATATTGAAGAATTTATTCGTGAGATATCAGCCGATATGACAGATTATGCTAAAATTGGACCCAGCGTATGAACCATTAAATCACCTTTTATATTATGCCATGATTTCCACATTGACTTCCGGATTTCTATGACTGCAAAACGATTTCCAGGCTTGATTATACGAGGGAGTGACCACTCTTGACAATAACATGTACATTTAGCTCATTAGGAACTCGCTGGAAGTCCCACTAAATTATAGTGGAAATCGCAGCAATAAACAAGCTATGGCTTTACAATCGTGGAAGGCAAGTCGATTTCCATAGAAATCGTTGACAATCTCTGGAAATCATTGCGATTTCCGTGTCAGCCCTTAGAAATCTCTAAAAAATCACAGTGGTTTCCAGGAAATCTCATGGTTTGACAATAAATGTACGTTATGAGAGGAGTGTTTATGATTTTCTATGGTTGTGTATCAGTAATGCAAATGGATTGTCAAATTCTCACGCATTACCGTTCTTCACTGATAAATCTCAGAATAATAATAATGATGAGTATTTAAGACGTGTTGTCTCAATACACAAACAAGCTGTTAACAGGAGAGAATGATGAAAAGTATAGATATAACAGTTGGTTCTTGACATTGAACAAATATTTGTCTTAAATAGTACCTTAAACGATGATACCTATTGTTGTTTGAAGTATAAGTAATGTGATTAGTAAGTACGTAATATGCATGGGAATTTCGGTGCTTCCGTCAATATTAAGACACAAGATTTTTTCCTTTCTTTCTGCGCATAGTTGTTACCAGATGCTTCAGGAATTAACTACTTACTATACAAAACAAAACTATTCAGCTGTAAGTCAGTCTATCAGTTGCTTCTTTATGTCAAATTATATTTGTATGTGTTGTTGCTCATCAGGTTTATTGTTGCCAAATTTATTTCCTACTGCATAACCATGGATTACACGTTTGTCTTGTGACTCGTGACACATGGAAAAGCATCTAAACCAGGTCGTGAGACCCCAGGCCTTACGTTTAGGTAGTCGGCACACATGTGCAAGAACACACCTGTTTCACAGTCCTAATGGACTGTTTTCCTACGTTATATCATCGAATATTAACTAGGTCGTGAAAACGGCATCGAGTCGTCGCATTCCGAGCCACATTTCTGACCCGCTACTATATATACTATAAGATACTATACTATAACTATAAGCGCGGCGAATTGCTTTGTAGACATGAACATCAAACGTGCCGACACGAGGTGAAGTAACTGTCTATTATTTTAACTGTGGTTATACGGTTTTCTTACCGTACTGATGAGAGCACCATGAGCTCGAAAACGATGGATGGACGCGTGTGCACGAGACAAACGTGCGCAATCGCACGAGTCAAACGTGTAATCCGCTCCTCCTGTTTCGACCTCAATTGGTCTCGTCAGCAGTGGAACACCGCTTTATTATTATTGCTAATATTTCCGCAGAGGCACTCTGTATACTTATTATAAGTACAAATTATATTTAACCATTTCATTGGTTTATGTATTCTGGCATACAAATTAGGTCATATTATTTTAGTACAGTTGTATATAATAATATATTACACGTTCTAAAATAGTAAAATTATTATTGCATACAACTAGGAATGTTCTATTTAATTCTCACAAAGTTTGGAATGAATTTTGTGTTTGTACGGTTTATAATAATATTACACACTAGTGCATAATGTGCCCTAGATTTAGTTGAGAACTGGAAAATATAAATTTAGACTATCAAAGTTTCTTATTGGTAAGGACTTTTTTTTTTTTTTTTTTTTGAGGACGTAGTCTGCGCTTTAGCTAACAGAGCAAAAGGCGCTCATGAAAGCGGCGTTTTTCATGTAGATCAGGAACCGTCTAGAAGGCATAACTTCTATTCCACTGGCTGTCTTTATTTTTATTTTAATGTATTTATGGCCGTTCTTTGTGGCATTTATTCTTGGATATTTACATATTTCATCATCCCTACGTCCCCCTTCCATTTTAAAATGATTAGGGGTTCGGGTTGCGGATTCTTTCTCTATCTCTTTCTTCCCGCTCTTTGTTCTTCATAATTTCTTTTATAAGTTTATGTATTTCTGCCCATTTCTCTTTAGATTCGAGCATAATGTCAATGATGTTTCCTTCATTTATGAGGTTGTTTATTTTGAGCTCCGTTTCAAGTCTTGTGTGTTTTGGCGTATAAAATCCTTCGCAGTACACACATCGGTCGTCTTCCTATTTGCCAATTATTGGTAAAGACTTAAGTCTAATTGAATCATATTCAGTACAACCTATATACATACCTACCTACCAAAATGCTGATGGTGCTAGTGAGTTCCAATCAGATCTTGTCGGTCCATATTATTAAACTATTATGTAAACAGATTGAATTGAGATTGAGGGGTCTTAATAACCTCGTAGTAGCAGTAACACTAGTACTTCGTTTCCTGGAGGATTGACTTTCATTCCCGGTTAAATAGATCCAGAATGGATTACTTTTTTAAGATAGAAAAACATTGCAATATATTGAACAGTATATTGTGATGTGTTCTGCGCGTAATTCCAAAGCAGCAAAGGTTTATTGATTACTAATATTTACCATAAATAAATAAAAGTGATTCTGCCCAATAAGGCAGTGAAAAATAGGCTATCGAGGTAAAAAAATTGAGGATATCGATTTCTTTAGAGCACCAAATGGATCAGCCTCTAATCGCTTATTTTTATTATTAATTACGGATATTAATGTGTGCTTTAATTAAGCGAAACTCTGCTACTCGACGTTGTTATTAATATTATTATAAATATTATGAAATTACAGATACTTATAGCCGGTGGTTTTAATTGGAACCCTTCGATGACAGATTGTGGTTCATTTAAAACTGCCTGATGCCTCTCTTTTCTTGTTTCGATTTCGCTATTATAAACGAAGTTGTTGATACATATTACAGATATTTAAACGTAATTTTTCCGTGCTTATTTTTAATTTATTAAGTACACGACATGGACGCGGTATTCCTTCTGTTCATTAAAATATTCATTTATTAATGATACTCTATCTGGAGATAAATATGCAACCTGTCGTCCGCTTGAAAAAATCGCATAATATGTAAAATTTAATGACATTCTGCGTCCAGATATACCGGGTGTTAATGTTTGAATACTTGTACAAATTAATTTGTGTATTTATCAACGCTGGCTTCGGATACAGGGTAATCGTACTTCATACCATACTTTCACAGTATTCGGATACCGGATACATTAAGCTGGGATACTACACACTTATTAAATATCTCGATACCGGATACATTCTTCGGATATACGGTTACGGATACTGTACGAAAAGCTACAGAAACGCTCTTTATAACGTAATGTACTCGTGGGTTTTTGAAAATGGCTGGCGAAAAACTACCATCAGCCTTTGACAATGTTAGTCTATTTAAAGTATAGAATTCTTGCAACTGATCAAAACCCAAACATTAATAATAATAATAATCGTCTTTTTGCAACTTTTTTTTGTATGCGAAATCGAGACAGGGATAGTAAACTATTAGGCCGTCTGTTAGTATTGGAGCAATTATACTTTCACAGAGCTTTTTCCTAACTTTAAAATTTGAAATATGTTGGCAAATAAGGTTTTGAAGCAGACAAATGTTTTCTGAATTATGTTATTTACGTGGCTATAAAATCGCATTTCAGTCTCAAACAGAATGCCCAAATTTTTCGCAGAAGTTGAAAAAGGAATGATATCGTCGTTTAGCTCTATGCGTAAATAAGGTCTTGGTGAACAGTACTTTGGTTTTATCTGGATTTATTTTCATATTGTGCATATCATAATATATGCTCAGTTGATTTAGATCATCGTTTATTAGCCTCATAGTAGTCATTCACACACCACCAAATATACAACGTCGACAAGATTGGATTGTATTGGAAAATATTGCCCAATAAAACGTATGTTTCAAGTTGTGAAAAAACTGCACCAGGCTATCGGCACCAGGTCTCAAACACTCCAAGCAATGAGTTACATTTTACACATTGGAGATCATTGCTGACAGTATTTTACATTTTTAGGTAGACTCTTAATAGAATATCCTAATTAACACAATAGTTCAAAGTTGAAAAAGTCGTGGTGAGAAAGCCAAGCTGCTGAGTGTTAATTTTGAGGGTTTTGCTTGTCCCACATAGAGTGTTAAAGTTTATTAAGCATATTTACCACCGTTCATCTATGTTTTTTACCACTGAATATTTTTTTCTGTGTAGAATTTTCTTTTCAGCAATGCACAAAGCCTACTAAATTTTAATAAAAAAAAAACCGAAGTAACCACCCTGTATGTTATTCTTATTAAAGTAAATTTTTACACCTGCGATATTTTATCAGTTTTTATTTTAATGGTTGATGTTGAAAATATATTACTTGCACTTATTTCGATAATTTGGATGTGCAGGTGAAAAATTCATAAATATTGAATTCATTAAAATTCCGGATTTGTGGTTTCGGGCACTGTATTGTGACCTATATTAACATAATATTCACGTGGTTTTTTCAAAAAGACAAGTACGCGGGGGCGTTCTAATTCCGCGGATTAGGGGATGGATAATGGTAGAAAATGAAAATCCAATTAATTAGTTTGTTTATACAGGGTGTTTCAGAAAGACGTGGCCAAATTGCTAGAGGTGATAGAATTGCTTAAAATAAGTGTAGCTTGATATATAAATGTTTGCCGAAGGAGCCATCCTTTTCGAGATACAGGGAGTTAAAAAAAAATATTTTTTTCCTGTTTTTTCTAACTATGAATTATTAGAAATATATGTCTGTCTGTATTTGTAAGTCTTAATAAGCATCTTGGAAACGGTGCATTCAAGCGTTTTTTCCGAAGAGTACCTTTTTTGTTGGGTAATAAACGAGCAATCATTTTTTGTAATTACCAAGTCTCTAAAGTAATCATTAAAAAAGTTATGAATTAAAATTTAGTTTAGACATTGCGTGACTAGCGCCCTCTATGTCTTAAAGAAACACGAGTATTTTGAATCAATTCTGCAACCCCAAAAACATTCATATGAAAAAAATTGAGACCGTTATTTCTCATAATTCATAGTCAGTTAGAGAAAATAGTAAAAATATCTCGTAAAGGAAGGTCCCTTCGGCAAAAATTTATATAACAAGCTACACTTATTTAAGCAGTTCTAGCAATTTGGCCATGTCTTTCTGAAACACCCTGTATATTCATAAAAAAATATTGATTCTTTCTCCGAAACTGCTTCATTCATTTATTCATCGCTCGTAAATTTACTTTTCCTCAATTTTCTTCTTGTTTTTTCTCTGATTACTTTGTTTCACTGTTCTAAGATTGAAGGGTAGTCTTCTCCAGTTATATATAACCAATCAATAGGATTCCTTCCGAGTGCCTAAATATGGCACTGACCTTTGTCATGTCAAGGTGGGGGCTTTATCTGTTGTTAAAAGTTCACGAACTGTATTTGCCCTGGCTAAGACTGTTTCATTTCTTTGCAAAGCCACCCATGGTATTCTTAGCATTCGTCTATGTAACCATATTTCAAATGCCTCTAGACGGTTGATTGTGGCAGCTTTCAGTGTCCAGACTTCAGCTCCGTACAACAATACCGACCAGATGTAACATTTCATCATTCTTTGTCTCAGCTTAGGTTCAGGCTGTCATTACAAAACAGTGATCTCATCTGCTGGGACGTTTTACTGGCCGATTCAATCCTGCATCTAATTTCCTTATCCGGGTCAAGTTGCTCGGTGATGTAGCATCCGAAATATTTAAAATTGGATACTCTCTCAAGGCAATATTTCGGATGAATTACGCTATTCCGCGAATAATGAGTACGTGGTGGGTGATGGTGATATTATCAGTAGTAATACCCCTAGGGTGTTGATAATACCGAGATAATTTTATCATAGAGAATGCCGAAAGCGTGTTGCTTGATAATAGCCCAAGACCGCAGGCCGCCGGCTATTATCCTTGAGCAACTCGCTTGAAGGATTCTCTATGACAAAATTTTGAGTATTTATCAAGGCCCGATAAGATAATTTTTTACTTTGTAGATATCAAAAATTTTATTGTCAATCTGACGTTTAATAATTTTCAATACAAAATGTATTAGTTTTAATCAAACAAATATTATTCAGAAACGATTTGGTCTCAAGAATAGGCGACTGGAAGTAATATTTTTCCCCCTTTTGGACAATAATTTATGGAATAACCGAACAGGGCATGCACTTTCGTTTGCAATATTCGGAACAAGCCACTTACTATTTGTACAACTTTTCGATCCTCCTTGGCATGTTTTACTGAATATTGGATTGTATTCAATTTTGTTGGTTGGCGTTCTTTCATTATTTTTCTCAATCGTGAAATCATCTATAAGGCAATCAGCTGGTTCACCACCTTGCCAAGCTAACTCAACAGCTACAATATGGTAAAATTTTTTTGTAAACCTTCTGGTGTACATCATCCCATAATCCAATGATTCTAGCCAAATCACTTGAACTCAAATTTGATGAACTGCATTTTCGTTTGTTTGGATCCTGCTGTAATCTTTTACGTTTTGCATTTCTTGCATCTCGCGCATTTTTGAATATCACACTGGTAAACGGGTCGAATACAATTTTGAACTATTGAAGTATTTTTCCTGGAGTAGCCTACTCGTAGTATTCCAAATTGTTTTTACAGTTGCTTCTTTATATTCAGTTCGGTCAGCTTTTCTCATATTTACCGCATAATCTTTCAATATATTAGCCAAATTATGCAAACTCGTTTCAGCATTCAGTTCGTATTCTCTGGTCGCACAAAAATCGAGAAATATTTTCCATACATATTTTTTTGATTTGATTGTGTTTTTTGGTATATTATTAGATATAATATCATTAATTGCATCGTTAGATGCAATACCAAATCTTCGCGACATTTTTAAACCAGTTGTCAGTTTGACGTTTAGTTAATTTTTAATAAAAAAAACACCAAACTGAAAACACCACATGTAGGGCAGTATCGCTGTAATCCAGAGGTGATTGGATGAAATTTGACACATGACTTAAAATTAAGTAATTTGATTGATTACTATATTTAGTAAAAAATTATCAGGCAGTAGACTACATAAGAAAAGCTGCCACATCTTTTTTCTTTTCTAATGAGTTTAATGAAAAAATTGACGATTTTGAAACTATTTTAAAAATGTTTTCTTTCAAAGGAGACTCACTAAAAGTAACCCACGGCTTGACCTGAATATTTAACTGTATGTAAAAATACAAGGCATATTTTACACTAGTTCGTTTTGGTTGAGGATTAGAGTGAATAAAAGCTATTAAGATTTATCATAAGTACTACTGTTTCCTATTCATTGGGCGACTCTGTTTAATAATTTTACTGATTAATATCAGCGAAAATATCCCAATAAACTAAATAGAAAATGGTTAATAAATTTAGTGTGCCACAGATCATTTAAAGAAATAATGTTAGGCAACTTTGAGACAAATATTTAACTAATTTGGGCAATGTTTGTCCGTCCCTGTCTTACGAATCTGTTATTTGCGCCTCAAAATGGAGCAAATTGTGATATCGATAGTAAGTACTGTAAGTATGTTGATGAAAAATGTAAAAAGACTTTTTATTTAGTAGCTGCAAGAGAAGTCGTAAACATTTTAATGATTATAAGAATTTCTATAATCTAAGTATCAATAAATATTTATTTTCCAAACGCATAGTCTATAAAAATTTGTGAGAAAATGTTTCATTAATGGTAAAATACATGCGGAGCAACAAGTAGGTACTAGACGACAAGACTCTGCAATAATTTTATTCATCTTCATGGACTGGATCTCAGTCTATTAATTGGTTGTTTTTTAGAGTCATTTAATTTGTATATATAAGCCAGTTACATACTCTGTACTAATAATGGTAGATGGCGATGCTGATATAATAAAGTCACTTGAGCGTGTCATTGCCTCATTACGTCAAATAAATATGATATTTTACTCAAAAATTGATTAGCAACGATATTGATTGACGTTGCTAACAATACCAGTTCTTGGGTAGTCTGACAAGTTTTGTTCATGTGCCTTTCAGACACGATTTCTTCCAGGTTTGTCAAATGTGGGAATTTGGCAACAATTCGGTGGATTTTGTGAGTAGGTTGTGCATTGTTTTGTTGAAAAGTTATCTTTTTTTCCAGGAATTTTTGCTTTCATCTAATCCAGAAGGGATTTTAGCTTTCAAAGCGTTCATAGTTTAGGCTGATGATGTTCATAGAACTTCTATTTTATAATCCCCCTCAGATATAATTCAATTTTGTCTGAAATTGCTACAAAATATTGCCATTTTAGGAGCGTTTTGACGCTACACAAGCTGTTATTCCAATATTTTAAGTTGTTACCGGACAACGACAAAAATAACAGTACGGGAAACACTTTCCCGGCCTACAAAATTATTCCCGTACCGTTTTTCAAGCCATCATAATATAGACAAAATAGTGCATATAAATTATTTATTTATTTGATATATTTATTGTTATATTACAATTACTAATCTCGGCTGAACTTCTTTCTCTGAAAAATGACCAACTACAAAACAAAATACGCACACACATCAGATGGCCAGATGTTGCAGGAACCGAGACAATTGAGCGCAGAAAGCTCTTACAGGCTCATTGAAATAATTAATTTATTGACTAAATCCTTCTATGTTACATGTGTGGCATGCTCGAAGTAGTGGTGCTTTGGATTCATAATTAGTACGAAAAATAGGAACATGAAATAGTCTGCTACTCCTCGCAGAGGGGCGCGGTATGTTAAAATTCAACGATCGGAGTAGGTTTGAACAGTCCACCAAGCTATTTATAATCTTAAACAGAAAGAGTTGTCCGGCATACACTCTGCGAGCAGCCAGCGAAACCATTTGAAAGCGATCGAGCAGTGCTCTATGAACGAATCCTCTACATGGGAATCTACCGTCAATTTTAAACGCTGAATATTTAAGGAATTTGCGCTGTATGTATTCAATGTGTCCTGCATGAGATTGGTAAATGGGGGACCATATTATAGATGCGTACTCAAGCTTAGATCTTATCAGAGCACAATACAAATTAGTTATACATTCAATATCACTAAAATCTTTGGTAACACGAAACAAAAAGTCAAGCAATCGTAGTGCATCTCGCCCAGTGTCACTCAGCTGATAGCGATATTCAAAAACAGTTTGCGATTTCGAAAATATGACAAACTTACATTTATTAATATTTAAAGGCAATTTATTATAGTTATTATTACCAATTTTCAAGCTTAGATAAGTGGCACTTCAGATCGTCTGCAAACATCGAATGGTTGCTTGTAAGTTCCTGGGATATGTCATTAATGAAAATTGAAAATATTAATGGTGCCAAACAGCTGCCCTGAGGCGCTCCACTGGTGGGTGTGAAAGGTTCTGATTTATGACCATTGTATTCGACATAGTGTTGTCGGTCAGACAAGTAGGAGGCAAAAAACGTTAAAAGATCCTCATGAAAACCCAACCTCGACATTTTCCGTAGGACAAGCGAATGATCCAGGTTATCTAAAGCCTTCGAAAAATCTGTATAAATCGCATCGATCCGCAGACCCTCCCCGAGGGTACGAAATACATCCTCTAGAAAACAGGTTAGGTGGGTTACTGTAGAGGGGCCTGGGAAAAAACCGTGCTGCTGTGAATCAATCTGATGCTTAATTTGAGTAAATATTTTTCGGAGTAATGCCGCTTCAAAAACCTTCGAGAATTTGGGCAGGAGCAAGACTTCAACATGATCATTCTCAGCAAATTTATGGATTGGGCAAATGCGGGAAATTTTCCAAGCTTTTGGGAATATATTGGATCTCAGAGACCTATTAAACAGAGTCTGCAGTGGCACGGCGAAAACAGACGCACAATCTCGTAAAATGAAAGCCGGGATGTCATCTGGTCCCGATCGGTATTGAGAGCTGTAAAATATAAAATCTTGTCACTATTTAAATAATTTTGAAGTCATAACGCGTTACCGACTTGAACTCTGAATAAACTTTACAGCAAATCAATCAATCAATCAATCAATCACTGGGTTCTAGAAGGTCAAATAGTTCAAGATTACTACTTTGAGGTTCTTGCAGAAGTGCTGTGTGAATGAATAAGATAAAAGGGACCAGAATTGTTACAGGAAGGTGAGAAAAAAAATAGACACACGCGTCGGTCGTGAGGAAACTCCCAGATGAAGAGTTCCTGTTTCGACCAATAATGCAATCACCAGTTGAATGAGAAACTCTTTTTTTGTTTTTAATTAAATCGCCCTGTATATTGTTTGTTTAAATCGATAAAGTCGAAGTAGGTAAAATATTCAGGAAATGGAAACTGGAAAAGATTTACTAGTAAACATTAATTCCTCTCTATAGCATGTTTTATAATCTCTTAAATATCAGATTGTATATATGTATGTATGTTGGGTATATTTACATACATAGTTGAAAAATTGAGCTATTGATGCATAATAATATAATGTCTGGCTTATTGTTAGCCGTTAAATGCCCGGCAATAACATGTAAATTTTATTACTGCTAAGATATAGTGTGCCTTGGGTTTGTTGTTTATTATACAAACAGACATGCGCCTACATTTTCTTTTAGTCAGATATATGTGATGGGAATACGAGGGCTGTGACAAAAAGAAAGAACATGGACTGCCTGAAAAAGGGATGGTAATTTGTATAATTTGTTTGTTTCACTTTGGAATGCTCAGAAACCGCAAATCGGAGCGTCGTTGACCGGAACCGACATCAGGGCATCTCGTTGATAGTATTTCGTCCAATATCTTCACCTATTTTTTGGAAAATTCCGCACCTTTACACCAAAATGGGGAGGAGCTCCGTCCTATTGGAAGAATGTGTCAAGTCTAAAGCATTGCAAGGAGCATATATATGCAGATGACCGGCAAATTTACTACAGCTTTACTTATGACGACTATTATGTATTTAACCAAGACATTAACGAGGATATTGAGAGAATTGTGGAGCTCTCTCAAACACGGTCTCATGATCAATGTGTTTAAGTCTGACGTTCTTGTCTTTATGGTAAAAACAGGCGCCTGTTGGAGTTGCAACTTATTATCAAAGTAAATATCTTAAGTTTAAAGTTCTCAACTTCAATAAGAAATTGTATGTCGAATTGCAGTTTCAGAGGCATCAATATTGAAGATGTTATATCCCCATAATAGGCATCTGTTCTGATAAAGACAGGATTCAAAAGGTTCAGAGATCTTGCCTTAGATTGGTGTATGGAATCAGAAACGGATAATTAGGACCCTAAAACATTTTGTATTTGATTTTCCAATAGCTCAAGGTCAAGTTATGCTGTCAAATTCCCCACAATCCTCAATCTGGTAGCCCATACATTTGATTTGAGTTTGTTTTTACTTTCCTGCACAGGAAAAGTGTTGTGAACGCGCTAAAAAAAATGAGATAAAGACGTAAATATTTATTTTGAAGTTCCTTGAGACGATTAAGACTATTTACAGATGGAAGTCTGTCTGTGTGTGTGTCTGTATGTGTTCTTCCACGATAGCGCCTAAACGCTTTAATCAATTGAGCTAAATTTTGGTGTATGAGTTTGGGAGAGTCCGAAGATGAATCCATTAGTTTTTGGTTGAAATCGTTTTAGCCCTGTGATAGGGGTGGACACAACCGCCGAATTAGGCAGTTGGAACCTATAACTTTTATTAAAATATAATAAACTAATTTGATGAGGCATTTTTGGCGTCATTGTTAGAGCGTACGCTTCGGATGCGGAAGGTTCTGGGTTCCAATATCAGCTCTGGCAATATTTTTTTCTGTAATTTTTGAATATGTTAGTTTATTGGAAATAATGAAAATAATAAAATCATTATAATAATAATAATTATAAAAATTCTGTTTCGTTTCGCATCTCATATAATGTAACGTATAATCTATAAATGAAAAAATATACAGGGTTTAATGTTTCAAAATTGGTTTGAATTCCAGACAAATTAAGGAGCTGGCAACAACACCAATAACGTCATAGAGCCAACGTAAATGTAAAGTTATTAAGCCATTTCTAGAATTTATACATGCACTGTATTTTAATTTATATGGATTGAAAGAGGTTATTCCACCGCATTAAGTAAAATATTGTTTTGTAAGTTAATACCGAGGTTAATACCTACAATCAAATATTTTGTGGTCCTAGGTTGGATCCCTGTGGAACTCCATTTTCTTTGGAGAACACTTGAAGAAAAATTTGATAAATCATCTATTTAATTTTAAAAAGAAAATCAATTAGGTACTTATATCAGGGCTGGGCAACCTGCGTCCTTTGAAACTAGCAAGGTTGACGGATGATTATTTACAAAATTTGTTGAGAATATCAGTATCCCAAACACAGCCGGAATTAAATGAATTTTAAAACAATATTCAAGTAGAAATTGAATTTTAATGAAATGAAAGATAAACCATTTTCCTTAATATTTTATATAAAACTTTAAATTTACATATTTATACATATGTAATTGGAATTGTATTTTCCTTTTTTTCTCTTTTAGGAATTGTACAATTTTTCTTCTCTGACATTATTGTTATTACCTATAGCATGTCAATATTTCTATGCCCTATTTCTACAGTGCCTGTTCTAGGCAAAATTTTTGAAAAGATACTCTTTAAACAACTATTTTGAAAGAAATAATTTATTTTCTCCGAAACAATTTGGATTTAGACCGAAACTTAACACCGTTTCAGCTATAGAAAACTTTATAAATAGCGTTATAACCGCTTTTGAGAGTAGAAGGCTTGTGGGGGCTTCTTTTCTTGATTTAACAAAGGCGTTTGATTTCGTTTCACACGATATCTTGTTGGGTAAACTGGAGCGATACGGTATGAGTGCGAATTCGATTCGTTTGCTCAGTTCCTATCTCACTGGTAGGAATGTCGTAACGATGTTTGAGTCAAAGTCTTCTCAGCCCTTGTTGAACTCTTGTGGAGTCCCACAGGGCTCGGTGCTCGGACCTCTATTGTTTTTGATTTTCATTAATGATTTACCGCTACATCTGCCATGCTCTGACCTGACATTGTTTGCAGACGATTCAACTATTGTCGATGTTGAACTGTCGAGTGATGTTCTGGCCTCAAGTATGATTAATTCACAGTCGAGGGCTGCGGACTGGTTTGCAGCTAACAGACTCTGTATGAATGCCAATAAAACAGCTACTAAAATATTTACATTACGTGAGACGGATGTTGCTATTTCTGATAGTCTGGTAAAGTTTTTGGTTGTCACTTTGGACCAAAAGCTAACCTGGGCGGCTTTTGTCGAGGTTACCATTGCCAAGTTGTCTAAGGTTGTGTTCATGTTGCGAAGCTTGAAGAGTGAAGTCTCTTTTAATGTTTTGAAATCAGCATATTATGGCCTTTTCACAGTGTGGCTTAATATGCTTTGTCAATTTGGGGACACTCTTGTCATGCTAGTCGGGTATTCGCAATCCAAAGACGAGTGGTTCGACCTAAATTTAAAGAATGTAAAATAATTACACTCCCGTGTCTCTATATGTACAATTCAATTATGTATGTGAAAAATAATTACAATCTGTACATAAGGCATGATGAAGTTCACAACCGCAATACCAGAAACAAGAATGACATTCTTCCTGAATATATGAGGTTGGGTAGAAGCAGAAATTCTGTGAATTATTATGGTCCCACATGCTATAATCATTTGCCAGATAGTTTGAAAACACTGAGCCTTGCAATGTTCAAAAATAGATTGAAAAACTACTTAATTGACCAGGCTTTTTACTCCATTGATGAATTCCTCAGCACTGACTTTCTGTTTTGATTAAGTTATATACAATATTTCTTTACAAAACTTTTTTAAATACATCCATCTTTTCGTTAATAAATAAAAACTAAAATGAGAAAGACGTTTTGTCACTAATTAGTATAACTTCTTCAGGCTGAACAACATTTTTCTTACACAAATTTCAATACGTCAATATCAAAAAATAACAAACAATTTTCTTTATAGTTACAAAAACAACATTTAAAACATTCAAATATAATAAAATTCATTTTTATTTAAGGATGGATCTATATCTATAGATCTATCTATATCTATAGATCTATAGATCCATCCTATTTAAAAAAGTTTTGTAAAGAAAACCTTTTTTTTTATAAGAACGAACACCCCAAGAAAAAGAAAACTGAAAAAAAAATAGAATTACGGTTCAAGAATAATAAAAAAATAAATATTTTTAATAATATTTATTTTAGTTACATTTGAATGTGCGGCGCATTAAAATTTTTATTTTGAAAATGACCCGACGACGTCCGAAAAATGTTGCCGACTCAATGGCAAGTAAGGGCGCTGAAGATGATGAAGTTCCTAGCTCAAAACATGTCTGCGAATTGTCATTAAACGCAATTGAGTAGAGTTCGACCGTAAATTTATGAGCCTTTTCCATATGAACATGTTACAACATTAAGCAGTAGCTGAAGGATGGTACCCAAATCAAATAGGTAGTTGTACTACTATATACCTGCCTGATAGTACTACTAACTGTGTATAGTAGCTAATAGTAGTAGTACCGTACCACACACAAACTTAAACAGCGAGAAACAGACAGTCTCTGGGTGTCGTTTTTCCATATTTAGAGGCAATTTAATAATAAATATGTCTTAACGTCTCTTGCACAGTTTCTCCACACATCTGACAAATAATTAATGGAGTGATATATTGTTGTTGATTCTAATAATTTGTAGTAAGTAGCCATATTTTCGAGTGTTTACATTATGATAAAGGACAGGATAGCGTTTATGCTATTAAAATTTAAAAACTGCTGTAGTAGCGACATTCAAGCGTAATGTGGTGTTGTTTTTCTACTCTGCATTTATTTACGAGGGGGCGTGGTGGGAACTTTAGTGCTTTTCTGCATATTTTTGTAAAATGATAACAGAGAAAACCCACCCTTATGCCGGTGTTTCTCTAATTTAGGACAGTGTTCCTAGTGAGAGAACCGATGAGCATTCTTTATATTCTTCAGTAATTGAAGAAATTAAAACAAACATTGGAAATAACTACTTTTATATATGTATAAGTACTGTTTCTATGGGGCGTTATATTGCACATGTAATGGTCAGGGTTCTTAGCGAAAAATCGTTACCAAAATTGCGTCAAAGCAACTAGAAAAACAAATGCTTTAACTGAGACTAGGTTTATTCAAGAAGAATTAGCGGCATTCTTTCTTCCTGCGGCTGTTCCCACTGGCAATCTCTTAATTTTGTTGTGGGATGCAGCACCTTACATGGTAAAGGCGGGTCAAAATTTGAAAATATTTTACCAACAAATAATCCTTGTAACATTTTGTAGCACATTGGCCTAAATTTCCACTTGTTAATGTTTTAATTTTCAATGTAAAAAAAGTATTTCTTAAAACCACAGATCTAGAAACTCGAGAGATATAACATTATCTGAAATTTCATTCATAACATTTGTTTACAATCAGACATACGTTGGCAGTTGATATGTAAGATAGAAAAGGACAGATAGAGAAAATGGCAACGTTGTACCTGGTTCGTCGATTCGACTTCGTTTTATGTACCAGTGGCGCACGGTTTTAAAGGCATTCTTTGTACTTTAATTAGGCGGTTGATGTTCACTAAAGTGATATAAAGCAATGATAAATTGTAGGTTTTTAAAATAACTTTTTTTTTTTTTTTGGTTTATGATTCATTATGATTTATGATAAAAATATATTTTATCTTATTATTATTATTATTACCGTATCTAATTCTAATAAAATGTTTTAGCTTAGTATTTCGGTGAGTGGTACCATTCTAATTTAGTAGCTATATTTACAAACTATAGTTTGTAAATATCTTATCTATAGATAAGCCAGGAAGTTAATTTTAATAAGATCGCATTGCTACAGTTTGTGGATCACATAGGTCCTTGCTTGATCAACATCTGATGCTCTAAATATTCAATATCTACTTACCTACTAGGTTTGCTTGGAGAGGATTCGGTTACAGTCGAATCTGAGCTGAAAATAAACATAAATATAAATACAATAGTAAATATCACAGATCTAGAATCTAGATGTGTGGTAAATACACCATATGTTTATTATAATATTATTGAACCTGATACCTTAAATTTTATATAGACACATTTTATTAAGCATAGATATAATTACCTGTACAACAGAGGCTTATTAAAAGGAAATGATATTTGAGGTTCAGCGTCTGGTCGAATTTGCTTTCGACCAGTAATCTCAGTTATCTTAATGTCGTTCACATCAAAATGATTTGAGCATACTTGGGGACATACTGATTTTCCAGACCCAAAAGCTGTAGCCACCTATGGCGTATTTCCAAAGATACTGGAAAGCTACAATATGAAATTATTTAATTCTTTTGGAACCTACCTATTCAGTATTAATATATTTAGTTATCTAACGAAGTGCAATCTTAGTTTATAATTGAACCTTGATTTAAATACTGTAAGATGAACCTAGCATCTCTATAACATCACAAAAATCAACAATTACATTAGGTATTTATTTACAGCAATTTATTTTTAATTTGTAGAGCAAGCAAACTACACCACTGATAAACAATAACAAGTCGTAACCTTACTTACCTCCGAAATATCAAATTTGGGTTGGAATTTTCATTATTTTTACAAACTATACACTAAGGCACCATTGTTAATTGTTTTTTTATAGTTTTTGCACAAAAAAACACTCAAAATTCCTCAAAATCACCAACTAAAAGCAAATAAACACGAGCACAAAGAATATTTGGCAACAGAGCTCAAACTACCGGCTGATTACAAGAATGAATGAAATCGTAAATTCTTCGCGTACTATTCAGTTGCTCTGCTTTACAGAGTTGCCACGTGTACTTCATAAATAAATTATGATTTGATGAAAAATGTCTTGAATATGTTAAAATTCATAAAAAAGTAACTAAAAAATATCTTGGGTATATCGTTTTATTATACACAAACATTAATACCCATCACCTTAGTCATATTTTGCTTTAAAACGGTAAAAAAAGCCGTATCAAAATAGTGTATTTTAAAACAATGCGGGAATCACAGCGGAAGTTTGGCATTATCGATATCGGCAAATAATGATGTTTGATCGCTTGGAAATGTACCAAACACTTCGCTTCCAATTTTTGTCACATTAAAGATTTGGCAAATGAGTTTTGTCAATCACTTTTAGGTGCAAAAGAAATCTGTGAAAATAAGCAAATTAAGCTGCAGCTTTCGGGTATAAAATGTATAAACTACGGTTTTGTCTCTAAATCTCTAACTGAATTAGAGGCATGTAATTTACCATTAACAGAAAGCACGCAATTCGTAAGAGACTCTCAGCAGCTTTCAGAAATGTCCACATTTTAATGGGAAATTTTGATAACTGTGATAATGTAGATCTAGATCCAAAAAGTTTATTGATGACAATAATATCTATCAATCTTGATTAAATTCATTCATAAAATTTAAGGTGCGCCTAAAATGACCTTTAAAAATTATTTAATAAATAACACTAGTAGCGTGAGCTCGCCTAAGTTCTCGTCAAGGTGAGTAAACTTATGAATGAAATGATATGTTTAATACACATATATGCAAGTAATTTATCAATGAAATCCAGGACAATCATTCGTATTTGGATTTAGATAAATTAATTTTGAAATGTATATTTATTATGTTACGCAAATGACACTTAAGTTTTGTGCGAGTACAGGCAAGTCTTGGTGTATAAATTATTTATAGAACATTATTTAAAAAATGTTAGCGGTTAATAAATACATTTATTATTGATTTTTTATGAGACAGGACAGGTTTTATGTGTTTACTACTAAAAATAATGAACACAAGAAATTTTATTTATATGATGTAATTTTAGATATTTTTAATTCTGCTTTCCCATTATTGCTTAAGACGCCCCAACGCACTAAACATACTAAACCGTGGATAAATCGGCAACTTCCTGAGCTGTCTAAGACTATTAGAGAGATGGCGGTGCTAAATAAAAGAATACAAAACAACTTTTATACACAGAGATACAAAGAACTGAAAAAAATATCCAGCCACAAAATTAAGATTGCCACAAAGTTCTATAACGACGGCGGAATCACCCGGGCTGATAACATGAGCAGGAAATGTTGGACGATAATTAATGAAAAGCGAAATCCTATTATAAAAAAAAATAAGACTGATGCGAACTGGTCGGCAATACAAACTACTCAGGAACATCCGAAACCAATACTCGAAAGAAAGAATTTCTTAAGAATAGTATTGAAAATAGAACTTCCCGGGACAACTGGAGGCTGTTACGTGACATGAGCATTTATGGAAAAGACAAAGAAAGTCTCCCGCATAACCTGAATAACTCCGATAACATAAATAATCATTTTGTTAACCTTTCACATGCGTCCTTTATGACCAGGATCTCTTTGATTTTTATGCTAATAATCGCAGACACAATGCTGGCAGCTTTAAGTTTGAATTGGTTGCCTTGGATCAGGTAGAAATTGCCCTTTCTAGAATCAGAACCAATGCTGTTGGTAGCGATCGTATCTCTGTAGAAATGTTAAAGAGAGCATGTCCTTTCTTATTGCCGATTTTGACTAACTTGGTTAATTCATGTATTGAGTCGTCTGTATTTCCTGATGGATGGAAACTTGCTCATGTAATTCCAGTTCCTAAAAAACCTTGCCCAAAAGCGGTGGGGGATTTGCGACCAATTAGTATTCTGCCTGCCATCTCCAAGATCGTCGAGCGTATCTTATTTGACCAGATACAAGTGTATGTTGAAAATCATTGTCTTCTGCCTGGTACTCAGTCCGGTTTTCGATCTAACTATAGCTGTTGTACGGCCTTGCTTAAGTTAACGGATGATATTTTTAGGGCGGTGGATAATGGACAGTTGCCGGCTCTGGTGCTTCTGGATTATTCGAAGGCATTCGATCGCCTTAACCATGATTTGTTGATGGTGATCCTGGATTACTTGGGCTTTGGCGGATGTGCTAGGGGATTGATTCAGTGCTATATATCGGGTAGGAGGCAGGTTGTGGTCCTCGAGGGCGGAAGAGTATCACAAGAAAAAAGTCTCTTAGCAGGGGTGCCTCAAGGCTCTATACTTGCCCCAATCTTATACTGCCTCTATACATAACAACTTATCTGCAGTGTTAAGCATTCTTCAGCTCATTTATATGCAGATGATACTCAATTGTATGCGTGTTTCGATCCTCAACAACTGCAGCCGGCCGTTAACCTGTTTAATGGTGATATTAATAATCTGGTTAAAGCTTCGAATGGGCACTGTTTAGAGATTAACAAGGACAAGACCAAGGTCTTGGTCTTTGGTCCGAATCAAATAAGAAGCCGTTACAGAGACCTAGTTTCAATAAGGGTTGATAATATGCGGATGGAGAATGTGCCTATGGCTCGGAACTTGGGCATGATAATGGACACGGATCTGAGATTCAGGGAGCATGTGAGTGTTTCTGATAAAGAATATTAGAGGTACTGTATCAACCAGCATTCTGAAATTGATATACTTCGGCTTAGTCCAGTCTACCTTGGCATATGGAATAATATTTTGGGGAGGAGCCGGTGGATTGACTAAAGTATTCAGGGCCAGAAAAAAGGTTGTAAGAGCAATTCAAAAAATTCCTCAAACAGCAACATGTAGGGAACATTTTGTGAAATTGAAAATAAGATAACCCAGATAGGATCAAGGCATAGCACAATCTCAATTTTATCTCTGTCGTCAGCAGATGTTTTGACAAATATAGCATCTTTAACTTAAAATAACTTTTTTTTAACGAATTTGCTACTAAAGTATCAAATCTAAGTTTCGCGTCAAGGGCGATTCCTAAATTCTTGCAACTGCCTGTACCTCGCAGGACGGTATTATTTAGCCCCAAACGCCGAGAAATCCGAGTGAACCACAACCCTCTGGCTCCTACCACTCAAGTAATTTTTAAAGGAAGAAACACAATTTTGTGATAAGCCAAAAAATTTAATTTGTGCAATAGTGTTGTGTGCTGAATAGTATCGAAAGCTTTACTATAGTCAAGCAAGACCAGTGATGTATTTAAGCCTTTGTCACATGCGCCAGTTATATCATCTGTCACCTTAGTTGTTGTAGTACTGTGGAATTTTCGAAACCCGGACTGTGTACTAGGCAATATGTACTGACACTCCAAATACGGCGCTAGCTGACCAGATGCAACTCTTTCTAAAATTTTAGACATTGTCGGTAAAATACTGATAGGTCGAAAATCAGCCAGTTGTCGGATTTGCTATTTTAGGAACTGGTTTCCATTTATCTGGAAATTAGGAGTTGTAGATATATATAGTACTCGTTGTATTGCCCTTGAAGGCAATTATGTTGAATAATATTTATTTGTAAATAGTTACAAAGATAGGAATTTCTAAACAGCATGTGAATTGTCCCCGTACAAACATAAAGTAGTCACTAATGGGTTTGTGTTGACCTCGTATTTCAAGGAATGGTCCTCACACATGCTGATGATTATTAAATTATTAAATATAATTCTGACACTCTCGAAAACATAGGAAGAAAAGAGAACGACAGAATAATAAAAGAAGAAGTTCTATACACTTAAAATAAAATAAATCGAATGCCTGGCTTTTAATACACGAGCCCATAAAAGCATTCTAAATTTGGTATAAAGACGTAAGTAGGTATATAACATTACACATTTATAAAGAGGCATTAGCACGTGCCGGTTATATGCTATTTTAAAATTATACATTTATTATTATGTGCCATACTAAGACAACACAGTCGCACACAGAGTGAGGAATAAATAATTATTTTATGTGTAGAATTCAAACACTTATTAATTACATTTAAACAAGGAACAGGTTTCAATTTTTTAATGATTTTGTTTGGTATAGGACGCTCTCATTCAATCCCTAAAAACTATCCTTAATGACGAATTGGCCACAACATGTCGTTTGGCATGCAGATACGAGGGTTGCCTTTTATATTTCGGGATTTGGCAACCCTGGCGTTGCAATTTGACAACTGACAGCTCTATCGTAAAGTTGGACATGGATTAACTCAGCAACAGTGCATGGATGAATTTAATCCAATTTTTGGCGATGAAGCTCCATCAAGATACAGTGTTTATCGATGGTATCGTGAATTCAATCGTGGTCTTTGTTCACTCCAAGACGAATTTCGTGAAGATCGTCCAAAATCAGTTGTTGTTCCGAAAACCATTGATGCTGTGCGCGTACTGATATTGCAAGATCGTCATGTGACCTATCAAGAGATTGATACAACCTTAGGCATTAGTGGGACCAGAATACATTCAATATTGCATAAACATTTGACTGTCAAAAAAATTTGTTCGCGTTGGATCCCACACAATTTGGCAATCGCTCAAAAAAAAGGCTCGTGTCGATTGGTCGAAAGAAATGCTCAAAAAATACGATCGCGGTGCGTCGAAACACGTCTATGACATCGTGACAGGTGATGAATCGTGGATTTACGCGTATGAGCCCGAAAGTAAACAGCAGTCGACTGTATGGGTGTTTCAAGATGAGCCAAATCCAACAAAGTTGTTCGCGCACGACATGTCGCAAGAAGAACAACGCAGAACAGTCAATTCTGAGTGGTGCACAACCATTTGTTTGCCAGTTGTCTTCCAAGAAATCAGGAAAACCAACCGCCGAAGACGGATCACTCTTCACCACGACAATGCGAGTTCTCACACATCGGCTCAAATAACTGCATTTTTGAGCACCCAAAACATCGATTTGATGAGTCATCCGCCGTATAGTCCTAACTTGGCACCGAATGACTTCTTTTTATTCCCGTACGTAAAAAACAAACTGAGAGGTCAACGTTTTTCGACACCTGAAGAAGCGGTTGCTGCATTCAGAATGCATGTTTTGGAGATACCTTAATGAGAGTGGCAAAAGTGCTTCGACAATTGGTTCAAACGCATGCAAAAGTGACAAACAATAAAGTGATTTTCGATGATTAATATTTGTTTTTGTTCTCTAATCCCGAAATATAAAAGTCAACCCTCGTATGCCTTCATCATATCATTGTCTTACCTAAACTTGACAACCCTTCAGGCAAAGGAAAAATTTCAATTTTTTGATGCATTTGTTTGGTATAGGACTCTATCATTCAAGCATTTGTTTACCAATCCGATGAATATCACGGATTTCTTTTGCACCGCAATCAATTTCTAGCGTTTTATTGATCAGACCAATGACTTGAGTTTTGTCATCTTCTTTAAATTTGTTTTCGTGTAAACCATATATAATCAGATTATACTTTTTGACCTTCCTCTCAAGCGCTTGCAGCTTACTTCCCAGTAATTGGTTGGCTTCCTTAAGCTTATTATTTTCGTCTTTCAATCGATCTATCTCGTTCAAAATCTCGGATTTTGCGACCTGGACTTCAGTTTTTAATTCGTCTCTAATTTGCTTATTCTGCTATTGAATCTCGGAATTTTTAGCTACTACACTTTTTAGTAGCTCATAAATATCTTTATTTGTAATATTTTCGTTATTTCCCATAACCGAAATTTTTGTATGAACAAATTAACGTATAATATTAAGTTCGATTCTGTGCACTATAGGTACTACTACAGGTATACAGTACCTTCCTTATCAGACAATTGATAGACAAAACGAAAGTATCTACCAATAATTTGGCACCTTTTTAATAACGTTCTAATCAAATTCTAATAATTCTGAATCGTTACTTACAGTTTTTTCTAAAACTAAGTGACAATACAAGAAGACATTCACGTTCAAAACAAACCAGGCGTAATCAACTTCAAATTTCACTATTAAATCAATATTTTTACGGAGACGATATTTAAAACTACACTCAACACACGTCAATCCATCAATGACGAATTAGCCAGACTGAAATACAAACACTTCATGTCGCTGAAGTCAGCAGTACTTCGTCTTAGAAATCCCAGCATTCTAAATGCTTTATTAGTGATGGCAGTAATGTGAGGAGCAAACGACAATGAAATATCAAGCAGGACACCAAGATCTCTGACTGTGTCAATAGAGCTTAATTCAGAGCCGTCAATAATGTAATCATAATTTATACGCATCGTTGATCTATTAAAATTGATAACAGGCCGTTCGCCTCTCACCACAAAAAAAAATTCTTCAACTCTGCCTGTAAAATTTCGGCATCCCGTAATGTCAGAACCCTTCTATAAATCTTCAGATCATCTGCAAAAAGTTGCTGTTTAAGAAACATTTGGCAATATCATTCACAAAAAAAATTGAATAATAGAGGCCACAGATGTGTACCCTGAGGGACACCAGATGGAACATGCATATCAGAAGACCTAAAACCACATATGCGCAAGATTTGCCACCAATGCATGATGACCAACGCTATCGAAGGCATTGGAGAAATTAGTATATACGGTAGGATGAACCTGGCAACCCTCGCAGTCAAATAGTGTCGACAAAGGCCAGAAGATTAAGCTCCGCAGATCGTCAACCATGATAAAAAAAATTGGAATATTTTAAGTTTCTTAATAATTATTATTTTTTTTTAGAACGCCACTGTACAGCATATCATTGAGGTATTCGATATTTTTAATCACAATATCGATATTTTTCAATCTAAGGCAGTTATAAAAATTTTGAGAAATTACTTTATTTGCAGAAGATCATTGATTAAAAAGGCGTATAGAAATAAAATTAAAAAACTTTTCTCAGGAGGTTAAACACATTCAAAATTGGGATACAAAATCATGGACAAAAAGGCAATCTGTCAGCCCATGAAACCCGGAAGTCGATAATTGGTCTTGTACCAAAAATATCGAGCTTGAAAGCCAAGCGAAATTTTCTTTGCTCGAAGCCATAATTGTCTAGCACTTTTTCTGAATCAATTATTACCAGTTGTTATGGTGAATCTGATTGAAAAGCCAAGGCGCAGGATTCATTCATTCACTCTTACTCTCAATACACATTACATCAGTTTTGGTAAAACCAAGCAACATGAAATCCGTATTAGAACAACCATATGCGCCCAAAACAGGTCTATTTACAAACCAAATAAGGGCGATGCAAGCAAATAATAATGGGAAGTACAAAAAAGAAGAAGAAGATCACCTTAAAAGTTATTTTGGACATGTAATTTTTCCCCATTTAGTTGTACACAACAGAAATGTCGATGATCCTCATCCTTATTTGTTTACATTGTAAAGTTCATTCATACTTTTAAGTTGAAGAATAAGGAAAGGATACCGTATCAGGTGTTAAAAGTAAAATTTGGAGTCTATAGAACGACGTAACGGGCAAGGTCTCGGGTAAATGAGCGATATTTATGGTTATATAACTATTTTATATAAGGAATGGAACTAATATAGCTTAGGTTGTCTGTTGGCATACATTACGAGATTAGTATGTGAACAGAAATGTCTGGTTATCCAATGTTGTAGATTTCGAGGATCGTTCATCAAAAATCTTCACTTTCTATTGTCTCAAGTTTATTTAGAAAAATGGGAAAAAAATGTAAAAGGGTTTCGAGCGGTGATTAAACAATTATGTTGAAATGGCTCCAGAAATTATTGAGAAATTCAACGATATGCTCTTGATTTATGGATTGATGAAAGGGCAATCTCATGATCAGATGAGTCTACGACTGATGACGTTGGGTGTAAATTTCATGATACAATTCGGGAGTAACATTTTGCCGAGAAAGCTCTTGTAAGTCTTTAAATTTTCTTGTCTCAATTTGCAATTTTTTACTGTGCAATGTTGATACGTTCTCCGAGACAGCAGCGACAGGCTCTTCCTTTGTTCACATTGATGATGGACGGCCTTTTTGCCTGGAAAGTATCCAGATTTCTTGGTATTCCTCTTCCCAGTGAACCGTTTTGAAAAACAAAAGATGTGGTGACCTTTTCTCAAATTTAATACTAGTTTAAATTGTTTAAGGGCCTATACTTATATAATTTACTACCGATTTTATACGTTGTAATTATTAGATCTTTAAATGGTTATCATAAAAGAATTTTACAATGTTTTAAATAAAAATAAATACACTGTACCTACCTATGTTTACTATTTCTGTGTTAATCGCATTATTTACAAAATGGAAATATTCGAACTGTTTATGTGAGAATAAACAGTATTACTTAACAGTTTTACGATCTTAGGAAATAACATAAAACATAAAGTGCATCAGAATTAAGAAATTTTGTTTGATGTGAAGATGGAGACAGGATTCTTGAAGTACAGTAAAATATCTTCTTTTTTTTTAATACACTGTTTATTTGAGTCAAATAAATTTTATTTGAGTTAAACAAATATAAGTCAAATAATTATTTATTAGGGTGTTCATTTTTAGATTTTATATAGAGTATCATGTTTTTTTTTATGTCAAAATTGCATTATGGATAAGTTCAATAAATTGTGTATTGAGTTTTTATTAATAATTTAATACTATTATTTGTTCCGTTTCAGGCGTACGAGCTATCCACGCTGACCGGCACGCAAGTCATGCTCCTAGTAGCCTCAGAAACCGGTCACGTGTACACGTTCGCCACTCGAAAACTCCAACCAATGATCACCTCAGAGGCGGGCAAGGCCCTCATCCAAACCTGCCTCAATTCACCGGATCCACCGGCCAGTTCAGCCGGTGGTGACCAACGCATGTCCGCCACTGGATTCGAGGAGACCGAGTTGACGTACAACATCTCTGATGAGGACAGCAAAGTAAGACAAATGGTTTATGGTAGTCCGCATACGCATTCGCATCCACATTCGCTGACCAGCCAGAGTCACTATTCACATTTAGAACAAACACATTTAGGTTTAGGGGGTTCACCTCAGCATGGGGGCTATGCGCAGGCGTGTCCTAGTCCGTTGCCGCCACCCCATCAGGGGTACGGTCATCCGCAACATCCTCATTCGCACATGCATTCGCATTCACAGCGGTAGAATCAATTTTAGTTTAGTAGTTTTGATTTTATTGGTTAATTATTTATTGCGGATGAAGGACGATGTGGGACTAGTTGAATTGAGGTGCTCTGGGTGGATCAGTTGGATGTGGATTATATTGAAATAGAATTTTATATATTATTTACAGTCAAAAAAAAAATATTCTTGACGATATGCCGGGTTTTCCACTGGGAAGAGTTTCGATCCATTATGGAGAAACTACACTCTGGAACTACACCAGATCTTTAGATTGTTTCACAGTGTACTTTCTCTATAATCGATCGAAACCGTTCCCTGTGGGACACCCGGTACAGGGTGTGTGAGGATAAGGCGATATGAGGCGTCGAAGTAATATAGTGATTACGATTACAGTCGCAATGTCTTGATGAAGAATAATGCGATGAACGTCTTTTTTTATTAATTAATTTATTTGAAAAAAGCGATAAAATTGGATTTTTTATAAGAATAATAAAATTTCATGATTTCTCGAATAAAAATCGAACTTTTCGCAACCCTGCAATAAAGGCACCCTTTGGAAACTGTAATTTATTTAACAACAGTTGTAAAAGGTTTTTTTTAGAGGCAGAGAACTTGAAATTGCAATAAATCACACTGAGAAAAAATATTCGGCAATTCTGTTTGTTGACATAACCGAAAGTGTTTTTCATCACTGAACAAAATTTTCCGAAATGAATTGTGGATCAATGGCAGTGTTTTCTTCGGCCCACCAAGATCTTTACGCAAAATTTTGGATCATCATCAACACTACGCTGCACGACAACAATGACTTGTTGTGTACGCACTTGTGTAAACGTTTTGCATAAACGAGCGATAGTTTCTCGAATTAATCGCTCGATTATGAGCACAATAAAACTCACGTAACGCCCGATGTGAATTTGAACAATTTTCAAACGTTCGTCCGTCGTGAGTCTATTCATGATAAATTTTCAAAACAACCAAGAATCATCAAATCGGCTGTCACAAAAAACAGTGTTGCCAAGTTAAAGTTCTCCGCTTCTAAAAAACACCCTTTATTAGATAACATTAGGCATTAAAAATGTTGGTGGCACTTCTCTATTTTGAAGTCAAAACATCCGCAGTTATATACAGGGTTAAATAATCGCAAAGTTATAGCAAGTGCTTTCTAGGAACTATTCAAATTTGTCACCCTCAAAATACCATGCTTAAAAGGATCAGTCAGGATTAATAAAATATCGGCAGCTATAAATTGTCAAACCCACACACACACACCTATTTTTTAATTGAAAATAAATTAAAATTGTAACAATAAAAAAATTCAGGGACGCTTTGAAAATAACAAAGTTGATGATGGTTTTTCCAAAAACGAAACGTCGTAGTGAAAATTTGTTAACGCTATATTTTTCTCTTCAAAAAGTATCAATGAGAAAGTGCTATTCATTTTTTTATATTTGTAAAAATAATATCAGAAATAAATAAAAACTAAAATCTCAAAAAAAAATCGTTTCTTCAAAAATTCTCGAAAACGGCTAAAAAAGTTAGTTTAATTTTGAAAACACCATTTAAAAGGTGTTTAAATTGTACAACATTTCTCTAATTTAACCGACATTATAACCTTGACCGTTTTCAATGCTATCCCATTCTTATCTTGCACACAGAATTTATTCAACTTTTTTTTAACATTTTCAACGTTTCGATAGACTTAGCTATTTTCTTCAGGAACTAAAACATGTTTTTGGTTTTGATGACAACACAAGACATTTAAAATTATTTTTACATACAATTATCAAAAGCAAAACTAACTCAAAAACATTCGTTCATTTTAAAATTTTGTCAAAATTTGAAAATGAACTTTTGTTGTATTTAGGCGGCAATACGCTTTCGTGTAAAATTATCAAAAATTTTTAGGCACTAGCTCAATTACCCTCGATCATTTTTTCAACGCCCTGCGGACTCGTGAAATTATAAAAAACCCGCAATGGGATCAAAATAGGCCTGGTTGATGATACCTAATGTGACACCCTGTATAGTGTGATTGATGCAGGAAACTTTCCTTTAGCATAGCAAATTTATCGATGTGTCATGAGAGTAATGTATAGTTCACTGTACCTACACGAGAGAAAAAAATAAATAAACTGCGAAATTTCTAAATAAATAAATAAACCGTCGCGTCGCGTCGGTCGGTCCGGTTAGCTTAAACGTTCTTCCATGTTATAAAGTGTGTGTGTGCTTTATATGACGGGGCCGAAGTAGCAGCAGGATTTATGTGTTACCTAAGCGGCGAGTATTGCATTACGGAAATGGCTGGAGGGCGTTAAACGTGTTTGCAGTAATGGAAATGTTAAAATCAACAACATCGCGAACCTGTGGAGGAGTTATAATTGAACCAATTTACTTTGTCAGGGTACAGTTACATAGATATTTGACATATATAGGTGCCGATATTTTATTCATTCTGACTGACCATTTCAAACATGGTATTTTGAGGGTGACAAATCTGAATAGTTCCTAGAGAGCACTTGCTATTTCCTCGCGATTAATTAAACCCTGTGTATCTCCAATAAAAACAGAGATAATGTCGTGATTAACAAAACAAAATGTTGACAAAAGATCATGGTTTAATGTAATTCCAGTTGACAATCAGCTGCGTAGCTGTTGCGCTCCACGGGGTGTTCCAAATTTCGGGAAAGACACTTCGTCTCATCTTTGCATCCTGTATAATATGCTCCAATTCAAATCAGAATAAAAATTTCTGACATAGCATCGTTACTTAAAAATCAATCGACAATTAAAAAAAATCATGAAAATCAAATATAAGAGTATCAATTTCCATATTTTTCCAACCTTATTGATATCGCGCATTAAGAAATCTCAAAATGCATGAATATAGCACCATCTAGTGATCGTTTGTCAAAATATCAACAATGATCCTCGTATGTAGTGGGACTATCTTGAAGGTTTTAGATGGATAAATAAAATCCCTCGGTAGCAAGCAGCTTAAATTATTTTAATTAATTATATAAATGGTAAATAGATATACTTGAAACAGAATATTAATAAATCAACGTAATAATAATTATTAATATTAACTAATACATTTTTGATTAGCCGTTAATACATATTTATCTCGTTGATGTGAAATTTATTACACGATCGATATAAATAGCCAACAACTGGTTGTATAATATACAACAAAATGATTACAGTACTTATACGAATTGATACTTTATCCGACGATAAAATCTCACAATGCACTACAATAAAACGCATATAATCGAAGCTACTGAATCTACTACTGTTTTCGAGAAAATTTTCCGCTTAACTTACAGCGCTTTTAAAGAATTAAGCAATAACGAATGATTTTTTTCACAACTTTTTTTTTTGCGATATGCGGATTTAGTAAAAAATTGCTTAAATCAGAGTCTATAATAATTATCCCAAGGTTTCTTGCTGAATCTACAACAGCAAGCTGCGAATCATTAACTTTTGATGATGATCGTTTATAATGAAAATTTTGCGTAAACTTATTTGAGCCTTGACAGGTTAAGGTGTTTGCAAAGGATAGTGACAGTGATGAGTGATCTGAGATCAATATCGATTTTTGCCGACAATGTCAAAGGTGCTTGAGAAGGTAATTGAATTGCAGATGGTGGAGTTCCTTAATTCAAGAAATCTTATGCCGGACAATCAGTCGGGATTTCGGCGCGGTTACAGTTGTACCTCAGCACTTTCGAAAATTACCGATGATATTATCAGGGCTAATGATAGCAGCAAAGCCACGGTCCTAATACTTCTCGACTACAGCAAAGCATTTGACATGTTGAATCATGAAATATTGTTGGCAATTCTCGATTGTATGGGTTTTATGGCTCTAATTAGATCTTTTCTAACTAAACGAGTGCAATGTGTGGAAGTAGATGGACATATGTTTGGCATCAGGTCTATTGTGTCGGGTGTTCCGCAGGGTAGCATACTGGGCCCTCTGCTGTTTACACTGTATACGTCTGCCTTCGCGAAATCGCTTAAACACTGTCAACATCACATGTATGCTGATGATACCCAGCTATATTATTCGTTTCTTCCGGCTGAGGTCGCGGTTGCAAATTTATTAATAAATGATGATCTGAGTTCTCTGCTAAAAACTTCAACTGATTATCAACTCAAATTAAATCCGAAGAAATCTGTGTCGTTAATGTTTAGTGGAGAGCATGTCAGAGTGAATCTTCGGGAGAGTTTGAATATTAAGATTGGATGTGATGATATTGACTTCCGGGACTATGCTAAAAACTTGGGGCTTGTAATGGATTACCGACTGGGCTTTAAGGAGCATCTAACGTCCAAATTACGCGTAGCATATGGTGCATTAAAACAAATATAGCCGCATAGGCAGTGTCTTACCCGTGAGACGAAAAATATGTTATGTAGGACGTTGGTGTTATGTCATCTGAACTACTGTGATGTTGTTTACGGTCCTTGTTTTGATGGTGTTGATGCAAGGCGTACTCAAAAATTACAGAATGCCTGCTTGAGATTTATCTATAGTGTAAGAGAGCGTCAGAGAATCTCAAATAAGTTAAAAGAGGCTAAATGGTTAAATATGTACGAGTATAACTGTCGCATACTGCATTCGGTTCTATTTTTTTACAAACTCTTGAAGTCGGGAACACCACCGTACCTGCTCGACAGGGTTGTTTTTCGAACGGACGTTCACAACCTAAATATTAGGCGTGAAAGTTTAATCACTATACCCGCACATAGGAAGGCTATTTTTAAACGATCTTTTTCATACAATATAGCTTCGGTGATTAATAGGTTTACGATTATGGATTTTTCGGCATCATATAAAACCATTAAAAAAATAATAGAAACATGTTTGTTGCAGCATCAATGAGAGGTTTGGTTTGCGTGACTTCTGATGTTGAATTAATTGGTTATGAATGAATAGGGCATGTTTGTATATTTAAGTTAATACTCAATGTCAAATAATTATTTTTGTGTTTTTAATTTGTTTAATTATTATTTCTGTACAAGGTACAACAGCACTTGACACTTGTCAAGAAGCTGCAAATACTACCTTACCTAATAAACGATATAATAATAATAATAATAGTATAAGTGACACCCACAATGTAAGTCACAGATGAGGGTCGCTTTCTAGGCTTTGTCTTCTCCGATTAAATTCACTTGGGCATTTTAGAACAGCGGAATCTTGACAAACAGCCACCACCTCTTCGTAGATTATTTGTTGGGTTTTGTTGTTGTATTCTACGGAATTTTATCACATTTGTATGCTATCGGTTTATTAATTTAAAAGTGTTGAGTGCTTGGGAAAGAGAGATCAGTCCAATCCAAATTATCCGAAGAATTTTGATTAATTTCGTGAACCTTCAATAATGATTTTACCATTGCGTAAGAAAATGACCTACGCCTGTGTTCTCTCAGAAAATGAAAAAGAATTAGTAGCTTCTGTATCGTAATTATCGACACATTAGGCCGCTTGCCCCCATCATTATCTTCAAGAGTTTTAATGATCCAATTAGGGCGATTTTAGTTTAATGATACCATCGGACTACATTATACGATCTCTTCTCTGCTATGGTTTATATTTTAGGAGATTATACTCTACCTAGTTAATTTACTCTTCCAATAATTTTCGACGGAGTTACCGTTAATAATATACAAAATAGATCGATATAATCCTCTAATACGCTTAAGTAATGTGTTTTTAAATGTGATTGATATACCTTAAAGGGACTCCTTATTATATACAAACTTGAAGACAAATGCTGACACATGCCCTTAGTTGCTTTGGTTGAGTTTTTCTTAAACAAAAATGGGAAATTATAGTGGGAAAGTTTATACAAAAATTCATGTTTTGTCTCGCCGTTTTTATCTGAAACATTTTTGGACACTGGAATGTAGCTGCCCTCTTGGACAACAGGTTTGACCTATAGTTGATTTTAAGCAATTGGTAAGAAAGAAATGTTTTTTTGTTCATTTTTGCAGCAATCTCGGGAGTGAACGAATGAAAGTAGAAATTATTATAGGCATAACTAAATGGCTAAGAAAAGATCATTATCCAATAATTTCTACTTTTATTCGTCCACTCCACAAACATTACTTTCTTTTTACCCCTGTATATCACATAACAACCAATTGCTTAAAATCAACTATAGGTCGAACCTGTTCTCCAAGACTGAAGCTACATTTCTAAAAAAAAATCATCTCAATATGTTTGTCTTTGGCTTCAATATATTTTTTTTTTGAAAGGGTCCGTACGACTTAAGTCCCCGGTTTCACTGCAGCCTCATGGGCTTATTGTGAAAAATCCCCGTATATTATGCCACCCAATCCAGCAGCCCTGTACCCTCCACTAACTTGTGGAGTTCAGTTATGTGTTGAGTGGCTGGCGCAATCAGGGAATGCCCAAAAAGAGCGTGTCGTCTTCGTTGTAGAACTACACACTCACATACTACATGGTAAGCTGTTTCAACTGCCCCATTACACAATCTGCATTGCAGATCCCCATTGTACAGCCCCATCTTATTTAGGTGGTCTCTCAGAGCGCAATGCCCAGTAAGGAGTCCCATTGTTATTCGCATCTGACTGCTGCTTAATGATAGCAGTTTTTCAGTGCGTTTTGTTGCGGCACCAGGTATAAACCCATGCTCCTGCTTGGGAATATGTTCCCAATATCTCTGGTGCTCGCTTTTGGCCCAGCACTTGAGGAGGTCCCTCGCCGTTCTTTTAGACAAGCCCAGCGCAGGTTCCGTGCCAGTATATGTGGTTTCAGAGGCTTGTCTAGCCAGCCAATCCGCTCTCTCGTTGCCTTCTATACCCGAGTGCCCCGGGACCCACACTAGATTAACCCTGTTGTGGTCCGCCAAGGCCCTAAGTTCTGTTTGGCATTCCCATACCAGTTTGGTTGTAACCTTGGGCCTTTAAGGCCGCCTGGCTATCTGAACAGATATTGATTCGCTTGTTTGTATAAGCCCTCAATCTGTTTAGTTTTGCACATTGCAGAATTGCAAACACTTCCGCTTGAAATACGGATGTGTTTTTCCCCAGTGAGAATCTTAGATTCGTGGTCCTTGTCTCACTGTATATTCCTGCACCACTTCCACTTTCAGTTTTTGACCCGTCTGTAAACCAGGTTATCCCTCTCAGTGTCCGTATGCAGTCTTTATCAAGAACTTCGCGGTCCACAATATGCACTTCGAAGTTTATGTCAAATTCAAATTTTGGTATGATGTGGTCCATGGGCATGTCTAGGATGCCATCCTCAATACATACGACAATTTTGGTATGTCCCCGATAAGTGGGTACAGTTCCTACCAACCCTCGCAGTCTAATGAATGCTTCATTGTCCAGAACTCTTAGCAACTCGTCTATAACAAGGTTCCACATCAGAGGAGATAGTACTCCCCCTGCGAGCACCCTCGTACAGGCTTAGCTATTATTGTATCCCCCATTACTGAGGTACATACCATTCTTCCTTTAAGCATGCAGTTTATCCACCTGCAGCAAGTCGCATTGATGCCTCGTTGCCTCAGTGCTCCTAGGATTGAGTTCGTTAAAACCTTATCGAAGGCTCCCTGTATGTCCAGGAAGGTTGCAAGTAGAACCTCCAGGGCGTATTCCGCCTTACTACCTAATTGATGCAGCGCTGTCTCAGTCGACATGCCGCATCTAAACGCATATTGGTTTGGGTGTAATGGCACCATCTCCCGAATATGTCTATCTATTATTTTTTCCACCGTCTTTAGCAAGAAAGACGTTAGACTTATTGGTCGCATAGCCTTTGCCCCTTCCTGTCCGGATTTCCCAGGTTTGGGTATAAATGCTACTCTGCTTATCTGCCAACTTTTTGGCAGATATCCCAGTGCCAGACTGCCCCGGAATACCATACACAGGCTGCTAATCAGGGAGTCCCCTCCCTCCTGCAGCATTTTTGGATAAATGCCGTCAATTCCCGGCGATTTATATGGTTTAAATCGATGTTAAATTTAGAGTAACTTTGAGGCCTTTGAAAAAAAAAAATCAAAATGATGAATTTTATATTGTTTATATATATTATATTCAGGTTTTAAAACGATATTGGCAAACAAAAATAATAAGGATGATCCTGCAGGATATGGTATCACTAGGAAAATAACAACCTTTATAAAAACATGATAAAAAAATATGACAACGATCAACGATCTTTGTAACCCATCGGAATTGAAATAATTGTCGAAAAAAAGTTTATGTTGCTTTCCTACTAAAATTCTACTAAGGTCCTTTACGACCCGTAGCCCCAAATTTTGTTCAGGTAGTCTGGCCAATCTTTCCGGTTATATTTGAAAATCACACATGAAACCAGTTGAGTCGCATATAATCCAGACTTTATATTCCTTCTTGGTCGGTTTGTTTGGCATATATTGACGAATAGAACTTCGTCCTTTGAATCATTGATTGATATTCATGTGGATTTAGGGCGGAAAGAAATGTTTCCAGAACTTTAGATAAAAGGGGTCGAATTTTATGGAGCTCTTCCCGGTTGCATTGAATTGTCGTTGAGATGGATGTAGCTTAGAATCACGAGAATCTATAGCAGCAGAGATAGCAGCACTAATAAAATTATCCCAGTGTTCGTCTCTGGCTGACCAATAGTTGACTCCTAAAAATATTTTTATTTCTTCTTCCCTCGTTGCAGTAAAATTAGCTCCACCAACATATTCTTGAAGATAGTACAAGTTTGTTTGGAATATAAAATCCCAGGTTAGATTTTCCGGAAAAAGAGTCAGAGTTTCTACAGTCTTAGGAAGGTGATTTCCAAGAAAGTATTTGTTTTTGTGACCTAATTTTCATTGCTGGTCCAAACAACAGACTGATCGGTCCGAAATTGAATTCAATTCAATAGAATTTTGAATTTTAGAGATTTCAGTTAAATCGTTCTCTTCGAGTATAGTATACCACTTTTATAGTACGATTTCTCTTTCTCGTCAAAATAGGCCTCGGTTTCAGCGATTATTTCATAATTGGACTTAAGAAAGCATTCTCTTGAGATCTAAAAACAGGAAAAGGTCGCTGAGGGCTAAATCTTGAGAATACGGTGGGTGGGTAAGCAATTCAAAGCCCATTCATTCAATTTTGACATAGGTTTCATCGATTTTCGTGAAACAGTACTTTTTTCTTTTGCAAATATGGCTGTTTCGTTGCGATTTCAGCCTTCAATCGATCTAAAAGTGCACAGTAATAGTCGCTGTTGATGGTGGTTCCTTTTTGATTGCTTTGGATTCGGGTTGTCCATTGCTGTCCACTCCGCTGATAGTCTTTTGGATTCTGGTTACATATCGACGATAGAATTCCATTTTATTGCGGTTTAACAGCGCCTAACGCTCCTCTGACGCAATAATTCGTTGTTGTTTTTGGTCGGAATTTTTTTTGTATCTCTTCAGCATCTAGCTGACTGATGTAACTCCGGATACGAGGGGAAGTTTTTACCATGCCACTTAGACCCAAATTGAGGTAAAACTTGGTATGGAATCAAAAATGCTCCTTCGTATGAGGCATTTAATTAGAAATATTTGTTAAAAACAGGACCACCATGTGTATTTTTTTCGGACAAGTTTAAAAAAAAAGCTGGCATGAAAATAAGTAAATATGTGAAATTTAAACATGAGCTTTTTCTCACAATACAATTTTGTCGCCTCTGCTACAAGCCGTCAGAGCTCAAAAACTCTTTTTTTTTAAACTGGATGACCGAGTTTATCTCTGAATAATTCAAAGACACGTATTTACAACAAGCCACCATATACACATACTTCTTCTATGTATAGAAAGAAGGCAGACCTCACACGCGGTCATCTCATAACGTGAGATATATTGCCGTTTCCCATGGCCCAATATCGATCGGGTGATGAAAAACAGCTGTTTTGTCCGGTTGGATTTTAGGAAAACCAAAATATGCAATTTTTTTGCTTGCACTCTGTTACATTCCTTAGCGAATGCGGAAGCCATTTAAGGTTGTATCGTCTTTTTTTTTTCTTGTATTGCAATCTTCCGGATGACTGAATCTGCTTCTAATTAATATCGTTATGTGTCGAAATTTTACAGTTGTCAATCAACCAGTGATGTTAAAATGTGCATTACCAAAAAAGTGCGTTGGATATATTTTATGTGAAAAATTATTAATAATACAGTAGTCACCTAATTAGGACGGTTCTCAATGTTTATGATGTATTAAGACATCTGTCATCCAATTATCTTTGAATGAATTGATATGGAATATGGAAAGGAGCTAGATTATTTTATTTTTAGGAAGTGATCCTTAAAAGTAGTTACGGTTTAATTATTTTTAATTGTTAACCTACTAACTTACAAGTTACTAAGTTGTGATTATATAATTGAATCAGTATAAAAAGTGGTTATTAATTCTTAACGAGGGAGCCTTTTTTGTGGGTAGGCTTTTTATGGCATTCTCCATAATTGAACTGGCAAGTAGATAAAAGAGAAAGTTAGCAAAATATCATCGCAAAAGACTCCCAACAACTTTTTGAAACTTATTTATTCCTAAAAAAATTTATACTTCATTTTCTATTAAGTGTATTCATTGTATCTTAGGACAAACGTAGAGCAACAAAGTACTTTTATATCTTTGAATTTGAAAAACTAATTAAATATTATTGTAATCCCCAGTTAATTTTAATGAAATATTATCCCAAATATTAGTAATATTTCACAATAGTTTGGTACACTTTAAACGAAATGCAGGTACAGAAATATTTTTAATTATAAAGATGGACGAAATGAAGTGCGACAAAAGTAAAGCAACAAATTGTGTCCACAGTATTTTATTTTACATATTACGATAAAAAAACATTAAACACATTTAATAATTAAAATAGCTAGAAGTATTATGTTAATAATTAATAGAATATCCATTATTATTTGCCATCAACGTCGCAGCATTGAAGCAATCAATTTTTGGACAGTATTTTCGGAAAGGTTTCTCCAAACTCCATTGATTCTTTTAAGGCGTCTGTCTGTCCTAGTTGTTGTTTTTCTCGAGCTTGCCGATTTCGGTATATTCTCTAAATGTCCCCCTTCATTGTAACTTGAAATTATTTTGGATACGCTCTCTCTTGGTAAAAACAAACCGTCTTGCAATTGGGCTTGTATTGTATCTTACAAGTGTGCAATCACTACTTTCTGTTTTAAGTCTTTCAAGATTGGAATACCTCTTGGCATGATTAATCCAGCACAGAAATATTAATTAAACATAAAATAAACTCAGAAAAAATATTTTAACCTTTACTGTCACTAAAACCTTTCTTTTTTAAGCAAATATTAAAATGTTGCTTTACTTTTGACGCATTACAATATTGCATTAAAAGTTTACGTCAATATCAGTTCATTTGTTTTGATTGTTGGAAAAAGCTGTTGCCATCGATAATAGCAGCCTACGTTGATATTTAAGACACGACGGACGTATTTAAATACGATATCATGCATCTAATATTATAAAATCGAGATTTGTCTAATTTTTCGAAAGTGTTGCTCTACTTTTGTCCAATAGTGTATATTTTTTTAATTTCCTGTTTTCTTCATGGTCATCGCAATCAAATTTCCTCCTATCAAAGCCACCATTCTTCACTCTCTTGATCAAATAAATCGCACTCACGAAAACTCTTTTTTTTTATATTATTGAAATTTACTGTTATTTTTACTGACACCGGTAATATGAGCACGCGAGAGTCGTGAGCAACTACATAATATAAATTATAAAGTAATATGGCTAATTTCTACTCCTATACCTTTATTGAATTTATAATTTATTTTGAAGTGGAATGCAAGATATGAAATTAGGATTATTGTCATTAACTTCCTCGTAACGGAAACCGGAAATTTACGTACGTGTCTAAAGAGTGCGATTTTTTGATAGTTGAACAGTTGCTTGCTTTTAAATTGTCCCAGATTCATTGTTCAAATCCGAACTAACAACTTCTGAGGCTGGTTGAATTTGCACTCAACAAAGACTGGAGACAAGTCTCCTCAACATAATTTAATCGTCAAACTAGGAGAACTTGATTTTTCTGGGTTACAGTAAAATCTTTGACACTATCCTACTCTGAATGAATTAATCAAATCACCTACTGGCATGAAATTGAATAAAAAATGACGACCATAGGCTGGTAAACAGGGGGGACCCTTGCCTTAATTATAACCTAACTTTTTTTTTCTTGTGAGTAATTCATTTTGTGGCAAATATGTGATAAAATAAAGTTTTCTACATAAAAAAGCATACTTGTTTTTTCTCGACAAACTTAAAGGTTTTCGAGAAATTCGAGTTTGAAAATTTTGGGACAAAACTGGTCCTTAGTACACAGCATTAATAATAATAACTTAACTTTATTGTCATAAAGAATTTATATTTTCTTGTAGACAAAGTCAAAATCATCACACAGAATGTGGACTTATCAATTAAAATAAAAACATGTTAAATACAATATATGAAGAAAAAAAAAACAATTTAAAATTAAAATATATACAATATAAAAACATAGTACATAATACACACAGAAAACAAGTCCTAGATACACACGCAGTTAAACATAATTGTGGTCACATCCAAAATAACAAAACACAAAAATACATACATATAAAAATATTTAATTATATAAAATAAATATATAATTCATGCTGCGGCACTCCAAAAGTAATGTCCAAATTATCAGACGAACTCCCTTGGAATCTAACCAGCTGTTTGCGGTTTGACAAGTAAGAACGGAACCACTCCAAAGCTGTTCCCCTAATGCCATAAAAATCTAGTTTCCGAAGTAAAATGGCATGATCTACACAATCGAATGCCTTGGAAAAATCACAAAACACCCCAGCAACAGACCTACTCTCATTAAGCTGTTTAGAGGTCTGAAAACCAAACTGCGCAGGAGTTATTATATTGTTAGTGCGTAGATAATCCTGAAGTCTTTTCTTGATAAGTTTCTCAATTATCTTGGAAAAAGTTGAAAGCAACGAAATAGGCCTGAAGTTCGATGAATTGTCTGGGTCGCCATTTTTATACAATGGAATGACAACAGCAGTTTTGAGACAAGCAGGAAATTCTGCCTCCAAGAATGACAAATTAATTGCATCTCTGAGCACTTTGAATGCCGACAATGACAGATAACCTCCAACGAAATACCATCAAATCCACAAGAACTTTTGTTGTTGACCTCAAACAACTCCGACAGATCAACAGGCGACCTACAAACCTCCCCAGGCAACCCTTCAGTGTTAAGATAACTCAAAGCATCCATCTTAGGCCTAATTGACTTGAGAGTGAGATTTTTACCGATAAAGCAAATAAAATTTTGGAAAACTTTTCGTTAGCAAGCTGTATTTCAATAATCGAATTTCTCGGAAACTTTAAGTTTTTCGAGAAAAAAGTAGTATTTAGTTTATCACATTTTTGACACAAAATGAATTACAGTCACAAGAAAAAAAAGTTAGGTTATAATTAAGGCAAGGATCCCCCCTGTTTACCCGCCTATGGTCATCCTTTTTTATTCAATTTCATGCCAGTCTACGACATTTAACTAGGTAAATAAATATTTTACATTTGATTAAATTACTCGTTTCGAAAATATTTAAAAAAAAAATCGTCCTCAGGCAGTCATCTTTAACACCCTGTATCTTTGTAAATAAGGATTTTTTGAAAAATTACAATTTGGGTTTTTTTCATTATTAGACGTCCCCAATTCGCTCACAAATTTTGACCACACTGTGATGATTTTTCCAGTGGTACACCGCAGGGTAGTGTTTTGGGTCCATTATTATTTTCATTATTATACAGCATATTATGTTAGTAGTCATTTAAAATCATATACAGTCAAAATTTAAAGTAATGTTTTAAGTTCTAGGCATTTTAATTTTTAACGTACTTACCAGGAAAAATGTTATGTTTGTAACGAATATATTGTGGTTTATATTGATTTGAAAATAAAATCCATAATTTTGCCGCTTTCGCTCACTGTTGAAAACTTCTTAAGTTACATGCGGTGCGATTCGCACTTAGATTACCCCAACTTCGCACAGTTTTTCGACAAAGACGCCATTAGTACTAATGATTATAACAAGCCGCTCATGGTTTACCCTCAAACAATCATTGGGGGTCATACCTTGAAACTCAATAAAAATATATATAATTTTTTTATATGGAACGCCCTGTAGATATTTTGAAATAAATTCTATTAATAAAATTGCGAATGTGTATTTTAGTTGCTTTATATGTTTTTGTAGCTTTATTTTGTATTGTGTTTTGTAAGCAATTTTATGTTTGATTTGTGTGTTGCATTTTGTGTATTTTATTTACGTAAATATGGCCGCATCAGCGATGCATTTTCAGTATAGGTATTGGAGACATTATAAAGAGTTCGACAATGTGAAGCGGGCTTAAAACAAGTTGATGACGTATAAGTAAATGAAATTTTGTCATTTCTTTAAATGGAAGTGGAAAAGCATAATTTTAAACCAAATTACTCCATTTAATTTAATATTATTACGCTTTGGTTTAATGTGTGGTACCCAATGTAAGTACAGACTGTGAAATATACTACAATGTAGGCGGTACTATGTTAATAAGAAATTAGAGTTGTCTTACGTAGGTACTTTAATGGATAATTTATTCTAATGGCTGGTACTTACATTGAAAATTATAAGATTAATAATATTTGGCATTTTACGAATTTTAATATCTAAGTAATTATCAAACAATATTATTGCTTGCTATTTTTAAAATTTTACCGAATGATCATAAAAATTTGTGTAAAATTAATAAAATACAGGGTAAAAATCACCTCCCAAGTAAGGAACTTGTCATACATAATATGGAAGGTAGGTACATTGACCTCAACACATATTTTTATATGTTCAGTATATAAATTTAAACCACCAACGCTTTGCTCTCCTACACCAGATTTTAGGCTCTTAAGACTCATAACCATCTAGATATTTTTCTAAATAAACAAAAATACATTTAATTATTCATGTGGGTAGAATATTTATTTAATACTTATAACATTTTGTCGATATATTTGACTTTAATTTGCAAATGATTCAATTTTGTTGCTACTTACGAAAGTACAGTTAGATACGAGGGTTATTGATTTTTTGAGGAAAAAAAAAATAAGCTGTCATCACTGCATAAGGTTTGGAAAATTACTGTAGAGCAGCATTAATGAGTACAGCATTCCGACTCCACGTTGGCACTTTGAAATAAACTGTGACGTATGACGCCGCCATTATGGGTTAGAAGTCAGCTCCTGACTAAGAATAATTATAGTTTTCGGTTTCTAACCACAGTACTGTATTTTCATTTTTGTAAAAATATTTAAGTACATAATAATATCGCTGTCATAGTGATTGAAAACAGCCTTGAGTGATGGTATCAGTTAAATGTTGACATGATTGGGTGATTTTTAATAATAATAATAATAAACACAACAATAATACAGACTTCATTAGTAAAAAATACATATTTATAAAAGTTGAAACAGTGCTTCCTAACTTAACCTAAACGTAACTTATATTTTAGCTTAAACCTATCTGAAAATAGTTTTACATCGCTGGCCAAATTATATAGGTAGCTTATGTTTACAAATTTGATCTATTACGTGTCAGACATCGCTCTTAAACGAAAACCCCTGTAAACTTTTTATATTCTCCGGTAGAGCGTTGTAATATTTTGAAACCGTATAGGAAAATGACCGCTCAAAGATGGATGTTGAGTCTAGCGGTGGCGTAATGACAGTTTTATGAGGAATATTCACATCATACACCGATCCACGGAACTTCAATCTTTCATAAAAGTATTCCGCCTATTTCTATCTGATGATTTTTATTAATCAAAATTAGTGAATGAAAATCCGACGTTGTTTCATTCTTAACCAGCCGATTGCCTTAATCTTATTGCTAGCCTCTTTCACCCCTACGAATTCCACATACAAGCCGTGTGCCTGAATTCTGCATCAACTGAATCCTGTTCTCAGCACTTTTAGTCAAACAAGGGCCATATATATATTGTCAATAATATAACCTAGCTAATTACCTTATCATGCTATCTCGCCACGAGACAACTTGTGTTTATGGTTTACTTTCATTTAGTTTAAAAACATACTAGATACTGCCATTTCGTAATATAAATTTTACGGTTATAAACGTAAAATTATCTAGTATTCATCTTTATTTTTACTTATTACTCACCTAACAGGATCTGTGGGGAAGCGAAAAAAATGTTTAGAGCAAGTGTACCGCTTATTGGGACAACATTTTGCAGCACACACATGTCCTCCCTGATTGTTCATTGTATTAATCATAAGATACGTTAATAAAAATAAAATCCTTTTAATTCTCAAGCATTAATTCGTTGTTGTTTTTGGTCGACTGTGAGCGCACGCGGCACCCGCTTAGCACAGAGCTTCGACATACCCAAATGTTCGTGTGAAGCTTGCTTCCCACGGCCCGTGATATCACAGGCCTGCACAAGACGCGGCGGTTTGTGCGCGCCAGCTCGCGCCACGGGCGAGCTCGAATGTACCCCTTCTCACGGCGCGTGTTCGCCCGTGCTACGAATCGTCTGTTTCAAGATTTTTAATGAAACAACCGTCACTTTGAAAATGTGGCCAGAAGAGGAAAGTATTCTTGCTGCAGCCGCTTTTGTAGTAATTAGTGGTTTTAATTTAATAAATAGTTGAAAAAAAGAAGAAAAACAAAAGGCGATGGTGGATGTCGTCTTATAACAGGAGCCGTTCGAGGTAATAAGGCTTAGTCGGTAATAACAGCAAATAATATATGCCCTTGTTTTATTTTTCATAATTTCAGATACAGTGGAACTGATATGTTATCTGATTTGGTAAAAGAACCAAGTAAAACATTTGAAAACTTCTGCAGAATGTCTTTAGAAGATTATGAACACCTTCTAAATAGAATTTGCTTTCGTATTAGAAAAACTGACACAAACATGAGAAAGTGTATTTCTGTTTAAGAAAGGTTTGCTATTGCTCTCAGATTTTTGGCATCGGGAGACACCTATACGAGCCTTGGACACCTTTGTAAGGTGTCTATTCAAACAATGTCAAGATATATAATATAATTGATATAATATGTAACTATTGTAATTTGACTTTGGTGGGAGACATATTTCTTCAAAAAAAAAAAAGAATCGAAGGAATATCTTTTTTTTTTTTTGAAAAATGAAGACATACTGTACCATAATTAGGTACTTAAAAAATGTCTAAAACGGATTACGCCAATCATTGATTAAAACTGACGTTATACACATGTGTGTTTCGGTCTTACCAAGTTTATGTAGTAAAATTAATTCATAATTTATTGAAGGAGATTATAGTGAAAGTTCAATATGATAATAGAGAAAAAAAAAATATTACTGTATTGAATCCACAGTTATTTTGAAGGAAATAGATTTGCCTAAGCTGTGTTATAAAGGATGTTACATTTTCAAAAATTAATTACTTGCCACTTTTTCAAGCCGCCACCTTTATAATTAAGTATTTTTAATAAATTATTGCCACGTTTAAATTCTAAGCAGTCTACAGAACGAAAATTCCACAAACAGATCACAATGAAATCAAAATTATCTAGTTCTAGGGAAATTTGTGAGAAAAAGCACACACTTTTTGTACATACTACTTATTCAAGTATACAAAAATAATAAAAACACAAATATGTCTACAAAAATGTTAAAAAAGCACATTCTCAAAAACCATTCAACTTCAACAATGAAAATATTGTTTTTAATATGCGACAGAATTTATTAAAGCTATCAAATAGTATATTGTGCAACGAACATGAAATAATAATAATAAAGAACTTTATTAAAGGGCGAGTTTCAGTACAATGGCAGATGTCACTGTTCTGTTCAGCTAACCCTCTGACATATATTTCCTAGAAGTATGATCCAAGCTTTTTGTCGCATTTACTGATGCCTATAGTCACGGTCTGAGCGATTGTATAGCGCACTTCCTACTGTCTCATTTTTTCAATGGATATTTCGTCCATATTTAGTCAAATTTCACTGTCCTCACCAAAAGCATTGCCTCCAAATTCTGACCCATCATATAGCACGCGTGTCGAACATGTAAATTTGCAAGAACAATAGTTATAGCCTTTAATCTCACACTATATGTCACAGATTTAAATCTGTGACTATGCAATTTTTGCACAGCATCCACGAACTTCGTCAGTGAGGGAATGAGGGCCATAATTGAACTCACACCAGCGTTTAACAGTGGCAAAGGATGGGGCTTCATTGTCAGTAGTAATACCCCTAGAGTCTTGATAATACCGAGATAATTTTGTCATAGAGAATGCCGAAAGCGTGTTGCTTGATAATAGCCCAAGACCGCAGGCCGAGGGCTATTATCCTTGAGCACCTCGCTTGAAGGATTCTCTATGACAAAATTTTGAGTATTTATCAAGGGCCGAGGAGTATTCGATAAGATAATTTTTTACTTTGTAGATATCAAAAATTTGATTGTCAATCTGACGTTTAATAATTTTCAATACAAAATGTATTAGTTTTAATCAAACAACTATTATTCATTTTTACGTACAATTGGTAAATGTTAAATTGGAAGACGAGTTTGCTGAAGTTGACGGATTGTTAATTTCCACTGTTGAAGAAATTCCTCGCATGGTGTTGATTATTTCACCATGGCGTTCTTGTTTCATATTCAAGTATGGTTTAATTGAATTAGAGCTGCTATGTCCTGTTATTTTTATTAATTGCTGTTCAGGAATTCCTTTATTTGCCAAATGGCTAACTGCAGTTGATCTGTTCGAATGATTGGATATCTTTTGACACTTAGTGCCCAAACCAATAGCTTGCCCGGATGATTTGGTCCACATATTAATTGTGTTCTTGCCTACCGGTATATTGTCAAACCATGTGTCACTTTCAGACGATTTGGTCTCAAGAATAGGCGACTGGAAGTAATATTTTTCCCCCTTTTGGACAATAATTTATGGAATAACCGAACAGGGCATGCACTTTCGTTTGCAATATTTGGAACAAGCCACTTACTATTTGTGCAACTTTTCGATCCTCCTTGGCATGTTTTACTGAATATTGGATTGTATTCAATTATGTTGGTTGGCGTTCCATCATTATTTTTCTCAATCGTGAAATAATCTATAAGGCAGCTGGTTCACCATCTCGCCAAGCTAACTCAACAGCTACAATATGGTAAAAAAAAAATTGTAAACCTTTTGGTGTAGAATCATCCCATAATCCAATGATTCTAGCCAAATCACTTGAACTCAAATTTGATGAACTGAATGATGAAATGAATCTTTTACGTTTTGCATCTCGCGCATTTTTGAATATCGCATTGGTAAACGGGTCGAATACAATTTTGAAGTCATTGAAGTATTTTTCCTGGAGTAGCCTACTCGTAGTATTCCAAATTGTTTTTACAGTTGCTTCTTGCTTGATCAAAGCAATGTTGTCTTGATAAGCCATGAAAATGTTTCCGAGAAAAGTTTACGTTTACGCAATTTTCAAATACTTGTAAACAACACAAATTCAACAAAGTAAACTTTCCAGACTCAAAATATAAATGGTTGTGCTCGTAGTAACGAATAAAAAGATACTACAAGGCAACCCTAACTAATATTGTGGAATGGCGAGTATTTAGGTGAACACACAACAATCAGATGTTTTCTATTTTCACCGTGCATTTTTCCTTGAAAGATGTATTGACACATTGCAGAAATAAATAAAATCTCACACCTGCAGTAAAACAATACATAGACAACTAACGCGTCCGTGAAATAAAATATCTCCTCTTTGGGATTAATGTGCATGTGCATTATACGTAAACAAACATAATATACCTAGCACCGTTTTTGTTTAATACAATAAAACTAACAATCCAATTATATTATATTTATTTACTAGATGGCAGTTTCTAAGAAATTTTAAAAAATAATAATAATAAAGAAAAAATAGGTTTCATTAGGCTGGTATTAATGCTTAATTTTGTGCAATTACGTGGTCATATAACATTTCATTCCTATACGCACACCCGTTAGTATTTGTTGTATAGATAGATAACTACATTTGATTTTATTGAGCAATTTTCTTAAATGATCTATCTTCGAGTCGACCTTATTGATTTCTTATTCGTTTTACTGTTGCTTCAAAAGCTGATAATAACACTTCGGAATCCGCAAATTAAAGTTGTGGATATTACAGTGTGATCTTTGTAAAATGCATTTACACGAGAGCCAACATGACCAAGATGTTGGCATTAAAATAAATTGATTGATGAACTGCTCACGGTGGTTCAAGCTTTATAGCTCAGTTCAGCTCAGGGATGGTACCTACTTGGGGTGCAGCAACAGCTATGTTTTTATTGCTTGTTACATACATTAAGAAAAAACCCTGACTGTTTTTAACACAGTTTATTATTATTATTAATAATTTACTTCCACTATCGACCTGAAAAGGGCCCAGTTAAAAACATCACAAATAAATTCAGTTAAACCATTACAAAGGAACACAGTTTCTTAGACTATTTGGATGACGAAATTGGCCACTGCCCGAAGTTTTTGTTCAGAATGATAGGTGTAGAAGCTCTTTTTTCGATCATTAATCAGAATGCGTTGTTGGTATGGTCTTTCTAATCTTAATTTAAAATGATAAAAAACCACAACTCGATATCCCTTTGTAATGTCAATACCGACCTCAACCCAACCCAACCCTTATATATATTTTAAAAATTCTTTATGTATTAACAATTAATGTTAAATTTATAACTGTTTTGCCATTTAAAAAATATTTTTAAAAACAAATATTATATTATATACTTGTAAAAAGTATTATTCTTTTATTTTTAAATTATTTAATAAAAGTCTCAAAACCACACCCAAAAACATTTATTATTTGTCATCACATAAAACAACGTATTTCTAACAGCTCTTATTCACATCTGTCTTCTATTCTATCTTATCTCCTTCCGGTACTTCTCTGGTTCGGCCGTCCTTATTGTATCGAAAACCAAAACCTGTTTGTCTGGTGTGACGTAGGCGAACCACGTCGGAATGTACTTTACAGGGAATGATTGCTAACATACTTACACTTGTCACAAAATAATTCTCCTTCAAAACGAAAACAAACGTGTTCCGCTCGTGTCACTGGTATATTGTCTTATAAAAAAAAACTCTCTGTATATATATAACTACTTTGCAACCTAATAGCGGCGGTGTCTGATACAGTGACTGCAAAAAGTTTTAGACTTGAGGTATTATTAAAAATTATTATGTAATTCGATAGATCTTCTTTCATTTTATTAATCTAGTAAAAACAAATCATGGTTACAATATTCTGCCACCGTGTTTTACTGTCGGACACAAATTTTCTTGTTCAAATTATTTGTTTCATTCATATATTTATTTGCAAACTCTAATCCTTAACCCAACTTTTTCCAGTCACTGTAGTTATTTTTATTACTGTCGGTATCCTTTGGCAGGCATGATTTATTATAGGTCTTATATACGAGGGAGAAATATATCATCAGCATTCGATGCCCATTTCTAATGTAAAGAGGCATGGGAACGGATAGCCCCGGTAGAATCATTAAATTTATATATTTTAAATTAAGATTTGAAAGACTATACATTATAATGCTCAAAATGCGAAACGGTTTTATTTTGCTCTAGGGCGGCATTTTTGATTTTGAGTCACAATCTGTTGCAGTTCCAGCGCTATTAGCATTTCGCATTGTAGTAGAGGGACACGATGTGTTAATCTAGCTATTAAATTTTGTTGTTTTGTTCTTCTTAACATTTTAAAATGAAGGCTAAATTTAAACAAAGATTACGGGAATTGATGGTAGAGAAGAAAAAGTGGTCGTTTTTATTATCAGATGAAAGTTATATAGAAATTGTAAACGAAACCAAAAACGATACGATTTTTTAACAGTTCGCGACATGCTCCCAGCAATACATATAAAATACATACATTTATGACAAATTCTTGTACCCATTGCCCATCTTCAGATTTGTGTTTTTGTAAACATATCAAATGTTGATTGCGTAATGTATCAGCAGTCATTATGGAAATTACGGACCAAGGCTTGTACATTCTCAGAACAAAAAATGGAAAATTGCAACGATTATACAGTGGAAATGAGTTTCAATTATCGCCTTCAGTATTTTTATGTTTATCAGAGACCGCGGCAGATTCTTCTGTCAACGTGCGTCAAGTGGTCATGTTGTCTTCTGGATGCAAGCAAGGATTTACTCGATGTAATTGCTTCAAAGGATGTTAATGAAAGGCATGTGCATGCATAAAATTAAATATTAAATGCCATAAGAGCAGCACTTTTAAAACAAAGTAATTTTGTTTAAATTTTCTTTTACATTTTTATATAATAATATGTAATTTACATTTAAATAAATTACTTTTTTGAATTTGAAACGAGTTCTGAATAAAGCACAAAGCCAAGACGGGACATGCGCAAAAAAAATGCTCCACAGAGCAAGACAAAAGCGCGGTGTCATTTATTTCGCGTTTTGAGGAGCTGTTGAGTGAGCTTTACTCACTGTTCGAAAAAAGAGCTTTTACACTTATCATGCCATCCATACCCATACCCATAACGCGTTGTGGACAAAACATTCGGGCAGTGCCCAAATTTCGGCTATTGCGAATATCATATCCAAAACAACCATTTTAAAGTTAAACGACAAACTGGATTTTACCACATTGCAGAACATTAGAACCAAGTCCCGTCGCTAGTTATTAATTAAGAATAGGAATTTTTTTATATTTTTTCTTAATATTTTAAACTGAACTTTAATTGATAGTATCGTTTTCAATTTAGTCAACTGGCTGGCTTAAATTCAGGCTATGAATTGTTAAAATATCTGCTTAGAACACGATCTAGAAAACAAAATTCTGCATCCTGCATAATAATTATGTTTTCAATTCTTTCAGGCTCATTTTGAAAGGCAATTTTATAATCAATGTGCAGTGCTTTCACCAGTATCAGTTACAGTGTTTATTTCGTATTTTCTCAAAAATATTGTATGGAATCATGCTGAAATAAGCTGTGAAACCATACCAAACGTTGTTCTTTTTTTGTCATAAGGACCTTTCTGGACGGTTTCATGTTGATCTTATTTGACACTTTCAACCATTCGCTGTAATTTCCATCTGAGCCAATGTTTTTAATTAAAAATGGTCCGTGAGAGCAAATCTACATATTTTCCAAACCTGTTTCATAATTGACAGAACATAATACCTATATACAAACCCAAAATTTAAAATAAATATAAAATATACAAACAAACAATAAAATTTAGGTACTATTAGTAGTGTTTCGTTTGATAATCTAATTGACTTTTGCTAGAAATTACAAATGCTAACGAGTTACTTTCGTTTGAGCAAAAAGCTCTGTTATAGTATGTATTCAAAATACAAACTTTCAAATTTTACGCGCGTTATCTCTGTGTGCATGGCTTGCCGCTCTGCCCTGCCGGCCAATCAAATGCCAGCCAGTGCAGAGCGTAAAGCGTCTGTGCTACATAGATGGGCGAGACAGAGATCGAGATAGACGCGACGCGACCCCTACTTTTGCCTCCAAAAAGGACTCCGTTTTGTGCCCTGGTGGCGAATAGATGTAGTGGAAAGTTAAACTGTGTCTTATTTATTTTTATTATTAATTTTCCTAACAAATTAGTAGTTAGCGTTCATTATTATTATACTAGACAATTCATACTAGACTAATGAAATCGTTAACATGGCGCCCAATAACGTGTGGTCTTTGCAATTAAGTAATATTGTAGTTCCCGCCCGACAACGAAGGTAAGTTTTATTTAATATAACAATTCATATTATACCTATATACCTAGTAATAATATTAATAGAAATACGTAGTATCTTCTCCTTTTCTTTTTATCATGTGCTAGCACCTTTAAACAGTCGCAACGTACGTAGTCAAAGAGTAGTTCTGCAATTTTCGTTCCTCTTTAAATAACACAAGCGGTTGCTGACACCAACATTCCAATGCGCTGTACACCATGCGCGCTACACGTACGCGTCTTGTTAAGGGTGCATTCATGTTGAGCCAACAATCTGAAGTTCGTTTTAATTTATAATTTTCCGTATTTTTTTTTTTTTTTTTCTCTTTTCTTTTTTTTTTTTTTGTGAAATATTGCACTTTTAGGTGTGAATTTTAAATTTTAGTAGAACATTAATTATTTAATAGCTATTACAATGTCACAAGATACATCTGATGATGAATTTTTCGATTCATATGAAATCCTAGATATTACCGGCTCGACATTCGAGAATCATGATTCTAAGCCGAATTCTAATTTCATTTTAAGCAATCATCGTGCACCTATGACCAATCACCCTAAACCAACCGTAAAAACGGAAACCCCAAATTTAGACAACGGATTTACAGGAGAATTCCTAGCCCACAATCGTTTTTTTGTATCTCCAATCCAATACAGTCCTCAACTAACTCCAAATCTACAGCCCCAAGCCCCAGACATGTCAGCCGCGTTTCTCGCCGCTGTACAATCGATTGCCAACAGCATCACAAAACCAGATAAACCAAAATTAAATGTCTCATTCAGTGGGGCTGACCACGAAAATCCAGAGATTTTTATTACGAAATTGGAATCCTACTTTATTGAAAATAACTTACCCCAGGCAGAATGGGTACAAATAGTTTCTTCCACCCTTTCCGGCAACGCAAGAAAATGGTTCGAACCATACGAAAATTACAATCTCAGCTGGCACACTTTCAAATATCATTTTATGCAAAAATACCAAAATGCCGCTATTCTAGCCCAACTTACAACAAAATTGTACGGACAAAACCAAGGTCTTCACGAAGATGTTAGTGTTTTTATAACACGTAAACAAAGTTTATTCAATAGGATTAATCCAACCATTCGCACTGATAGTTTCTTAATGAATCTATTAGTGGAACAACTAAACCCAAATATAAGATCAAGATTACGGGGAAAAACCTTCGACAACCTAGAACAACTCGCGTACCTAGCTGCTTCTATCCAAAACGACCTAAAGGAAGAACCTAGGACTCTGAACCCAACAAATACACCGGCCAATAATAGCAATTCTGGTCATAGGAGCCCTCCCAGCCCTTGCAGGTACTGCGGAGGCAGACATTTTCATAGAGAATGTCCGCAAAACCCAAACCGCAATGGTAATAGCTCAAATCAACGAACAGTTAGGCAAAACCCAACCGATTCTAATGGTAATCGATACCCTCGAAATAACGCATCGGAAAACTCAGAAATGGACGAGCGCCAGTCTGCCCGACCTCGTCCATAAACACTATCCATGTGAGCAGTATCGATCTTCCTCGATTTGCCATGTCTTTTAAAAACAACAAACTTAATGCATTACTGGATACAGGTTCATCAATAAATTTAATAAATTCAAACCTTGTTAACACACCAGCCGGAAGTTTCACGAAAAAAATTAGATTCGGCTGTGGATATACCGATATAGTTACGCAAGGATACATTGAATTGTCTTATACCATATGTGACATCTCAATGTCGTCAGTTTTTCTTGTCGTTGACAACTTGCAGGAAGACGCTATATTCGGGTTCCCTTGGATTCAAGAACATCAAGTGGTTATCGACGGCATTCGCTGTTGCATGCATTTCGGTACTCATGAGAGACGTACTTTACATTTCTTTAAAAAGCCAGTTTCCACAGTCGACCCAGATTTTCAACTCAATCTGAATCATGTTCCAGTACCATTTCAAACAGATTACCGTTCTCTATTAGAAGAATTTAAACACGTCTTTAATTTTTCCTTGAAACAACCTACCACTCGCTCTACGGAGCACCAAATAAAACTAACTTCTAATAGAATAGTTCGATGCAGTCCGTATAAATTTTCCGATTACAAGAAAAACATCTTAAACGAACAAATTGAGGAAATGCTCGCTGCCGGAGTGATTGAGCATTCGACATCTCCTTATTCATCTCCACTACTTTTAGTCCAAAAAGATGGGTCTAGAAAACCCCGAGTATGTGTGGATTTTCGCCGGCTCAATGAACTCACAGAGAGCGAACACACAGTTTTACCTAAAATTCACGAAACAATTAAAGAACTTGGAACGGCCAAGGTGTTTACATCTCTCGACCTTAAAAGCGGTTATTGGCAAATCAAATTAGCCGAATCTTCGAAATTCCTCACCGCGTTTACTACACCCGATGGGTCCCACTACCAATTCACGGTAATGCCTTTCGGGCTTAAAAACGCTCCCAGCACGTTCCAACAACTAATGACCCAAGTTTTCGCAGGGTTTATCCACAAATTCGTTCTAGTTTACTTAGACGATATTATTATTTATTCAGATTCTTACGAGCAACACCAGTGTCATCTGCGCATGGTACTGGAGAGGCTCTCAATGCATCAACTAAACTGTTCCCTACAGAAATGCCAGTTCATTACAAACGATTTAGAATATTTAGGTCACCACATATGTGCCGAGGTTAACGTACCACAAACAAAGCATTTAGACCAATTAAAAAATTTCAACGTACCTACCCGGAAAAAAGAATTGCAAGCTTTTCTAGGGACCGTAAACTGGCTAAGAGAATATATTCCTCGCCTGTCAGAAATTACCGCCCCTCTAACGGAACTAATGAGTCCTAAGGTCCGATGGAGGTGGGGGTCTGTAGAACAAGATTCCTTCAATAAAGTAAAAGAAGAGGCTTCAAAGCCATTATCACTGCACAGACCGGACCCCAACCTCCAGTACACCTTACAGACTGACGCTAGTACCATTGGTATGGGTGCGGTGCTTTTCCAAGAAACAAAGAATGGCGAAAGGCACGTCATTTCATATGCTAGCGCTCGCCTAAATCGGGCCGAGAGAAAGTACCATATTAATGAGATAGAGTGCCTTTCGATCATCTGGGCTATAAAAAGATATAGACCTTTTCTAGAAGATACTACGTTTAAGTTGGTGACAGACAGCAGATCATTACTTTGGTTAAAAAATAACATAGATACTAAAGCAAAATTGACACGATGGTCACTATTGCTACAGGAGTTTTCATTTACAACAATTCATTGTCCCGGTAAACTTAACCAACTTCCCGATTTTCTGTCTCGTCACCCAAAAGAGGAAGAAATATACGACGACGTCTATGACGTTAGTCGGTTATTTGCTCCTCTTTCTCATTTCGAAGACACAATTTCTTTGCCGCAAGACAGTTTTAATGATACAAAGAAATCGGATATCGAAAAAATCAACTTTATAGCCCCTATTGACGAGTCGCCGCTATACGAAATTATCCAAACCGAACAAAAAAATGACCCAATCTGTCAACGCCTATGTTTACGTTGGGAAGAAATAGAAACAGACGGATCAAAAAATAATTCAGATAAAGATTTTTTCAATAATCATGAAGTGAAAGAAGGTCTATTTTTCAAAAGGGACACTATGCAACTCTTCGTCCCGTCTACACTTATAGAACGTGTTCTAAATTTCTATCACGATTCTGAATATTCAGGCCATCCTGGTCGGGACGAAACTCTTAGAAATGTGAGTGAACATTATTTTTGGTTCGGAGTATCTTCCGACGTAAAAAAGTACGTGAAGAATTGCATAGTATGCCTTTCCGTCAAGTCACGAAATATACAGGAAGCAGCACCTTTGCGTGCGCACATAGCAAATCGACCATTTCAGACATTATCAGTCGACATTATGGGTCCATATCGAAAAACGCGGCTTAAAAATCGATATATTATCGTTGTCGAGGATATTTTCACAAAGTGGGTTGAGCTGATACCTACGATCAACGCTAAAGTTGATAAAGTTATCCGATTTCTTGAATCAGAAATTTTTACTCGATATGGTTACCCCCAGACTATAATTACGGACAACGGGCCGCAATTTATCTCAGATGCATGGGAAAAATTTTGCAAGCTCCTGCACATTACGGCCTCTCGGACAGCTATTTACCATGCCAGGGCAAATCCTGTCGAGAGGCGTAATCAGGAGATTAAAAAACTTCTTCGGACATATACAAAATGTCAAAACCCTACGCAATGGGATACATTGTTGCCCCGCGTCCGGCTCGTGATGCGTTCTAGGTACAATGCCGCCACTGGAATGAGCCCCGCCGCCGCCCTACTTGGATACAACCTTCCAATCCCCGGCGAATGGACCGCTAATAATCTTAAGACACCTAAACTTAATAGAGGTAAAACTAGAAGAAGACGCATTGTTACGATTCGTAATCAACAAGCTAAATACTGTAAACGATACGCGAAACCTAACGCTCCTCTTCCGGTATCATTCAAACGCGGCGATGATGTGATCGTCAGAGAAATGCGTCAAGCAAATGACGATGTTTTCCGACCGGTTTGGACAGGACCTTGTAAAATATTAGATGTACACAATACAGAACATATTTACCTGATAGAACGAGATGGATACCAAGTGAAGGTTCACGTCGATGATATCCGACCGATTCCACCCAAAGAGTCATTATCTAATCACGTACAAATGGAAGTACACGACTCAGAAAACGAAATTTCTGAAGACGACACTGACACTCATAGTGACACCGATCCAATGTAAATAACCCTCAATAAGTTCACATCCTTACATATAAAAACAGAATAGGTTGTGAGTTAAGCAGTCTGCTAATCTCAAGAATCAACCATCAATACAATACAATCAACATAAAGATGAAACTAACCAGACAAAGCAGAGACTGGATAGACAGACCAGCTCAGAAATGCTTATCAAACGGTGAGAGACATCACAATTCTATGCTCCTAAGCATACACGGTATCCACTTTTGGATATTCAACATTCTTCCAGGGTAAGTCTAACCCTAAAATGTATATCCATACTCATAAGTACGACTATATTTAAAAAAAAAAAAAAAAAACTAAACAGTGTTCTATCACGGGTTTCGGATCTTTCAAAGACGTACTATTAATGTATCATCTAAACGATAGTAATATTAATAAACATTCCTGTAAAATAAGTGTCAGAACGTTCGCACTTTCGTGATTTTCGCGTAATACAACAAACTCTTATTTGGACATTAATGTACCAAGTGAAAAAATAAAATAAAAAATCTTCTAGTTCTACCAAATTTATTTGTAAATCTTTAGGTTAAGCTATAATATTTTTGTGTTCTCTATTTGTAATATTTTGTATTCTACATGTAATGTTTTATTTTTTTTTTTTTTTTTGTACTAAAAATAAGTGTCATTTTCGGATGCAAAAGTCGGTCTTTCAGGGGGGAAGTGTTATAGTATGTATTCAAAATACAAACTTTCAAATTTTACGCGCGTTATCTCTGTGTGCATGGCTTGCCGCTCTGCCCTGCCGGCCAATCAAATGCCAGCCAGTGCAGAGCGTAAAGCGTCTGTGCTACATAGATGGGCGAGACAGAGATCGAGATAGACGCGACGCGACCCCTACTTTTGCCTCCAAAAAGGACTCCGTTTTGTGCCCTGGTGGCGAATAGATGTAGTGGAAAGTTAAACTGTGTCTTATTTATTTTTATTATTAATTTTCCTAACAAATTAGTAGTTAGCGTTCATTATTATTATACTAGACAATTCATACTAGACTAATGAAATCGTTAACAGCTCCACTGTTTTCACACATAATTAATAAGTTAATACATCATTAATAATAAATAGTAAAACGTAATGTGATAATGATCTAGTTCTCACAGTAATCAATATTATACTGTTTGCACATTACTTTAAAAAATAGTAAATCTATAATTATTAGTTAATTACATTAATTATAAGAAATTACAGCATCGCAACTATAAGTAGACGTACCTATACCTATCGGTGTGCTGCCTCTAAATTTTAATTATATCAGCATATACCTAGGCGTTACCGGATATCAAATTTTGCAATTGTGATAGTTTATCGTTAAATAAAACCAATATGTTTAATAAATACATTTTTTTCGCATGTTCTTCTACTAAATGGTTTATTAGGGTGCCCCACGATGAACTGCGGCGATTGATTTTTCGGAAATTAATTGTTGTAAAATTTCAAATTCATAGAAAGTTGGTTCTTTATGCTCTGAGTTCACGAGCTATAAGAAATTACAAATAGTTTTCAAAAATGATTAAAAAATTAGACAATTATATATACTTAAACACCATAAATAGGGCGCTGCTGGAGTTGTATCCCAATTTGTACCACCCTTGTGAACTCTGGTACGACTCTGTTCACATATTATTTTCTTTATATTTACCAAGGTTTTGAACCATGGAATTTATTATTTCTACTATCCGGGATACTTTTCAATCTGTCAAGAGCAAACTGGTGAAAATTATTTTTTTTAAATCATCCTTTTTTTTATTTGTTTTTTAAAAATTACGATTTTTATCAACTCTGTTACCATAAATCACTATTATCTACGCTCATGTTATATGTGACAGGTTGTTGATCAATTTTCCAGGTCGAAGTGTTGGTGAAAATTGACTGAGGGCAAGCTTAAACTTTATTTTAAAGTTTGGCTTGAAGTTTAAACATATATTGAAGTTATATAGAGAAAAAAATGCAAGCAATAATATTTTGATAAAGTACATAAGTATATTTTAAATATCGTGCTTTTTTTTCATTAAAAGGCGATAAGTCCAGGAGTTTTGAGTTCTTCTAAAAAATTATTTGAGTTGTAATTATTGACTCATGTTTGATATTATCTTTTCAAGCTGCTTAAATGCTATCTGTTACGGGTTTTTTTAAGAAATAAAGTAAATTTGTTTTACTATTTACTATTTCTACTATCTGGGATACTTTTCAATCTGTCAAGAGCAAACTGGTGAAAATTATTTTTTTAAATCATCATTTTTTTTATTTGTTTTTTAAAAATTACGATTTTTATCAACTCTGTTAACACAAATCACTATTATCGACGCTCATGTTATATGTGACAGGTTGTTGATCAATTTTCCAGGTCGAAGTGTTGGTGAAAATTGACTGAGGGCAAGCTGAAACTTTATTTTAAAGTTTGGCTTGAAGTTTAAACATATATTGAAGTTATATAGAGAAAAAAATGCAAGCAATAATATTTTGATAAAGTACATAAGTATATTTTAAATAAATATCGTTTGTTTTTTCATTAAAAGGCAATAAGACCAGGAGTTTTGAGTTTTTCTAAAAAATTATTTAAGTTGTAATTATTGATATATATATATTGATTTTTTGAAGAAACAAGGTAAATTTGTTTCTGGAAATACTTACTTCTTTTATTAGGTGTTAATCTATAAAAAGACTTTACTTTCACAGATATAACAAACATAGATGATTTCTCAAATACTTCTTTTATCCAAGTCAAATATAATTAAATATTTCCCTCCAGGGAAGACCACAGTAACTTTGAAATTTTTGAGTTGTTCTAATGTCCACGGGGCGCTAGAACCCTAAATTATTTTGAAGATAGTAGCATTTCCGTTTATACCGGAGGGAGTGCTACATATTATTGTTTTTTTTTTTGATTTTACGTTTCTCTCATTTTTAATAGAATTTTGTGTAAAATCCAAAAATCAAATGATAGATTATAGTGTCATTCAAAAAAAATTACTTCCGGTATACCGGAAAATGGTAGGTACAATCTTAAAAACATTTTAGGCCTTAGTAAACCTTAGTAATTGTATATTCTCGAATATAGACCGAAGTCTTTCCGGGAGGACACTTTTACGGAAGGTATTTCTTCGTTAGTTGTGCGACCGTTACTGATAAAAGTTTTATTAATACCTAAGTTTGATCAACCGTCCTTCATCGATCAAAAATGTGTGTAAATAATGTTTTTTTAAATTAATTTTTGACTGTACATACAGAAAATATTATTATTATAGAATTAATTCAATATATTATATTGTATCATAATTTTATTTAAATGAAAAAGTGTGAATAATAAGACGAGACATTAAAAATTATATTTTAAATAATCCACAAGGCACTCAGTTGTGTAATTTGTTAATTATGATTTTCTGTACAAATGTTTGACGAGCTATAATTTTAATTTCCATGAAATTACAAATCATAGTGGCCATTTTGAACATTCATGTAGTTTACTATTGAAAATACGAAGAAAATTAATATAATAATTCTCATCTAACCAGGGTGTCCCCCGAGAATTGAAATACAATGTATTTCGAAAAGAAACACACTCTGTATAAGTATTAAAATCAACTTTCATCTAGTCCACTTATAGATTAAGTTAAGCGTATTTTGTTCAAAATGGTGTCATTAGAATTAATTTAATTGAATTTGTACAATTAATTATTTTAATATTCGTAGTTATGTGTAATGTATAATATTTATAATTTTATGTATTATATTAATTTTTGTTATTATTTGACTGTGTGCCGTATTATTATTAATTTGTATATTTATTTTATTAAGTAATTATTTTGCTTGTATATATTTTATTTTTTAAAAAATATTTTTTTTAATTATATGTGTCATGAATTTAATTTTTTTCGTTATTGTTATTTTAGTTTATTGTCTTTGTTAATTCTATTTATTTGTAGGTATTCTATAAAAAAAAAAACAAAAAATAAATATTGTAGTAAAAATTGAAAAATTTTATATAAATATTTTCTATGAAATGCAATATAAATTTTGATGTTATTTATGGTGTTTTTTAAAACTTATTTTTTTTTTAACAAATTACTTACTTACATGATTAACATGTCTTTTTTACCTTTATTTTTTATATGTATATATTTTTAGTAAGACTTAAACCTAGAGATTTCATAAACAGCTACATCGTAGCGTGTACGAAAAAATCACTCCAATGGTTAAATACTTTAAAAGTGTACTAGAATTGAGTTTCATTCATTTGTTCGAATTTCAAGCTCTAAGCATTTTTTGCTTACTTTTTGGTGCTAAATTGTCTTCATGTGCTTGAAATTTTATCTAGTCTTTTCGATTGTCGTTTTGTCCATTTGTTTTATAATTTGTGAAAGAAATTCAGGGTTGATTTCTTAGGGATTAACTAGTTTTTGAGCATGCCTTTTATATATTTATAAATATTTTTAACAATTGCATAATTTGTGTAGATTAGAAGTAGGCAAGGCAATGACAGTATAAATAATAAGGATTGCATTTTTTGCTTGTTCTAAGAGCACAGGCCACAATATGACTCCGTGCTTTAGAAGTCTACAATCAAATGTGTAATATTTTATACATTATAAATATCTCTTACATAAGAATCCCAAAAACACTCTAGTAGTAATATAAGTAACAACTATCTTGGCTATAAATAGTAAACTTAGAACAGTTTTCTAAATTTAGCATAAAATTTTGGCTCCGAGTTCAATATACTTACCATTGGTAATAAAATAACATTAAAACAATATAATTCTAACAAATAGTCTGACTCTATTAGCCGCTTTGAGGAAATAATAATCCGCATTGTCTTTGAATTCTCACGGCTAAATTCATCATTGTTATTATTATAAATTGACAAATTTGGATTATTATAAATACTGTTTTTGGTATTTACAACGTTTATTTCCAAAACGGATTTATTGTGTGTGTATTTACCAAGTTTAGGAACTAAATAGCTACTTTGTTGTCAACGAAAATTGAAGGAGAATAATAAATAAGTAAATAAGGTAGTCCAATCAAGAATATATTTATTTATCATAAAAAATATATACAGCAATATTCACTAGACATAATAAACTATTATTTAAAGCTACGTCTCAGCTCTAGGTAAATTTACAAAAGTTACAAATTAATTATTATTATACTAATTATAATTTACAATAATTCAGTCTTTAATAAAATATATTTACAAACATTTATTTATAAAACTACAATAAATTATGGTGTATAAGCTAAAACTCGCAAAAGGGCTCCAAGTCTAGACTAAAAACTATTTTTTTAATATTTCTGTGTCTCTACCCCTCAGCTCCACAATATACCCTCGGTGTGGACCCACTCATTTTGAACCTAACCTCTCGGCTCGAGAGAAGAGGAAGAAAAAATACACATCTGGGCTGCGGGTACGCAATCGACTTGTGTTTGATGTTTTCAATCTGCCGAAACATTGGGTATTAACCTGCGAAGAGACAGTCAGTAACGCTGCTCAGCTCAGAGTTTTCAAAACTTAGATTTCGGAACATATTCCGGAACCCGTGGCTAAAAATCTGAAGGTCTATGGAAAAACATACTAGCTAAGTTTAATTTAAACTTGTTGCAAATATCTTTACGAACAATATCTGTGTCACATGATTTAAAGATCATACAGGGTGTCCCAAAAAACATTCCCCACCCTTTGAGGGTAGAATCTATGACCAAAAATAAGACAAAAATCACTTGCCTTTGTAAATTGAAACGTTTTTGTTTTAGTATGATTTTATTTTCGAAAATTAATTCATTTTAATATTCAAAATGGTCATAATTTCATAAGGAGACATTTTTCGAAATTTTGACATACGTGATTTTCGTCTTATTTTGGGTCATAGATTTTACCCCCAAAGGGATAATTTTATGTCCGAGGTCTACACGAAGAGAAGCGTATCTACAGGAATAGAGCATTGGATTTTTGGGAAAATATTTGACGTGGCTGAATCTTGAAGATAGTTAGTTTTCGGCAATGTTGAGTCGAGAGACCCATCTGTGGCCATTATCGGTCTGGATTCTGTAGTAATGTTTAATTCTATGCGAGACACATTATCGTCCATACCAATGTTAATGCTAAATATTGCCTCGAGAAGAATGTTCGTTTTTCACGTTATGAACGTTCTAGCTGACGTTAATCGCGTTAATTTCCACGTTTGTCGATAAATCCTCCTCGTTTATAATAATTTTAAATGAAGAAGTACTGTTTAATTATTATTAACCCCAAAATATAAACAGTGGCCTTATTTGGCGTAAGGATTCTGAAAATTTGTCGTTGATTTAACTGATATTTTTTCCAAATGACCTTATAACTGTACCGATTTTATTGGAATTATGAAGTTACTATCTCCAACCAATCTGTCAGATGTACAATGTTAAAGTGGTAAATTTTTTTTAACAAATATTTCTGGTCGTTTTTGTGAGGATCCCATTAAGCTAATTTAGCCTAAACCTTAATACAATAATACGTTTATTGAGCAAAACTGTAAAACATTTCGCAAAAATTATTAATATCTACCGTTGGTGTAATAATAAATTTTAAAAAACATAAGACCGCGATACGCTACCTACTACTGGCTTACATTCTTACTTACTTAATATTATACGGGAATTATGTAGGCATTTAATAAAGTGAAAGCTCAAAACGTTAATAGTTTGTGGTAAAACATTCGGCGCCACATATAAATTTACTTACCAAAATACTGTACGAGTAATATCTCTCTAAGATACGATTATAATACTGCAAATTTCCCTTGCATATTCTTACACTGCCTGATGGTTTTAGATTTGATAGCGAAAATTAAATTTTGTTATTATGTTTAAATAATTAACTTCGCATTCTGAGTAAAACAGCTTTACAAAATAATTTGAAAATTAGGGAGCAGGAAACCCGCGACTAAACCCTTAAAATTTAACAAGAACAAAAGGAATTTGAATTGCCCAAATATGACAGCTTAGACTGGAATGCCTTCAAGGCAACTATACTCAATTCTGCTAAATTTTTTCCAATTTTCGGATAGAGCACATTGAGGTAATAAATTAGCAGGCTCTGGAGCAGGGAAAACTCTCAGAATAAAGAACAACGGCCCTTTCCATCCTCCAAAAATGACGGTCGGGATACCAATGTCGTTAAAGAGAACTTCTTCGATAAATCACAGTTCCACTTTAATGGACATGGCACAAAAAATGTTGCAGAGTTTGAAGCTGTAAACCCCCTCAAATTAAACAGCAAAGGCCTTTACATTCTCCAAAGATGACAGACAATATTAGATTACAATGTCTTCATGTGATAGTTACAGTCAATTTTTTGAACTTCTCTTTTTTCATTATAATGGACAAGGAGCAAATATTTCTGACGATTGGGGAACAGGAAAACCCTGAAAATCTTCAATCAATTCTGCTAAATTTTTCAACTGTTCGGATAGAGCACAGGGAGAACTATAGTCAATTCTGCTAAATTTTTCAACTTTTAGCTGATTCTGGAGCAAATTAACCAATGTCGTTAAAGAGACCTGTGAAAATGCATCTGGGAGTTATCTAACAGCGAATTCTTCGAACTTCTCGGATGAATTACACTTTCGCTTTGATGGACATGCAGCAAATAATGCTGCAGATTAAGGAGAAGGAAAACCCTGAAATTAAACAGGAAAAGGTCTTTGCTTTCTCCAAAAAATGACTGCCTGATTGCACATTGTCAGTTCGACTAAAGTGGTTCAACCAAACCAGTTGTCGATAGTTATAAAATAGGTCTTGGATGCTGGATGAGTCTTCATAAATAAGTCAGCGACAATATTCCGATTAAAGGCGAATTTTCTTTTAGATTTGATTAACATTGGGTCTAAAAGTTTTCGAAAATTTAGCGTCAGGTTTGAGTTGTGTCAGAGCGAGATTATTTAGGTTTACCCCGTATTGGTTATTTTTGTTTGAAATAAAGATGTGTTCATCCTAAACTTGTGTATACACGATGTAAGGTCACAAAGAAATAAACTGATTTGGATATGCCAAAGAAAACTTAGGGCCTTGCTGGAGCATAACAGGGTGTGTAGATATGGATTCCAGGATACTAAGGAATCGAGGGGAAGAGCAGAGTTTTTTATGGCTAGAAATTTGCGTTCCGATATCCCTGCACAGGCTGATCTGGAAAAACCTGGCATTTCTGGGCAATCGGGCTAGTGGCGGGTGGGCTACTGGATATCACGATAAACCCGTCATCCTGCATCAGTCAAACCAGGGACTTTTGGCGAATCTACCTTTTGTTGGTTTGCAGGAAATGCGTCTTAAATAATAAGGTTGAGTTTTCCCGGTTTTCCGCTACTGGGGGCAGAAAACTAGTCAGCAGGCCCTTGTATGACGTAGGTTTCTATGGACCTTTCCAGTGTTGTCATGACTATTAGGTATTGCTTTTTTATGTGATATTATTTTTGTTTGATGCGTTTAGATAGTTTACTTCCATGCCATTCGTGGGATTAGCCAGTGGAGTAGTTGTTATGTTATGCTTTGTTCTCTAAATATATAATTTTTGTTAATTTTTATTCTTACAAAATTAAATTACTGTTAGTATTTGATGATTAGGGTTCATGAAGGTTTCGGCTTATAAAAACCTATATCCAGTATAGCTAAATTTAGAATAACTAACTCTACGAGGATATTGGAAAACGCTTGCATATTAAATGTACTGAGAGGCATCTTAGGGATAGTTTTATATGTAAAAGCTATATAATTATTATGGACTAGTAGGCAGCTTTTATAGCCACTCTCATCTTGGAAAAAACTTCGTATTTCTTAACGAAAATTTCCTGCTAGTACTTACCAAGTTGAAGTTGCTCCTCCAACTCTAACAATATTATTAAATTATCCTAAACATACTTATCAAATAAATAGAAAACTACAGACAAATATTACAATATAAGATCTTAGAAAATACAAGTAAACACATATTCTGTTGAAAATGTTAATAACTTACTTCTAGTGTCCCAGAATTAGATGGGCTTCGGAGATTTAGGAAAAGCTGAGAGCGGCAAGAAAACTTGGAAATTTTGATTTTTTACTGTAATTAATGCTTGAAAAACTTTTTTTAGTTATAATTATTAACTGTGTTGTCTAACTTTGAGGAAAATTAAATTTATTACTGCAACCTATGAATGTCACTTTTTTTTCTGGGACACTGATTTTTAATTTGTCGTGTTGTAGAATAACTCCTTTTACAGCGTTCAGGAGAAATTCTACAAGACGAGATGACCTAATAACCTGAGAAACTACTTAATATATAAATTCCTAACAGCAAATATGGCACTTGAGTAAATTTACAACTATTTAAAAAAATTTTGCTAAACTCTCTGCTGTCCGCCTTGCCGATTTTGACATCTGAAACAAAGAGAACTTTATTTATTGACATTATTCCAGTTTATGTTTGCTAATTATGTATAAATTAAACGGTGTTTAGAATGTTTTATTGTACAAGGTCTCTCTCAAGGTATCAAAATATCTATCGATAAAAAAATTTGTATGATGACGCGGTATGTAGACTTTGAGATGGCTGCCATTTCGTTCATGGAGGCCAAGTTATATCACCTCGCCTGGAGATTAATTTGTCAGGGAAAATTTCCCGAACTTGCAGTATAGGAAACCGATCCAAAAGTGCAAAGTGATAGTCGCTGTTGATGGTGATTCCTTTTTGGAAATAGTAGACCTTGGTCGTGTAACCTTATTGGGATTAGCGGGTGTTATATACATTCACAAAGAATACTAATGTTATAGCTCGGTCCGAATGAATCCCAATATGCTATTCCAAATTGTTATGGTTCGTTTCAATGTTTTATTTTGTTCAGGAAGTTGTTTCGATTATTTTGAGTGAAGACCATTACTTAATTAAGTAAAAGAAATGGCTTCACTTTTGAGTGGCGGTCAATGTAATAAAACGGACGGGCAATGGAATTTACTGTTGTCCGGCCCTGTGGTTATGTCTGAGTTTTATGGTTTATATTAGTTTGCGAATATTATTTAAGTAGATTGTATACAAATATTCTAAACTCAGTCATAAAATTTTAAGGGTATATTTTCTATTTATCTTATCTTCCATTGATATGGGTTTTACAACCTCTGCAAGTAATATAAGAATAATATATTGAGTGCCTATGATAAAATAATTTTATCTAGAAAAAGACCTTTTTTTTTATTGGCTATACGGTACTCTTTAATGAAAGAAAACTTCTTCTAATTAAACTGTCCCGTAAAAAGATAACCTTTAAAGAAACATAAAAAAAAATAATAACCTAACATGAACTGAAAACAAAAAACAACAAAAGAAACATCAAAAAAACAATTTTATACGAAAAACAATGCATCATACGAAAATAAATGCATTCTGTCCATAGAAAAACTGATCCTGTCCAAAAAATACTAATCTTATCCATAAAAAAAACTAATCCTGATCATAAAAAACCAATCTTGTTCATAAAAAACTAATCTAATTCATAAAAACTAATCCTTGTCATACAAAACCAATCTAATTCATAAAAAACTGATCCTAATCATAGAACACTAATTAATCCTATACATAAAAAAAACTAATCTTGTTCATAAAAAACCCATCCTGTCCATAAAAAACTAATCCTACCGACTGCGCCAATTGTAACCTTATTGGAATTCAGAAAGAATACTAATGTTATAGCTCCATCCGAATGAACCCCAATATGCTATTCAAATTGTTACGGGTTCGACATTATGTTTTACGAGCGGTTTCAAATAAAGAAGAGCAAACAAAGAATATCATCTTGAATAATAACAGAATCAAATAATTATATGAAACAAACACAACTAAAATAAGCTTTATTAATCTGTATTGAAGTAATGCAAAATGACTTACCATTATAATCTTGAATCACTTTTTATTTAAAAGAAAATATTTAATTGGTTGACCCTTTTGTCAATAATTTATCGAAACACAAAGTTTGTGGGCTAAAAACAACTAATTTAATAATTAAAACTAATTAAAGAAATTTAATAACAATAAAGAAATAAATATGTATAAATAAAAGAAAGAGAAAGAATAAAACAATTAAGCAATAATGAGAATTTTAAAAGGAAATCGTAGTTATTACTTGTACTTCTTAAAAATAGGAAAATTAATATAATTCGAATAATTATATTAATTCCTATACGAGACTTTAATATACTAGTGAAAACGGAATTTATTTCAATTACTAAAAGAAATAACTTTAAACTTTATATAATAAAAAACTGATTAAACAAAAAGGCCTTCAATTAAAGGAATATCAAAACTTACGGAACTTTATACAATTCACTATTTCAGAATAAAAAGAAATGAACTTAGTCTTTAAACAAAAACTAGAAAATAACTCTTAACTGAAAAATTTACTAAGTTCAAAAACAAATTAAAATATTTAATTTAACTTTATACAATTTTGAAAACACTTGTTTACTCGATCAAGACTAGAACCATTCTAATCTTCACGTTCTTTTTCCTTTCTAGAATTGCCTCATAAAAGTTACATAGTAGGTAATACAAAATCAAAATAAACCAATCAGAAAAAAGACATTTTAAATATTTAGACCAACGGTTATTTCAAACATGTCATTCTTCGAATAAGAAAAACACGGTCTATCTGTTTCTAGTCCTATTTATCTTTACTTTTCAACGGATATTAGACAAAAAAAAAAGGTCTTTTTCTAGATAAAATTCTTTATCATAGGCACTCAATATATTATTGTATTACTTGCAGAGGTTGTAAAACCCATATCAATGGAAGATAAGATAAATAGAAAATATACCCTTAAAATTTTATGACTGAGTTTAGAATATTTGTATACAATCTACCTAAATAATATTCCCAAATTAATATAAACCATAAAACTCAGACATAACCACAGGGCCAGACAACAGTAAATTCCATTGCCCGTCCGTTTTATTACAGTCGCCCGGATGTGGTTTATCCAGTGTTGGAACGGTCTCCTCAAACATTTTTACCCATTTTCGAATTAGGGAACCCTGTGACAACGTACCAGTTCTAGTACTCGTTGTGAACCACACTGTATAATCGCATAATATCAAATAATAACTATAAAACTGTTAATTATACACTCAACTAATCATATAAAATTAGTGATCTAATCAATTATTATAGTTTATACGCTATCGAAATTATTGTTGTCTGTTGGTTCTTTCACACACCGACATCGACAGTATCATAATAAATAATCGTACAGTGTACCTACACCTATTGAACGAGAGGAAAAAAATGACCAATATTTACATATTAATTAATTTCGAACGCCTGTTTGTTGTTTGTAAATGTTCTGACTTCTCATACAAGGAGCCTGATTTCCATTACAAATTTGTCTTTGACGAATAAATAATAATGATAAAGATAATAATAATAATAACGAAGCCTTTTAGAAAATTATAATGTTATGTCTAGTGAATAAATGTATTGTATAATAATCATATGGAATTTTTTTTTTTAACAATAATTAGTGATATCTACCTTATGTTACTTTTGTCTCTGCTAATTTGTTATACATGATTATTTAAATTAGAACTATCGAGACAGTTAAGTCTAGTCTTGTGTGTGAGAAATATTTAGAGACTGTACCGTGTGTCGCAATATCGACGTTCAACCAGTGTATCACAGTTGAGCACTTTTTTGAGCAAATAACATTAGCCAAAAGCGCGTTTAGTGCAATCAAATATACCTAAATGAGATTTTTGCTATAGAAATGAATGTAATAATATTTATTCACGAAGTCTTTTACAAAATAATAAAATATAATAAAAATTGGGCAATAAATATGTAAGTACATCATAATACACTGCTCAAAAAAATTAAAGGAACACTTTTCACAAATGAAAATTGTTTTTCGTAATGGATTTACATTTTATTTTTGTGATTTGTTAAAAATAAACGTGATTATGCTCATTTATTCGAGATAAGTTTAATATTCCACAGCAAGTACAAAAAATAAAGTGATTTATGAAAATATTCACATTTAGGTTTTCTGTCGCGGCAGGCTTAGAGAGCGCCATCAGGCAACGGCATGACAGTTTGTAGTTGTTGAATTCATTATCTGTCAAAATGAGAGATCTTAGCGAGATAGAAGTCACTCGTGTTATAGCTTTAGTTGAAATTGGTGTAAAAAAACCGACAAGTAGCTAGAAATTTTAATCGCAGTATGTCAGTTATCAAACGTGTGTAAAATCGCTATAGAGAGACTGGACCATATAAAAGACAAACCGGATAAGGAATCGCAAAACTACACAAATTCAGGACCGATATTTAGTAGTTTTTTCTTTGCGAAAACGAATAGCAGAAATTGTCTTTCAAAATTGTTTGAACTGTTCCAAATAGAATGTCAACAAGGGCTCTAATTATCAATCGACGATTTTGGAGCACAAAACTCTTGATTAAAAAATAAAAGGTTTCTACAACATTGTGAATATAGCAGCAAAAATTTCATTTCGCAAACAAATCAAAATACAATTAATTTGGCCAACGGGATCAGACAGCGTAAATACCTATAGAAACATACTTTGGGATGTTCACTAGTAAATAAGTGAAAAGAATGACATGAAATTTCATACAGATGTCAAAGACCAACTTAGCCAAAGAAAGATTTGTGAACTCGTGCAGTTTAAATTTAAAAATCTCGTTTATATTTGATCACAGTAGTATTAAAAAGTTTTTAAGTATGTGCAGGATGAAATAGAAAATCTTCACTTTTCAAAACATACAAACTTCATGTTCTTTCAGGTAATCTCTAGTTTTTTATTTTTTTGAGCTTTGCTATGCTTTTGGGTTCATTTTAAAGCAATTTATTTTAAAATAAAAATGTTTTCCTCTTCATCTTCAGGTTTATATCAATGTCCTTATAACTCAAATATCAAACACATGCGTTATTTAAGTTAATACAAAGAACCTTATACTTAAAAAAATTATCACTTAGCTTGAGCTTGATGGAGGCAACTTTTTCATTTTTTTAAACCCGTTACGACTTGAGTTTAACCGGAAACGGCAATAACTTGATTTTCAAATGGATGTTTTACTTTACTTATTATACGAGTAGGACCATTTTTATGACTGTGTTTATAGGATCTTTTTTCATTAAATGACCTTAAATATTGACATATCTTCTTTAAGCACTCGAGCGACTAACAATAAAGGAGGAGCCTTTGTACGCATTGGCTCGTTAGAACAAAAATCGCTTGTGTCGCCCGAAAACAAGATATAATATAATCCAAAATATATGACCTGCGTAACGAAACAGAATTATTAGGCAGAAACTCCACTAGCAATACTCCTTTTTTGTCCCAAAAAACTGTGCACATGTGTGTGCTTTTTACAACACTTATTACGTAATATACTATTATTATATTCTATTAAGACTTATAGGTTCCAACTACCTAACTTGTGAAATTTTAAACGCAATTTGCTCGAGAATTATGGAAGCAAATATCAAAAGTATATAGATCGAATTTAAAAATAAACTAAAAACCTTTTTATTCGATAACGCATTCTATAGCATACAGGAATTTCTTTTTTTTATACAATATCTAGTATTATTTTTCTTTTTAAATTATTTGTATTTGTAATTTTTAGAAGTATTCATTTTGTCGATCTGTGCATATGTAAATTATTTATTTATTTATTGGTTTGATATAAATATGTACTCTGAAGCATATTAAATTGATTTGTTTGTGGAGTTGACGAATTTTATTTGAATCAATTATTTATTTATTTTTATTTAAACATTGTTAATGTTTTTTAAGATGTTTATAATCTTTTATGACATACATTGTAGTAAATTTGACGACACCCATGTAATTTAACATTATTTTTGGTTAATAAAGATTATTATTATCGCAGTAAAGCAGATCACTTGACCCTACTGCTATTTGAAAATTTGAACGTTGTGTCCACCCCTATCACAGGGCTAAGGGGTTCATTTTAGGACTACCTCAAACTGATACATCAAAAATTAGCTCAATTTGTTAAAGCATTTAGGCGCTATCGTGGAAGAATACATACAGGCACCAGCGTTTTGTGACTAAAGCTCTATACTGAGCCCGTCCAAGTCCCGGGTTAACAGTGTTGCCATCCCGTTACCTAATTCACACACCTTGAAACGAAAAATTCCTCTACAAGTTTAACGAATGCATATGCTACAATCGCAATAGGTCCATAATTTATGTTTTACATCATAAAAGCAGTTTCCTATAGATTCGCATATAGGAATATGTTGACAGGCGTAGTAAATAAATGGCGCTCTGCGAAATGCGTGAAGAAATAAAAGGCTGAAAAAAATATACGCCGGCATTGAGCAAACAAGTACTTACACTCTTTTACATCTTTTTTTTGTTTGTAGCAAGTCTGTAGAAAATTGATTGTGAAATTATATGCTCAATAAATATTACAACATCGAGTGAGATAATGTATTGTAACAATATATGAGTACATATAAATAATGTGGACTGGGTGAATAAAAAAACAAATGAGTGCACAAATGATTTATTGTAGTCATTATCAAGACCACTGTATACGAGGGCTTATTGTTTTTTTAACCCTCTTTTGAACCACCGGCATTTTTTGAGCATTTGTTTGCACCAATTGAGACTCGCAACTTTTTGAGCTATCGTCGAATGATGGAACTAATGCTTAGGACTGCCTCTATCTCGCAGTATGTTAGATGACGATCTTGCTTGGTCAGGTTTTTGCACAGCATCAATGATTTCGGGCAAATTAGTTCATCTATACAATTTTGTGTTGATAATCCACGTCGAAACTCGTACTAAATCATCGCACGCAAATGTTCAGAACTTTTCAAATGATCAGGACGTAAATTAAACGAGTCTCTTCCACAAAATATATTTTTGAAATGAGATTTTGTGGAAGAGAATCGTTTGATTTACGTTCTTCTTTGATTGAACACTCCACTACAATATGAACTACGTCCTTTCATATATATATTTACTTGGGTGATGCTGAGCGTAGACTTCATGGTGACCCTAAGACTTTCTGGTCATTTATAAATTCTCGTAAAAGTTTTGGACGTTTACCTAGAGATATGTATTATAATGGCGATAATATTAAAGATCAGCAAGAACTTGTGGATAAATTTGCTCAATATTTCAATGAATCCTATGTCAATTCCCACATTTTTGACATTGAAAATGTGAGTGAGGCTCTTAATGTGTCCTTTTTGTCTTATTGTGGAGTTACTGAATCTGAAGTTTACAGAGCTCTTAGAAATCTCAAAGGTGAACCAACAGCAGGTCCGGATGGTATACCATCCTTTTTGGCTCGTGATTGTGCTGCGGTATTGGCTGGGCCATTGTGTACAATATTCAATTAATTTTCCTGCGTTTTGGAAGTTTTCAAGGGTGACGCCGGTTTTTAAAAAGGGAGATAAGCATGATGTAGGAAATTATCGTCCTATATCAATTCAATCATGTTTTGCGAAGGTGTTTGAGTTTTTACTACATGATATTATAATGTGTCATGTTAGACGACAAATTTCAACTGTGCAGCATTGTTTCTTCCCGGGTCGTTCTACATCTACCAATTTATTGGTTTTAACACAGTTTCTGAGTGAACAACTTGATAATGGAAGTCAGGTAGATGTTATCTATACTGACTTTTCCAAGGCCTTTGACAGACTTGATGATGGTGTCTTGATGGCTAAATTGTGTCGTTTTGGTCTATCCAATGGCTTGCTCCTTCTCTTGGATTCATATTCAAATGGTCGTTATCAATATGTTGAGTATAGAGGGTTCAGGTCTGTCAATTTTTTAGTGAACTCAGGAGTCCCCCAGGGTTCTGTGTTGGGGCCATTGTTGTTTTTGTGCTTTATTGATGATATTTCCAGTGGCTTGACTAGTAGTTCGCTCTTGTATGCCGATGACTTTAAGATATACTCGGTCATTGATAGTGAGCATGATTGCTCTGTTATTCAGGAAGACCTTAACAAGATTTACGAGTGGTGTGTTCGCAACAATCTTTATTTGAATATTGAAAAATGTTTTTCAGTTTCTTATACACGCAGATTAAAGCCTATAACGTATTTGTATTTCATTCACGATTCTCCATGGGTTGTTTGTGATCATATTAAGGATTTGGGGATTTTCTTTGATAGCAATCTAAACTTTATTGAACATTATAATTATATGATTTCAGCTTCGTATCAGTCTCTGGGTTTTGTCATGCGTAACGCGAGGGATCTTAGGTCTCACTTATTGCGTTATTCAATGCATTTGTTAGGGCTAAGTTGGAGTATGCCTCAGTTGTGTGGAGTCCTACATATGAATTTCATTCGGCGAGTATGGAACGTGTTCATCGTCGTTTCGCTAAGTTTCTGTGGTTTCGTAGCGATGGAGTTTATCCAGTCATTGGATTTCTACATGATACGCTCCTAAATCGTTTTAATTTGACATATTTAAGTACGCGTAGGGAATGTTGCTATTATCTTACTGTACAAAATTATTAATGGAGATATTGATTGTCCAGAGCTGTTGGAATTGCTTCCATTTTATGTTATAATTTTGATATATTTGAATCAAATTTGTCATGTATAAAACGTTTATTTTTTAAGTAATTATTAATTAGTTATTATTGTTATTTTGATATTATTGTATTATTTGTAATATTTGTAATTTTTACCTGCCCTTTAATTGGATATTTATCTGTCTGGGCAGTTGTATCTTAAATAAATAAAATAAATAAATATTGAAACCTAGTCAAGCTACTGTAGTCAAAGAATATAGAAAAATCTAGCCTTAAAAAGAAGTTACATCGGACTTGTCATCCTTTTTGATAACATAAGTAAAACATATTTTGTCGACACACTCGTTTGATTTACGTCCCTTAATTAAACACTCCCCTACAACATGGACTACGTCAAGCTACTGTAGTCAAAGAATATATAATAAAAACTACTCTTAAAAGAATATACATCGGACCTTTTTGGTAACATATGCAAAAAATAAATAAGTATTTTATGGAACACACTCGTTTGATTTACGTTCCTTGATTGAACACTCCACTACAAAATGGACAACGTCCTTTCATATAAATATGTATATTAAAAGCCAAGTTACTGTACTCAGAGAATATAAAAAAACTACCCTTAAAAAGAAGATACATCGGACCTGACACCCTTTATGATAACAAAAAAAAATGCTGAAACACGTCAAGTCATTTATCTAATGCCGCATTTTTTGACATCCGCGACATTTATACAGAATGTCCCATTTAAGAGATTTGAGGACATACATATTTTTTTTAAATGGAATACCCTGTATATACATTTTTGGATGCAGGGGAACATTCTAAACATATTTTACGTATCATCTCGTATGTCTAAAAGGCTACACTACATATGTATGTTCGTTCCCCTGCATTTAAAAATGTATTAATATACAGGGTATCTATAATGTCCCATTTAAGAGATATGAGGATATATATATTTTTTTAATGGAATACCCTGTATATTAATACATTTTTGGATGCAGGGGAACATTCTAGACATATTTTATGTATCATCTCCTATGTCTAAAATGCTACATTAAATATGTATGTTCCCCTGCATTTAAAAATGTATTAATATACAGGGTATCTGTAATTTGTTAATCGCATTACTTATATTTTTAAGTATCCCAATCCGCATAAATGTAAGCGTTTTTAACACACTTTCTATAATATGATATAAATATATTTTATAATAACATACGGCGTAATAATAATATTTAATTTTCACTCATTTCATATAAAATATTTTTTGTTGCATTTTTTCTGTGAATTATATCTCAATGTTTTGCTGTCATTATTGCAGCATAGGCATAAAGAATGCAAGGAAACGAGAGAAATGTTCAGTATTTATGATCAGGTGTATAAGATTATGTGGAATTTTGACTTGCTTGTTACATTCGTAATAAGTTTGTCCCATTTATTATATTAGTAGTTTGTTACAGGCTTTCGTAAAAGTTGACGAAAAATAACTCTCGACAGATAGAAACTAGTTTGCTCGAAAAAAAATATTTTTTTAGCCTAATAAAATAAGGAATACGCGAAAACTTTAAACAATATACAGGGTGTTTCGTAGTATTTTAGTGTCATTTGAATTAAATACATGACTCAAGTGATTTTATAAACTTGGTTTCTCTGAGTCGATCCCACTAGCAATGGTTCTTACTTTCCCAGAATTTATCGATGCCGGCCGCTCCAGGAAACAACATAGACGGAATGATGTTGTACATTGCCTTGATATTTGGCATGTATTTTGCACTAAATATGTCTAAGAAACTAATCACAATTAGAATAAAAAATCTAGGACCCCAAACAATCTCCGAAAATTTCCAGTGCCTTTACAGAATCAAAAACTACATAAAATTCTGAAGGAAATTGGCGATGAAGCCCCATACTTTGGCACTGAAACGCTGGTTTAATACGTTTCATCATGACCATCATTTTCTCACTGACCATGAACATTTAGCAGTTGAAAATGATTGTTTTCGTTTGATGACACACAATTTGACAAATGCTCAAAAAATACATCGGCGGTGCTTTAAAAAATGAGCCGGATCGAATGTGAGATAACGACGCATTGTGAGGTCCACTGGGACGATTAAGACCATTTCCATATGGAAGTCTGTCTGTGTCTGTATATATTCTTCCACAATAAACGCTTCAACAAATTGAGCTAAATCAGTTTTGGGTTGAAATGTACAACCGATTTTTTAGTGTAACAAGGAAAACTAACAATCAGACAATGTGAGCGCTCACACATCACGTGACTAATGGACTATTTGAACGTTCAAAAAGTCGTATTGATCGGTCATCCGCCGTTCTGATTTGGCACCCAATGATTTCTTTTTTTTCCCAAACATCAAGAATAAATAACCATGATTTGGAAGTGTCTGAAGCGGGTTGGGAAATATGTTGTGACAACTATTTCAATCTCATCTCAGGTTTTGAAAAACAATAAAGCAACTGTCAATGAAAAATTAAACACAAAAATAAAGCAAAAAATGCAATGCAAATGCCTAGTTTGACGGATCTTACACTTTCTTAATGCTTAATGAATGGAGCATTCGTACAATATTGCTTCGAAACTTCTTGCTAACACAGTTTCAAATAATCCTTAAGATTGTTGACAAAACAATTATTAAAAATTAAAGTTACTTAACTCCTGAACCAAAATTTTTCAAATCTAGATAATATTCTTTATGTGATTATAAAAATAAAATGCATATGATAATAAAAAGATCTGTGAAAAACAATTTGAAATGATCTAAATAGCTTCTATAAAATTCGGACGTGGTCTGCGGTAGGTGTAAATTCATTACTTGGAAAACATTTAAAACCTGGCGCCAATCGACTTGGTTAAATTTTTCTACTTAAAATCAGTGTAAATAAACAAAAATTACTTCATCTAGTATAATAAATAGCACTCTTCTATTTTGTTAATAGCTTGTTTTTATTATATTGTTAGTTGTAAACATTATTTATTGTATTAATTAAGTCATAGAATTGTTTTATTGTTGTATTTATTTTTCTAACAACTATATCGATGTTAAAACAATGTTTATTTACCAAGAAATAATTAGGTACCTATTTGTTTAAATTAATTTGTAAAATCTTGCATTAATTAATTTAATTTAGAGTTAGAATAGAATAGAATTTAATGTAAATATTAAATTGAAATTGAAATCTTTACTTGTTTTCATTTATACGATTCGCACTGTTCCTATGGGGAAAATATAATTGCATTTCAGGAATTAAAAACGTAAATATAACCCTAAATATTATTACATTTTTTGCTTCTACGTCCATTTGGTGTATTGTACATATCGAGAAATTGATTTAGATTTTTTCGATATAAGCGCAATTTGCAATTGCCCATACTTTGAAAACTAAAAATTCTTGAAGAAGACATCCCTGTAGTTTTTAGGATTTTTATACAGAATAATTATTATTATAATAAATTTGTATACGGGTGAGTCAAAAATGTATTTGTTTATTTTTTTAAGGACAGAAAAGTAATATTTTCAGTATTTTTTTGATTTTTTTAGATTTCAATTCAAGATTTTTTAGAGGTGAAACTATAAGCTCGTAGAGGTTACATACGGAAAACTCAAAAATGTTTCTATTTATTTCTCAAGACTTTTAGACACGGCAGGACCTAATAAATTCAAAAATTTTTAATTTTTTTAGTTTTGTTAGAATGGTCTCATACATTTTTAGCATAGGGTGAGGTGATCTACGGGGTAACTCAAAAATATTTCTATTTATTTTCAATATTTTTAGGTACGGTAGAACGTAAAGATAGAAAAATTTTCAGATTTTTTAGTTTTTTAGATTGGTTTATGAAATTATTGCACAGGGTAGTTAAAAAAATGTTTCAAAAAAATTTTAATTTTAAGTTTTTTATATATTTTTTTTAAGTTTCACAGTATTTTTAGGTAGAAATTTTTTTTATACAGGGTGTATGTGTCCCATTTAAAATTTCACCATTTAGGTAGTTGGGTCCTGTATTATTAAAATTGAAATACAATATTTGTATCAGGTTTCTGTGGCGTCATTGGTAGGGCGTTCGCCTCGCATGCGAAAGGTTAGGGGTTCGAATCCCAGCTCTTTATTTTTTAAAAAAATTTATTTTTGATTTTTTTTTTTTTTATTTTTTTTTTAAACTTTTTTTTTTTAATTTTTTTTATAACCCTCAATGACTTTTTTCATAGATAAAACTACCACAAAACGACTAGGAAATTACGGGATTTCCTGTTATTATTATAAAAGAAAAATAATAAATTGAGAATATTGCCAAATAAATTCCTCTTTTATTGTAATTTATGTTGAAAAACACGCTTTATGCCCTTTGAGATTCAAAAAAAGTGTTTTGGTGAAGTGGTAACACGTGCCTACTCATAGATTATACAGGGTGTTGCGAAACCAATGCGAAAAACTTTAAAAAGGCGATTTCTTATTGAGAATAAATGATAATTTACGGATATCGGTTTAAAAACAGAAAATTACGTACCTACTAGTAGCTATTAGAGGGAATTTGGGACAAAATACCTAATCAGAAACGAAAAATAGGAAAAAAAATAATGATTCCATTTGAAATAACAAAATTACATCAGAAATGGTACAACATTCATATTTTACTCAAATAACCAATTTTTTTTTAGGAACATTCTTGTATACTTAAGTAGGTATATCAATGGATAGGTACCTACACATTTTTTTTTTTGCAAAATACTGGTGATGCAAACTTTTGTATTTTATGGTATTTCTTTATTTAATATGTGCGGTGTAATTTTATTGCACCAGAATTTATTTTTTGTGTTCTGTTGGCAAAATGGTAATTATACCATCTCCCACCTCAACTATCTGAATATCTTCACTTGAACCTTGTTCCCTCAATGTTTTAAAATTATTTTTATAGTGTATAGTATGTACGAAGTTCATTCGAATTTTACGCTAGTCCACCAAAGTTGTTCAAGTAAACGCAAATTCGTTGAAAATCAATCAAATGTTCAGTAGAATTGAAAAATGTAATACTATGTAGGGATTCCATTTGGGATCTAGTCCCGGAACGTTAATATTTATTTTTATTTTTTATAACTTTTTTTTTTTCGTTTTGTTTTCTTGAACCTTGGTTTTCAATTTCAATTATTTTTTTTTTTTTTTGGGTATCAGGTTTGAATTTTGAAATGAAGATTCCTTATTTCATTTTTGTAAACAATTGGTTTAATTTGTCATTCATTCTTTCCTTTTTTCCCTTTTCAATTCTACCATTCGACGTTTCGACAATGGTTATTGTCTTCTTCACGGATCACATTATTGTTTTCTAAAATATGTTGTCCTCGGCCCTTAAACATCGTGTTGAATTTTCGTTTTGTGATGTTTAAGGGCTGAGGACAACATATTTTAGAAAACAATATAATGTGATCCGTGAAGAAGACAATAACCATTGTCGAAACGTCGAATGGTAGAATTGAAAAGGGAAAAAAGGAAAGAATGAATGACAAATTAAACCAATTGTTTACAAAAATGAAATAAGGAAAAAATTCGAACCTAATACCCAAAAAAAAAAAAAGTAATTGAAATTTTTTATAACTGAACTGAAATTTTTTTACATTCAAAAAATGCAAATCCTTTGTGAAATTGGACAATTTTTTCAAATATAAAGTTTGAGGAAACACCACAAATCGTTCGTATGTCATTAAATATTTTATCAAAATCCTGGTTCAGTCTTAGCTAAGGCCATCATCAGTTTATAAATGTCAGAAATGTTTTAGTATACACTGTGTCCAAGATAAGAATGTCGGTATAATTTGTACAATTTAAACAGCTTAAGAATCTGAGAAACCCGTTGTGAGCTCATTTTTAAAATCAATTTTCAAATGAAATAATCAAGACTTAATCTCACAATTTTCTTTTTTTTTTGCGTTATTTAGCCATAAATAGGTGGTACATTATCACACTTAATGATTCCAACAATATTTCAGTATTTTTAGCTGTTATTTAAACTTATTCAAGAAAAATCGCCATAATTTGGTACTTAACTGACTGAATCACGTTGTTCATGTTATAAGTATAAAGCGGCTATCTTCACTTTATACTTAGCTAAGGCCGAACCATGTTTTTCATAACATTTCTAATGAAATACAAAAGATTTTAATGGATATGCTTTTCTTAGATTATTGAGAATCCACAGTAACACGCACTACTTCTTGAACTTAAATATAAAGCAGGTGGCATTGCAATATAAATTTTTAAGTGCAATATCTGTTTCAAACACAACCAATGCAACAGAAAAAAAACTGAACCGGTTTGCAGTTATCTCTAGCTATCAACGGATAGTCGATTCATTATAATAGCGAATCCTAAGCTGTTCTTAAGATATTTGTGAAGCACATAGTTTCAAGGCCCAGGCCTTCGGTGTTGGAAAGCAAAAAAAGCTACCTGGTACTTTTAAAATAATTTAAGACACCTGAAGAAGGCGCCAATCACTCGCTGAAACGTTGTGGTTGTGATAGTTGAATATTACATGTTACTGTTTTAGATACAGTAAACAAAATCTATAAATTCACAATTAAAACAAGGAAATAGTGAATATTTTTTTACCAAATATGTAATTTGTTAAAAACTATCTAATCGCGTCTAAATTCACATAAAAGAAAAGTTAAAAATAGAAGAAAAATACTAAACAATTTCTTACCTTTGCATCGCTGGCGCACAAGTGCTACACCCATCCGCGACTGACCAACTTTTATCCGTCCGCATTGTCGTTCTCCGTCTCGCGCAGTTCTCTTCGAGTGACTTGTCTCTCTCGCACGTTAAAAGCTAGCCGCTACATACAGTGCACCTGTTCGTTTTTCATCCCCTGTACACGACCCCATCATCCCCAGGTGGGTGGCATTGACTGACACGTACCCATTTCATCTTCACAACCACATTCAGCTTAGGTGCGATATGCCCAACTTGACCCATATGGGATTAATACCATATATGGCACCCAGGTGGTTATTATTATTGGGAAGTGCGGTGGCCGGCGGGTCAACAGACTATTATTATTATGTAGCTGCATTACTTTATGTGGATTCTCAATCTTGACGGCACAGGAGGGACCGACCAACTCTGGAAATTTATAAAAGACTATTTACAGTGTTTGAGGCATTTTATTATACAGGGTGTTTCAGAAAGACATGGACATGTTGCTCGAGGTGATAGAACTGCTCAAAATAAGTGTAGCTTGTTCTCATTCGTCTCGGGATATAAAATTTTGAACTTTTTTTTATATGAATATGGAAAATAAAAGTCAATCTCCACAAAAATAAGTTTAATATATCCCTCTAAGGGTCTTCATTCAGTCACCATACATGTTTCGAGGCACCCGGCCTCATCATCAGTGGTGGGTTTGGTATATCGAAAAGCTGATTTATTCAATTGAACATACACGAGAAAAACACAATGTCATTTCATAAAATAAATTATATAAACACAAAAAACAAAACTATATTTCAATAAATACTATGTTAAAATAAAATTATTGGTGTCGTACTTATTTTTCTTTTTGTTAATCATTGGTACGGTTTTGATTGTACAAGTTGCCGTTTTGTTGTTACAAAAAAAAAATCCCGATGGTAGCCAGTCGGAAAAGTAGATTTTCGATTTATATGTATATTTTTTATTTATACTTAGTCTACCACTGACACCCACTATTAATAAACAAATAATAGAATTACAATAATTACAATAATTACAATAAAAATAAATACATCGTCTCCATTAATAAAAATGTATTAAGATTCCTTTATAAAAGGGGACATGTTTCGGAGCTCCGCTCCATCATCAGCCTTAAATTTAAATCTCAAGTATTCAACATTGTAAAAAACAAACATATAGGCAAGGCCCTTGACAGACTCAGAACTCAAATAATAGAATATTCTGACAGTCGTTAAATAAAACCAAAGTGTCATATTGACAGTTATTTTAACTGAAATACCCATTATACTATAATACATACGTAAGCACGGTCTTATTGTTATTTCACAGGTGTTTATTTGTCAATAGTATATTAAGTATTGAGAACAGTAAGTGTAGTTTACCGATCGACGACAATGTTTGGCGACTGAGCGAAGCGAAGTCGCCAAAATTGGAGGAGATCGGTAAACTACTTACTGTTTGAGATGCTTATACTATTTTTTGTACGATCGAAATAGCTGAAATTGCAATTTTATTATTTTTAATAATTAATATTTTCAATTAAATACAAATTCAGGTTAGCTGAATACCCTCTACAAAGTTGCAGTTGAACGTTGTCATGGAACTAATTGTTATTGTTATGATTGTTATCGTATTTTTATGTCATGTATTTGTCAAAACTTATTTACATAAGTATTATTATTGAAAATGAGTGACTTTGAATGGCAATCTCTTGATGAAGCATGGAATGTTGGAATAGCCGCTATAATTCCAGAGAACGGTATGAAAATGCTTATAAAAGTTCATACCTAATGCCGTTTAATATACAATTTAAAAATCAAAATAATGACGTCAGAATAAATGCGCAATGATATACCGTCGTGAATTTACTTACCGTTCTCTGAACGGTAAGTGAATTACTTACCGTCATGTTTGGGTTGTCAGCCAGTAAATGTCACTTACTGTCATAAAGACAGACACGGTAAACAATCAAAAAAGGTCGGTCGTACAAAAAAATAATTACAGGTGTAGCGTGTGATGATATTTTTTTTATTTTTTGTTACTTTATATTGACTTACATTTACTTAAATATGCCAGCGATGAAAAAACTCTCGAAATAGACATTGTAGAGATTTGAGTGCTCTATTATTCCATATGTAACATCGGTATTTTCTATTAACAATGAAAAAAATATGATTTTTTTTTAAAACTTTGACAGGCCGCCTTTTTGAAATTGGCTCTCCGACTTCAATCGCCAACGATTCCATGACTTAGCCGATTTTTTAACCAAATTTTGTTGCGATTGCTTAAAAAATGCGGCCTAGAACGTGCTGCAAAGATTTCTATATCCCATATATACAGGGTGTTAATTAAGTATCTGGCCAAACTTCAGGGGGTGATTCTTTGAGTGATTTTAAGGTAAAAAGTTCATATAAGCAGGTGTCCGGAAATGCATAGATTTCAAGAAGAGGGTGTCAAAAAAATTTTTTTTTTACATTATAAATTTATCTTTATTTTTTGTTATGTTGTTAAGTTCTTAAACGTTTTTTATTAAAAAAAGTATTTTTTGTCAAAGTTTAATTAATAATACGTCTTTGGCTTGTCTTAGGCATTTATTTCCACCACTGAACTTCAATATTAGCAATAGTAAATAAGATTCAATTAGCATTTTACTATTATAAAAAATACTGCCAAATCTCAACGAATTTGGGTAAAACGAAATTCGCAATAATTCTGTAAAATTGATTTTTAAAATTATTCAGGGACATGCATTTAAGTGGTTTTAATTTTTTTTCTCAAAAACGATGCAAGATACGAAAAAATATCAAGAGACAAAAAAGTTGTATTTTTAATGACTTAATCCAAAAATTATTTTTTTAATTTTAAAAAAGTCAGTGGCGCACATTTTTTTTGTTATTTTTATTCGTGAAACTGCCCCTTACGACGCCACTGGAAGTCATAATCAACAATCAATTGGTGCTAACTTAGCGTCTTATCATAGTCCATAATACTGCCAAATTTCAACAAAATCGGTCAACAGGTGTTTGAGATATAAATAAATAAATGTAAAAAAAAAATTTTTTTGACACCCTGTATCTTGAAAACTATGCATTTGGTCTAGTCCCGAAACTTGTATGGCCGATAGTTTCTATTAAATTTATCTTGTGGAGATTCGACTTTTATTTAAACACTAAAAAAGTAAACTTTAAGTTTGATTTTTCACGCAAAAAGAGGAAAAAATCAAAACATTCTACTTCTGCTTTTTTTGAGGATTTTAAGGCTGTGTAAATTGAGTATTAGAAAAATCGCAAAAATGATAAAATAAAAATATGTTAGGTTGCTTTAAAAATAGTTTAAACTCCATGGAAAAAATCACAATTCGTATAAAATATTATGACGATAAAAATCCTTAACAGTACCAAATGTTTTTCTATTCTTTTTTAAATCTTAAAATAAATAATTATTGTAATTTGTTTCTGCTTCGACTGAATTAGACAAAAGTTATTAAACGAACTTTCGCGTAAGTTTCAGTTGCTCTGTTTGCACCCTCACCATGTTTCCCTTTCTTTACGTTAACTTAAGCATTTTACATAATATACCAAATTAAAACTTAAATTTTAATATAATACTATTTTTTTTTAACATTAATCAGTGGATTTTAATAAAGGTATGAACAAGTACTTTATAGTTATATTTTTAAATGAATGCTTGAAACTAAAAAAAACTGCTTCTATTATGGTTGTTGTGGCGCAAACATATTAAAGCACAACTTTAAAACCTACCCGTTTTTGCTAGTGATGGTTTATTAACTTTTGTGTAATTCAGCAAACTGAAACCATTAAGAATTAACAGATCTTCAGTTTAGTTAAGGCTGTATAAATTTTTATTAATTGTTTCAAAACAGTTTAATTTGTAAAAATATATTTTAGACAATAATAATAATATTCTGTAGTAAACTTTATATAGATTTAATTTTATAAAAAATTTGATACGATTAGGAAATATGTTAATAATAATAAAAAAAAATTGCCACTTACCCAGTGTTTTGGTAGAGCTTTGTCAGTACCCGTCGGCGACTCGTAACAAGCGCCGATAAACGTGCGCAGCAGGATCACATTGTAGCGTTAGCAGGTTGAAGTACTACTGCCTGAAATTGCTGTGAGTCACCGCACGACGCGCAAAGCTCAGCGATAGTGGTAGAGGTACTCCATTTCAGTGGCGTGGCAATTTATTTTTATTTTCCAAATAGAAGTTGTAAGTTTATAATATATATTAAGTAAACGAAATTTCAAGATTGTATATGTTGAAGTTCTAAATATTATAACTTATATTCGAGGCCTTTGAAATTATTATTAATTTTAAGGTATTTATTATAAAAAAATACTAAAATAACAAAACCTTCTTGTAAAAAATAAAAAAAACTAAACATTCTTATAAAACAATTAAAAAACAATTCTAAACATTAAAAAAACAACTAAAATTTACTAAAACAGCTAAATTTAAAGGGATTCTCAAGATCTTCAATTTTTCATAATCAGTCTCACTCTCACTGTCGGAAGTCTGAGTTTCTTCGTCTGTTGAATTTTCTTTGGCACAATCTGGAACATATTGCCAAATGAATTCATAATTGATGTCTAATACATTATATTTTACAGATATAAAAAAATTAGAAGCACTTCTAAGTGTTACTTTTTGAGGAGAATAAGATAGCGTTTACAAAGTTTCACTACGACGTTTCGTTTTTGAAAAACCATCATCAACTTTTTCACTGTTTTTAGCTGTTATTTAAAATTATTCAAGTTGGTTTGGCACTTGACTGACTGAATGCAGAGTAGTAGGTTTTGCAAAAACATACTTTCGTCGTTACTCAGAATTATTTACTATTATTTGACAATTTACTTCTGTCTCAGTACAACATTTTATTCTGTACGCGGTTTTTTAAATTTAGTTGAAATTTGTGTGCCTTTTGAAGTTATTAAAATAAACGCTTTACTCAGATGAATGTTTTACGCAAAATAAGTGCCAAACTATGGCGATTTTTGTTGCATAATTTTGAGTAACAGTTGAAAATACTGAAAAATCGTTTTTTTAAAAATTCTCGAAAACGGTTAAAGTTACTTTACTTTTGAAAAAGAGACTAGTAAATACTTTTTTGGGGATGCTGCGGTAACATAATTTAATGACATTTATTTTATGTAATGCACTGGTCCATTTACTTTACGAAAAATTTATTAATAACCCTGTTTCTCGCCCTTCGTGAAAACAAGGGCTAACCTCTCATACTCCAATGAGAGTATATTATAGATGCTTACTCAACCTTAGATCTTACTAAAGGACAACTTCTAACATTAAATCTGTTAAGCAATAAGAAATGCATCGCTATGGAAATGTTCCATCAATCTTAAATATTTTAGAAAACGGCGTCCACTTTTTCAATTGTAGGTTTAGTGAAGCTTAATATTCAAGTTTAGAACGGATGCAGGAGTAATACAGTCTCCATGGCACTAATATTATTGAAACCTCTACAGCTTCTCACAATCACAGTTTAAAATAATATACAGTTACTTCACCTCGTGTCGGAACGTTTGATGGTCATGTGTACAGAGCAATTCGCCGCGCTCGTAGTTATAGTAAAGTACGAGGCATGTTTTTTAAGTAAGTTTTGCTGTATGACAATGCCCGTCCACATGTGGCTAATCGGACCAAAGATCTCATCAAATCTTTTAAATGGGAAACTCTAGATCATCCTCCATACAGCCCTGATCTGGCGCCCAGCGACTACCATTTGTTCCTGCACTTGAAGAAACACCTGGGTGGTCAGCGTCTTCAAGACGATAACGAAGTCAAAACATTTGTGATACAGTGGTTAACAAGTCAGGCGGCAGAATTTTATGAGGAGGGTATTCAAAAACTGGTGCCACGTTATGACAAGTGCCTCAATATTCACGGAAATTATGTAGAAAAGTAGATTAAGGTACAGGCTTTCATGTAAAATTAAAATTATTGCGATATCTTTGCACGTCTTTTTTTAATTCCAAAACGGTACTTACTTAAAAACATGCCTCGTATCTTATAGTATATATAGTAGCAGGCCAGAAATGTGGCTGGGAGTGCGACGAGTCGATGCCGTTTTCGGCGTCTACTGAACCTTCTTAGCTATCGTTAATATTCGATGCTCACAATAAAACTAGTAACACGTATTGGAAAAAGATAAATTGGTATCAAAAATAACCCCAAATCAATGATTTGGAATACAAGAAGATCATTGCCGTCAACACGGTACTGGTAGTGTGTTTATGAACATAAACTTGGTATATTGTGGACTTTTGATATGTGTAAAATTACAATGTGATAAATAACACAAATTTACCTGCGTAGGTACACCACTGTTGATTTGGCCGAATAGTATTAGTAGTAGTAGTACCCATGTAGGTACCCGCCTTGCGTTGTCCATTTACGGGCATCACACCATATATGGTAAGGCTATTGTTGCGAAATACGATCGGCTACCGGGCTTTGGAGTGGTCGGGCCGGCCTGCCCAGAGAGTGAAACAGACCCCGGTGGTAGTATAGTTCTTGTTGTAAAAGTATTATTATTATTATATAGATATATAGTATTATGGTACGTATAATACCATGGGTCTGAGGTAAAAAATATTGTGTAGCCGGGCACGTGCTACTCTTTTCGAAAGCCCTTGTTATCCTTTTCGGTAGCACAAAAAGCATTGGCATGCCATTTCATTTGAGAGAAAGAGATGAGAACAACTAATGTTTTTAATTCTGGGTTTAGGAATGCGAAGGGTTTTGTAGAATAATGTTAAATTTATACAGGGTGAGTTGAAATATTTCAAAGGAATGTTAGTCGTCTAGTAGTTTCACTTGATAGTACAGTCGCCTTAGATAATTTGCCATTGCGGTGCCTAGCCCCAAAACAGAACGCTATAACTAATTAGGCTTTGAAAGTATCCCATATATGCACAACGCAAGACTTCTTGTGAACATGTAGTCGATAGTTTTTGAAGATATAAACAACACTGGACAATTTTTTGGCAAGGCAATCGATCTGATCTTTCCATGTCAATTTTGGGTCTACAATTAATCCAAGAAACTTATAAGTATTGTATTCGCTAGTAAAATTTTTCCTTAGTGTAAAATCAATCCTCTCCGTTTTCGAGAAGTTAAGAGACAGTCCGTTAGAGGCAAACCAATTCTCAGCACTTTTTAATTTGTTTTGGATTATGTTATTAAAATCCTCGGAAGCTTGGTAAATTGTGGTGTCGTCTGCATACTGAATTACTTGAGTATCCCTCAAAAAAGATGATAAGTCGTTGACATATATAATAAATAAAAGTGGACCAATAATTGAGCCCTGGGGTACTCCGGTTGTCACAGGCCTTACTTCAGACCTCTCTCCCATATAGTCAACTAACTGGTGTCGATCACTCAAGTAAGATCTTATGAAATTAAGAGCATTTGCTCTAATGATATATAGGGAAAGTTTCTTTCAGTCAAATGCTCTAGACAGATCGCAAAATACAGCCGTCAGAATGTGTCCTTGTTCCATTGCACCCACTATAGACTGCACTAACCTCATCAATGCCTGCTTGGTAGATCTTTGCTTTCGATATCCATACTGTGTGTCTGAAAGCAGTTTATACTTATCTAGAAAACTATATAGCCTATTATTCAAAGCAAGCTCTATTGGCTTCGAGAGGATTGGTATAATATAGAGATCGGACGATAATTGTTTACCTTTCTTGGATCTCCTTTCTTGTGAATAGGGGTTACTTTGGTTAATTTTAATTTACTTGGAAATTCTTGAAGATCAAAACATTTATTGATAATTATTAGTCCATATTTAATTTTTTTAATAAGAGGGTTACTAAAACCATAAATGTTCTTGGCGTCACTTTGAGATATATTATCTATGATCTCTAAAACCTCGTGTTCATCAACTGGTGTTACAACTTTTGAAATGAACAGTTGTCGCCGGGAGGTCAAAGCAATCTGCACTTATTGGCCCAGACGGTGCAGCATCTAAAAAGAAATCATCCCAGTAAACTCACTAACCGTATAGCGAGCGTATGGAGTAGTGGGTGAGGAGTAAGCCATCGGGCATGCTCTTTGTCACCTGCGGGTTGTTGGACGCGATAGAGACGCTGCCGCTGGTGGGCTATCACAGCTTTCACGAGCTGGCGGGCACAAATACAGAGAGATTAATAATATCCATATGAAATGGGCATAATGTCATAGATTGGCTACAAAGGCCATTGATCGAACACAAAACAACAAATAATGCGAAGAAAATCATATAAATAAAAATAAAAAAAAATAATTGACGATATCAATGATAAAAATAAATAAAATACGGGAAAGAAGCCCATTATAATTCGAGTCGAGTTATAAAATTCCACTAAACTGACAGACTAATGCGGGATTTATTTATTTTATATAAATTGAATTTAAACATACTCTTATATCAAGCATTTGCTATAAATTTTGCAGCCAGTCGATGGGTTGACTCGCTCTGAACGAATAATAATATAATATCAGGACTGGACTGGAATGACCAAACTCGATTTATCGTTGTTTTTATTTTATGTTATGTGTACTTAAAACTGACATAAAAATGAAATAATTTCTTTATTTTATGGTTTTTTTTGGAATGTTAAAACGTTTTTAATTTAGTTTTAAACTTATGCGCACAGACATGTGCATTTTCTTGAGATAATACAGGGTCGTCATAATCATTAACATATCTCTCCAGCTCTAACGCCGATGATCAGATACCAAAAGATATAAACCAAAGTCTGATGATGATTTAGTAACAAGATCCTCATTTTCGTTTTTATTGTAAACGAAATGACAAACTTGTCATTGGCCATAAAGGAGTTTGACGTTGGATTCCTCACTTCACTGTTAATTAATGTTGTAAAAGGAACGTTTGACTAAGAAGGGGAGTACAAATTGCTGATATTTGGCATTGAGAAAAACACCTGATGTTTTCTTAATAATTGAATTGCTCTAAATGCTTTAGGTTTAGTGAGTAACAAATATTTGGTGGATTTTAATCTCGAGTAACTTAAGTCGGTAGCTTTGTATGTTAGATTTAGATAAATTTATATGTTTTATTAAACAATATTTGTTATTTTGTTTCAGGTAAGTTTTGTTTTATGCTACAAGATAGTTGGTAAGTTTTTTGTACAGTATAGTCATGATTTATTTTATCTAGTATTCTGAAAAATAAAAAGAGCAGGAAGAGTTAAAATGTTCAGTTTTTTAAAGAAAGGCTTGAAGAGTCTCTATATTTGGAACGAAATAAATTATCCATCATCAAAGTGGAGTGTCAGTTTCAAATAAAAGAAAACAAACAAAAACTTTCAAATTCAACTCCACAAAATCTTTAATTTAGTTATGAAAAAGGAAACTAGTTTCGGCTCAACAAGCCATCATCAGTCCTACAATAAAGATAAAAACGAACGCATAAGAGAAAAAATAAATAAATAAATAAAACGTACAACGGGCAACAAATCTATACATAAGTTCATAAGATAAAAAACTTACACTTCTTACAAAAACATCCGTGTAGAAAAAATATCAAACATGAATATAAATAACATTACACGAAAACAAACACCTGTGTTGAGTAAATAAATAAAATAAAAATTAATGCATCCAAGACCAGATTCAAATATATCAAAAGGAAAAAACGAAAAACGTTTAACCTTTTTCTGTAAGTACAGTATGTCCAAAAAGAATTGAATTGAACTGGACTGAAATTCTAAATAATCGTAAAAATAGTAAATTTAAATGAGGCAAGCAAAAACAGCATTAAAGGGGCACAAAAAATGAACACGTTACAAATTAAAGAGTGAATTAATAATAGGGGACTCAATGAAAGATGTTTGGTCATTGAAGCAAGTGACACTGTTATTTGAGTTAGCCTTCATGATCTCCAAAATCTCCAAATAATTTAAACGGGAGCCCTTGTTACACCTATGTAATTACGTTGAGTTATTCAAAACATCGTAGTTGTGATTTGTCGCGATTAGATGGTTTGCAAAAGTAGATGGAGTATTAAAAATATCGGTATTCTTATAACGGTTGTAATAATACAAATGTTCCTTGCTTCTCATAAGGATCCTACGGCCAGATTGGCCGATATAAATGCTATTACAGTCCTGACAAGAAATTCTATTAACTCCCGAACATTTCAAAAAATTTGTCCTATCTTTAGAATTCACTAGACAAAGGCTAACGTTGTTAACAGTTCTAAAACTAACGACAATATCCGGAATACTACTTCTTATCATTTTAGCAATCTTAAGACAATAGCTACCGGTATAAGTGAGAGAGACATATCTTATGTTTTCCACAAGAGGACTTATAACCTATATCTATATTTGGCCCTAAACATCACACGCACTTCCATTTTTTGAATCTTAAAGACCTTCTGCCATTGCGACGCATTGCCCGAGGACAGTATGCTATAACCAATCAGACCCTGAAAATAACCTACGTATGCAATACGCAAAACATTCCGAGAACAAACGAGTGAAGGTTTTCTTAAAAAATACACTACACTGGACAATATTTTGGAAAGGTGATCAATCTGTCACCTCCATGATAATCGTGGGTCCATAAAAACACCAAGAAACTTGATGGAACTGATATTACTATCGTCACCTCTCTTCAGTGTAAAATCCATCCTCGCTGTCTTGGTTTTATTAAGACACAGGCGGTTAGATGCAAACCAATTTTCAGCAATATCCAGTTTGGTCTGAATTAGTTTATTGAAACCGGTGGAAGCCTGGAATATTGTGGTATCGTCTGCGTACTGTATTATCCCAGCATTTTTGAGATAAGATGGAAAGTCGTTGACATATAGAATAAATAAGAGTGGCCCTAGAATTGAGCCCTGGGGCACGCCAGATGTCACATAGCGCAAGTCCGATCTCTACTGTTGACGATCACTCAAGTACGATTTAATGAAGTTAAGCCATATTGGGGAAGTTTATTTAAAAGAAAAAGTAATTCTTTATAAAAACGTCTGCTTGTGTCGAAACTACAATTTATGATTACTATTCAGGGTATATCAAAAATAGCATTTTTAATGATTTTGATTTTTTGAAATTTTATGAAAATATTTTCAAAACAGGGATTTATTACACCAATTGTGTCGAAACTACAATTTTAAATATCAGATTTGTGATTACTATACAAGGTTAATCATAATTAAAATAAAAATATTTCGTTTAAAATTAATTTTACGTAAAAACAACTATTGTTGCTTTCTTTTTAAGAGTTTATTGAATCATGAATTATAAAATATTAAAATAAATAAAGTTGTAAGAATTGCTTGTCACATAAAGCAACAAGACTTAAGTTATGTTGGAAATTTGTTTCACACTACCAGGCTTTCACCAGACGGCCGTTTCGTCGATCCACGACTCAACATTTACAAAGAGCTTATACTAGCACGAGAATTGATTGAGAGAGAGATGTTTTTGGCGACACCTAGCGTGAACAGGATCTGAATTCCCGATAACAATTCCTAATTTGCTGTAGTGACATATTTGCAATGACTTCTCTTATTTTTTCTTTCAAGAGATCTAAACTATTCTTGAAATTGGTTGTATACACATCTTGCTTCAGATATCCCCACAAATGAAAGTCTATAATTGTGAGATCGGGTGGCCACTCATTTAGCCCATACCTTCTAATCCATTTGTTCCGAAACTGATGATTTAGCCAATCACGAACCATTATCTTGGAATGAGCGGGGCAGCCGTCTTGTTGGGAGTGTAAATTTATTCGATCAGCTAAAGGAATTTCTTGCAAATGATCAGAAAAAAGGTGTTCAGAAGATGCAAATAAGTGTGTTGATTTAAATTGTTTTCAATAAAATCGGGTCAAATGATTCCATTGTAAGATATAGCACACCACACACGCACATACTCCGTTTGTATGAAAAGTTGGATCATCCGAGAAAATAATATTATTAACAAAACTTCTTCTCCACAGACAAAAATCCAAACGCTTCATGTCGTCATTTTCTTCCAGAAAATGATTAAATTTAGGTTTGTACGGGCGAATTTTATTGAATTTGAATATTTTTTGTAATAGAGACTTACTCACATTACCAATTTGAGAAGATCTTTTTCTTAAAGACAGTTTGGGAAAATTCCTAACCGAATCCATTATCATTACAGTTTTCTTCCTTTTTTTATTTAAAACACTTCCAGTTCTCATGAATTCCATTACAATTTTTTTAAACCCACGTCCGTGAGAGGAACATCAGGCCATATCTCATGGAATTCTCGAAGAACGACCACATAGCTTTTTTCATGTCCTAAACCATAACTTCGCACAATATAAATTCTTCGACTTTAGTTCTTTGTCTAATCCATTCGTTTCTCTTTCAGTCTCTTAGTGTTACGCCTATCATAGCTCTTTCCATGGCTCTTTGTGTTGTTCTCAGTTTATTCACCATTGTATTTGTGAGAGTCCAGGTCTGTGCTCCATATGTTATTGCCGGTATTACGCACTGTTCAAATATTCTTGTTCTAAGGTATTGTGGTATCTTTCTGTCCTTAAGTATATGGCCTAATTTGCCGAACGCCGCCCATCCTAATCTCCTTCTCCTTTCAATCTCTATCTCCTTATGACCCTTTCCCATCTCTATTCGCTGTCCCAGATATATATATTCTTGGACATTCTCCAATATGTGCCCGCCGACTGTTATTTGTACCTGGTCTTGGCTCATTATCTTTGTTTTTGTTTTATTCATTTTTAGGCCGATTTTCGAAGATTCTCTGTTTAATTCGGAAAGCATTCTTTCAAGATCTTTTGTGTTGTCCGCGAATAGAACAATATCGTCTGCAAATCTTAGATGTAATATTTTGGCTCCGCTTATGTTCAGTCCAATATTTCCCCATTCAAGTTTTTTGAAAATTCCTTCCAGAGCTAAGGTAAAGAGTTTTGGGGATATTGTATCTCCTTGTTTGATACCTCTTTTGATTTCAGTGCTGTCTGTTTCTTCATGTAGCCTGTTTTTTGCATTTGATTTTTGGTATATATTTTTAAGAAGGTTCTTGTACCGATGGTCTATTCGTGCTTTGTCTATTTAATTTATTAGTTTATTTATAAGTTTATACATCTGAGACAGCAAGCTAATGGGTCTATAGTTTTCTAGCATTGTTCGATCTCCTTTTTTGAATAGTATAACTATTATTGCCTCATTCCAATTTTTTGTTATATACAGACATTGAAACGGTGTTCTAGTTGCGGTATGACAGTTTATTGTGCCTCCTTGATCATTTCCGCGATTATATCATCACTTCCTGGTGCCTTGTTTTTCTGTATAGTAATCGTAAATTTGGTATTCGAAATTGTAGTTTCGACACAAGCAGACGTTTTTATAAAGAATGACTTTTTCTTCTAAATCTACAAATAAAAAAGTTTTTCCTCTTCCAAACTCTATCCGTGGATATTGTTGTTGGAGGTTGGAGTATCATGTAAATACAATAGAAATGATACCAATTCATTTTCCTAATATAAGAGGTACTGTAACCAATGTTTATATGAAGTACATAATGTTGATTATTGTATCTATAGAACAAAACAAAACACTCGAGTAGGTACATTTATAACATATGTATGCGTTTGCATAGATCATAGACTTTGCCGTATAATAATCTTAAAGAAAATGAAGCAAAAAAAGTTGCGGTGTATTATAGTTTTATTGCTAAAAAGACATAGAAACATACAGTCATTTTTGCTGCTCTTGTCAACCAAGTTGTAGGTATAGTTGTACTGTTGTACACCTACGTATAGCACAGGGAACCTTTATCACGAATACAGGGTGTCCCAGAAATAGATCAAAGTCAGATGATTGACATCAAAATAAGTAGATTTAACTAAAACCACTAGTACGAGGGTTGCCTTTTGGTTTCGGGCGTTTGGAATCTTGTAGAGAAACGTTTAGAAAACATAAAATATTAACTCTATCATCTGTGTATATATATAAAATAGGGCTTCATGTGTATCGAATGAAAACTGAGTTAAAAAGACCTACTCACAACTACTCAACTAGAAATAGAGATAACATTTACATCGATAAATATAACCTTACAATGTTCAAGAAGTCGCCTATATGTGCAGGTTCTTACGTTTTTAATAAAATACCTGATGAAATAAAAAGCTCGAAAACTGAAAATATTTTTAAAAGTGTTATTATGGTTTGTCAGAGTTTTTTGATTCTTAAGCTGACAGTACTTTCATTTAAATGTTGTTATGTGTTCTTTGTATGTATTTCGGGTTTTGTTTATCCTGTATTTGTTAAATTGTAATTATAATAATGTATTGTGTGTAATGACCCTATCCAATCATAAGGTTGGCTTGAGGTGTAGATAAATAAATGAATAAATAAATGAATGAATAAATATTTCGGGATTAGAGAACAAAAACAAATATTAATCATCGAAAATCACTTTATTGTTTTTCAAAATATTCCCCATGAAGTTCTAGACACTTTTGCATGCGATTGAACCAATTGTCGAAGTTTGTTTTTTACGTACGGGAATAAAAAGAAGTCCTTCGGTGCCAAGTCAGGACTATACGGCGGATGACTCATCAAATCGATGTTTTGGGTGCTCAAAAATGCAGTTGTTTGAGCCGATGTGTGAGAGCTCGCATTGTCGTGGTGAAGAGTGATCTAGCTTCGGCGGTTGGTTTTCCTGTTTTCTTGGAAGACAACTGGCAAACAAATGGTTGTGTACCATCAGAATTGACTGTTGCGCGTTGTTCTAATGGTACGGTTGCGACATGTCCAGTTTTTCCGAAAAAACAGGCGACCATTTGCATGGAAGTTCTTCGTGCGCGAACAACTTTTGTTGGATTTGGCTCATTTTGACACACCCATACAGAGTCAACTACTGTTTATTTTCGGGCTCATACGCGTCAATACATGATTCATCACCTGTCACGATGTCATAGGCGTGTTTTGAAGCACCGCGATCGTATTTTTTGGGCATTTCTTTCGACCAATCGACTCGAGCCTTTTTTTGAGCGATTGACAAATTGTCTGGGATCCAACGCGAACAAATTTTTTTGACAGTCAAATGCTTATGCAATATTGAATGAATGCTGGTCCCACTAATGCCTAAGGTTGTCTCAATCTCTTGATAGGTCACATGACGATCTTGCAATATCAGTTCGCGCACAGCATCAATGGTTTTCGGAACAACAACTGATTTTGGACGACCTTCACGAAATTCGTCTTGGAGTGAACTACGACCACGATTGAATTCACCATACCATGGATAAACACTGGTCCTTGATGGAGCTTCATCGCCAAAAATTGAATTAAGTTCATCCATGCACTGTTGCTGAGTTAATCCACGTCGAAAGTTGTAAAAAATAATCGCACGAAAATGTTCACGATTTAATTCCATTTTTGGGCCGAGATGAATCTTTTAAGTTTCTGTAAACAACACAAATAGCGCTCGTATGTCAAAACGTTCTGAGTACGTTTAACCTCAAAAATGTCCAACTTTACGATAGAGCTGTCAGTTGCCAGATTGCAACACCAGGGTTGCCAAATCCCGAAATATAAAAGGCAATCCTCGTATGAACACATTTTAGCCGAATTGGCTGCGTCGACCTAAGTACTACACCAGATTGTTCCACAGTTCAGTTTCTCCATAATCGATCGAAACTCTTCCCGATGGGACACCCTGTATAGGCACTATATTTCATAGCTAATAACTAATTGAAATTGTTTCTTAAAAATCTAAGAATGTAATGAAAACGAACACGTCCAACCAAATTAATAATAATTATTTCCATACAAACATTAATACTGGATTCTCGTTGGAAAAAAAATCCTTTGCGGGGACATGTGGGTTCTTATGTGAATAGAAAAGTTTATTATATCTATTTGTAACACCTCGTCTGACGAAACAGGTGCCTTTTTTTTTTGCTATTCCAAACGGCGAACGTTATACGATTTTTCCACATTTCTAATACGAAGGCAACGATTTATATTTTGAGCCTTGGCAACACTTATTGTTATGTAAAAAACTGTTGTTTTCACTCCCTTTAGAGAAACGTAGAACAGTCGGATTGCTGCATACCAATGCGTTTGCCGGAAATCTTTAGTGAAATGAAACAATCGTCCTCGGATTATTCTTCAACAAGATAATGCGAGCGCCCAAACGATTATGGGTCATCCGCTGTAAAGTCCTGATTTCTTTTTGTTTCCAAACATCTAGACTAACTTGCGTCGACAACGATTTTCGTCGACAAAAGAAGTCGTAGATGCATTCAAAACCCTGTTTTGGGGGTGCCTGAAACAGATTGGGAAGTCATCAATAAGTAGAGCTTCTCTTACAACCATTTGTCATGAAATTGCAAGTTACAGAATATTTTAATCAACAAGTTATGAAGTTTTTCAATAAGAACAAGGGTTTTGAAGATAGTATTCTTTTAGGTAGGACTATACAACTGCCGATTCTGGTCAAAAAAAGAGGCAGCTAAATAACTTGCGTTATGTTATTCACAGTAATGAGGAGATAATTTTGTAGAATGACCACCATGTCTAACTTAAGATACTTTGGCATCTCCACTACCAACTCGTATGTGCATAATAATAAGTCAATATTTTTGCTTTAGCCATAGTTCGATAACAATATAATAGCCATTGTTCAATGTAATTGTGCTATAGGAGGTCATTACTTAAAAAGAGGAGAAGAGTAGTTCTTCTGTTGTTTGCGACCGGCAATAACAACAACGACAAAAATAAGAACAAGTAGAAGAGAGAGGTACTTTTGTAGATTACGATCGCTGCCAAACAGTATTCTTCCCTTCAGATTATAACCTCTATCTGTTCGCGTATAGAAAAGTATAATAGGAGTTGCGGATAAAAGATGCGTCCGCCAGATACAGGGCGCAAAAGAGAGATTTGTTGGGTCGAGGAGATCGCTTATCATTTACTGACTATTTATTGAAGATAATTGCCAGTCTTGTTTGTTTGTATTTCGTCTTTTAATGTGTGTATCGCTTACTGATTGTTTATATCTGCTACAATAAAGGGTGTATTTGCAGAGTCTACACAGGTGGAGGCGGTAGTTTTGCCAAGAATTTGTTTTTGAAGCTATCAACTACTTCTTTTGGTTAATGAAGCCTATACAATACAATACTGTTTATTAGTCTTAAGATATACAATCTTTGTTGTACATATACTCGTCATAAAAATAATAATAATAAACCAATGAACAATAAAAAAGAACACATAACACGTTAAAATAAATAATTACAATAAAAACAAGAAATCACGAATACACTTCAACGAGGAACTGAATTGGTTGAAGCTGTAAAAAGCGTTATTCGTTAAAAATTTCCTCAATGTTCTTTTAAAAATATTCTTCGATTGGCAACTCCTCATGGCTGAAGGAAGCAAATAAAAATAACTGGAATACAAGGGTGACTACGAATAAAATTCATGTTTTGGGTGAGGCAGACGAAAAGGCAAAGAAATCATTGGTTAGCTGCATTAAATCTCTTGCCGAGCTGTGAAAGGACATTCGTCGTTGGTTCTTAGTTTTTTCGAAGTTCAGTAATAAGTAATTTATAAGATATATAGTAGGGACACCATACACTGAACAATATTCCAATTTCGAGCGAACATAGGCATAGTATAAAATCCTCAAAATATTTAAGTCAGCAAAGGGTTTGGAGCATCTAACAACAAAGCCATTCTTAGAGCATCGCTTACATTTGAACGAATATGATCATAAAAGGAAATTTAGAATCAAGCAATACTCCTAAGTCATTCGTAGAATCATAACGTGTAACCGATATGTTATCAATACAATAACCATAATGCAGAGGCGTTTTCTTCCGCGTATATGTAACTACTTTACATTTGTCGGGGTTCAAATACAAACGGTTCGCAGCACACCAAAGTCTTATGGCATCCAGACAAAGCTGTAAACTTTCACAATCCTCAGCACTGTTTATAGATTTAAAAATTTTAAGATCATCGGCGAAAAAGAGTCCCGAACAAGTCAAATCCAGAGCCAAATCATTGATAAAAATTAAAAATAAAAGAGGACCTAAATTGAACCCCTGTGGTACTCCCGACACAGCCTTATAACAATGTGAGTCGAAACCATACAATGATACATATTGATATATTTCAGACAAATACGAGGACAAAAGTGATACTAAACTCGGCCCAAAACCAAAACCCTCCAACTTCTTCAGCAATTCAACATGACTTATTCGATCATACGCCTTGGCAAAGTCCGTGTAAACTGCATCAACCTGACCACGTCTATCCAACTCATCACAAACAAACTGCGAAAATACAGCCAAATTTGTGACAGTCGACCGCTGAGGCATAAAGCCATGTTGCATGTGCGTTATTTGATTTCTCACTTGAGGAAAAATGCGATTATATATAACAATTTCAAATAGCTTTGAAAAATTAGATAATATTGAAATTGGTCTATAATTCGATACCGAGTTCTGATCACCACTCTTAAAGACAGGACATACTTTGGCCTTCCTCCATTTAGTAGGGAATACTTCTGATTTGAGAATAAGATTATAAAGCATACATAGTGGTCGCGCCAAAACATAAGCACAATCTTTTACCAAAAATGATGGAATAGCATCTGGTCCGGCTGTAAACTTGTTCCTAAGCTTTCGAGAAGCCAAAATAATATCTTCCTCAGTAATATTACCAATAAATATCTGGGACGCAAATTCGATTCGAGGCAGTAGCAAATCTATCATGTCTTCATCATGACTCACAAACACACTCTCAAAATACTGAGCAAAACTGTTGACGATTGCCCGCTGATTACTGAGACAAATCATCTTGTTGGAGACACTTTTGTGGGCTTTTCTTCACATCAGACTACTGACGTTTATTGTCACTGTGTTTTTCGGAATTGTGTTTTTGGCGTGCTGTATCCTAAAAATCCCCAATGCTGCTTCAATCTCACGATATGTCATGTTGATCTTCCTTGGGAAGCTTGCTCACAGCAAGGGCTATCTGCATGCCAAACGACATGCGTAGAGTGGGTCATTAAAGATACTTTCTTAGGTCTTGAATGATAGCGTCCTATTCTAATACCAAACAAATGTTCCGCGCCTGATGGGGTTGTGAAATTTTCTAATGTTACCCCCCACATGTGCCGCATCCTTGTACTCAGCAGCAACTCAAAAGTGCCCTTCAAATAGGGGTTGCAACTTGAAAACAACATGGCTTAGATGGTGGCGCAGATTTCAGCTACAAAGTTGCTAAACATACACTTTAAAATCTGACGCCATTTTGAAAATAATTGCCTTTTCCTTTACGACACCCTGTATATGATTTATTAAATGTTCATTTTATATAAACAAGCTTCCAATTTCACGCTAAGTAACTCTGAAGTTAAAAAAACGTTACGAGTATACCGATAACAATATCTCAATCTGTTTTTGATAACTCCGTAAAATTTTATTAACCGACTTGTATAAATACGAACCAACTAAGTATAGTTTATAAATATGCGATAAGATGAGCGAATATGTGATACAATTTTATCGAAAAGATCAAACCGATACATCAAAAGTGGAATTGACTGAAATATGCCACAATTAAAGTTAAAAAAAGATAAATCATTATAATAAAGTTTGTCACATTGCAGATATTGGTTATCAATAAAAAATACTAAGTGCTGTCCATCCAGTAGATACTGTTAAGAGAATACTACGAGGTAACTGCACTTTTCCAAGCGTTTCTCCAATTTCCAAGTCTTAACCCTCCGTTAGTCGCGCGCGGTCTGTGAGACCGACTCAGGTGATTTTATTGTGCCAATTCCTTACACTTGGACTGGGGGAACGCTCGCACTGCCTAGCTTCTTCTGATAGCAGTTACAATTCCGTATTCATTAGGCTTGCTTTCAGGTAGTTACGACGTCATTCGGTCTCGTACACCGCGTTTGTTTTTCTAACGTTAATTATTATAAGTAAAGTGCTTCAAAATGAGTTCTTGGGAAGCTGAACAGGAACAGCTTAAGCTGCTGATGGATGAAGCCTTAAATGCAGATGCCCCTGGGGTCTACGATGCTGAATCTGACACGAATGAATTTGATTTTGAATAAATGTCGAATCGTGAGTCAGACAGCGAACTCGTAGCTTAAAAGCTCGGTTGGAAGATGTCTGCGATGCTACAACGCAAAAACAACAAACGATTACTAAAGCTGTGCCTATTGTCCCGCGAAGAAACATCGCAAAATTCGGTTTGGTTGCTATAAGTGCAATAAATATATTATGTGGTTGGACGATATTGTTAAGGTTTTCAAAAGTGCCGGAAAAATACAATAATTTAATTTTGAATTTGTTTATAAAAGTTTTTTTTTTGTTTGTGAAAAAGTTATAATTTTATTTATTATGCAGTTCGTTTTTTACCAATTTGTGTTTTTTGTATATGACTAATGAAGTTCAGTATTTAAGACAAAATCCATTTTCAATTTTTTGTTTGGTATATTTTGGAAAACGTGCCAAATGTACTCATTTTTTTCTTTTTTTTTGTCACTAGTTGTGTTATAAAAACGTAAATTTTTAAAAATTCGCTTCCACTATTTCAACTTTTTCTAAGACTGTTTTAAGGCTTTTGAATAAATTCTCATTTCCGGACGCGTTTTGTTTGTGAAAATGACACTTTTTTGGACTGATCTGAGAAGCGCATATGGTATTGGTACGAGGGTTGCCTTTTATATTTCGGGATTTGGCAACCCTGGTGTTGCAATCTGGCAACTTACAGCTCTATCGTAAAGTTGGAAATTTTGAGGTTATTCGTACTCAGAACGTTTTGATATACGAGCGCTATTTGTGTTGTTTACAGTAACTTAAAAGATTTTTGGTAATTTGGGTAGTATGGTTGTAATAATTAAAACACTGTTTAACGGTATGTACAAAACTGAATATTTATTAAAAATATAAAATATAAAAGGCAACCCTTAACTAATAAATATTTTGTTTTGAGGATAATCTGGATGTGGAGATTATGTCATATTTTGAACTGAACGGTCTATTCTATGTTATCGGTTATATTATGATCCAAAACGGTAGAGCCCATCCCTCTCTCTCCCGAGGATCCGTCACTGTTTAGTGACAGTTTTTTAAAGTAACCGAAGTTTATTATCAGCCAATGTTAAAGCAAATTTCTTTCCGATTATTGTTGAAAATAAATTGCAGGAATGAGTAGGAGAAGGATCCTCGAGTTAGAATTGAGAATTGTGTTTTCATATCAAAAGAAAATAAAATGTTTTTATGGCAATTTAAATAAAGATTTTTATTTTTACTACATTCCAAAGAGAATTAAGCAACAAGTTTAATAAAATTTCTTTTACATTCTTATTTATACAGTGCTCTCATTTTAAAACTTCCCATCCAGACACCATTCTCGGCTGCAACATGTTGATTTGGTTTTTTTGAAGGAAACTTGAGAAGCCCACAAAAACGAAATCGACATATTTTGCCGAAAATGGTTTGAAGTTCCCAAAATCGTGTCTACTACTCTCGTGACGAGTTAATTTGGGTGGTAAGTTTTAAAATGAAAGCACTGTATGGTTTCGTTTTCACTTTTTGAAGCAACAATACTTATTATTGTGGATATAATAATGTGATTGTATGTTCTTAAAATGATAATTAAGCCATAAAATATGTTAATTGATCAAGTTCAACATCAACAAATTGCCTACATAAGTACTTGCATAGTGGGTGACATAAAACAGTTGTTCATATTAGGCAACATTTTATTTTTCTTGTGGTGTGTGGTAAATATTGCGTGTATGTGAAGGTTTAAAAAAAATTAAAAAAAAAAACTGTGTAGGTGTCAAAATTACAAATAACTTGTTATCCATGAGTTGACGGAAAAATTAATATGCATAGAAGTTATATTTGTGATATTAAAAATTAATGATTTAATAATATACGAGGGTGATTTTGCGACGTTCTTTTAGAAAACTTGCTTTTTAGTGTCAATTCGGTCTTCATAAATCGTTCCAAATCCTTGTCCCGAATCACCTCTCAAATTATGATACTTTGGTTCAGAACAAGAACAGAAATAATCACCTTCATATGGTGTCCCAAAGAGTTAAGTAATAATGTTTTAGAAATACTGTTAAGTGATAATATGCTGCTGTATCTAATGGATCGCTTCCGGAGGCAAAATTGTTGTTCCAATATAGAAAAACAAAGGCTCGTTTGATAATCCTAGTAACTACTCTTGCCATTTTTTTCAATAATAATAATATATTATTTGCAATCAAGCACATTATGTTTATGAAACTTATCACTCACTAATAAATTGGATTGATTACAAAATGGGTTAAAAGTGATAGTAAACTGATACATAGTTTTGACCCTAAAAAAAAAAAAAAATTAGGCATATAATCAACTAACTAAAATAAATAGATGTAGAGTCACATTACTTAATACAGGTAGAAAATATATACGAAGTGCGGCTATTAAATAACGAGACTGCCTATGAAAAAGAGTTTTATTGTAAAAATTATTCTACAATCAATGTACTCCCCTACCCTCGCCACACACCGCTCCATTCGTTTTTTCCATTGGTCATTGCCAATGCTGGAAGTCTTCTTTTGTGAGAGCATTTTGGAGCTCCGCCGATTTTCATTTTACCTCTTCCATAGACTCGAACCGGGTTCCTTTTAAGGCAGACTTGATCTTCGGAAACAAGAAAAAATCACAAGGGGTTAAATCAGGCGAATACTGGAGCACTGGAGTGCCTCTAGAGCAGTGGTCGCCAACTCGTCGATCGCGAGCCCCTGGTAGCTCCGATGAGAATTTTGGTAGCTATTGCATGCCAAACGACATTCTTCGGAACGGTCACTAAGGATAGTTTCTTAGGTCTTGATTAGGTCCTGTATGATAGCGTCCTATACCAGACCAAGGCCCTAAAAAAAAGAAATCTGTTTTCCTAATAATGGGGTCGTGAAATTTACGCAGGGCAATGATATTATGAAGGGCTATTTGCATGCCAAACCCTGGTGCAAGATCCAGGACTTGTTTTTCCGCAACTCCGGCCGTTTCTTACGAACTCGCTCTCGAAATGTTGTCAAAACTGTCAAATAATAATTTTGGTTTACAGTTTGACCTTCTGGAACTCAATCAATCATCACGATGCCGTTGATGTCGAAAAAAACGATTAGCATGGCCTTAAATTTTGATTCTTGCTTTTTTCATTCTTGGCGATGAAGGAGTTTTCCAGACCAGTGTGAAGACAGCAGTTAAAATTCTAGCAGTTAATTCCGAACATTGCCGAATGGGGTATACGGGGGCGATTGATAATTCATAATAATATACACTTTAAACGTATATTACACGAGCACAAATGTGTTACAAATATATAATAATTAATATCAATAAAACAAATTTATTAAATATTAATATTGCAATATTTTTTTTTTCAATAAATAGGTAAATCGACATAACATATTTGAAATTAGTAGGTATATGTAGTCAAATAAAAGATTTAGATTCAATATGGTTATATACCCTTACAGACAAATAACATAAATATTTCATTGATTGATCCAGGGCCGTACTCTATGCTATAAGTTCACGCGAGTTTTAACTGCTGGCCTCATATCTAAAAACTGGCAAAGCGTGCATTCTTGAAATTAATAGTGTAAGTAGCTAACTAAATGTCCTTATTAAAAATATAGGTCAGAATCACTAACACCCCGTCAGAGCCGCACTATATATTTTTTTCTTCCGGCTGCAACTTCTAACTGCTGACCTCATATCTAAAAACTGACAAAGCGTGCATTCTTGAAATTAATAGTGTAAGTAGTCAACCCTATGTCCTTATTGAAAATATATGTCAGAATTACTAACACCCCGTCAGAGCCGTACTATATATTTTTTTCTTCCGGCTGCAACTTCTAACTGCTGACCTCATATCTAAAAACTGGCAAAGCGTGCATTCTTGAAATTAATAGTGTAAGTAGTCAACCCTATGTCCTTATTAAAAATATATGTCAGAATTACTAACACCCCGTCAGAGCCGTACTATTTATTTTTTTCTTCCGGCTGCAACTTCTAACTGCTGACCTCATATCTAAAAACTGGCAAAGCGTGCATTCTTGAAATTAATAGTGTAAATAGTCAACCCTATGTCCTTATTAAAAATATATGTCAGAATCACTAACACCCCGTCAGAGTCGTACTATTTATTTTTTTCCCCGCCAGCATCATTTAACTGCTGTACTCATAGCTAAAAACTGGCAAAGCGTGCATTCTTGAAATTAATAGCGTAAGTAGTCAACCCTATGTCCTTATCAAAAATATATGTCAGAATCACTAACACCCCGTCAGAGCCGTACTATTTATTTTTTTCTTTTGGCTGCAACTTTTAACTGCTGACCTCATATCTAAAAACTGGCAAAGCGTGCATTCTTGAAATTAATAGTGTAAGTAGTCAACCCTATGTCCTTTGCAAAAATATATGTCGGAATCACTAACACCCCGTCAGAGCCGTACTATTTATTTTTTTCCCCGCCAGCATCATTTAACTGCTGACCTCATAGCCAAAAACTGGCAAAGCGTGCATTCTTGGAATTATTAGTGTAAGTAGTCAACCCTATGTCCTTATCAAAAATATATGTCAGAATTACTAACACCCCGTCAGGGCCGTACTATATATATTTTTTTCTTTCGGCTGCAACTTTTAACTGCTGACCTCATATCTAAAAACTGGCAAAGCGTGCATTCTTGAAATTAATAGTGTAAATAGTCAACCCTATGTCCTTATTAAAAATATATGTCAGAATCACTAACACCCCGTCAGAGTCGTACTATTTATTTTTTTCCCCGCCAGCATCATTTAACTGCTGTACTCATAGCTAAAAACTGGAAAAGCGTGCATTCTTGAAATTAATAGCGTAAGTAGTCAACCCTATGTCCTTATCAAAAATATATGTCAGAATCACTAACACCCCGTCAGAGCCGTACTATTTATTTTTTTCTTTTGGCTGCAACTTTTAACTGCTGACCTCATATCTAAAAACTGGCAAAGCGTGCATTCTTGAAATTAATAGTGTAAGTAGTCAACCCTATGTCCTTTGCAAAAATATATGTCGGAATCACTAACACCCCGTCAGAGCCGTACTATTTATTTTTTTCCCCGCCAGCATCATTTAACTGCTGACCTCATAGCCAAAAACTGGCAAAGCGTGCATTCTTGGAATTATTAGTGTAAGTAGTCAACCCTATGTCCTTATCAAAAATATATGTCAGAATTACTAACACCCCGTCAGGGCCGTACTATATATATTTTTTTCTTTCGGCTGCAACTTTTAACTGCTGACCTCATATCTAAAAACTGGCAAAGCGTGCATTCTTGAAATTATTAGTGTAAGTAGTCAACCCTATGTCCTTATCAAAAATATATGTCAGAATTACTAACACCCCGTCAGGGCCGTACCATATATATTTTTTTCTTTCGGCTGCAATTTTTAACTGCTGACCTCATATCTAAAAACTGGCAAAGCGTGCATTCTTGAAATTAATAGCGTAAGTAGTCAACCCTATGTGCGTATTAAAAATATATGTCAGAATTACTAACACCCCGTCAGGGCCGTACTATTTATTTTTTTCCCCGCCAGCATCATTTAACTGCTGTACTCATAACTAAAAACTGGCAAAGCGTGCATTCTTGAAATTAATAGTGTAAGTAGCCAACCCTATGTCCTTATCAAAAATATATGTCAGAATCACTAACACCCCGTCAGAGCCGTACTATTTATTTTTTTCTTTTGGCTGCAACTTTTAACTGCTGACCTCATATCTAAAAACTGGCAAAGCGTGCATTCTTGAAATTATTAGTGTAAGTAGTCAACCCTATGTCCTTATCAAAAATATATGTCAGAATCACTAACACCCCGTCAGAGCCGTACTATTTATTTTTTTCCCCGCCAGCATCATTTAACTGCTGACCTCATAGCCAAAAACTGGCAAAGCGTGCATTCTTGGAATGATTAGTGTAAGTAGCCAACCCTATGTCCTTATCAAAAATATATGTCAGAATCACTAACACCCCGTCAGAGCCGTACTATTTATTTTTTTCTTTTGGCTGCAACTTTTAACTGCTGACCTCATATCTAAAAACTGGCAAAGCGTGCATTCTTGAAATTACTAGTGTAAGTAGTCAATCCTATGTCCTTTGCAAAAATATATGTCGGAATCACTAACACCCCGTCAGAGCCGTACTATTTATTTTTTTCCCCGCCAGCATCATTTAACTGCTGACCTCATAGCCAAAAACTGGCAAAGCGTGCATTCTTGGAATTATTAGTGTAAGTAGTCAACCCTATGTCCTTATCAAAAATATATGTCAGAATTACTAACACCCCGTCAGGGCCGTACCATATATATTTTTTTCTTTCGGCTGCAACTTTTAACTGCTGACCTCATATCTAAAAACTGGCAAAGCGTGCATTCTTGAAATTAATAGCGTAAGTAGTCAACCCTATGTGCGTATTAAAAATATATGTCAGAATTACTAACACCCCGTCAGGGCCGTACTATTTATTTTTTTCCCCGCCAGCATCATTTAACTGCTGTACTCATAACTAAAAACTGGCAAAGCGTGCATTCTTGAAATTAATAGTGTAAGTAGCCAACCCTATGTCCTTATCAAAAATATATGTCAGAATCACTAACACCCTGTCAGAGCCGTACTATTTATTTTTTTCTTTCGGCTGCAACTTTTAACTGCTGACCTCACATCTAAAAACTGGCAAAGCGTGCATTCTTGAAATTAATAGCGTACGTAGCCAACCCTATGTCCATATCAAAAATATATGTCAGAATTACTAACACCCCGTCAGGGCCGTACTATTTATTTTTTTCCCCGCCAGCATCATTTAACTGCTGTACTCATAGCTAAAAACTGGCAAAGCGTGCATTCTTGAAATTAATAGCGTAAGTAGTCAACCCTATGTCCTTATCAAAAATATATGTCAGAATCAGTAACACCCCGTCAGAGCCGTACTATTTATTTTTTTCTTTTGGCTGCAACTTTTAACTGCTGACCTCATATCTAAAAACTGGCAAAGCGTGCATTCTTGAAATTAATAGTGTAAGTAGTCAATCCTATGTCCTTTGCAAAAATATATGTCGGAATCACTAACACCCCGTCAGAGCCGTACTATTTATTTTTTTCCCCGCCAGCATCATTTAACTGCTGACCTCATAGCCAAAAACTGGCAAAGCGTGAATTCTTGGAATTATTAGTGTAAGTAGTCAACCCTATGTCCTTATCAAAAATATATGTCAGAATTACTAACACCCCGTCAGGGCCGTACTATATATATTTTTTTCTTTCGGCTGCAACTTTTAACTGCTGACCTCATATCTAAAAACTGGCAAAGCGTGCATTCTTGAAATTATTAGTGTAAGTAGTCAACCCTATGTCCTTATCAAAAATATATGTCAGAATTACTAACACCCCGTCAGGGCCGTACTATATATATTTTTTTCTTTCGGCTGCAACTTTTAACTGCTGACCTCATATCTAAAATTTGGCAAAGCGTGCATTCTTGAAATTAATAGCGTAAGTAGTCAACCCTATGTGCGTATTAAAAATATATTTTAGAATTACTAACACCCCGTCAGGGCCGTACTATTTATTTTTTTCCCCACCAGCATCATTTAACTGCTATACTCATAACTAAAAACTGGCAAAGCGTGCATTCTTGGAATTATTAGTGTAAGTAGTCAACCCTATGTACTTATCAAAAATATATGTCAGAATTACTAACACCCCGTCAGAGCCGTACTATTTATTTTTTAAATTAATAGAGTAGGTAGCTAACCATATGTCTATGTAACTAAAAATTTAAATCAGGATGATTAGCACTCTGTACACGTTTAAAATTATTCATGTAATTAGCAGATTATGTGTTCTTGTTAATCTCAAAATGAATAATAGGTACTGCTTTAGAGGGTTCTTGCAACGAACCTATTATTAGCCGTAGTCGTCTAATGTCAAAATTCATCCTGCTTTGTGAGTGCGTTTGCTTTAATTAAATCTCTCTTTTGTTTATGTCAAATCACTTTTACTATTAATTTCCTTTATGACAGTTAATTTTAAATGAGATGTCTTTAAAAATATTTTATCTGCAATCATATCGGATCAGTTCAACTGAGGTGAGTTGAAAATCGAGAATTCCTAATAACATAATACGCACAATATAAAACTATTATAATATAGGTACCTACAACAAAATTAAAGTATCATCTTAGTTGTCCAACAATACTTAATAACTACTAAACAAAATATAGTTAGTTAATATCGTATCTATCATATATCCTAATTATCTAAGGGTATTTTCATTGTCTTGGCGCCTTTTTAATTTTTTTCAACATTTTAAACCTATTCTTTTCGGCACGCGGCACAAAGTAGAGTAAAAAAACGGGTACGCGACAGAGTAATGTACAAGTATATTATAATATACTGATTAGGTGTTATTTTATTGTTTATTTCGCAGTTTTATAATTATCGAGGATTTTATCTGAACAGAAATATTCAAAAAGTTCAGTTCGTTTTCCACTGATTTTTTAAATAAAGAAAAATTTTTTAATAAGCCTATTGTCGCAGGTAATCATTTTTGTTTAATATTAATAGACTTTCAATTAAAAACTTTTGCATATTTAGATCTTATGGGTTCATCACGTATAAAACCGCAGAAATGTATTATGAAAAATTTAAACATTTTATGAATCAATATGATGCAATTTTCGACGATCCGTTCGATTACAACGAGTTTTCAATTATTTCCCGCCCCCATCTAATTCAAATGGATCAATATAATTGCGGTCCATATATTATATATTTTTTTAATAACATTTTGGAACAGAAGCCTCTTGATCATTCATGTGATATTGATTCTTACAGGGATACAATATAACAGATTATTTTAGATACATCATCGGATATGAAAGGTAAATGTTTGTTATGTGGACATAATGTTGTCGATAAATCAATTTCATTAACTTGTCAATTTTGCCACAGAATTGTTCATACTATATGCAACAATTCATTAAATGAAAAGTAATTATAAAATACAGTACAAAAAAAAAACATATTAATTTTAGCCTATTGAAATTCGGTGTATGTGGGCGAAATTTTAAATTTAATTAAAAAAAGGTTTATTAGTGTCAACCAAAAGTCAAAATGACATGAGTTTGAATAATTGCCGAAACACTATTATTAACTTAAAATGGCCAGCTGGATAACATGTTATACCAAAGATATATATGAGATTTAGGTACTTGTTACACTTTTCCCTTAGACAAGGATTTCTTCCCTTGTTTAAGCTATTTCCGAATATATTTTTAGTTTGGTTTTGTTTTTGACCGTCGTCGTGTCGATACTATATACAACTCTTTACATCGTCTATTGAGAGATTATTTCGACAGGTCCAACTTCAATGCAAAAACGCTACGCGTTTCTGGGTAAATTCGTATTTATTTATTTTCTTTATTTTTATATTGGCAATAATATTTTTGTTTATTTATTAACCTACTCCGTAATCTATTCAAAATAATCCTTCCTAGTCCTTTACAATAAGGTAGTTTTGGGTAAAGTGTAATTTTTAATAATTTAATAATTATTAAAAAAATATTTTTGCTCAATATTTTTGTACTATTATTAGTTAGAATAATTATTATCTTATTACCAAAAAACTGAATAAAATTGTATTTAGTCCCATTTATTAATTGTACTTTAGGAAAGTGAAAAAAGTGATTTTCGTAAAAAGTGGACTTAATACAGTTTTATTCTGGGGTACAGATATGTAAACCGAAATAGTTAAAACTTGGTTTACTCAATTGACGAAGTAGAGCGTGCCCTGTAGGAAAAAAAGTATGAAATAAAGATATTAATTTAATAATCTGAGTTTTTTTAATACATTTTAGCGCTAAAAATGTCATTTTTATTTCAAACAAAGTTCTTTGAATTGATGATTTTATAACATCAGCCAATATGCCGCATATTTGAATAAATTCCAACGGTACATTTTTAGTGCTAAATTATATTTTTATTTTCATGGCGATCGAAAACATATATTTTTATAAAGTACTTATGGTTTACTACTTAGAGTATTAATTTCAAGAATGCACGCTTTAACAGTTTTTGGCTATGAGGTCAGCAGTTAAATGATGCTGGCGGGGAAAAAAAATAGTACGGCTCTGACGGGGTGTTAGTAATTCTGACATATATTTTTGATAAGGACATAGGGTTGACTACTTACATTATTAATTTCAAGAATGCACGCTTTGCCAGTTTTTAGATATGAGGTCAGCAGTTAAAAGTTGCAGCCAAAAGAAAAAAATAAATAGTACGGCTCTGACGGGGTGTTAGTGATTCCGACATATATTTTTGATAAGGACATAGGGTTGACTACTTACATTATTAATTTCAAGAATGCACGCTTTGCCAGTTTTTAGATATGAGGTCAGCAGTTAAAAGTTGCAGCCAAAAGAAAAAAATATATATGGTACGGCCCTGACGGGGTGTTAGTAATTCTGACATATATTTTTGATAAGGACATAGGGTTGACTACTTACACTAATAATTCCAAGAATGCACGCTTTGCCAGTTTTTGGCTATGAGGTCAGCAGTTAAATGATGCTGGCGGGGAAAAAAATAAATAGTACGGCTCTGACGGGGTGTTAGTGATTCTGACATATATTTTTGATAAGGACATAGGGCTGACTAATTACACTAATAATTTCAAGAATGCACGCTTTGCCAGTTTTTAGATATGAGGTCAGCAGTAAAAAGTTGCAGCCAAAAGAAAAAAATAAATAGTACGGCTCTGACGGGGTGTTAGTGATTCTGACATATATTTTTGATAAGGACATAGGATTGACTACTTACACTATTAATTTCAAGAATGCACGCTTTGCCAGTTTTTAGATATGAGGTCAGCAGTTAAAAGTTGCAGCCGAAAGAAAAAAATATATATAGTACGGCCCTGACGGGGTGTTAGTGATTCTGGCATATATTTTTGATAAGGACATAGGGTTGGCTACTTACACTATTAATTTCAAGAATGCACGCTTTGCCAGTTTTTAGTTATGAGTACAGCAGTTAAATGATGCTGGCGGGGAAAAAAATAAATAGTACGGCCCTGACGGGGTGTTAGTAATTCTGACATATATTTTTAATACGCACATAGGGTTGACTACTTACGCTATTAATTTCAAGAATGCACGCTTTGCCAGTTTTTAGATATGAGGTCAGCAGTTAAAAATTGCAGCCGAAAGAAAAAAATATATATGGTACGGCCCTGACGGGGTGTTAGTAATTCTGACATATATTTTTGATAAGGACATAGGGTTGACTACTTACACTAATAATTTCAAGAATGCACGCTTTGCCAGTTTTTAGATATGAGGTCAGCAGTTAAAAGTTGCAGCCGAAAGAAAAAAATATATATAGTACGGCCCTGACGGGGTGTTAGTAATTCTGACATATATTTTTGATAAGGACATAGGGTTGACTACTTACACTAATAATTCCAAGAATGCACGCTTTGCCAGTTTTTGGCTATGAGGTCAGCAGTTAAATGATGCTGGCGGGGAAAAAAATAAATAGTACGGCTCTGACGGGGTGTTAGTGATTCCGACATATATTTTTGCAAAGGACATAGGGTTGACTACTTACACTAATAATTTCAAGAATGCACGCTTTGCCAGTTTTTAGATATGAGGTCAGCAGTTAAAAGTTGCAGCCAAAAGAAAAAAATAAATAGTACGGCTCTGACGGGGTGTTAGTGATTCTGACATATATTTTTGATAAGGACATAGGGTTGACTACTTACGCTATTAATTTCAAGAATGCACGCTTTGCCAGTTTTTAGCTATGAGTACAGCAGTTAAATGATGCTGGCGGGGAAAAAAATAAATAGTACGACTCTGACGGGGTGTTAGCGATTCTGACATATATTTTTAATAAGGACATAGGGTTGACTATTTACACTATTAATTTCAAGAATGCACGCTTTGCCAGTTTTTAGATATGAGGTCAGCAGTTAGAAGTTGCAGCCGGAAGAAAAAAATAAATAGTACGGCTCTGACGGGGTGTTAGTAATTCTGACATATATTTTTAATAAGGACATAGGGTTGACTACTTACACTATTAATTTCAAGAATGCACGCTTTGCCAGTTTTTAGATATGAGGTCAGCAGTTAGAAGTTGCAGCCGGAAGAAAAAAATATATAGTACGGCTCTGACGGGGTGTTAGTAATTCTGACATATATTTTCAATAAGGACATAGGGTTGACTACTTACACTATTAATTTCAAGAATGCACGCTTTGCCAGTTTTTAGATATGAGGTCAGCAGTTAGAAGTTGCAGCCGGAAGAAAAAAATATATAGTGCGGCTCTGACGGGGTGTTAGTGATTCTGACCTATATTTTTAATAAGGACATTTAGTTAGCTACTTACACTATTAATTTCAAGAATGCACGCTTTGCCAGTTTTTAGATATGAGGCCAGCAGTTAAAACTCGCGTGAACTTATAGCATAGAGTACGGCCCTGGATCAATCAATGAAATATTTATGTTATTTGTCTGTAAGGGTATATAACCATATTGAATCTAAATCTTTTATTTGACTACATATACCTACTAATTTCAAATATGTTATGTCGATTTACCTATTTATTGAAAAAAAAAATATTGCAATATTAATATTTAATAAATTTGTTTTATTGATATTAATTATTATATATTTGTAACACATTTGTGCTCGTGTAATATACGTTTAAAGTGTATATTATTATGAATTATCAATCGCCCCCGTATACCCCATTCGGCAATGTTCGGAATTAACTGCTAGAATTTTAACTGCTGTCTTCACACTGGTGTTTTCCAGTTCATGGATTGCCGCTTAGTTTCAACATCGTACTGGAATATCCAGGTTTCATAGCAAGTGATGATTTTTTCCATCAATTCAGGCTCTTCATCTAACCTCTCAAGAAAATCTGAGCAGATCTGTTGACGGAAGAGCTTTTGTTTGGGGTCAAATTTTTTGGGACCATCTTCGCACAAACTTTCTTCATATCCAATACGTCATGTAACATTATTCTGACCGTTTTTTTATCGGCGTTTACAGTCTTCATAAATCATCCGAATGCTCATACGACGGACGATCTTCGCGCACAATTTCATTGATTTTGGTCACTGTTTGCCCAGTTGAAACAGACACAGGTCGACCTGGACGTTGGTCATCTTCGATGTTCTCTTGGCCTTCGAAAAACCTTTTATGTCATTCGAAAACACGTGCACGAGAGACTATTTTATTCAAAAATTAGAAAAACAAAATATTGCCAAAGCTGGGATTCGAACTCATAACTACCCTACTGCTATTTTAAAATTTGGCTGTTGTATCCTAGGACTCCCCCATACTCATATACACCAAAATTTCCATCAGGACATGGTCTTAATCATCTCAAGGAACGTATTTCCGTTTTTATCTCAATTTTTTTAGTGCGTTCACTACACACTTTCGCTGCGTACGAATGAACAAAGCCAGAATTATGAGCACTCGTCGGACTTTGGCTGTATTAAAATGTCAAAACTTAGGATTGTGCAAAAAAGTCGACCATTAGCCATTGTCGGACTTTGTGCCCAAGATATCTAACTAATGCACTGAACATAGAAGAACTCAAAATAAAGTCTACTGCACAATACGGAGTGAGATCCATGTTTCCTTATCTTGAAATAAAAATTAATAAACAAAAGCAATACAAAAGCCCATAAAGTTTACAACTTATTTACGATTGAAAGAAAAATATGTATGTCATCTTTTAACATAACTTTTTACCAATTGCACATAGGCTAAACATTGATTAATGATCAACAAGCTATAAAAATGTTCTTGCTGCTTTGTGGTTATTCTGATTTCACGGTTGGTTTGCGGCGCCACTCATATTTTATTAACGCAAAAAGGCATCCGAGGAATCATCAGCTGTGTGAAATGTTTTTATACGTTATTTTTATCGGTCTGTATAATATTATATAAAATTGATATCATATACCTAAAGGAGTCGTGTGCGGGACATTAGGAATTCAACCGGAAATGTCATTCAGTAATAATTATTATTGTGAGTTTAATAGGACTAAAAAATAGAAACATAAATAATTACATATACCTAGTTGAATTCAAAGAATTTCTTTGTGGTTTCTCTTTAAAAATGTTATGACAATTGGTTTTATGTAAGCACAATGCTCATCTCACCAAATTACACTCATTCTGAAGGATGCACGACGTTTTTTTGGATAAGATCGTAATCCAAAATATAGTCTTTCTGAAAGTTTAAAATCAGCGATATTAAAGGCAGTTTTGTGCTTAACAAATCGCATTAACACGTTGAGTGCCACAAATGCCAAAATGGTCTCATAGGCCGTTTACTTTTTTTGATATAAAAGTGTTGGCAATTACACAAACATTAAAATATACTCTTGAAAAATATGTTTTTTAAATTAGAAGTTAGTTTTTTTGACTTTTGTTTTTATGGTGACACATTGGTCTCACGAGGCCAGGCGATAGCTCAAACAGCCGGGTTGGCCGCATGAATCCAACGTGTCACCACGATATTCCTATTACACTCTCACACCCTCTCTGACGCTCAGACGCTGCGTGCAATAGGTCAGACATTGTCGAGTGGAATGCAATCCAGAAGCGCGAGTAACACGGGTTTGGTCCGCTGTGGTTGTTTGGATTCGTGGGCATCGTTTCAAATACGATAGATCAAATCGAAAATTCAACCCAAAAACTGTCATACAGAAGAAATTACAAGCAGGAGGAACTGTGGCTGAAGATTGTGGTCAAGGAATAATAGTTCAGAAGAAGACACGGACATGAAATGGTCGACGTCGAAAAAAGACGAAAGGATGTGAAGAATCCCAAAATTGTTGGAGAGTACCTATAATAAACACAAAGCTTATATAGACATTTCAGACCAGATGAAATCTTATAACATTAGCCTAAGAAAAAGCCTCAAGTAGTACAGAATGTTAGCCCTATAGAAATACTGATTGGAACAGCGCTGGTAAACACTCACCAAGACATTACGAAACATAAAATGTCGATAACAACTTTTTGAGAAGAAGTAATTCACGGTTTACTAAAAATAAATCCGCAACAATGCGAATCTAATACGTGTGAAGAAAACAGCATAGAACAACTTCGTCTTGAAGATATACGTCAAAGTAAGAGACGTCGATGTGTAGATGCTACAATAGAATGGCAAGAGAACGAACTGGGAAGAAACCTAGCTGGTTCAAAAACTCCACAAAGTTGTTTCAGTATAGCTTGCGATAAATATTACTGTTTAAATTTTTTTTGCCGCTCATGAAACTAAGAAACTTATTTAAAATTTCGTATATTTTTCTTTATTTTCTTTGTATATTATAAGTGTTAAGTTTTTTCATTTTTAATGCTTTTGGAATTTTTAGTTTATGTACAATAATATTATGTAGTATTATTCCTGAAAAAAATAAATAAATAAACATGGAAATCAAAATACTGACAAAGTCGTGCCGTGGTGCCACCGTCGGCATCACCAGCCATAAGCCGAAATGATTTTCCGTCTCTGTAGGCCGCATACTTTAAGATTACATACATTTAAATGCCGTCTGTGAATCCATCGTGGCACCACGCGGCAAAAATTACAGATTAGTTCTGTGAGACCACTGTGGCTTCACGTGGCCGTATGGTCCCAAAGAGTGAGTGAGGCCACATTGGTCTCATACGGCACTCAACGTGTTCTATAGCCAGGGTATTGTCCGCAACAATTAAATTGCAAGCCTTAACCAAAGTCTCCAAGAGAAATTAGATATCATTTGGATTTCATAGCTTCTAAGTGGAAACGCACCGGCAGCAACAATTCGTTGCATAACTAAATGTTTTAGATGAAGAGTCTGTAGATTTTCATATGCAACAAGATTATCTCGGCACATTAGTCATCGTCCGTCAAAGTAAAAGTGTTTTTTTGAACAGACAAAGTGAATAGACAAACAGAGACAATTATTTTATTGAACAGAATCAAACCGAAAATATATTTTGGGTTCATCATCAGCTTCACTCGCAAACGAGAACATGACAATGTTCTAATAACCATCACAGGTCCTCCTTCTTTAAAAAGCTCAGGGATATGCCATCAAAGCCAGCTGCTTTGTTGTTTTTAAGTTGACGAATAGCTTTATCAACTTCTTGCAGATAAAGTACATTTCTTGGGTTCATCAGATGAACCAAAACCGGAATATTCCTGATTTCATTGTTGACAATATCTTGGTTATGGGGTTCTTTTAATTTCTAATTGAATAAAACTGGTTGAGCCTCGACTAGCACAGTCGATCCGCGTCCATCGGTTTGTCGACATGGACATTTGTTTTCTGTCCGTTTTATGACGCCCGTTTTTTAGAAGCGTTAAATACGACTTCCCTACACGAATGTTGGTTGGAAACTGACGACTCCTCTTCTGCAGCGCAATATCGCCTTTTTTCTTTGCGAAACGTCGTATGGCGTCGTTGCACGCGGTGCGCGCCATTTCCATTACAAAGCGTAACGTGCAACGCTGCGCAATGTTGTGAAACAAAACAAAAAGTTGCGGCAGGTGCGTTTCTACGCGAAAGTTCACCCCTGTAAATCACACACATTTATTAATTACATTGACTAAGAGTTAAATTTAAATTAGAAGAAATGTAAATTGCACTAATTTCCTCTTACGTGCAGGTACTGTAAGATTTAATAAGAAGTAATACGCACTTAAATAATTAAATTATGGAGCAAATATTTATGTGAATATCGCAGAAATGAATGTAATAAATTATATTAATTTATGTGTTATTATAAATCAATATGAATATCAAACAAAATAAATGAACCCCTAATTAATAGGGACAAGTAGCGAACCAATTAAATTACGTATAACTAATGATAGTTGATGGGTTTCAATTTATTTTTGTTGTAGGTATATGTATTCATGATATGCTACCCTTGGTATATAGGCACATGTTGTAACTATCTAAATTGATGAAGTTACACACAAAAAATAACTTGCTTGGTTTAATTCGATAAGTTTCAATTCAAGCAAATGTTAGATTTGTATATGTTAAAATTCGATAATTATATATGTAAAAGGGCAACACTGTGCAATATGCTTCATTGGAGACTATAGAGTGCCCCGAATCTCAGATCAAATGTAATTTTCGTTTAAGTTGATGACTGTCATTTTTATTATGCATGAGATAAAGTAATGACATTAAAATATTTTATGTGGAAAATTCAATTTGGGTATACGAATATCCTTATTATCAGACCTGGGCCAAGTACAGCACAATTGTACTTAAAATATTCAAGTACAAGTACATTCTAAATGTACTTAAAGTACCGAAAATCTAAGTACTTGATTCAGAAGTACTTATTATTTTAAGTACATATATACTTATGAAAGATAAATTTTAAGTACATCACAAGTACATTACTACATAAGGTCCGTAGAGTGTAGAGTTGTTGAGGCTAGAGAGAAAAAGTCAAAACATTGCAATGTAGCTATTGTATATTCTATGGCACTTAAATATGTGGTTGTCGACAGCAGACTGCAAGTAAGTCTTTATGTAAAACTCCGGTAGTACTTTTTTCTACGAGAAAATGTCGTATGCTCACTTGGGATCTTTTTATTTTACAATCTTGTTCCAGTTGAATATTCATATTTGACGTTTTCTTTAGCTTTTTATTTTCGTTATATAATAAATAGTTACTGTACGCACTCGTGTGACCCCTTTTTAAATGTTTTAGAGAATTTGTTCTTATAGAAAATGATCGTTTTATTGTCGTCTATTTGAGTTATTTTAAAAAACTTTCCATCTAAAATTATTGGCATAAATTGCTCTCCAGTGTCACTGCCTGTAGAACTTGTAGAAGCAACATTGATATCTATGCGAAATTCCTTTATCTGTCTTTTCCTCTTAGGAGGAATGTATTCTGGATCTTCAGCAGTGGAGAAACGGTCATGTTCCTCACTAGCACAAGCACTTACATCAATCATATTTGTATTCTTAAAACGACAACAGATATAGAATATAGCGTATACGGATATTCTTCATGTACATTTTAAGTACATTTCAAGTACATCAAAATAATTACAAGTACAGGTACTTAAGTACACAAAACAAAATGTACTTAAGTACAATGCTGTACTTTAGTACAATTTTAAGTACATGTACTTAAGTACTGCCCAGGTCTGCTTATTATAAGCTGCTGTAGAACACTGAATATTTACTATAAAAAAACCATACATTCTTAAATATTGGAGGTAGGTCATTTAAATAGAGTAGGTTTGAATGTTCTAATGAAAACTATCTACTTAAAATGAACATTTTTGTTGAATAATATGGAAATCCACATTTAAGCATTTCAAAATTTTCAAATTAAAGCATTTTACACCGAATGAGAATAAAAAATCTTAGAACAAGTAAAATAAAAATATTGATATGCTTTGTTTGAGTATTTGTTTTTTTCCGTGTAGGTTCTATATGAGTTTTTATGTGCGAAATTATTGTTAATGGGAATTTTCTAAAATTATGGAAAAAAGCACCTATACCAAAAAATTCAAAGCCTAAAACACTAAGAAATCTAAGACCTGTTAGCATTGAAGATCTTTAAAAATATTTTAAACGGTTAACTATAAGAATAATGTTTCTTTGTTCTTTCCAATTCAGTGCTGTGTGCCTCAAAGATCAATATTAGGCCACTAGTTATTCACAGTTTTAATTTTTACCAAGTCACGACAATAACAAGTAAATAGGTATAACTAATATTTTAAACTGTTTACAAGGTTTGACAGCTATAACTTGACCCGTTAACTTTCTGTTCTAATTCCTCGCTTTGAGCAGAACTTCTAGAATGCCAACATTTTATACAATTATTATTGTTAAAGCTAAAATTTGATACGTAAACTAGTCCACAAATTTGCATTGTTTAGTTTTGATTGCCCCAATTCCTAAACAAACAAAACAAACGGATAAATGAAACTGCGCATCTGCTCCACAAATAAATCTTGTATAATTTTGTTTAAATTATAATCATGATACCATACATGTTTCGAGAAATAAAAGTCTCATCTTCAGTGGTACAAAAGGTATATTGAATATAGAAAAATTAGTAAATAAATTGTTTTTAAAAATTACATTGATTCATTTGTAGAAATTATTTTTTGCAAATAAACTAAACATAGTATTCATTACAATGAACATAAAATAAAACATATTACTGAGTTATATCATACTTATGATTTACATTCTATTTTTAAATTTGTGTTTCTTCATTTTTATAATCGAAATTTTAGTTAAAAAACCACGTCTCAAGGTGTTTAAAATCCAATTTAACCCAGAATTGATCCCCTCGCAAACCAAATTAACCTGCGTCTGTTTCATTGAACCACCCTGTATAGTTTTTAATTAAAAAAAAAAAAGTGGTTCGCTTTTAAATATATTGAAATTGACCAACGTTCTACGTGAGAAACTCTACCCAATAAACGTCTACTTCTTTTTTATTTGGACACAGCAAATCTAAACTTTCTTTTGGGAAGTTAAAACTAACTTAATTAGAAACAGTTTTGGCCCGGCCCTGTGCTAACTTCCAAACGAACATCACGGTGTGCCGCTTCAAGTGTTTTGGCGCCGGGGTTCTTTGATCATCAGGGCTATTGACCCACATAAATGGCCGGCGGCGGGCTTACCTGGCCTGCGTCGACTATAATGTATGTTTTGTTTAGGTCACAACACCATCTGACACTTTTGGGGGCTGTAAACGACCTTATTATCACATGAAACTGTTAATTATCACGCACTATTATATCACAGTGTGATAATATTCACGATAGCATTTATTAAATTTGCAAGTTTGATATTGTAAGGAGTTACAATGAATATTATGAGGTGGTTACACGTGAGAACGTATCGAACCGGACAACATGAGGAGGTGAAAAAGTGCCTTAGTTGATAGTCGGGTCAGGTTTAGTTTATCTGTCGGTCGGTCTTGCTAAATTTACAATTATGTGACAGCAGCGGCGTAGCAGAAGCCAGAATAGAGATGCATACAGTTTTGTCATTTAAATAAATTGCTTCAAGAATTATTGCGTTTTTGTTAAAAGAATATCGACTTTAGAAACGAAACATTTAAAAAGAAAAATGTTGTTTATATGTAAATTCAACCACTTATAATACAAATAAAATCGAATTTCAGTTCGGTTGGTTTACCTATATAGGATAAGGATTCTGACTAATCTGTTAACATAAAGGACTACCTATAGTTTGAATGTTTTAAAGTTATTTTTTGGCTATCAAAGGAAATAACTCAAGTTATTTTTTTAACTTTAATCAATTATACGAGGTGTTGCTTTAAAATCAGGAAATTAACACTGGAAGGTTGTATTTCTACATTTGAGAGAGACTACTTGACTATTTCATCTGGTTTCTTTGTAAAAATACAAACAAATTGTTGCATTTATTGCAAGTATTTTTGTAGGTATAAAATGTTTGCTCCTCTCTATTTTGAAGGCAGAACATTTACAGTTCTACAGGGTTTAATTCATCACGAAGTGGGTAGGTTCAAACTGGCACCAAATTCAGATTTCGCAACCTCAAAAACCCTACTGTTTTAATTTCTGAATTGAATATCTTCAGCCGTTCTTATTATTCACACAATTTGCTCAAAAAAATAAATGGAGGTGCTTCAAATATCGTTTATAAGATAAGAAACGTAAACAGCAATCGACTATGGATATTTCAAGATGAGCCTAATCCAAGAAAAGTGATTGGCCATCAAAGCATTTCAAAAGAGATCGTCGACAGTTTTTTTCAGAAAAACTAGTCGATATGTCCACTGTACCTTTAGAGAAACGTATAACTGTTAATTCTGATTGGAGTCGTCGGATCATTCTTCATCAAGCTCTCAAAATAGACTATTTTCACGTTCATAAATAGTTGAATTGATGTGTCCTGATTTGGCACCCAATGATTTCTTTGTTTGCCGAAACTTCAACATCAAATTTCCTGAACAGCAATTGTTGTCGACAGATCAAGCCGTAAATGCAATCAAAAACAGGAGGTGCCTGAAGTAGATTGGAAAAATAAAGTTACGACAATAATACAACTTTAGATAGTCAACAAAACTGATGATTGCGAGAGACTACAGTCTGACCTCGGGGCTCTTCACGAGTGGTGTGTTGGGAATGATATGCATCTGAATGTTGATAAGTGTTGTTTTATGTCCTTTTCGAGATCAAGACGGACCACTCTTTTCGATTACTCACTGAACTAGACTTCCCTTAAATTGGTTACTACAGTTAAGCATCTTGGGGTCCTGCTTGATAGTGGTTTGACCTTTATTCCACATATAACTTATTAAGCGTTGCTCACGGGAGTTCACACATGTCGATTCTCCGAGGCTTCTTTGCACAAGTTTGGTCAGACCGTGCCTTGAGTATGCGTCGGCTGTCTGGTCTCCACATTATACTGTGCATCTAGTAAAAATTGAACAGGTACAGCACAAATTTCTTAGATACCTAGCCTACAAACTGCATATAGACTTTATTTTTGAGAATCGTTTTGAATTATATGCCGACTTAGAGTCCTAGCTTGGCATTGACACGCTGGGTGATCGACGACAGAGACATGATTTTATTGTATGACCTTATAAATGGACGGTTGAATTGTCCTGATCCTTTGGGTCAGATTGGAATTCATGTTCCATATCGTGCACCAGACACATTCCCGAACAAATTATGGTTGCAATTCATTTTTGGCGCGCTCAATGAGTCTCGCCAATGACAGTGAAGAGACACTGGATTTTTTTTGTCCCGAGAAATACCTTTTTGGGTTCAGTATGGCACCTCTTTGATAATTGATACGTTGTGTTGTACCATATTGCTTTCTAATAGTGAAGTATTGATCGTGTAGATTATTATTATCCATTTTATTTGTGATTGATTTTTGTTTGACATTTTTCGATTGTCTAATTCTTTTGAAGTGTTTTATTGTAGAACTATTTATATTTATTTTAATTTTGTATAAAATGGGCGTTTGCCCGTAAATAAATAAATAAATAAACTTTTATATTGGAGATACTAACAGTCAAGTAAGCGACGAACTTCTGTGTTATATTTTAATAACTAGTACGATATTAATAAAAATGTTTATAAATCCTTAATAATATTGAAGGTAGTTTGCGTATAAAGGGTGGACAAACAATCAGTAGTACATGGGGGAAAACTAGGGGTGATATCAGAAGATAGTTCACGTTTTTTTGATTTAGTTCTTTCATTGTGCACAACAAGAAATACAAAAGTTTTTGAAATCATAATTATTGCCAGCCGTAAAACGATAAACAAGGCACAGGAATAAATAAAAATAGTGTGCCCACAAATTTCAACACTACAGGCTTCACTTGGTGCCATAATGAAACGAGGAAGACGACGTTTAATTGCTTTTTCTGGGAAATTGCGGGTCAACCAGCTCTAGAATGATCTCGTATATGACCTACTTCTCTAAATTGAGACATCCTAGGGTCAGGAGATTTGTTCGATCACCACATCCCACATCATATCAGTACTTAAAGTGTTTCTTCCAAAGATTTTCCTTGAAATTTTATCGAATTTATGCATGACTTTTTATCCACACTGATATAAACTTATGTTTTTTTTTTTAAATGGAACCCCCAGTATATTTAAGGCTATTTTGATTCCTTTTTTAATTTGTGGTTGGAACAGCACTCAAGTGATCCATGTGACAACTAATGTTGTAGTTGTTTCTCAACTAGAAAAATTGATATCGGCGCTACTGAGGAGCTTTCTATAACAAACCAAAATATTAATCATAGATAAAAATCAGAACCTTGTCAGTTTATATCAAAATATTGCAGATATCTATTGGAGGAACTGATCGAAGATAACTATTATTATTTATTTTATAAAGTTGAATAATAACGAATACAAAAAATAAATAACGAGAAATTCGTCGTCGATTGAAATTAATCAATATTTATTTATTTATTTATATATATATCTCTCTCTATTAAATATTTATTTTAGCAGAATTTATATCGTATAAATAAATCATAAATTCGCGTATATATAAATATAAGGATGTATAGCCAACAGGTAGTAAGTGGTTGGTGTCCACGCAAGCTTTTTCACCAAGAAACAAAGTTATAAGAAGAATCAAGATCTATTTTTAGTTACATTAGAGAAAATGTTTTGTATTGCGTATTATAGAAAATATACGATATATGTGTAAGCGACATGTAGGGAATGTGAATTCAATATATCTTTGCTACAAAAAATCAACTTAACACGACAGTGGCGTGCACCCTCCTCTTAAAATAGAAAAGTTAATTAACACAGATGGCGAAATATTCTTCTTCTATTCAGCTTCTTTTGTCCAGTCTCAGGGAAAAGTTTTGGGTTGTGTCGGGTCGTAGTTTTTGCAGAAAAATTGTCAGAAATTGTGCACGATACAATAATACAAAAATACAACCTTTAATGGGGGATTTACCCAAACAACGGGTACAACCAGCGACTCCGTTCTCAATAGTGGGAGTAGATTATGCAGGACCTTTTTATATAAAAGACAGAAAAGGTCGCGGGAGCAAAGTAATGAAATGTTGGGTAGCATTGTTTATTTGTTCGGTTTCACGCGCTATTCATGTGGAAATTGTATTGTCATTGAGCGCTGAAGATTTCTTAGATGCATTTCAACGTTTAATAAGCCCTCGAGGTAAGCCAAGCGAAGTGTTTTCAGACAACGGCACCAATTTTGTCAAATGCAACCGTGATTTGCAGGAATTTGCAACATTTTTGCAAAACAATATTTCAAATATATCGTATAAAATTTCCGATATGGGAATAAAATGGCATTTCATTCCGCCAAGTTCTCCTCATTTCGGAGGCCTATGGGAGGCTGGAGTAAAGAGTCTCAAATATCATTTGCGCCGCATAATGGGCAATCATCATTTATTCACATTAGATTTTCAAACTTTACTCGTGCGAATTGAGTCAATCCTTAATTCACGCCCTTTGACTCCAATAACCAGTGATCCAGAAGATCTTTCCTGTCTTACTCCTGCTCATTTCCTCATCGGCAGAACATTCACGACATTGCCGCAACCATCAGTTCTCAACGTAACAGACAATCGTTTAACTCAATTTCAACTACTGCAGAAATTATACGAGCAGTTTTGGAGCAGATGGAGCAAGGAATACGTGAATGAGCTTCAACAGCGAAGGCAATGGAAGAAGACTAACGGTTCCTTGTCCGAAAATCAGCTCGTTCTTATCAAGGAAGACAACATGCCACCGTCAAAATGGCGTCTAGGTCGTGTTCTGCAGTTGATCTCCGGCAACGATGGCAACTCAAGAGTTGCCCGTATCAAGACGTGTGATGGTGTTTTTGTGAGAGGCACAGTGAAATTGTGTCCGCATTGCCCGTTGTCAGTGAGGACTTCCAAGGCCGGGGGCATGAAGACGCCCCTGAATACAATCCTGGACACTAATACGTGTGCGATATGCCAACGCTTGTGTTTGCATCCCTTTTTATTCACTCAAGCAACAGACTTTCGACAGTAAACAGTCAATATGCTTGTTGTTTTGTTCTTTTAATTTTTTCTTTTAATTATTGTAATAATTTTATATTTTCTAATTAAGAATTTAAATTACTAAATGCTTTTGTCTCTCAATGTTAGTTGATTCAATTCTTAATATATTAAATGTTTGGAGCAGGGTTAAAGTCAACAATGTAAACGTTCCAGTGGAAACATAAGCTGACACCTAGCCAAGGCTAAACATTGAAATAGTTGCCCTCGTATAATAATTTGTTGCACGCCTTTGAGTCGGGACCTCCAAGAACTGCCATCATCATCATTCGTCCTCTTCATCACCACCATGCACAATCGAACATTCAAACATTAGAATTTTCATGATATAACTCCGGTTTTTGTGTATGTGCAATGTGCATTGCCTCGTCCTTCCCGATTTGGTGCTGTTGTACTACAACTACTATACCCGTCCAATATAAATGCTATAATAGGCATGCCAAAGCCACGCAGTCTGCCTGGTTTTCCATTAGAATTGTATAAAAGCTGGTCTTCGTCAAATTTGGTATTATCCCATGGCATGCCAACCGAACAACATCTTGCGGCACACGCGTATATATAAATCTAGCTGGTCGAGGCACGACTACTAATTACAAGGATTAATTGTTATTATTTGCCGGCCGAGATCCACAGCAGCCATTGTCCTGTTCTGTAGTGGTTCATGTTGATTTCCACTCACACGAACTAAATGCGATCGAAGATTTGTGATTGCGTATTGTTGAGAGATTTCCAAATTGATAAGATGTTTATTATTACATATTAATGCATCCAATATACTAAATATATAAACCTCATTTGTTCTGTCAGGATAAAAATAAAGGATTCTATTTATTTGGACTATTCCTGATAGAGTAATTTAGCTGTTGTTTAGGCAAATAACTTGTGAAGACGAGGATAGCGCCAGCAATTCGGATTTATAATGGCATTCTATAGTACCACCAAACAGCAAGAGTTACGCCTATCCTAAAATCAGGAAAGTCTGATGTGATTAGCAACTACAGGCCAATTTCCCTTCTTTGTAATTTCTCTAAAGTTCTTGAGATTGTAATATATAAGAAAATTTATTCTCAACTTCAGAATAGATTCTCTGAGCATCAACATGGGTTCTTGAGTGGTCGTTCATGTGTTTCTAATTTGGCTGTGTTTTCTGAGAACATATGTTCAGCTATCGATGATCTCCGGCAGGTGGACGTGATTTATACCGATTTTTGCAAAGCATTTGATCGTGTAGATCACTACATATTGTTGTATAAATTACAGAATTTTGGTTTCTCTTATCGTTTGGTCAACTTCTTCCGATCATATCTATTCGAACGATTACAATTTGTAGAATATGAAGGCTTTGAGTCATTTGTTTTTCCTTCCAGCTCGGGGGTTCCACAGGGCTCAAATCTCGGTCCTTTGTTATTCAATATTTTCATTAATGACCTAATTGAGTCTTCTAAGTGTGGTAGGCTTGCTTATGCTGACGATCTTAAGATCTTCTAGCCCATTAATTCCCCGAATGACTGCGATCATCTGCAGAGTAATTTGAACACTCTGTGTACCTGGTGCACGGACAATCGTTTAGAGCTTAATGTATCTAAATGCAAGATCGTTAGCTATTCCAGACTAAAGAACGCAATGAATTTTGATTATCAATTGAACAATGAGTCCTTGGAAAGGCTCAGAGAAATCTTCTTCGACAGTGAATTTATATTTATCCAGCAGACCGTCAGTGTAGTATTGAGCGCAAATAGAATGTTGGGTTTTATTATTAGGAATTCACGGTTAAGCTTTTGTTTTATGCTTTTGTTAGATCTAAACTGGAATTTGCCGCAATTATATGGGACCCAATATATAGTACTCATCTTAGATCCTTAGAATCTGTTCAGCGCCGTTTCCTTAAATACCTTGCCTATAAAGCCGACAATGTTTATCCTCCACGAGGAGTAGATCATGCGTCTTTGCTCTTGCGTTTTAGTGAACCTTCTCTCTTGAGCAGAAGAAACATTCACGCAGTCAAGTTTTTTATACAAATTGTTGCACTGCGCCGTTGATTGCCCATATCTATTGGGATGTATTAGATTCCATGTTCCGCGATTGGGTGCTCGACATCTCGTGCCGTTCACTGTGGGCCCAGCCAGGACTAATATTTTGTTACAAAGTCCTGTTTACTATATGTGTGATATTTTCAATCGGTGTTGTCGTGATTTTGACATTCATGACTCAACTTTGTCCGCTATTACTAATAGTTTACTTAATGGATAGTGATTATTTTCTTTTAATATTGAACTGTTATTGATCGCATTTATTTTTGTAGTATTTAATGTTAATAGTTAGACTGTCGTGTTTATTTGTTTGAGGAATTGAAAGTATAGGTACTTGGACAGAGAGTGTTAATTTTTCATTATTTTTGACATTCCGAAATATTTAATCAATTTTTTGTTTTATTGTTTGCATTTATTGTTTTGTAACGTAGTTAGTTATTTGGTTGTTTTTTTTCCTCTTGATTTGATATGGTTTTTTTTTTCAATTAATTCGAAATTGTATTTTTGATTTGGGTTTGACCTGTTGGGAATAAATGCTTATTATTATTATTAAAACTATTGCTTATTATGTTTGATAGGTTATAGTCTCTAATGACTCTCATCTAAATACAAACCTAAATTCTTAATAAAAGATATCGTCCGACCAATAACTGCACGTCATGCCTTTTGCTACAATCAAAGTAATGAGAGTTTCCACAAAAAATCTGAAAAGAAAATTAAAATTATTTGAAATTCAAAAGTCGATTCCTGTATTTAAACTTGAAAAGTGTAACCTTTACCTTTTTGATGTCCTCTGGTATGTTATTGTATAGTATATAAATTTGGTAAGTAAATGATCTCTTGAATAATGAAGTTTTGTGAGGCAGAGGGGCAATAAGTCCGCGAAAACCTAAGTTCAACGTATGAACATCAGTCCTATATTTAATTTTATTGGATGCAGGTAAAACTAGTGAATGTAGCTTTCTTTGATCCTGCATGCTCAGCCACATAGCTTCCCTCAATTTCTGGGAAACAGGTTCAAATTTTCTGATAACTGGCCAAATGAGTTCATAAAATCGTGGTCGAGGCATCAAATTGATGAAGCTTTAATTTCAACTGTGTATTATTTCTAGGACAACCCTCGTAGTTTTAAACAGTTAAAAGTTAATTTTAAAACCATTTGTAAAGAAATCGGTTAATGTAATATCTTTACAAAAATGGTTCTAAAATGAATCTATTTTTTTAAATGTTCTTGTCTAACATTAATAATTTCGATGATACATGAACGTTAATTGCCTTAATTAAATGGAAAAGGCATTAGTAAAATATCTGAGTAACTACATTATTTTTCAACTTCCCAATGGCGATAATTTACTGCCTAATTTGATGGTATTTAACTCATGATTGATGTTTTGTAGGTACCTACATAAATCTAAAATGTTGTTGTAGTTCATCTGATGATTTCCATTATCTGCTTGAATTCTATATTTATCAAGCCAAGTATAGCTGATCAGAATGTTATTCTTTATTCAATAAACTACGAGAATCAGTCAATTAACCCTTAAAAAATCCAAGAAGAACCGTAAATGGTTGTTTTTCTAATGAACATCCTTACTTATACTACACAACTGGCAAAATGGCAGTTTTATCCAATACGTGGTTTAATTTTTGTTGATCGTTGTCGATTAAAGTAAGAAACTTTTGTTTATTTAATAAAATAAATAAATAAAACGTAGGTAACGTTTCGAATTCCAGCCTGCAATATGAAATCTTCAATAAGCATATCACCAGCACTCCTTAAGACCTAGGATGCGTCTCCTAGTAGTAGTAGTTTTGATAAAGCATTGCTTTTTAATGAAAAAAAAAAAAAATACAGTGGAAACCAAACCAAAGCGTAAAGAGATAGAAGAAAAATGCCTCTCTATTTAAAGATCCAACCGATCGATGGTGCTATGCTCTGATTGACGCCAGAGCCTGATAAGAGATTCAAACCAAATATGCAAAATATCTACAATTTCGATCTTTTACTCAACTAAGCTTACACAGTTGCTCAACATTATCCAAAATGTCCGCAACATTTTTTAAACCCAAATTCTCTACAAAACACTAAGTAATATGCAAATTAAAATAAATAATAATAATAAAAGCATCAATATATTTAAAAACGAAATGTGTAACTGCAGAAGCCATTTATCCACTTGTTAATGCAAATTTTTAGCCTGGCAGATATATTATAATAATAATCATAAACTGAAAAAGCAGCTTGTTATAAAACGTTTAAAAAACACCTGTTATGTAACTGATTGCGTAAAAAAATCATTTTGCATTTATAAAGTGTCAGTATATTTTTCTTCACTTTTTTTGTGTCTTAAATTGAAACGTTGTACGAAGAGCAATCACGATTAACATCAAACTGAACAGTTTGACATAGTAGAAAGTTATTTAAGGGGGATATTTGAGACGATTAAAAAAATTAATAAGGAGATGGAGGCTTAGTGCTCACCTAATTTATGTCAAAGAACACTTCCTAAACGACCAGGGTGAATGAGGAAACATTTGTGAAAAATATTAAGAAACAAAACATGCGTCTCTTAAATTTTATCCTAAAGGTCATCGTAGAGATGAGCAAATTCATTTGCGCGATGCAAACTTGATGATTGAGGTATAGCGACATGATAATTATCCATATACCTTAAGAGCATGTATAATTTATTTTAAATTGTACAGTAGTTATTGAATTGTTTTCTGTATGGTTTATATCGTACCGAACTGGTGGTAGTATTTAAGAAATCTGCTCCTTTTTTAGCATTTGTTCATAGATGGACATCCGAAAAAGTGGCACAACATCCTGGATCGTCCAGCAAATTCATAACCTGATGTATGATTGTGATGCAATATATTTTTAATAAAATTGTTTTACTATAATTTGTATAGAACTTAAGACAATACAGTAGGTATAGTTATTGTTATTCAAAAGCATATTTCTTCTATAGATATCTCGAATTTACGCACTTAATCATCGTCAGCGGTAAAGTATGTCTCTTTGCTGATGATACTAGTTTCACTTGGTGCGGCCCGGATAGTGTGGCTCTTCATAGTACCATATCCAAAGACTTAATCAAATCATGGTGTGACTCTAACCTGTTGTGCTTGAACACTGCGAAAACTAAATCTGTGTCATATAAAGGTGTGCTGTAGTCTTTTGAACTTAATAATTCCACTATTAACGTCGTTTCTTTTGTGAAGTTTCTGGGCCTTGTTGTTGACAGCTCCCTGAAGTGGAAGTTGCACATTGATGCGTAATCAAAAAAATTAAGCTCTGCCTGTTTTGCGTTAAGATCAGTTTCCAAAGAACTTAGCTTGTCAACTTCCATAACAGTCTACTTTTCACTCTTCGAATCCCATCTTCGATACGCGCTCCCATTCTGGGATACATGCTGTGCAACGCAATTTGGGCGTATTTTTAGATTACAAAAAAGAGAATTGAATTGAGAATTTTAAATAAATAAATATATATTTAAGAATTGCTTGTTACATAAAGCAACAAGACTTTAAGTTATGTTGGAAATTTGTTTCACACTACCATGCTTTCACCAGACGGCCGTTTCGTCGATCCACGACTCATCAGTGGTGTTCGGCAGGCAGTGTGACCCAAATTTCCAACATTTACAAAGAGCTTATACTAGCACGAGAATTGAGTGAGAGAGAGATGCCTGTTTACGCTAGATGTCGCCAAAAACATCTCTCTCTCTCACTCAATTCCCGTGCTAGTATAAGCTCTTTGTAAATGTTGGAAATTTGGGTCACACTGCCTGCCGATCACCACTGATGAGTCGTGGATCGACGAAACGGCCGTCTGGTGAAAGCATGGTAGTGTGAAACAAATTTCCAACATAACTTAAAGTCTTGTTGCTTTATGTACGAGATGTAACAAGCAATTCTTAAATATATATTTATTTATTTAAGACTCTCAATTATTAGATCTTATATTTTTGTATTTCTTGAAATAAGGAGTGGTGTAGATTAGAGAAATGAAACGTCGTCTACTCCACAAAAATTATATACCTATATTCAAATCAGAACAATTTAAGAGTCATACATGTTTCGAGACTTATAGTCTCATCATCAGTGACTTAAATACATCGAATTTAAACATTTATACAATCTAAAACAGAATTGTGCTATAGTGAGTTATTATTTTTTGAATGTTGAAAGGTTTGTCAAACTTACCCTTTTGTGGGAAAAAACTTTTAACTTATTATTAACATTAAATTATATTCATGAAGTAGTCCATATTTCTGTGGAGTCTCAATAATAACAATTTAGATTATGCAATATATCATAAAACAACAACAACAGATACAATCATCCACATATTGACTCCCGATCTAACTTTGCCAATCACATAATAAACTCACAGCACACTTTCGAGACTGAAATAGGATTTAAACCTCTACATATATGTGACAAAAGCATCAAACTTAACATATTGGAGTGTCTAGAAATATTCAAAGCTTGAAACAATTCACAAATTAACTGTGTGAATGACCAGATTGAATTTAACTGTTTTTCCTTCTTCAAGAGCCTCAAATTTATAAACAAGTACAACATAACCACCAACCAACATAACCTAACAAATAATAACTTCACAAATGACACCACTGACAACCAGGAATAAGACAGTTATACAAACTATTCTACTTCTTCCTCCAACACATTATTGGTCCATCAACATAGAAAAGAATAATACAGATAACACAAACAATAAGAGCTTGTACTTAACCTACCAATTACCACTTACCAACCAAACTAACAACAATGTAAAATCTGGTAGTATCGCATCTATGATCCTTATAACCTTACTTTCTAATTCTAAGTCCCATAATAAGACAAATTATAAATATTATACTGATCAGAGAGAAAAATCTGAAATTTATAAATATTCAATCAAGAAATTAATCATGATATACAAAAAGAAAACAAAAATATTAGAAGAATAATGATCTTTTAGTTAAGATAGTTTTACGAATGTAGAATTTTTTATTTTTTGTTCCAGTGATGAATAATAAGAAAATTATATAATGTTAACAATACCAATTTATTACAGCTTCAATATAATATGACACAATGTAACTTTTGTATGTAACACGATGATGGCCATATATATGACCGAAACATGTATGTTATAAGAAACCAATTATAATTAGAATACGATCAGAACTATGAATATATATTGAGATTTAGTGGAGGAGACAGCATATTATTAATTCCCTCATTAAATTATATTGTAATTATTTATCATATTAAAATTATTAAAATTCAATCAGAATACAATTTGTGTTCAGCACGAGGTATATAGTCATATTTTGTGGAGTAGATCACGCTTCATTTCCCAATTATATTTTTGTGTAATGCCATTGAGGGAAATGAGGAAATTTAATACTGAGGTACGTAAATTAAAATTAATAAATATACATTGCATGTGATTGATTTTAAACGCAAATATAAAACTGTTGTAACATAGTGACTTTGATGTTTGAAAATATTTTATTTATTGAAATATGAATTTTAATTAGTAATAAAATGATAATTATTCTTTAACAAAAAAAAGGGCAGGTTGGCTCTGATCCCTTTTTATTGATTTTAGTCTGTTGTCAGAGGGCATTGATCAGGTTCTCATATTTCTACTTGTATGAATCAACCAAATTTGCACAGAACAAGCTATGGCGAATATTACCTGTTTTATTTGTTTATAGTTGTCATTTAGGATTTTCGACAGTCGCGAAAGTCAAATTTTTTATTGCCAAAGTGTTTAGATTGGCAATTTCTATTATGATTGTAAAAACACTGTCATTCATTGAAATTTTGTACTGAAGTCAAACCAATACCTGAAGAAGAAACAAGTCGCCGGAATAGTTGGAGTATCTGATTCAGCTAGTTTTAAATTAAAATTCTACATGATCATTTTGGCATGACAAAGGACAGTGCAAATTGGATGCGGAAAATGCTTATGCCATCGCAAAAACATCAGCGCTTTGAATGTTCTCGTCTGTTTTTGGACATCATTATTAACCTGAGTCTAAGCAAGACTCTATGCAATTTTCGAGACTGTTCCTATTGATTTATTATAAAGATAAAGATGTTTCTATGACTGGAGAATACTAGGATTCATTCTTAGAACAGTTAACAGAAGCAATCAGAGGATAAAGCATAGAAACATTATTATATTATAATCCAGACCTGGCCTCGACCGATTATTATTTGTTCCCAAACATGAAAAAAGGACTTCGTCGAAGGAAATTTAGGAGCGATGAAAAAGTAAATACTTTGACAATAAAAATTTGAAATACTAACAATAAAGAAAACAGCTTAGCTGTTTTTAACATATTTGCATTTTCGACTTCTTTTTTTTGTTCAGTAACGTTCAAGCTTTCAAAATCTAATAAAGAAAATATACAAAGTTCCAGCAACTTTTAAAGTTGGACCTGGTGCAAATTCTCTTTCAAACCAGACCGAAATCCGTTTTTAGCAACCTTATAGTTCTGTTTATGTTAGCTACACGGAAAAAAATGTACTACATTAATTTTTTACAGTTGACAAAATCATTTGCTTTGTAGAACTGGATGTGAAAAAAAAAACACTTACAAGGCTACAAAATGTGAAGAAAACATTTCTAGATGCCTTATTATTAGGCACAGTGTAATTGACTAGTCTTTTTAGACGTAGAATCCAATAGATCAATGATCAGAACTATAGAATATAATTATTTTATAATATTGATTGTATTGTAATGCTTTTTCGCAACTCACCAACTGCTACAAATAATAATTGCTTGAAATAAAGACATTGTTTAATACATATTGACTGTTTTTTTTTCTTCTTTGATTTGAGTATTAACACCAACCTAAAAACTACCAAAAACATTAATAATTCTAACAACTAATTATTGATTATTTTTTAAAATTTCAGGATGAAGACGATAACGGATCAGGATCTTCAAGCGACAACGATGACGGCTGCTCAGACGAATACGACAATCATCACACTGATCCAGAGATTTTAAGTAAACTTAAATGTGTTAATGATACTTTGAATAAACAAATCAAATCAGAACCAAGTGCATCGTCTTCAAGTAAATGTGTCGAACCACCTGTGAAACGGTCTAAAATTGAGTCTTCAATTGTGCTAACGAATAATCAAACTTTAAGTTCAAATATTGCTTCTTCGGTTGTATGCGGCAGTGCAACTCCACAAGTTGTTAACGGTACTAGTGAAACGTCGGAAATTAAAGCTATGCCATTAATTGTGCAATCAGCTACAGGGTTAGCGTACGCTACCTTGCCTGATGGGAACATTTTAGCTATGTTGCAAGGTTTGCCTAGTAGTAATGGCCAGCCACAGTTAATAGCGATACCGTTTTCTTCTATTATCAAAGATGCGAGTAAAAAATGATATTTGTTGTTAACTTTTAAAGATTAAGTGTTTGGCAAAATAACTTAAAACTGTGGAATGTGATTGAAAGAAGCATTGGCGACCTTGCACTGCTTAGAAGCTAAGTTCTCAAAGGGTTGGGTTGTCTTAATGTCTTCCTTGAACAGCTTGCCTACAGCATGAAATCGAGCACATACCTACCCCTGTTCTGCTTGGTATTAGCAAAGATTAATCTACACAATAGATAGTCAGCGTATATGGGAAATAAAACAAAAATTGAAACTGTCTCGACACGAGCTACATCTATTAGAAAAACATGCAACCATGGAAATTGTAGATGGCGTTATATGTATTGTGTTGAAATAAAATAATCATATGGGCAATGTTAGACAAGGACGAGTATACTTTCCCCTACGAGGTAGGAGTTTGTTTTTATATTATAGGTATCATATATGTACTACTGTGCAGCAGTGTTTTTTGTTTAAAATTATATGGTATACGTATACCTATCTACGCAAAGATTAATGTGTATGGACGAAAATAAAAGAAATTACTATAATAGTATAAATATACAGGGCTGGTTTATTAAATGTTTTAGACAATAATTTTAAATGACTAAAATAATATTATTTTAGTCATTTAATTTTAAATTTCGTAAGGATGCATCAAAAAGTTATATTTAAATTAACGAAATTTGGCGTTATAGATAGGACTTCCGGTTATTACCTGATTCAGTTTTAAGGATCAAACTCAAACAGCAGATTCAACTTGTCGTTAACATTATGAAAAAATAAATCTCAGAGGCGGGTAAATTAAAGGGGCATACAGGCGTGAAATGCTACCCTAACTTTTTTATGCACATTTTTTGCGTGTGTTTCAATTCGGAGATGTAAAATCTAACAAATTATATACGTAATAAATGAATCCTTCTGTGATATTGATAGAAAGTCATCGTTATCGCGTAATATCGATTTTAAGAAATGTTAATATTAAAAAGGCTGTGCTTTTTACAAGTTGCTGAAGTAAATAAGGTTTGAAATTTCCAGCATGACAATAATTATTTAAAAAAATACGGTTTCGAAATGCAGGATGTAAAAAATTAGAATTTTTAATCTGTTTTTAATGAAAATTTAAATCTATTGAGAAATATGGTTCAGGGTTTTTGTGAAATGTATTTTACTCCAAAGATTCTACTCATCGATTATAACCGAATTAATTTACTCAAAAATATCTATACTAGTAAAATAACACAATTATCACAATTAGGTTCAAATTCTGCAACGCCGAATTGAAAAAAAACTTACAGTCTCCCTAATATTGGTTTTTGTGCAATGATCATAAAACTTTAAAAAACTAACGATTTATGTAGATTGTATTGTTAACACGTTTCGTAAAAAGCTTTAAAAACCCACCAACAGGGTGTTAAAAGTATCACGACAATAACTTTTTTCATGTTTTAACAAGTACAATCGTCTGCTTCAGATTGATCCTTAAAAACTGAATAACAGTTTCTCTATATAAAAAAATAAAACTCGTAAATATCATCCCCAAACATTTAATTTGAATACAATTACATAACACCATATTTGAAAGTAAATAAAAAAAAACAGCATTACCTAGTTTGACAGATTTGCAAATTGCAAATCAAAGTATCTATGTATACAGGGTGTTGCATAAGTACTTGTACAAACTTTAAAGGGTGATTCTTTGACTAATTTTAAGATACAAATTTCATATGTACATGGGTCCGCTACGGCTTGGTTTTCGAGATACAGGTAGTTCAAAAAGAATATTATATTTAGGATTATATGCTTGTTCAATAGCATCGCAATTTGGTGCAATTCGGGATACAGGTGTATTGATGACACCAGAGCTGTCAAAAGAACTAATAAAAAATACGAAAAATAACAAAATACAAATATCATTCAAAAGACAACAATGCACATAATAGTCGGTACCAAGCCAAATAGGTAGTAGGTAAATATAGATTTATTTTGTTTCGGGCTTGGGCTTGGCACCGACTTATTGTAATCAAAACTACCCACCAAATGGATACATTTAATTTTACGCAGATGCTCAAAATGTTAACTTTCTTTCATTAATAGAGACCTGTGAAGTGAGCTTACCTCTTACGCCCACGTATTAAGTACTAAGTTTCAGTTATCAGTTATAATTTTTTATTTTCCAAGAAAGCGAAACGAGATATTTAAAACGGCATTGCGCCGCCCTCATGTATACCTCCGGGGGCGGCATCGAAAATCGCTACACGTCACAAACTTGTAAATGCTTAGAACTACCCCTATATCAAATTTCTATTTTCTATCTTTTTTGTTTCATACCCAAAGCCCTATTCCTACCGAACTTATTATTTACCCGAAGAAACATTAAAAAGAAGTAAAATTTAAGTACCTAAACCGATAAAGTGGAACTTATACCTGATGAAGAGACAGACTATTATAATAGGTATACCTAATATAATATAGGTAGCACTGATAATTTTTTTATTATAGGTATTATAAGATCTACAACAATCTTGTTACATCTTTGCCACATTGTCTACGTGAAATATTTAGTTAAAAGTATGTTTCTATCTAAAAGCTTTTCATTTAACGATTGTTCGCCACTGATCATGGGACTGGTCTAGTCTTGAAACATGTATGACATGGATTAAATATTATTATATTAAATTTAATTCATAGAGATTAGGCTTTTATTTCAATACTGTACTTGTAATAAATCACCCTGTGTGTTTCTTTTACCGACGAATTGGCAACAGCACGACACACACCACATTCGCTTGTTTTTTTTTCTACCCTCCCTGCGTATCCCCTCCAGATTAATACAGAATTTCATCAATTTCTCTCTCTGACAATACAGCATTGCCGGTGCATATCTGTTGCAAATGATCTAAATAATTGTTATACGTTGCGTTTTGTTTTTGATATTAATAAACTACAAAACGGTTTCTGGCTGTGACAATACTGCTCTATGCTTTACACGCTAGTCTACGCCACGTAGTGGCAGGCATACTTAGAGATGTTCTGATTTTAATGCATTGGGCTGACTATCTATTGTGTAGATTAATCTTTGGTATTAGCATGGTATACCAAGTATTCTATCGATGAGAGAAAACCATTCATAATTTTGCATTTATTTATTCTTTATAAGTAACATAAAAGTTATTGCAGTTCATCATATTTTACCCAATAATAGAGAGCTATTGGAGTCGCAAATGAGCTCTAGCAGTATTAAGGTTAACCTGATTTTGACATCTGAGACTGCGAATTTGATTTTAAAATTAATGGCAGCTGCAAATAAGATCTAGCAGTATTTAAGGTGAACTTTAATCGCCATGAGAACATTCGATGTGGTGTTGATTTTGCGGTGACGTCTTTGCTGTTCTTCCCGATTGAGTTGCTTCGATAGTTCAAGGATTAATCTTGGCATTTATCCCAATGAAAAGTCATCCAACATTAATTTCTTGTCACTCAAATACATGGTTCTTAAAACCAAAGAAATTATAGGAGATATTATGTAAGTACTTAAGATATCAAAAATTTATGGCTGTGTCCAACAAATCAATAATTTTTTGTACTATTAATAATTGTTATATATATATTGTCGTTTATATTGTATTAAGAAGAATTCTAAAATTGAATTTATTGGTACAAACTTCTAACATAAATGTTCCGAAATGGCCTTTGTCGAAGTTTACAAAAATCAACTTCAACAAAACTTTCAGTAAACCCATGTTTAAAATATTATTGTATGATTTAAGGGGAGGTTCCTGCGAAGCCATTTACTTTCCTGTAACAATAATGTTTTCAGTGGGGTGTGAGAGGTTTCCTAAAAACGCATTAGTTTCAATTTTAAAACTGATAATATAAAAGTAAACACTTGAGTTTCCAATAGGAGCCATTTCTATATAGAGGAGCTCTATTTTATTAAACTCATCAAATACTCTAAAAGTTTGTACTAAGAATTATGAAACACTGGGTCTGCCTAGTGGTCATTAGAAAGCTATCAAATACTATTTCTGTATCACATAAAAACACTTGCAGCTTTCTATGGACTTTTTGGTATAGCCGGTAATTCTTAGATATTTTTAGTCTTTTGTTATATTTATTATTTTTATTTAAGTAATAAAATACTTTTTATGTTTAAAATTTGTTTTATTTTATCTTTTATCAGAATCAAAATTGGTAAATCACAAATCTCTTCAAATAAATCAGTTGAAATTTAACTACTACACCATAAAGAATCTATAATAGTTTAAAACACATATTATGAGGGTCACCTTTTATATTTTTACTAACCACCACTAGATGGTGTATTTGACATGTCTCATGACATCATTAAATCAGTGAATAATTGGTTTGCAGAATTTTGTTGCGAATATAATAATAATAACAATAATCAGTTTATTTGCAGTGCAAAATACAAAAAAAAATCCAGATATAATACAATACAGTAACAGAACTACAAAAGGGGTTACATGGCTGATACTAAAATCTAACCCTAAATTAACAGTTCAATAATATAGATAAATAATACCCCATCATACATATACAACATGTGATTTAAGCCTTATACATAATCCCTAACTAATCTACACTACAAAAAAAAAACAGAATTTCATTGTGCACAAAAAGTCATCATAATACAAAATAACACAAAATATGAACAACATAACATCAATATAAGAATATAAAAAAAAGAAAATTAAAATAATAACAAACAAAAGCATTAAACGATCAACGAGTAATAGGTAAAGTATTAATGTGGATTCAACAAACGATAGCGAAGTTTTTTTTTTTGAAATGTCGACCAAAATCTGTTATGATTCCAAAAAACATCGCTTATGCTCTGCGCATAAGATTGACATGCGACCTACACTGAGACAGAGGTATTTGTTGGCATGTGTCAGACTGAAATAAATTCGATTTTGCCTGGACATTAATTTGTAAAAAAAAAATGTTTTTGAAAAACAAAAAAGTAGGTAGGTAGTTTTTTTTCTCGAGATTATGTGAAAACATAAAGGATATCCCTCGTATACCAGAGCAGCCTAATACCACTGTCTCAAAAGAATGAGTAGGTTATATTTTGCATGCAGAGTAACGATGGAAAAGCCTCAAACAATTGTTTCAACATAAAATGAACTTCAAAACTGTTGATAAAACGGTAAGTCAAAAGAATGGGTTGAAGTTGGTGACAGTGAAGTAGGCAGGACAATGATATTATGAAGGACTATCATATCAGCATGCCAAACGGCATGCGTCGAATGTGCTATTCGAATACCAAACAAAAGTATTAAATATTTATGAAATAAAAGTTAACCTCCACGAAACAAATTTAATAGATCTCTATAAATTATTAAAGCCACACATGTTTCGGAGCACCAGTCCCCATCCTCAGTGGTTAGTAATGGTACAATAAGCTTTATTGCATTATGTAAAAATAGTCAAAATTACTCATTTTTTGAGTTTCACTTTGATATTTTCCTTTTTAGAAATCATTAAAAAAAATAAAAAAAAAATATCCAGTTTGAAAATATCATCGAATAAAAGGAAGAATTGTTGGCAAATCCACGAGATTCACCAATTTTAACTTTTTTTTTTGTCATTCACGTGAAAACTGTCGTATTTTAACGTTAACTTTTAAGTTCTTGTGAAACTAGCAAAAAAATACTTTTCTTGAGTTTGGTAACATAAACCAATGATTTCAATATTTCCAGAATTTATTGCTGTGTATATATCTAAAAATATTTGAAAAACAAATTCTTCCTTCGGTGCCATGTCAGGTCCCCCTAACATTGGCGAGTTGTTCACGTTTTTCTGCTAATCTGAATAGTTGTTCGGCACTTTCTATTGCAGTCCAATCGCGAATATTCTTAAGCCATGACATCTGCGTCCTTCCAATCCCTCCTCTGCCTTTTATTTTACCCTTCAGTATAAGTTGGGGCACCTTGTATCGGTCTCCTGTAAGAACATGTACCAGGTATGATATTTTTCGTATCTTAATAGTTTCAAAAAATTCACGAACGGCATTTGCTCTATTTAACACTGCTTCGTTGTTGGTCTGCATAGCTGTCCAGGTTATTCGGAACATTTTTCTGTGCAACCACGTCTCAAATGCTTACAGACGATTGATCGTAACAGCCTTTAAAGTCCAGGGGTCTCAGCTCCATACAACAACACAGACCAAATATAACATTTGATAATTCTTTGACGTAATTTTAGATTTAAGTTGTCGTTAGAGAAAAATGATGTCATTCTCAGAAAAGTTGTGCGAGCTGTTTCAATTCTGCACTTAATCTCTTTATCAGGGTCTAGATGTTCTGTGATACAACAACCAAGGTATTTGAATTGGGTAGCTCTCTCAATGTTTTGTTGCTCATTCTGCAGGGAAGCATGGGCGTGCGGTTTATTTTCAAACCCATTTCCCTTTCTGTTGTGTTTACACTATCCAACAACTCTTGAAGGCCCTGGATTCACATTCGGTTTGTCTTAACGTTTACCAAAATGACGTAAAAAGTGTATTTTAATAAAGCTGGCTCGTTCGTCATATAGGTAAGATGTGCTCTTTTAATTATCTGCATTGAATTATTTTGGATTTATTGTATATGTATTTAGTCTCTGTATGACTTGCACCTAATGACAAATTAACGGCCAATAAATTATAATAATTAGTTTAATAGGAATATCACATGACAATGAATTCATGAAACTGGCCCTTGATGTAACCCAAAACGCAGTGTGACCTTACGAAAACGTTTTTCCACTTGAATCCATCTTAGTCACAGCTTATACCGTACCGTAGTAGTTAGGATAGGTTTCAACGCGCCAGTGTTGGAGACAATAATTCACAACTATTGCCTGTGGAATTTTGAACCCCGCAGGGTTCTGTCCTGGGTCCTGCTGTATTTTTTATATTCATTGATGAACTCCGGGTGCACATGGATTCATATCAATGTATTTATTCGCTTTGCTGATGATATTACTATAGAAGTATTAGGACTGTGCGCTCAGGCATGGATTACGTTCCATTCCATGTATATTTTTTAAAAATATGTGAAAACTTATTGAGAAATATTCTACATAACACAATTCCTCAAAATGACCACTCACCACAACCAGATGACACTTTTATACCCTTCAAATCCGAGTAAATGCGGGATTTAAATACCATTATTTCTTGTATTATATAAAGACAAAGCCAAGAAACATGTTCAAAATATTGGCCGCTGCCTTCTAAACACTTCAAAGCACGCATCTTGACGAATTCCTTAACCATCACACATTGGCGTGAGATCAACCGATCTGCGATGTTTGTTCCATGGGCTTACACGAAAGAAACGATTAAAAATACCACTCCTTGAAACTTAAGATTTTCTTGAATACAATGTAAAGCATGATGTTGCTCTGTCAGGATTCGCAGAACAGATGAATGTAATATCTTTCTGGTCCAAATTGAAAACCTTCAGCTTCTAGTACACCGCGAGAAAAACTCACAAAAATGAGTTGAATCTGATTAAAGTGGGCAAAAGTAGAACTGCTTTCTAGGGTTATGATCACATTTTTTAGGGAATCTGTTGTTATATGTTCTTCAGAAAGATTAAGATATTAACCTTAATGTTATTTTTTTGTTTCAGAATGACATGTCGGGTGCAGACTCAAGCGACAGCGGCAGCGACGGAGAAATGACCGAAATCGATGCAGAACCACCTCTCTCAATATTCGTCACTCCCGATCAAGACGCATATACCGATGATTCACCAACATCCCCTCTATCACCAATACAGAAAACTCAAATATCATCACAATCACCAATCAACTCAACTACACCAACTGCCGTTTCTAAATCGCAAACCACTCACAATACTTCGTCGCAATCAAGCCCACCACTTTTATCACCGTTAGTATATCAAGCGGCGGCTCAAGGTATGATGTATGCCACTCCATCTAGTAATGGAGGAATGATACTGAGTTTAGCACAGGGTAGTGGAGGTACGAACCAACAACAATTTATCACGATACCTCTGTCGATGGTCACTACGAGTACGGTAACGAGTAATGGGCATCAAGGCGAGTTGGATTTGTCAAAACGGAGTAAATAAACCAAGAACAGAACTTTGGAAATGTATATTTTTGATAATGTTATCACTTTTTGATTTCAATTCTTGTTTTTGGTTTCTAAAGAAAAAAACATAAATTTCAAATATTCAATACTGCATGTCGGCAAAAAAAAAATGTTACCGTTTCACAATTAATTAGATCCTGGCTCAAAACAGGCTCCACAAGACGTGAGACGCGACGAATCATGTAAATAATTGTGTGATGATATTTTAAAAAAAGTTTGTTAATAGGAAAATTAAGTGATATTTTTTTTCTTAGTTGGTTCAATTTTTTATATTTTCAGGCACCACCATGAAAAAAATGTATAAAAAATCAATTTAATCATTTAACGTTTCTAGTCATATTAATTTATTTTTTATTAGGTATTTGATACTTTACATTTTAAATAATATACACGATGTCCTTCCGGAAAACAGCGCGATAAGTATTGAAAGAAGTACAAATCGGAAGGCTATGAAAATTTAGGATTATTTATACTAATCCCTGTGGGGGTCACACGGCATTGTAAAAAAATATTTAAATTTTTTATAAATACAAACTTTCGAAATAGACAACATTTAGATTTGAAATTTCTTGGGATGAGGCTCACAAATTACACACAGGTTAAATAACGACTGTTAGGTATAACAAGTGCGGAAAGTAGTACTTTTCCAATTGTTACCTGCATTGTCAGTTTGACTATCTGACTTTATATTAGTTATAGCAATATTAAAAACAGTGCGGAAAAGTAACCTTACAGCACTGAGTGCGGAAAAGTGGATTTCACAACACTGAATGCTGTAAAATAACTTAACAGCACTGAGTGCGGAAAAGTGCCACTTTCTGCACTAAAATAAATGCAGAAAAGTTCACTTTACAGCACTGAATGCGGAAAAGTGCATCTTTCTGCAATAAAAAATTACTTAAAAGTGCACTTCACCATACTGAATGCTGTAAAATAACTTTACAGCACAGAATGCGAAAAAGTGCCACTTGCTGCACTAAAATAAATGCAGAAAAGTGCACTTTACAGCACTGAATGCGGAAAAGTGCAACTTTCTGCACTAAAGAATTGCTTAAAAGTGCACTTCCACAACACTGAGTGCGGAACAGTAACTTTACAGCACTGAGCACGGAAAAGTGCAACTTTCCTCACTAAAAAATTGCGTAAAAGTGCACCGCACAACACTGAGTGCGGAAAAGTAACTATACGGCACTGAGTTCGGAAAAGTGCAACTTTCCACAATAAAAAAATGCGTAAAAGTGCACTTTAGAGTACTGAGTGCGGAAAAGTAACTTTACAGCACTGAGTGCGGAAACGTGCATCCTTCTGCACTAAAAAATTACTTAAATGTGCAGTTCACAACACTGAAGGCTATAAAATAACTTTACAGCACTGAGTGCGGAAAAGTGCCACTTTCTGCACTAAAATAAATGCGGAAAAGTGCATCTTTCTGCAATAAAAAATTACTTAAAAGTGCACTTCACAACACTAAATGCTGTAAAATATCTTTACTGTACAGAATGCGGAAAAGTGCCACTTTCTGCACTAAAATAAATGCAGAAAAGTTCACTTTACAGCACTGAATGCGGAAAAGTGCATCTTTCTGCAATAAAAAATTACTTAAAAGTGCACTTCACAACACTAAATGCTGTAAAATAACTTTACTGCACAGAATGCGGAAAAGTGTCACTTTCTGCACTAAAATAAATGCAGAAAAGTGCACTTTACAGCACTGAATGCGGCAAAGTGCAACTTTCTGCACTTAAGAATTGCGTAAAAGTGCACTTCTGCAACACTGAGTGCGGAACAGTAACTTTACAGCACTGAGCACGGAAAAGTGCAACTTTCCTCACTCAAAAATTGCGTAAAAGTGCACTGCACAACTCTGAGTGCGGAAAAGTAACTATACGTCACTGAGTGCGTAAAAGTGCAACTTTCCGCAATAAAAAAATGTGTAAAAGTGCACTTTAGAGTGCGGAAAAGTAACTTTACAGCACTGAGTGCAGAAACGTGCATCTTTCTGCACCAAAAAATTACTTAAAAGTGCACTTCACAACACTGAATGCTGTAAAATAACTTTACAGCACTGAGTGCGGAAAAGTGCCACTTTCTGCACTAAAATAAATGCAGAAAAGTGCACTTTACAGGACTGAATGCGGAAAAGTGTAACTTTTTGCACTAAAGAATTGCGTAAAAGTGCACTGCACAACACTGAGTGTGGAAAAGTAACTATACGGCACTGAGTGCGGAAAAGTGCAACTTTCCGCACTAAAAAAATACGGAGACCTGCACTTCAGCGCACGCTTGTAGGAATACGTCCATTTTGACATTTTTACTCTTTCCGGGAGGGACACCGTGTATACAGTAGTGGCAGTTTAAATGATGCTGACTGTCGCGAAATCAACATTTTAAGAAGTGCTTAAAGGCTTTTAAGTGATGAAAAAATAAAAAAATAAAAGTCAAATCTCCACCAAATAAATTTAATAGAAAAATCATCATTCGATCATTTCAGCCAGGCATGTTTCGAGACTAAACCAGTCTCATCATCAGTGGAAAAATTTTAAAAATCAGAAAACTTTATGAGGTTTTTTTTTATTTTACAAGGTTCGAAGTTTCTATTGGAGTCAGGAAACACATTCAGATTACGAAAAAAACTTTAAGAACTAAGAAATCTTATTAGATTTTTATTATGTATCGAAACATGTCTGGCTAAAATGAACGACTGACGATCTTTATTTCAATTTTAAATATATATGTGATGGAGATTCGACTTCTATTTTTTCGTCACTGATATTATAACTCCACTTAAGAGAGGACTACTTTTTCAATTTAAAAGTTCTTGATAAAGAATATTTCGTATTTCAAATAATTCTACAATATCAGACTGGACACTGCTATTTATTCACTTATTTTTTGTATTTCCTTCAGTATACAGTATGTCCACTGATATAAGGCCCAATACGACATTAGGTTTTCACACGCGTATTTTTGGGACAGTAAAGCATCAGCTTTTTAGAGACATTTTTAAGTTATTTTTGTGGAAAACAGTTCTTTTTTGTTTAAGATTTTTTAATAAAAAAAGCTCAATTTGATATACTAAAGCAAAATTTGAAGCCTACTTTTCAACGTCAGTCTTAAAATTGAGTTAAATGAATTTAATTGTTTTGAAAATTCTTCGATTTTAAGGTAGTTTCTTTATTTTTAATTGTTTATCATCTACAGTACCATTTTGTACAAGTCGTTTTGAATCACTCTGTATAATAAGGAAGGAAAATATATAAAAATTCTAAAGACGGTGCTCAAATTAATCGAAATTCATAAATATAAGAAATTTTTTATATTGTGGGAGTGTGCAATCATTTTAGGGTCCAATGGATTATTTGTTGTGTTTAGATATAAAGATTTTGTGTACTTAGCTGTAATTTATTAAAAACGTTTTATTGTTTGTGCATTGTACTAATAGTTTTAGTAATTTATATTATTACAATAACTATTATTATTAATTTTTTGAATATTTTTTCTTTTTAAGTTTTGAAAAGTACAAAAATCATATTGTTTTTAGTTGTCTGCTTATAACTAAAAAGTATCGTAGGGAAAAAATGGCATAGGAAAACCAACCCTATAAACCAATGTCTCCTTATAGTTGGTAAAGGACTGTAGTCTTTGCAAAATCATGCGACATCATCAAACAATTCATTTTTTCAATATGTTGTGAACAAATAACTCAAAACACACGATTTTTGAACTAAATAATGATTTTTACAAATAGAAAACACCACTCGCAAAAAGAATGCGTCTGTTTTGTCTATAAACATTTACTAGCTTCTCGAAATTTCACGTTTTCGTGAATATTGAACATTCCAAAACCCCTATTTTATACGCTAAATCTTCTAAAAGTGTTTTCTTATTAATATACAGGGTATTTTGTATTTTTAATGTAGAATCTGCTCTTTAATAATTATCCTCACACACACACACACATTCTGTAACATCCTGTATATACGAATATAATCTATGTTACTTTTTTTTTTTTTGAAAGGGTCCGTACTTAAGTCCCCGGTTTCACTGCAGCCTCATGGGCTTATTGTGAAAAATCCCCGTATATTATGCCACCCAATCCAGCAGCCCTGTACCCTCCACTAACTTGTGGAGTTCAGTTATGTGTTGGGTGTCAATATCTGCTGGCGCAATCAGCGAATGCCCAAAAATAGCGTGTCTTCTTCGTTGTAGAACTACACACTCACATATTACATGGTGAGCTGTTTCAACTGCCCCATTACCCCATCCCATTACACAATCTGATTCCTGCTTAATGATAGCAGTTTTTCAGTGCGTTTTGTTGCGGCACCAGGTATAAACCTCTTCCCAATCTATGTTACTTGGTGGCACGTACTTATTTTCAAGAGTAAATTTTGGGCCATAGTAAGTTTTATAAATGCTTAGTTTTCGATATACAGGGTGAAAAAAAACTTATGGGGTTTTCACCAGAAATTTCGAAGTACTTAGGTACTACTTTGCCATCATTTTAAAATTTCTTCTTTGGTAGATTGTCGATTGTTTTTCGGAGTCGTTTAAGCGGTTTGACCTCCCCTCACTTCGACCTGCAGAAGATCTTTTGTGAATGACTCTAATCTATGAATTGCCCAGCTGTCCCACACTTTTCATAAAGTTGATAATTTCTCTGGGGGCTAAATTCCTTGCCTCGTCGGGTGTTAGGGTCACCCCTCCAAGGTGTTTTAGCATTTTGCAGAAAAGTGCCATGCATTCGCAGAGCACGTGTTCTGTTGTCTCTGTTGCGTCGTCGCAAAACCGACAAGTGTCGTCCTCGGTTAGGCCCATCTTTTTGAGATGGTACTTCGCTGGGTGGTGTCCCGTAAAAAGGCCTGTAATTCGCCTTAGGTCGCTTCTCTCCAGTTGGATAAGCTTCCCTGCGTTGGCCTCTGAAGGTTTGATAAACCTTTTTGATTGTCTTAGGCCTGGAGTGTTTCTCCAGTAGGACTTAAGTTGTCCCTTTTCCCATCTCCGAAGCTCTTCCTTCATATGGCTTTTTGGAAGGCCAAAGATGGGTTCCGGGCCGCAGAACGGAGCGTTTGCGCCCTCTTTTGCAAGTTGGTCCGCCGCTTCGTTCCCCTCTATGCCTTCATGTCCTGGCACCCATGTCAGAGTAATCTTTTTCCCCTGAGCTGCCAGTTGCTTTAGGGTCTGTTTTCATTCCCATGCTAGCTTTGACGTGAAGGTGTAAGACCTCAATGCTTTTAACGCAGCTTGACTGTCTGACATGATATTGATCTGCCGTTCCGGGATGCCTCTCTGCAGGCATTCTTGAGCACAACGATTAATAGCGTTGTTTTTTTCTTTGGTAAGAACATAAACAAAATTCTGGTTTACGATCCATTTAACGGTGTCCTTTGGATCTTGCAGTAATTAAGTTCTTCGAGAGAAAGAAAAGGTTTAAAGGCAATGCAAATTCATATCAACAATATTCGGTATCATAATGCGAGTAAATGTTTTTGACGTAACATTTAATTAAATATAAATAGCGGTTGTGCCTTTTGTCGTTACAATATTGAATAAACTTTGTATAAATGAAATAGGATCAGTAATAAATAATAATAACATTGTATTTTGTGTTTTTACTTTCATGAAGATATGAGTAATAGTCTCAAAAAAAGACTTACCTATAAAATACATTCATTCTTTCCACGAGTTACGAAGTTACGTACTGAAGCTGTTAAAAACTTGCGATCTCCATTATACAGTTGCATTTGATTTAGGTGTTTTGTCAAGGCGCAGTACCCTACGAGGAATTCCATGGTCTTTCGCATCTGATTCCTGTTCAATAATAGCAGTTCTTTAGTTGCCCTAGCAGACAAACAACTTTGCGTGAACATGGTTTAACCGTTGCTTTGAAGAAGCTTACAGGATGATCAGCGAAACGTTGGCTAGTGTTAATTTGGCACAGGATATATTCAGAAGAACTGTCTCTATAAGTTATTGTATCTTGTTAAATCTAAATTTAACTGTAACATAACTTTGATATGTTTCTTTTTTGGTTCTCCCTGTATACGTGTATTGGGGTCTACATACAATCAAATTAGTATGTGAGTGTACAAAAAGCTTTCCACTAATTGACTGCCTGAAACGGGAAGGACAGTCACATGATTTCCCGATGAAATCTTTGTGAGCACGATTTACTTTGTGATCACTGATCCAGAGTCTTGAATGGATAACGGTGAAGTGAAACTACAGGGTATATATTCGCGTTAAATCACATACGGCTTAAGTACGAACAAATATTAAGGCATGTAAATAGGTAGGTACATCAGCTGCACTTCTGAAATTAATTCTACAATTTCACTTTGCTGACTTCAAAGAACGTCCTGGGGAGTTGCTGTTCCTAATTCTATATCACAAAATCTAAACAACTGCTATGTACCAAATTCTCACAAAAAGCTTCATTTTTCTGTGTCTTTCAAATAAAGAATCTTATCAATTCCAATGAAAAAGATCATCCTTTCCATCGAGCTTTGCTGTTAGTAAAGCAATTACTACATAACAAACAAGTCGAGACTGTCAACATAATACTGTTCTGTATATCAATGCGAAATTTCATTCCCAGACTCATCAAAGTAACGTGGGTAAAAAACAAGAACTTCAATTCAACTTTCACACAAAATAAAACAAGCTCCTCGCGATTTCGTATTCCTGTTTATTTTATCCATATGGTTTGCGCGGTTTTGTCCGCATATACTTATGCCATAATATGCAGCAACAGCATAAGAGAATTCTCGCGACGCGTTTGATGATTTGTAGATGTGTCCCCAACGATGTTAGGTGTCTCGATATTTGATTAATGCCATTGCTGGGGCGATATTTTAATGTATCATATATATCGGGTATATATACTATATTCAGCCGTTTTGTATATCTAAAGATATTTTATTATCTTGTTTTTATACATACATAACGGATAAATACCCCGATGGGATACTAGAATCTATGTAAATTTGTAGTTTTTGTTCTATTGCATTCTTCACGCATGTATTTTTTTAATACACAATTAAATTTATTGATGAGATGAATTCTTTTTCCCTGTACCCTTATTGTTTTTTTGCCTGGCTCTCCAACAAGGCTGGCATTTGTGCAAGGCTTCTGTCTTTGCAAATCGCTGAACCATTCAAAGTTCAAAGTAGCGCGACTATATCAACAAAGTGCTATATGGCTACTTCGCCATACCGATGAAACCAAGAAAGTTCCAAAGCACTTGAGATCCAACGTTAAGTACTTAGCAATTATCTACCGTTTTCGGCCCACTCAACATCCTCAGAAGCTAAATCCAACTCCGCATCATTTTTAATTTTACTCCCTTCTGTGCTGTGTCTCATACGTTTAATAATCATTTCTATTCTTTTTTGTAGTCGAAGTCCTTTGCGAAAAACGATGGTTAAGGGTGTTTTTCTTTTCGTGCTTTGGATTGGTGGATGACAGATCTGCTCGACCAACAAGTCTGTGTAGATCACACTCTGCTATCTCCTCTGATGTGGAACCTTGTTATAGACGAGTTGCTAAGAGTTCTGGACAATGAAGGATTTGGGGTTCTCGGCTTTGCAAACGACCTAGTCATACATGTCCAGGGAAAGTTTAATAGCATAGTAAGGGAACGTATGCAACGGGCCCTTGATATAGCAACAAGCTGGACTTTGGAACAGGGACTAAGAATGAGCCCGTCAAAGTCAGCAATGATCGCTTTCACCAGGAGGAAGAAAACTGAGGGAATAGAACCACTGTACCTTCAAGGTGAAATCGTAAAAATGTCCGGGGAAGTAAAGTATTTAGGGGTCACTCTAGACTCAAAGCTTACCTGGACCGCACACCTTAAAAGAACCAGAGCAAGAGCGGAGAGAACGCTTATGTTACTCAGACGCTCTCATGGGAAAACATGGGGACTAAATCCAAAGATGATGCACGGGTTGGACACTGCGGTAGTTAGACCTATGATAACATACTCGTCGCTGATTTGGTGGACGAAAACGGAACAGCATACCGCCATTGCTGAGTTGGGCAGGGTACAGAGGCTTGCCTGCTTAGCAATGACGGGCGCTTTTAGAACTACTCCGACAGCCGCAATGGAAGTATTGCTGAACCTCCCACCCTTGCACATCATGGTAAGGATGGAGGCGGGGGCGGCATTCATTAGACTGCGAGGGTTGATAGGAACTGTACCCACTTATCGGGGACATACCAAAATTGGGGTATGTATTGGGGATGGCATCATAGACATGCCCATGGACCACATCATACCAAAATTTGAATTTGACATAAACTTCGAAGTGCATATTATGGACCGCGAAGTTCTTGATCAAGACTGCATACGGACACTGAGAGGAATAACCTGGTTTACAGACGGGTCAAAAACCGAAAGTGGAAGTGGTGCAGGAATATACAGTGAGACAAGGAACACGAATCTAAGATTCTAACTGGGGAAAAACAGATCCGTATTTCAAGCGGAAGTGTTTGCAATTCTGCAGTGTGCAAAACTAAACAGATTGAGGGCTTATACAAACAAGCGAATCAATATATGTTCAAATAGCCAGGCGGCCTTAAGGGCTCTGAGAAGCCCCAAGGTTACAACCAAACTGGTATGGGAATGTCAAACAGAACTTAGGGCCTTGGCGGACCACAATAGGGTTAATCTAGTGTGGGTCCCGGGGCACTCGGGAATAAAAGGCAACGAGAGAGCGGATTGGCTGGCTAGACAAGCCTCTAAAATTACATATACTGGCACGGAACCTGCGCTGGGCTTGTCTAAAAGAACGGCGAGGGAACTCCTCAAGTGCTGGGCCAAAAGCGAGCATATATTGGGTACATATTCCCAACCAGGAGCATGGGAAGAGGTTTATACCTGGTGCCGCAACAAAACGCACTGAAAAACTGCTATCATTAAGCAGGAGTCAGATGGGAATAACTATGGGACTCCTTACTGGGCATTGCGCTCTGAGAGACCATCTAAATAAGATGGGGCTGTATAATGGAGACCTGCAATGCAGATTGTGTAATGGGGCAGTTGAAACAGCTTACCATGTAATATGTGAGTGTGTAGTTCTACAACGAAGACGACACGCTATTTTTGGGCATTCGCTGATTGCGCCAGCAGATATTGACACCCAACACATAACTGAACTCCACAAGTTAGTGGAGGGCACAGGGCTGCTGGATTGGGTGGCATAATATACGGGGATTTTTCAAAATAAGCCCATGAGTCTGCAGTGAAACCGGGGAATTAGTCGTACGGACCCTTTCAAAAAAAAAAAAAGATCACACTCTGTATGCTGCTTATTCACGGCTCTTCAAATTGTCAATTAACTGACAGACTTCTTGGAACTTCTGAAATGAAATTTCTGCTCTGGTCAGGATAAAATTTTGATGGAACGCTAAATTACAGATAACCTTCGGTCATCATCTTTTCTTTTTGTTATTGTCGTTGGCATCGGTCGTTTATTAACAAAGCACTCAGCATATTATGTTCAACCGATATCCAATTTAAGAAAACTGTTCCCTGATTGTGTCGGTTTTATTGACGTCCAAAAATCCTCCGCCTATTCCACTGTAAATCGCTCGTTCGTCGTTTCATTGCTTCAAGCATCTTTTTCATAAACTGCATTTGCTCTGAGTAAAGGAAAACGCAATCAACAGATCGAATCAGCTCATCTTTGAATGACGAGTATTTACGTCGACGCATATGGTAATTATGTAATACTCCAGAGACAAAAGGAATAATCAAAATAGTGAGATTTTAAAAATCATATCCTCAATGAAAACGAAACATAGGCCAAATTCTTGGACACGTCGATTTCGTTTCGCACTTCAGTGGTTCTCCAACTAGGCTGGATCTCTGAATCAGCCACGACATTGGTGTAGCTCAGCACATATTTGTGCAAGAACTTCTGTCTTTTCAAAACTTTGAACCATTCAAAGTTCAAAGCAGCGCGACTATTCCAACACAGTGCTATATTATGGCTACTTCCGCCCTACTGATGAAAACAAGAAAGTTCGAAAGCACTCGAGATCCAACGTTATGTACTTAGCAATTATCTTCAGTTTTTGGCAAAAGAAGTACGAACATTGAAAGAACTCTGCAAGGACTAAATGAAAGTGAATTTGATGAACTTTTGTAAATTTGCGAGTCGGTATTGGCTTAATGAAAACACCCACTTATTTGCTAAAGTTCACACTCAACATTCTCAGAAGCTAAACCTGTGGACTGGACTGGTTTCCTGGTAGATAGCTCGGACGAAAAGGATCAATAAAGTAGCCCTTCTTCCAACACTTCGCAGGCGGCGAGGCCATCCGGATCGTTTAGTCATCGTTTATGGACATTCCCAGGAACTGTGTATCTTCGGGATTGTTGTAAACATGGCTTCTCTTCTTTTTAGAAACCATCTACTATGTCTTCATTTGATCAGTTTGCAAATAATTGCATACTAGTCAGTGGATCTTTCAGCATACCGTGGTCAGCAGGTAGTCGAAGTATTTTGCGGAAATCGATGGTTAAGGGTGTTGTTCTTTGGATTGGTGGATGACAGATCTGTTAGATAACAAGTCTGTGTAGATCACACTCTGTATGTTGGTTGTTCACATCTCTTCGAATTGTGAATTAACCTATAGAGACTTCCGACATGAATTTTCTGCTCTGGAATTTTCTACTAGAACTGCGCGCATCATTTTTGGTTCTGAGTTACGCCTTCCTGTCGTCGGCATCAGTAGTTTATTAACAAAGCATATCTTCGACCGATAACCAACCCAAGAAACCTGGTCTCTGATTGTGTCGGTTTTATTTACATCCAGTTATGTTCTGCCTATTCCAGTGTAAGTCTCTCGTTCGTTGTTTTATTTCTTCAATCATCTTTTTCATAAACTCCATTTGCTCTCAGTAAAGAAAATTATTCAACTAGTCTAATCAGCCATTTTTTGTGTTTTTTGGTCGAAATCTCGACGAGTCTTTAGTCCAGATGAGGCAAAAGAATAAACAAAATTAAGATTTTAAAGGTTTTGTTGAAATAACTGAAGGATATTATGCGTCATCCTCGTTTGGAAAAGCAAGAGACCCTCTTTAGTTGCCAAAATTGTCAACTTTTGTAAGCCTGGATTACTCATTTAAAATAATGAACTTATTACTTTTGATCAATCAGATTCTTTCACAGCTATTTACAAAACAGGTTTCAATTTGTTCAAACAAACAACAACAGGAAAGACTGACGTGTGGAGTTCCACAAGGCTCAATACTTTCAACTTTATTGTTTAACATTTACACATGCTACATAGGGTCAAGTCTAAAGCATTGCAAGAAGCATATATATGCGGATGACCGGCAAATTTACTACATCTTTACTTATGACGACTATTATCTAGCTAATCAAGATATTAACGAGGATATTAACAGAATTGTGGAGCTCTCCCAAAAGCACGGTCTCATGATCAATGCCTCTAAGTCTGACGTTCTTGTCTTTGGTAAAAACAGGCGCCTGTTGGAGTTGCAACTGAATATCAAAGTAAATAACTCAAGTTTAAAGTTCTCAACTTCAACAAGAAATCTTGGATTTCGAATTGCGGTTTAAGAAGCATGTGAGCATCAATATCCAGAGAGCATATTCGTCATTAAAGCTGTTATATCCCCATAGGCATCTACTATCACAACCTTTATAAAAAAAAAACTTACCGATAGTTTAGTCTTAAGCTACTTTAACTTCTGTGATGTTGTGTATGGACCGTGTCTGATTGTTCTGATAAAGACAGAATTCAAAAAGTTCAGAAATCATGCCTTAGATTCGTGTATGGAATTAGAAAATTTGAGCCCGTTTCGCACAAATTGAGGGAGGGTATGTAGCTGAGCATGCAGGATCGAAGAAAGCTACATTCGCTAGTTTTATTTCATAATATAATAAATAACCATCGTCCTCCATACCTCTCTAATAAAATTAAATATAGGACTGATGTTCATACGTTGAACTTACGTTTTCGCGGACTTATTTCGCCCCCGCTTCACAAAACTTCATTATTCAAGAGATCATTTACTTACCAAATTTATATGCTATACAATAACATACCAGAGGACTCCAAAAAGTTAGGGGTTACAGCTTTTAAGTTTAAATACAGGAATCGACTTTTGGATTTCAAATAGATTTTTTGTTTAATTTTTCTTTTCAGATTTTTTGTGGAAACTAGTAACTTTGATTGTAGTAAAAGGCATGACTAAGGAGTGCAGTTATTGGTCGGACGTATTAGAAATTTGGTTCTAAAGTTATGAATTTTGGGGTTGAACTTAGCACTTTTTTTAATTGTTTTCAACTCCATTTTGCATATCAATTCATTATCATATCATATATTTATGATATTCTGACTTAATCTGTACGTTGTTATGATTTGAATGCAAATAAAAGTATTATTATTATTATTATATTTGAAAATATCCAACCATACTCTCGTACATTTCAAATTATATTCTTTGTTCATTTATTGTAGCAATATGCGTATAAGTAAACGTGACACTATAAACTGCTTCTTTAAGGATGCAATAGACGCACACTTACCAAACACCAGATTAGGAAAATGGCCTGCCGGAAATCAACTACCGTAAATGGTGGTAAATGTCTACAACTGCCGCCCGCCGTTTGTTGTTCATCAGTAGGGTGTGACACTGTTAATTTGATTACATTTATTATTTATTAGTCAACTTCGTGTTCGTAAAGTATTTTTCAACTTTGTTTAACAAAAAAAAACATCGTTGCAAAACTGGAGACCGTTTTCTTACTGATAAAACTAAACTTAATTAGTATATTACCCCACAACTGGACCCTGTCCTCCTCATGGAACCCCCTGATAAATCTCTATCTTTTAATTTTAGACAGATTTCCTTGATTGAGATGAGAGAAGTTTTGGGTTCACTAAAACCGAAGTTGTAACATACTCTTATCGATCAAGGAGATTATTTTGTCTCCTCTAACTAGGCTTATCAATGAATGTATTTCGTGCAGTGTATTTCCGATCGATTGCCTGAAGATCTCCAGGGTAATGCCGGTCTTTAAAAAGGGTGACATGGAGGACCAACTTTGGGTAAGATAATGGAAAAAGTGTTGTGTGCTCAATTAACGAACTACTTCGAGACAAACAATTCATTGTCAGCTTCCTAGTTTGGATTTAGATCGGGTAGGTCCACTACATACGCGATCGGACATTTTGTCCAGGATGTGGCGGGTGCTTTTGAGGAGGGACAGTTTGCTGGAGGTATATTTTCTGCGACCTGTCGAAGGCTTTCAACTGCGTCAATCATGATATTTTGCTTGGAAAACTTGCCAAATATGGCGTACAAAATTCATCTGTTAAACTCCTTGCAAGCTATTTGGATCGACGTCAACAGCTAACATTTTATAACAACGTTTTAATAATAAAGCATTTATTGCCCAACAGTTTCCCAATTATAGGACAATACATACAAAATCAATAACTATTAAATTAATTAAATACACAAAGAAAACTTACAATACACACGTTTACACTATAAATGTTTCTGCAGCTAACATTTTAAGGTTATATTCTGACGTTGTAAAAATGTCACATCTACCAGAAATCGAATCAAAATTATTGCACATAATATGTACAGGCGATCTCAATAACACATTAGTTCTAGCTCTGTCTAAATAAAATGTCGCATTTGATCTAGTATTCAATCTAGGAACTAAAAAATTTATACTTGATAACAAGGAAGAACAGTCTATCTTATCTCGCAATAACTTATATAACATTACTAATGAACACTGAATTCTTCTATATTCCAAGCTCTGCATTTTAAAACGAGACAGCAACAAACAATGATCGATTCCTCTAACAGGATAAACCCCATCTGTTTTAAAAACTAGATACTTTAGAAACCGGCGTTGTATTTTTTCGATCTCCAACTTGTGAGCATTATACTGAGGATACCAGACAATAGACGAGTTCTCTAGTTTCGATCTGACATATGTGTTAAACAGAGTAATGAGCACAGAAACACTATCAAAGCCTCTACAGTTACGCATTATGAAGCCATACATACGTGACGCCTCAGATCTCACTCTATTGATGTGGTCCAGGAATAAAAATTTGTGATCAAATGTGACACCCAAATCCGTGAACGCATGACATCGCTCAAGCTGAATTTCGGAAATGGTGTACGGATAGTCAATAAGCTTAGCCCTTCGCGTGAAACTAAGGCATTTGCATTTTTGAATATTGAGAGTCAATCTATTATGGTCACACCATGTTTGAAGAGCATATAAATCACTCTGAATCCGATATTGTGTCCACGGAAGCAAAGATTTTCAGGTCGTCCGCAAAAAACAACCTGCGTTCCAACAGACATTGATCCAGGTCATTGATAAATAGATTAAATAATAATGGGCCCAAATTAGAGCCCTGCGGAACCCCTGAGGTCGCAGAATAAATATTAGATTTAAACCCGTTGTAAAATACATATTGCTTACGGTTTTGTAAATAAGAGTCACACAAAGCTATCAAGTTCGAATGAAATCCAAACACATGCAGCTTACTCAGCAAGACACCGTTGTCCAGGGTATCGAAAGCTTTTGCAAAGTCGGTGTATACAACATCAAGTTGACCTCCACGGTCCAGAGTTTCAGATATACAGTGAGAAATGATTGACAGATTAGTGACCGTAGATCTCCCACACATAAAGCCATGCTGGTTGACCGAAATCAAACGCCTAACTTCCGTGTAAATCCGTTCATACAAGATAGATTCAAACAGCTTAGAAAAGTTAGATAATAAGGAAATAGGACGATAGTTATTTATATGAGACCTGTCGCCAGACTTAAAGATTAAACTTAAATGCACGTTTTGTCTGATATGTCTTGGATTAAACATGGTGTCCCACAGGGCTCTGTGTTAGGGCCTTTGCTATTTCTTATATACGTTAATGATCTTCCAGGTTATGCCAGGGACACTCATTTTACACTGTTCGCGGATGACACGACGATGCTCCGAGTGTCCAGTAGCCTCGAAAGTCTTCAAAATCAGTTGCGGGAGGTGCGGTCGAGGGCTTCCGACTGGTTTGAGGCTAATAAGCTGTGTTTGAATCAAACTAAAACCGAAACAATTATATTTTCGCTTTACAATATTCGGGACATTGACAACCCTTCAGGAGTTAAGTTTTTGGGCACTATGCTTGATGCGAGATTGTGTTGGGATCAGCATTTTGAGAGCGTTTCCGGCAAGCTGTGTAAGATCGTCTACCTGTTGAGCAGCCTGAGGGACGAGGTGTCTATTAGCGTTCTCAGAACAACATATTTTGCCTTATTTCAGAGCGTTTGACTTGTGTAAAACCATGTTGGTTTGAAAGCACCAATAAACGATTTATTTATTTATATTGTTGAAGCGAGTAACGAAAAAAATATTTTAAGCGCAAGTCAGTGTCAGAATTACTCGAAAGCTTTTCGAAGCTCATGTTATAAAGGTCGAAAGATGCGCTTGTAAAAAGGTTATTTCTGGTTGGCTCGTTACTAGTGAATTTGGGACAAACACTCATCTATTGCTTAGTCTAATAACATCATCACGTATGTACGAGAATTTCTCGATATAAAAATAAATAAAAAACATCGCATTAGGAGTAATTGAATTAATTGTAGCCACACTGTATAATAATAAATGCTCTTCTGCGATTATCTAGGTCTTGGTATGCACAGGCAAAAACTTCTTTCAGATTATTACTTTCAGTCGTTGTACGTTTTTTCTTCTGTTAGCCTCTCCTTACCTTGTATTTATTGTCTTTAATAGGAACTATTATTGTTTCTGTTCAGTTTGTTGTCGCTCTGTCACCGTTGTTTGGTTATTTAGAAATTCGCTCAATGAAACAGCCATAAACAATAGAAAAACATTCAGTACCACCTGTGCAGAGATCAACTAATAGGCATTGAAATTGCGGGAAAAACGACCAGAGATCGATTAACTATTAGGTATTAGCAGAAGTGAATTTCCGGGTAACTTGGAACTTTTTGAAGAACAACATCTGGTCGATGATTCTTTGCACATTTATCTATTTATTTATTTATTTATTTAATGTCACTTACAACAAGGAAAAATTTATAATTACATTAGTCGTATAAGGATATAGATCTGCTTTTTTATTGTATTTAAATACTTGTGATGGATTTCTTGAGAATTGTAGGCAAAATTATTGTTTCGACAATTTAAAATCACTGATTTTTGGAAAAGAGACGAAACGCATATAAAAGTAGAAAATAAAAATGCAAAATTATTTTTCTGGTTCAATATATTCACCTGCAACCTTATTTGCTTATAGCTCACCGGGAAATATTCTTCGTGAAGATTTGCATTTCAAAGTTGATTAAAAAACTTTAACCGAATTCACTACGGAGATAATTTTTTACTAAATATAATAACCAATTAAATTACTTAATTTTAAGTCATGTGTCAAATTTCATCCAATCACCTCTGGATTACAGCGATAATACCCTGCATGTGGTGTTTTCAGTTTGGTGTTTTTTTTATTAAAAATTAATTAAACGTCAAACTGACAACTGGTTTAAAAATGTCGCGAAGATTTGGTATTGCATCTAACGATGCAATTAATGATATTATATCTAATAATATACCAAAAAATACAATCAAATCAAAAAAATATGTATGGAAAATATTTCTCGAGCTTTGTGCGACCAGAGAATACGAACTGAATGCTGAAACGAGTTCGCATAATTTGGCTAATATATTGAAAGATTATGCGGTAAATATGAGAAAAGCTGACGGAACTGAATATAAAGAAGCAACTGTAAAAACAATTTGGAATACTACGAGTAGGCTACTCCAGGAAAAATACTTCAATGACTTCAAAATTGTATTCGACCCGTTTACCAGTGTGATATTCAAAAATGCGCGAGATGCAAGAAATGCAAAACGTAAAAGATTACAGCAGGATCCAAACAAACGAAAATGCAGTTCATCAAATTTGAGTTCAAGTGATTTGACTAGAATCATTGGATTATGTGATGTATGTACACCAGAAGGTTTGCAAAATTTTTTTTACCATATTGTAGGTGTTGAGTTAGCTTGGCGAGGTGGTGAACCAGCTTTTTGCCTTATAGATTATTTCACGATTGAGAAAGATAATGATGGAACGCCAACCAACAGAATTGAATACAATCCAATATTCAGTAAAACATGCCAAGGAGGATCAAAAAGTTGTACAAATAGTAAGTGGCTTGTTCCAAATATTGCAAACGAAAGTGCATGCTCTGTTCGGTTATTCCATAAATTATTGTCCAAAAGGGGGAAAAATATTACTTCCAGTCGCCTATTCTTGAGACCAAATCATTTCTGGAAATCCCAAAGTGACACATGGTTTGACAATATACCGGTAGGCAAGAACACAATTAATATGTGGACCAAATCATCCGTGCAAGCTATTGGTTTGGACACTAAGTGTAAAAAGATATCCAATCATTCGAACAGATCAACTGCAGTTAGCCATTTGGCAAATAAAGGAATTCCTGAACAGCAATTAATAAAAATAACAGGACATAGCAGCTCTAACTCAATTAAACCGTACTTGAATATTAACCAAGAACGCCATGGTGAAATAATCAACACCATGCGAGGAATTTCTTCAACAGTGGAAATTAACAATCCGTCAACTTCAGCAAACTCTTCTTCCAAATCAAATCTACAAAGTAAATACTCCTCGGGCCTTGATAAATACTCAAAATTTTGTCATAGAGAATCCTTCAAGCGAGTTGCGCAAGGATAATAGCCCTCGGCCTGCGGCCTTGGGCTATTACCAAGCAACACGCTTTCGGAATTCTCTATGACAAAATTATCTCGGTATTATCAAGACTCTAGGGGTATTAATACTGAAAATTTCCAAATTGAGTCTCCAAACAGATCCATGCGAAAACAACCCCTGTTGCTAACCAAAAAATTATACTAGTAGCTATCGAAAACAACCCTCCGACTTTTTATTGTTGATTGACATAAATAATGACACTTTCTGACGTTTAAAAAATAAATCTTAATTGCCATTCATAATAACCCTCTAACAACGCCCTTCATTTGAATAATATGTCATTTTGACAGTCTCATTATTTGAGAAATTTTTCGAGTTAAAAAAATGTCCCGCTTTGGAATAGAATCCATTGAAGAAAAAGTAAGAAACATTAAAAATAGCAAGCAATATATCTGGCGACAATTCGTGTGGTTTTTAACGCAGGAAACACAGACTAAAGAACTTGCAGAAATACTCCAAGATTGGGCTTTTACCATGAAGAAGCAGGACGGTGAGGAGTACAAAGATTTTACTATAAAAATGATATGAAATTTTACGGAAAAATTACTCCAAGAAAAGTATTGTAATACCAAATCAAGTTTGATCTATTGAAAGACATTGAGTTCAAAGTTGCTCGAACATTTTCAAATAATTTTTAGACACTAGTGGAATTACCTCCAAAAATCATCTTCAGCGATGAAGCTATTTTATATTGGAAAATAAAATGAACAAAAAGAATTTTCTTTTAAAATATCAAAATTTTATTTTGCATTTTTCGTGATGTACGCCACTTTGGAAAAGTTATGCAGGAAACAAACTAGCAGACCCCGATTGTAAATATGTTTGGAGTTCTATTTTCTACATCCATATATATACGAATCTAAATACACCTAGGTTTATTTTTATACGGACAAAAATAGGTAACAGCAGGAGCCATACGCCTTGACTATTCAGATCGTCTGCCATAAAAGCGTTGCTCATTTCATTTTAAAGATTTGTTTGGAAATAACATAAATGTTCATGTTACGATTTTTTTTTGCGTTCTATAGAAATAATTAATTTATTTTTATTCACAATCAAAAATATTGCATATTTTAATTTTAATCATTATTCATTCTTCATCCTGTTTGCTTCCTTACAGAAGTCTAGCATCTTCTCTAACTCTACTACATATTCGTCAATTTCCAATTTTGCTCTTTCAATAACGACTCAATTCCAGCAAAAGTTATAGTTTCAGGTTCCCCTGACAACCTGTCAGGGGAGCAAAAATATTCTTCCTGCTGCAGTTCCATTTACGATAAATATCGCTTTAACCTTGGCACTGTGAATTCTGATCATTTTGTTCATTTCTTGAGTACTTGTTTCTTCCTGCAATAGGGAACTACATAAATGAAATAACTGTTTTCCGATAACATGAAACGACATGTCCTACAACAAGAGTATCAATGGTTTTACCAAACAGACGTTCTCCGATCACCGTATAAGCAAGAACGACGATATTCCATAAGCTCGGACTCGCTGTTCACGACATTTTTTGGGATATAGGTATCACAGTCATGATGTACAGTCACAAGTCTTGCCTGCCTCCAAAGAAGTTTACTATCTAGGGTGATTCCTAGGTATTTTACTTCAGACTTAATTGGTATAATTGCGGTTTCTGCTTTTCTATTATGTCTAACAAGTTGCCCTTGGCTACTATATGACAATATCGTCAGCTTATCCTATACATTCTATGCCTTGATCTGTCAGTTTATGCAGTAGTTCGTCTACTACCCGGCTCCACATTAAAGCGGAAGTTCCTTCTCCTTGAAGCGTCCTGCGAGTTGTTCTGATGGTAATGGTTTGGTCTCCCAGCTGTTTTTGTAGTAAGCATCTTGCACATCCATTTAGTGATCTTAAAGCACCCTCGACTAATGCATGTGTTGTGTTGTCCAACGCGCCAGATGGATGATGTCTGTGAGCTGATACAGTGGCTTCAAATAAGTTGAGTCCCAAGCACCGTATGGACAAGTGTATTCTTCCTTTCGTTTGACATCTTCGATATATCTACTGCTGTCTCTACACATTAAAAGAAAGGATTCAAAGTGCAGTTGCCACAGTAGTGTTAGGAATGCTGCGGAATGTTATGGGCAGCTTTGCAACGAAACTTCAAGACATACAACAAAATGGAGGCCACCTTTGGGTGAACGATAATGCACTATTCCTGTAAATGTTTTTTTTTTAATTTGACAAAAGATTTTCTTTCTTGGACCTAATGATTACCTCCTTTTCATAATAAGAGTTTCTTTTGGAGCCCCTGAAGATTTTGGTTATGAAACCTCGAAACTAAGACTAACCTAATTTCGTGGAGCAGACATTTGATTTACCTAAACATATAAAATACGCTCATATGTAATGATTCTACTGGCAGAAGATTCATTTTGGATATAAAAAGTTGAAAACTATTGTACGCCGCTGGCTATAAGCAACCGCGAGCCTAGTTATTTTAAGAATATTTGACCTTAAACGCCAAAATTAAATTCTGTATGGATATAGTTTTTCCTACGTAATTCTTGCCTTATTTATTGATATTTGAAAAGTTTAAATCGCTAGACTGACGCACATAGAAATATTAAAGAATGATGTTTTGTTAAATTTAGATTTGATGAGGGTTGTTGTTATTTTAATTAAGTGGTTTTAGAATTCAAATTGTCTTCTGAAAATTTACGCAGTGATATTTTTTTAATCATCGAGGAAAATGAAGCACTCAACTTGGTTTTGAATTTTATTTTATACATTTGTTTCATAACATATATTTGATTGTTATTTATAAAATAAGGGAAATCCTGAACTCTGTCTCCTTTCTGGCCCCGATTCGTAATCAAGCAGACTTGACACAGCTGCAGCTACATTGGACTTGGTAAAACAAGTTATTGGCAATGTCAAACTTTTACTTTGGGACCGCATCGACCAACTTAATCCAACATAGGTGCCGGAGAAACTAGCTAAACCACTGCTTATGGATCACCCTGTATACACAGGTAAGTACTACGTATATATTCTACAAAAGGCCTAAAAGGGAGCACCATAAGAGCAAGAAACAGAAACACATAGTATTCGAATGTCATTTGCTCTTATAGTAAATTTATAATGTACAATACAATGGACAGATATTTCGTTTTGTCAGCAAGCCTCCATTTCGTCGTTTGTAATTATTATTCCTACTTGCTATTGTTTTTAATTAAAAATAAAATATCAGGAATAAATTTAATAAAATCAGAAGAAAAAAAAAACATGTTTTAAGTATTGAAATATATTATTATTCTTGTTACCATTGTTGTTGTAGGTATAGGTACTAATATTGTTGGGTAATTTCACGAAGATACCTATGTTCACTTTTTTTCATATTAAATATCAACTTCTAATTAAGTGTCTTTTGTTTTGTCTTTAATTCATCATTTGTTTTGTTCGTGGTGTGTACCAGTGGCGTAACTAGCCCCAAGTGGGCCCTGTATCGAGAACCTAGGAGTGGTCTTCCTTACACGGAAAGCGCTCTATGCAAAAAAAATGCTATGACAAAATAGGAAGTCCGGAAAATAGGTTTTTTTTGGACGAATAGACAAAAGTCTGTGAGTCTCAAAAAAATATTTTCCGGTATGTTGCGTACAATATTTTTTCGGCAACCGTGTAGAATAATAAATTAATGAGACGACACATTTCTTTATTATACATTTTAATTCTTATTTATATTAAAATTCGAGCTTGGTATATTTAAATTCCTTTTGTTGAAGCCAGAACAAGAAGCTCAAGTGGAACTCCGCAGGGCAGTACGTTGGCTCCTCTTCTCTTTGCAATATTCGTAAACGATATTGGCTCTGGTTTCAATAGCAATTATTTGTTGTTTGCGGATGATTTAAAATTGTATCGCACTGTTGTTTGTGAGAACGATTGCGCACAGCTTCAAACAGATCTGTGTCGGCTCTCAGAATGGTGTGATCTAAATAGACTTCCTCTAAATCTGAACAAATGTAAGTCGGTGACATTTACAAGACGTCAAGATCCGTTTTTGCGAAACTACACCATCGATAATTAAAATTTGGAACGCTGCGCTTTAATCAAAGATCTTGGTGTATACTTAGATGGTGATTTATCTTTCAACTACCACATTGAGCAAGTTTCTGCTAATGCTTTGCGAATGTTAGGATTTATTTTTGGACAGACCAGAGAATTCAACAACATGGACTGCCTGAAAAGTCTCCATTTCGCCTTTGTTGTGTCTATTTTGGAATTCGCTACAATCATTTGGTCGCCCATCTACCGTGTTCATATACAGAGATTGCAGAGTATCCAACGTAAGTTTTTAAAATATTTGTCATTTAAAATTGATGGATATTTTCCTCCTCGTGGGTGTGATCACGGCCTGTTACTGGCAAGGTTCGGATTTCGGCAGTTAGCCGAGAGACGCATCTTCGCGTCTCAGATCTTTCTTTTTAAGTTGATCAACAATATGTTGGATTGTCCTCGGTTGCTTCAGCAGCTATGGTTTCGTGTCCCTAGGGTTCACTCTAGAAGCGCTAGTTTATTTTGGGTGCCACAGATTCGTTCTAATTATGAATCTAAAGCACCGCTACTTCGGGCTTGTAAATACAGCAACCGATTAGTTATTAATGAAAACGTTGATTTTTTTAATGTATCGCTTGATTCTGAGAAAAGTTTAGAGACATGTTTGCGGGCTACTGATTTGTATTTGTTTTGATGAATTATGTTCATGTGTTAACTATTTATTGTTATAATTTAACCGACATTGTAAGTCCTACCGTTTCCAAGATTCCAATGCTATCCCATTCTTATTGTGGACACAGTGTATATACTTTCATAATAAATACATATTTTTATCTTCCTAATCACTTTTAATATTAATTAGCAATTATTTTAATATACAACATCAATTAATAATTTTAATGATAACAAAATTAATTATAAACAAAACCCCTAAAGAAATTTACATTTCAAATAGTAAACCGTCAATATAGGTAGACTATTACTGGAAAAAGTTGAACATATTTGCGGCATCATTTTCTATGTCATTTAATGAGCTTATCGGCGAACCGAACTGAATGCAATCGTTTCGATTAAGAGAAACCAAGTGGGTATATAGCGAGTGGTAATGATTGGCTTCCTAAAATGGTGCTTCGCACCTTTGAACAAGCTCTAAAAGTAAATTGTGAATATAATTCAAACGAAACAAGATCTGTTATATTGATGAGTCTTTTGCTAATTGGTAGATACCACCCGCTTATTTTATTATCAGTTTTTTTAGGCGAATGTTGATATTGAAGAAAGAATTAGTTGATATTATTACGACAAAATATTGAGACAAAGTCCGTAGAATAAGTAAGAAAAAAACAAAATTTTGACGAAATTCGATTTGACTTAGTCTATTTAAACTTGGTATTCGGTGTTTCAATCTTTTAGATAAGATCCTTATTTTCAATACCCTCGTAGTTCACGTTAAACCTAAACGTGACAATATCCAAACTGATAAATAAACAGAAAGCACTAATTATCTATCAATTATATGTTGAAAATGACCACCACCAATCTCCATGTAAAGACAATGCTCAAAATGTTCATTTTGTAACATTACAGGTTAAATTTGGGTAATTTATAGAGAATGTCTTGTTGGTCCTTTGTTTCTACAAGGAAATCTGACAAGAGATATGTATTTGCTATTGTTACAAGACAGTGTCGATCTCGTATCGACACACATCGGCCGAAGAGGATCAGTGGAGTAGCCCGTATAAGGTCATCAGATTTAAATCCGTTAAATTCTTATGGGGTCACTTAAAAATTAAAATGTATAAAATCATTTCTTTCCATTGAGTCATTTTTCTTAATATTCTTACAAACGAAGGACAATTCTTGCCCACTTTGAAACATATTTTATAATTTCTATATACAGGGTGGTCAAAAATTGTATTGAAAATTAAGCTAAAAAGACTCCATTTTTTCAGATAGAAACCCTATTTTTTGACAATTTTACCGTATTTAGCATTCAAAATTGAGGCAACTTTGTAATAGGCATATTCCAAAAATTTGTAGTTTCCGAAATATTGGTAAATTTAACATTTTTCTGCAACACTGATGGATTTTCACTATTGTTACTATGAATAATCGCATAGTTTCTTTGGCCATGACAATCACAAAAATTCAGAAATGTCACTCTCACTAGTGTTAGATATAATTTTTTCTGAAATCATTACAAAAAATTGGTTTTGACGCCCCAAACCACTGAGAACTGTCACTATTAATAAGGCGAAAACACCTTGGATAACTGTGAATATAAAATTGATGATGAGACTTCGAGATAAGGCAAAGGCGAAATTTAGAAAATCAGGAAACCCAGAACATTTGAATTACTATAAAACGTTACGTAATTTCACAAATTGTTCAATCCAAAATGAACGGAAAGCTTACTTTGAGGCTATGTCTAGAAACAGAGACAAGAAGTTTCTATGGAAGTAATTGAATTGAAAATTCTTCTATCCCACACCATTTGAATGATCCTCAGTCTATAAATAATTTCTTTGTTGAAAATGTGCCCAAGTTTACAACATCAATTCGGCCTGTTCTCGATTAGTATGAAAACCATCAAATTTCGGCTAGTATTTTTGACTTTTTGTTAGTTAATGAGGAAGTAGTTTTTACTGTACTTAAAAAGTTGAAAAATACATCTCCTGGCAGTGACGGTATCGCCATGAATATTGTTAAGCTTTGTTGTCCTCATATTATTAATAGTATTCTAATAGAAAATGTTTTTCCGACTTGTTGGAAGGAGGCCGTTGTATGTCCTACTCCAAAAAAGATGGAAGTGCAGCAGTTTTCTGATTTGAAAAAATAATGGAGAGCCAATTGCGGAGTACTTGGACAAGAACAATATTCTGCCCCCAGTTCAATCTGGATTTAGAGCTGGATATAGCTGTTGCACGACATTGATGAATATTGTTGATGATGTTGTGTGAATGTCTGATGATGGTTGCAGTACTCTGATGGTGCTTCTGGACTTTAGTAGGGCATTTGATACGATAAATCATATTGTTGCGGTTGCGCTGATTGGGTCTTATCTTTCTGACAGGGTACAAGTTGTGAGAATTAATAACAATATATCTGCCCCACATACCATATCCAGGGGAGGTCCGCAGGGGTCAATTTTGGGCCCTCTGCTGTTTACTTTGTATACTTCTCAGTTTTACAGGTTTGTGCAGTACTCGCGACTGTCTATGTATGCGGATGATACGCACACACAACATCATTTATGCACAAATCCGGGAAAGTCGGTGGCTGTCTTGTTTCCAAAGAAGACTGACTATGACTTTCTTAGTGAGGCTTTGAGAATTGAGATGGGAGATGATTCTATTCCGTTCGCTAGCATTGCAAAGAATCTGGAAGTAATTATGGAGAGAACTTTGAGGTTTCGTGAGCAGTGCACTGCGAACATTCGAAAAGCCTATCTGGCATTAAGACTTTTATACCCTAATAGATCGTCCCTTAATATAACCACAAAAAAAATGCTTTCTGAGACCTTGGTTTTGTCTCAATTTACCTATTGGTCCCTGTTTTGATACTAACACAATGGGTCGCCTGCAGCGTGTTCAAAAAAATATGAACATATATCCCATAAACTTGTGGATTTAAAGTAGCTTAATATGAGAAACAGGTTCAAATATTATGCTTTCTGTCTCTATCATAAAATAATCTAAAACACCACCTTTTTTTTTTAACATCCTTCTGGTCCTCCCCTCGCACACCACGGTACGCACTTAAGCCCCCGGCGTGTACGAATGGCGTACTTCAGCCTTGAAGGCTTATTGTGCCTTTTCAGGACCATACTGCACTCACTATCATTCTACTATCACACAACATTCATTCTACAACCTAGATGAGCCACCGATAGGTCCGTTTTTAATAAACCCCCCAGACGGTCACCCATCCAACTTGTAGCCGCGCTCCACAGAGCTGCACTTCGACGGTCGTCACTATATGATCCCGTTTAGGCTACCCGGCCCGGCAAAAAACACCACCTTACTTGTTTAATAAAATAGAGTTTCGTACAGATGTGCATCATATCATATCATAGGTCAGTTCTATTTCAGAGGGGATTCTCATATGATGTTTCGAAACAATATAATTCCTTACCGGAAAATCTGAAGTTGATGAGATTAGCGGAGTTTCGATACTCTGTTTGTCAGTATTTATATGAACAGCAGAATATGTAACTTTTACTTGTTGTGGTGCTCATAGCTCATAGTGCATTGTATGCTATTTATTTTGTCTTTTTTTTATATTTCTTAAATTTAAATTTATTTGGCTTATTTCAAGGAGCACATTTAGTGTATAAAATGTAGGAATTTAGTGTAATGCTTGAAATTGTGTTAGGTTATGTCAGGGTTAAGTGGTAGAGGACCTTGTGGTGAACTTCCCCTGATTTTCCAATGTATATTTTATTTATTTATTATATATATATGTATCATATTTTGTAGTATATTGAATAGGAAAATAAAGTTATTGATTATTATTATTATTATTAATAACTTTGGGTCTTTTAAAGCAAAAGTGAAAAGAAACAAATATTATAAATGTCTATTTTCTATGATATTTAAAAGCAATTTTGATGAAGGCTTTTATTTCTATGGATATCGATTCGCAAATGTATCACGCGTTCTGGATATCACTCTTCACATTTCTCTTGAATCGATTTTAGTAGAAATCCAAATTGTTGCATTTTTTCGTGTCGTTTAATTAGGTTTAGTTTATGTAATTAATAATCAAGAGTTAATCACTTTCGCTTGTTTGATTTGATCATCCAGCATTTGATTTTTAAATGTAGATAACCGTGCCATTTCTGTTCTAGGCAACTAAACTAATTATTCATAGTCAGAATCGTGAAAAACCAACTGTTAGTAAGTAGTAGCATTTGATCTGAAACTCAATAATAAAAATTGAAATGCAACATTATTAAATATCACTGCTCATGTTCCATCCATCTATCATTATTATTTAATTCATCCATTGTTTATATTGTATTATACATGTGTTGAAAGAAAAAGCACCTATAAATCATGCCAAGAGATTGAAAACGTCCTCAATACCGGCACGTACGTTAAAGTTATGACAAAGTGCATTAAAATTTTATTTGTTATTTTTAAATTGTAATTATTATATGCTGGCGTAAAGCGACATGTCGTTTATTATTATATTATGATTATTGTCATTAATATGATGATGTAAAAGAAATTTAATGAAACAATACGGTCATGAATCATATCGAATGAAAATGGGTTATCGTTACGAGAATTTTAATTAACAATTTGTTAATGATGAAAATATTTTTTCAGAAAGTCTACTAGGAATGCTGCTTACGTCTTTTAAAATTGTTTTCTGCATCGTAAAAGATAAGGATTAGGACACAAGTTGACCTAACGTTTCCTACCGATGATAATTTTTAGCATTATTTGGAATTTTTTCACCGCTCGGCCAAAACTATGAATCGTACAGGTTTTAGGATTTCAGCCAAAGATTTTTTGTTGTAAGTCCTTATTGTAACACTTCATATTCACTCTGATAACCTCAAAGTTCAGTAGCATTATCGATCTGGCAATTACATCGAACGGAAAGGAGATTGTCGACTGTACTGATGATGGCTTAAACAAAACTAGTTTCCTTTTCTTGATCTTTTTTATTAAACATTTTGTGGAGTTGACTTTTAGGTTTTGTTTTTGATTTATTTCATGCTGAAGGCAACTATGAATGTCCAAATAACGTCGATTGACAAAAAAACTATAATCCCTAAAGGAAATAGGTTCATTTTATATACGAGCTTATACCTAAATAATATTTTTAAAACAAATAATGTCATATACGGTAGATGATGTTCCCGTGAGTTTTCAAAACAGTCAATTTGTACTAAATGGCGATTACCGTTTGGTTGATCTATTGCGATTTAAAAGTAGGCCTAACTTCGCAAGAATGTAGTGTGGCGCAAGAATAATGGTCGCCACAGTTTTGTCTTTTTTCGCGAACGCGTAGGTGATCGGTATATATCACAAACGACCGTGGACTTCTAGCCATATATGAAGCAGTAAAATACTTCCGACATATGGTAGAGGCACGGACGTTTGTGATATATACCCATCACAAACCGATCACCTACGCGTTCGCGAAAAAAGACAAACAATGTTCGCCACGTCAATTCCGATATCTTGACTTCTTAAGCCAGTTCTCCACTGATATTCGTCATGATATGCTCTCCCGAATCGATTCGCTTAACCCTACCATCGATTGGGAAGAATTGGCAACAGCACAGAAAAGTGATTCAGAACTTGCCACATGGACCGACCCCTGTCTAGAACTGAACCTCATTAAGCTGCCATTCACAAACGCAGCCATCGTTTGCGATGTGAAGACAGCTACAGCACGTCCCTTTGTTCCACTCTCACTTAGGCGACGTGTATTCGACTCGCTTCACCAACTGTCACATCCAGGATGCAAGGCGAGTGTTAAACTGGTCACACAACGTTTCGTATGGCCCTCCGTCAGGCGAGATGTCGCACAATGGGCTCGCGAGTGTGAGTCATGCCAGCGAAACAAGGTTACACGACACGTTACCACAACACCAGGAACATTCACTCCACCAGCGGGAAGATTCGAGCATGTTCATATCGATATCGTGATCATGCCAAATTCTGAAGGTTGCAGATACCTTCTGACATGCGTAGACCGCTTTTCCCGGTGGCCTGAAGCCATCCCTGTCATAAACCAGGAAGCCGCAACTATCGCCAGGGCTTTTTACGATAATTGGATTGCCCGCTTCGGTACACCCTTGCGAATCACCACTGATCAAGGCAGACAATTTGAGTCGCATCTTTTTAAGGAACTTAACGCCTTTACAGGTACGACTCACCTTCGAACAACTGCTTATCATCCCGCAGCTAATGGAATGGTTGAACGCTTTCACCGCCAACTAAAAGCTGCGATCAGGTGCCACCAAAACGACCGTTGGACCGAAGTTCTTCCGACTGTACTCCTAGGCATACGTTCCGCCTGGAAGGAAGATCTCCAAGCTACAGCAGCAGAACTGTTGTACGGTGAATCCCTTTGCTTACCCGGTGAATTTCTCGCCGAAAGCAGCACCACAGCCACTGCAACGAGCCAATTTGTACAAAATTTGCGCTCGTAGATTCAGCATTTGCATCCAATCAACGGCTCCCGACACGGACAACGCCCTACGTTCCTATTCAGGGACCTGTCCAATGCGACGCACGCTTTTCTTCGGTGCGATCGTGTCAGGCGACTTCTCGAGCCACCATACGAAGGCCCTTACAAAATTGAGTCTCGCTCCGATAAAACGTACATCTTACGTATTCGGGGACGAATCGTCACGGTTTCCATTGGCAGACTCAAACCAGATTTTGTCATGCAAGACAATGACGCCTTCGACAGCCACGGTGACGCAGAACCAGCAACGGTAGAGATTCAACGAAATCACACCCCAGCTCAAGTTCCAGTTCCCATTCAGCCTGCAGTTCAGCCCGAAAGACGTATAGCAGTTGCACCAGAACTGCGTACTCGATCAGGACGACGCGTCTGCTTTCCAGACCGTCTACAGGCCGGATTTTCGTGATCCAATCACTGGAAGGGGGGTACTGTGGCGACCATTATTCTTGCGCCACACTGTATATATTGTATTTTATTCTGTAGATACTGTGGCAACATTTTTATTGTGCCACACTGTATATATGTATTTTTTAAGTTTAGTTATTTCTCTGTAAACATTTAGTATAGTAGTTTTCTAAATTTCACCAAATGTCCAAACATCTGGCACCAATATTTCTACTTTCTTTTTACTGTTTTTCATTTTCGGGAACAAAAGAAATCCCTAGTCCGTACCTAGAAAAAGCAGTGGTCATTGTTAAGGCTACGTACCGACCAGATGTGGTACTTTCTTAACGGAAATGTTTTTTCTATAATTTTACCCCAGTCAGTCTTCCACATCAAAACAGTCAACATCTCTCTCGTGCCAAAACTCTCTCTCCAGATTTTAACAACTTAACTTTCAAACACAGTCTTTTCCGTTTTAATAAATATTCAGTTTTGTACATACCGTTAAACAGTGTTTTAATTATTACAACCATACTACCCAAATTACCAAAGTAGTAAATCGCTTCGGTCAACGTCTGGTAACGAAGCATCATGAGGAAAGGCAGTGTACAATTGCTTTGCAGGATTTCGCCATGGTCGTCCATCAATGAATCATGCCAAGGTCAATCAAAATCTGTCTTCAAAATGATTTGTATTTAACATTTATTACCTACAGTACACTCAGAATTTCACCCTAGACACTCCACTTCTACTGCTGTGTTAAAGGTGACGAACGACATTGCGTGAGTTATGGATAAGTCAAAATGTACGATATTAGTCTTGCTGATTCTTGATTAGCAAGCTTCATTACTTGGTCTTTGACGAGGTTTCATTGCAGTGGCTTAGCAGTTATCTGTACCAAAGAAAGCAATGTATAAAAAGCAGATCAATTTGCTCAGATTTTAAAGAATTGAACTGTGGCGTCCCTCAGAGAAGTATATATTGGGACCGCTTCACTTCTCAATTTATATTTTCAATCTGCCTATGAGCCTGTGTCATTGGTCATTCAGAAGTGCATCTTTACGCGGACGATGCTCATTGATTCCAAACTAAGTTTCAATGATCATTGTTCTCAATTATATAAGAATTTATTTCTTAGACTTAAATGGATCTCAAATGGATCTACATTAAACGAGAATACAAAGCCAATGCTGGTTAGGTCGTTGGTTTATCCACACCTTGACTATTGCTTTCAGGTGTATTATTATTATTTAGCTAATTATAATAAATTAAAATTACAGCGAATTCAAAACGCGTGTATAAGATAAATGTGTTTGGTTCCTTTTGCTGCCCACATTACTATTTATATTCTGTATTGGACTTGGGCCTCAACTCCTTCCGCAATATTCCACCGTTAAATTCGAGGGCTGTTTTTCTTACATTGCATTGCCACGAAACTTTTAAACAATATATTGGATATCATTGATATGCCTTTGAATAGTTTTTTGGTGATTTGGGTAGGATGGTTGTAATAATTAAAACACTGTTTAACGGTATGTACAAATGTAAATATTTATTAATAATGAACAGAGCGTGTTAGAGATTTAACTTATTAAAAGCTGGAGAAAGAGTTTTGTTAGTTGCTGGCACGAGAGAGTTGTTAACTGTTTGGATGGTTTGGAGGCGTAGGCTCTATCCGTAATTGATTATTCTCAGGGAGCGTGTGTTGTCTCTGGCTTTTGCCAAGTCTCAGTTTTTAGTCTAATTACACTAAGTGACTTTCTCGCCTACCGGTATATTGTCAAACCATGTGTCACTTTCGGATTTCCAGAAACGATTTGGTCTCAAGAATAGGCGACTGGAAGTAATATTTTTCCCCCTTTTGGACAATAATTTATGGAATAACCGAACAGGGCATGCACTTTCGTTTGCAATATTTGGAACAAGCCACTTACTATTTGTACAACTTTTCGATCCTCCTTGGCATGTTTTACTGAATATTGAATTGTATTCAAGTCTGTTGGTTGGCGTTCCATCATTATTTTTCTCAATCGTGAAATAATCTATAAGGCAATCAGCTGGTCCACCACCTCGCCAAAAATTTGTAAACCTTCTGGTGTACATTCATCCCATAATCCAATGATTCTAGCCAAATCACTTGCACTCAAATTTGATGAACTGCATTTTCGTTTGTTTGGATCCTGCTGTAATCTTTTACGTTTTGCATTTCTTGCATCTCGCGCATTTTTGAATATCACACTGGTAAACGGGTCGAATACAATTTTGAAGTCATTGAAGTATTTTTCCTGGAGTAGCCTACTCGTAGTATTCCAAATTGTTTTTACAGTTGCTTCTTTATATTCAGTTCCGTCAGCTTTTCTCATATTTACCGCATAATCTTTCAATATATTAGCGACATTTTTAAACCAGTTGTCAGTTTGACGTTTAATTAATTTTTAATAAAAAAAACACCCAACTGAAAACACCACATGTAGGGTATTATCGCTGTAATCCAGAGGTGATTGGATGAAATTTGACACATGACTTAAAATTAAGTAATTTGATTGGTTACTATATTTAGTAAAAAATTATCATTAAGATTTCACAACATTCTATCTAACTTTTATGGGGAAAAGTTAAAAAAATACCAGGAATTGAAAAGTGAAACTGATTTCAAGTGTTTGATATAGGTTTGTTCACTGTCAACACTAACTTTACTGACCGAGTAAATTCTTTCTCGTCATTAGACGACAATTGTCACCTTGAATCAATTAGGTACAAGAAAAAATCAACTTTAATAATAATTAGTTTGATTTCTTGTAAAGTTAACGATGATTCACATAAAAAAATTAACCGGCTCCATTAACTATGCATTTTAATCCAAGCAATTTAGAGAATACTAATTCACTTAGTTTAATAAAAACCATAATTTAATCACCATATTAAAATTCATGTAAGGTATGTAAACACCATCAACACGCTCACTTAATAATGTCTACGCAAAATGACTAGGGAAACACTTCACACTGTGACACAAATCTGTTTTTTCATCATACAATTTATTATAAATTAATATTAAAAACAAACATTATTATAAATAATCGGATATGATTACTTTACAGTGCAAGTTGTATTTCCACTTCCGTCGTCAACTCATGGCGGCCACTATCGAAATTTATAATGACTTTTAACGGTAAGCTATTGCGGAAGTAAACGGAGTTTGTTGTTTGACATGTGTGCCGTTTCATTAGGCCTACATCACCTACGATACGGAGACTTTTTTTTTATAATATCCTCTAGGTTTCGCGTGACTTACAAACAAAATATTGTAGTTAAACTTTTACCGATCCACGTTTTCGTAGTACGTACGTACTTCTGGGACACGTCGATGTTTGCAAACGAAATCTGCCAGCTTTGGCAATATTTTTTTTCTAATTTTTCAGTAAAGTAAATAGGTTGAACGTTTTATCATCAGGCATAGAAAATCTGGTCAAATTCCGTAAAAAAAAATTGTTTGCGAACTTATAACACCAACTCTTTTCTATGCCTGATAATGTGCACATATTGCACGAAACGTTGTAATAGAATTTTAACTGCGAATTGACGAGTTTTTATTTAGTCCCAATACCCAAGAAAACTTGATAAATTGAAACATAGTGCTTCTTTAGGTATATCTTTTATCACATTGGAAAAGGTACCAGAGATTAGGTTTATTATTTACAGATGTTGCATTATAATATTTACAATAAGATTACAATATTCGAGAAAAAAAAATAGAACTTAGAGCTTTTATTTTTGTCATTCGAAATTACCATAGAAAAAATAAACATAAAACCGCCCCATTTATACCGCCAATGGCGTGGTGTCTTGTTACAATCCTTTACTTTAACTTGCCGGAGGTTCGTTTTCAAAGCATCAATAGAGGGTTCATGATTAATTTTGTGCCCTCTGTGATCAATTTTCTCTCTTATAATTGATGGTTTTGGATTGATGAACCTTGAAAAGCAGGAATTATAATAAATCGTCTTTATTAGGTAATATTGAACATAATGGCAACAGTTCTTCGACAGTTAGCTAGGTATTTGTGGATTTTTACTACCCCAGATGCGGTTTGTTGACATATTGTCACACGGTATGTTGTAACAAAAATATTGCATCCTGCCAAACTAAGTATTTTCGCTGATTCTTCTTCTTCTTTCGGTGCCGTGCCTGTCTTTAAGCGTGGGCTGTCTCCATGACAATTTGGTTGAATTGGTCTCTATCTGTCGCTACTCGGAACAATTGTTCTACTCCCAGTCCGGTCCAATTTCTAATATTTCGCAGCCACGATAGCTTTTTGCGACCTATCCATCTTCTTGGTTTTAAATATTCAACTTATATCGAACATGGATGGCTAAAATGAAAAACTACATGTTAAAACTCATATTAATTTTGCTCAAGGAATCTGTGGTTAACGGATTGACCTCCTTTTTCCGGACACCCTGTATAAATTTAGATCTTCTTCAACACTTTCACTAACAGCTCCATTTTTTTGCGATCGAGCCTGCGTTTCGCTGAAGTTACAGATCCAGTCTCTTCACAGTTTCCCCTATTATAGTGCTCTCAGATGGACGATAAAAATAATTTTCGAAGAGAAATGTTGACTGCGGGTAGAATAGAAGACTACCTTTCAATAAAAGCATTTCTGAACAGAATTAAATACAATATTGAATCCGATAAGATATGCATGCTGAAACACTAGATACCTTTTAGATATCTTACACGTAATAAAAAACAAATTTATAAGTGTACGTTGTTATTTTATGCAAAAAGCTATAGTAGTAGCATATATCACAGCCTACTACACCTTGGTGTACGTTGAGAGAGTTTGTCGCTTATATCATAGCCTACTAGTTTTAGCACTTTCGGTATGGTGTTTGTGTAATGTTTAATATGCTATGCCTACTCCTTTGCTCTGACAGGGCGGCAAACGGTTTGACTAATTAACATCGGGGAAGCGAATATTTCAGATGCCGGCAGATTCTTTTCTTTTTCTTTATCTGTGCAAGAGTTGAATATTTGTGCACACGGATTTTCTGCATGAACGCGTTGAAAGTTCAATACTATGGATGCTTGTTGTCGAGCGAATTACTCAAAATGTAAACGAATATTTTTCATCACATTTTTTGCAGGGGACAGGTACCTACTTATTATGTTTATATTAAATTAAATACAGGCTGTCCATAAATTAAGGGATCGGGATATTATTTTTAAAATAGTACATGTTTAGTAATTTTATAGCCTATACCATAGAATAAATAAAGAGAATATGAACTCCCACCACTTTCAATTGTCCTGTGCGAGACAGGTGGTAGCCATTTTTTAATATACACGACAAATCCGTATTTACGTTTTATTGAAATTACAGGATAGTAAAGAACAGGGGAGTAATAGAATTATTTTATAATAGAATTACATCTTTATTAATTATAAAAACAAACAAATACTTTTTTACTTTTATTCATGTTTCCATATAATCATTTTATTTTTATTTATATTTTTAAAATTTCTATTGATTAATTTTAATGTATAAAATATCTTTAACCTAAAATATAATTTAGTAACATATTTTTTTGGGAAATTAGAACATGGATGTTCAAACGTTACATTTTGGTTTAAATTAATAAAATTATTAATAATATTTAACTTAATTAAACAATTTTCAAAATTATTTTGAAATATTTCAAAAATTAATATATATTTTCTAATTTGGAAATGAATTTTTCAGCTCTAAAAGTAAATATTACAATAATATTCCTAAGAACTAATCGAAACAGTGCAAATAAATTTGCCTATAACCCCAAAAAAGTTTAGAACTTGAGCAGGGGGTCGGCAAGCAAGTCTGCAATGTTTCTACTACCTATTTATAAAAACTATTATATTAACTACAACATTTGATTCAAGACTTAGGACTAACTAAAACTTACTTAACATAGGACCATACTATATTTTATTTTGACATAATTCAGAAAGGAACATAAAGAAAAACAATTATATATTTATATAATAGTAAATGTTTAAACCGAACGAAGTGGAATGTTAAAAGAAAATGAATTCAAATCAAATCAATCACCATAATAGAAGTTTTTTCGTCAATAATGCGATGAATTTCCAACCTAGACGTTTCTTTTATAAAATGCCTAACTTTATTTCTGTATATAAACTATACGAATTTAAGTTTTTTAAATATGATGGGGCATAATTATATAACTTTGGCAATATATAAACAAATGATCTTTGAGTGATGGTTAACACCTTGGTATAATTACTGAAGATTCTCTAAACCTAGTATTATATTGATGATCAATACTTGTTAATTCCGATCTATTTTTATATGCTCGCTGCAACATTTTGCAAGAAAAAATCTGTCTTACATCAAAAAACTCAGCATCTCCGAATAACTGATCAGTTGGAATTTGAAAATATTTTCGAAATACAATTTTTAAAATACATTTTTGTGCAATCTCTAGCCTGTGGTAGTAATTATTCATAACTCCTCCCCAAGCAATCAAACCTTATTATATTATTATATACCTACAAAACATGCTAAAATCACCCCCAATAAATGGGCAATAAAACCTGAGAATTTACTGCCTGCTAATATCTATAATAGTTAAAATATGTAATACAAATTTAATAAACACTGTCAGAATTTAATAGAATTTTTGCACTCATCTAGTAAGATTTTTAAGCTCTCTTTTTAGAATGCTTAAGATGTATTGGACTTTTATGGGCAAATAGACTGGACCAAGTTATAAAAGATAAGGGCCACTGTGCTGCGAAATTAAGCGAAGTTATTCATGTTTTTTAAATATTTTAAATATTTTTTCGCTTTGAGATGCATTACCGCAGAACAGAACGCTATAGTTAATAAGTCCCTGAAAATACGCCATATACGCGCAACGAACAACGTTAGAGCATGTACTCGCCAGTCTCCTCAAAAGGTAGTTAACACTCGACAATCTTTTAGAGAGGTTATCAATCTGGGAATTCCATGTTAAACGCGAGTCCACATAGACCCCAAGAAATTTAACAACCTTATCGTTAACGTATTGACCCCTAAGTGAAAAATCAATCCGCTCTGTTTTTGTAATATTAAGGCACCGTCTATTGGATTCGAACAATTTTTCTGCCATAACAAATTTATTATCGAGTTGTTTGTTGTTCTTTTTGTTAGATTCATACAAAGTAGTATCATCCGCATACTGAATGATTTGAGTATCTCTAACAAAAGCGGAGAAGTCATTGACATTGAGCAAAAACATAAGAGGACCCAATATCGAACCTTGGGGTAACCCTATGGTTACATCCTGTTGAGAGAGTCGCCTTTTATGATTTTCCGAAATAATCGGCTTTATATGTTTTATACACATTTGCATATACGTTCTAACCAGTTCTCAAAACAGCCGTCTAAAACACTAGATGTCGCTTTCTCCATCCTTAGATATAAAACATTCTCCTTTAATACCTACCTACATGATGTAGGTAGGTAATTTGAGAATATTTCTTCTCGCACGTCCCTATTATGCCGGACATTTAGTTACTAAATAAATCACATACCGTTTAAATTCTCAAAATACCTGTTCCCTTTATAAATTTTATTGAAAATATATTATATAAGATTCCTTTATATTAATAAATAGACGATATGCATAATATATCCAATTTCACCTCTTTAACAGCTATTAATTCCCGAAGTCTTGACCTTACCCATCTGACCGTACCGATGCAGCAGTTATGCAGCGGTTCTTTCTTTAGTTTTATTTTGTGCCTGATTATCACTAAATCTTGCGTTAATAACTGAATCTACAGGGTTGTTCATAATTTAATTTCTTCTTAAAGAAGACAAGCAATAATGAACACAGAATATGTCACTTTGTTGACCCCCTGTATATTAATTATTTTTTTAATTCGTAATATTCTAACAATATTCGAGATGTTATAAAATTCACCTGTCGGCTGTATTTTGGGATGCGAATGGAATAATATTCCTCGACTACACTGAAAAAAAGATTTGTTTGGATTATGTTTTATTATTATTAAGTATTATGATTATTAGTGGTAAAACAGTAAACGGTAAAACCGATGAAACTGTTGCTCAGTTCCTAATTTGAGGTTTTTGAAATATTGATGTCATCCTCACTCATCTTCTATAGCGAGTAGTGGACCAACTGATCGCCATGGTCCTCCATGAAATTGTCCAGCCTGTTCTTAAAGCTGTCAACCGTTTGCGCCATTATCACCTCTTCAGGTAATGAATTCCATGCATATACAACTCTGTTTGTTATAAAATTCTTCCGAGGAAGTCTAGCACATCTCTCCTTGTCAAGTTTTTTACTATTGCCACGCAGATTAGGATTTCTAGCAGGATGAAATACATCGCGATTCACAGAGTAGTAGCCACTAATTATCTTGTATGTATGAATTACCTAGATCGCCTCGTTGTCGTCGATCATAAAGACATGTCAAATTTAAAAGCCTCAATCGCTCCTCATATGGTATATGGCTAAGTGCATGAGGTAGCTTAGTGAATCTCCTCTGAACCCTTTCCAATGCCTCTATGTCCTAAATAAAGTAGGGGGACCAAACGCTGTTGGCATATTCCAATAGTGGTCTGACATACGATTTATACAATTGCAATATTAGAGAGTTTGATCTCGATTTGAAAGCTCTCTGTATCAGATACCACAGTCTATTAGCTTTCTTCACTGCGGCGGAAATATGGGCCTCCCACTTCAAATCCGCTGTTACTATGACACCAAGATCCTTCTGCTGATTTACAGATTTAACGGCATTTCCATTGATGAAATATGGAGTCCTGGGATTATTAGCTCCGATGTGTAGTACCTGACACTTCTCCAAATTCAAGTTCATCAACCAAACCGCCGACCAGGACACTACCCCATCAATGTCGATCTGGAATTCATTATCGTCTCGCAGTGGGTTACAAAACAATTTGGTGTCATCAGCAAAGAAGCTCATGTTTGACGTGATGGTTCTTGTTAAGTCTGATATATATGCCAGAAAAAGCAATGGCCCCAGTACAGACCCCTGCGGGACACCACTCAAGACCGGCAATTTAGCGGATAATGCACCATTCGCTCTAACTTGGAAAATTCTTTTTGTAAGAAACATCTCAATCCACATCAGAAGTGCCCCCGCACGCCGTAATGCTCCAATTTCAGCAACAAACGAGCAAATAGCACTCTGTTGAGTGCTTTTTCAAAATCCAGATACAACACACCCGTAGGCTGACCAACATCTTTATGGCTGGTCCACACATTGAGGCATTCCAGAAGATTCTACTCCACTGAGATTTGTACAACATTTTTATATTAAATCAGTTGTTAAATAATAAATGTGCATTGTTTGTTTGATAACGCTGAATTGTAATTGTCTGCTGCGCTTGCGCTGTAAGGATGTTTTTCGATACGATTTGAATCCACACAAATTATATCGTGAAAACATATTTCGGTAATGCGTTTTTACGATATTACTAAGGAAAAATACGTGATCTGGGTAAATTATCGGCAATATTCGCGAATTTTTAAGATTTACTTAATATTACATAAAAAAAAAACATGTATGTTTACTACAAACCTTACGTATTTCTCACCCAATGTTTAACAGTGGAGCTACACCCGAGCTTTGACTATTAAAATGCATACAACTCGAATGCAACTCATAAATATATCACGCATATCTTTTATAGCCGTATACTACGCATATTCATCTCTTTCCTTCTGAAGTTGAAAATGAATACAAACCGAAAAAAAAATCACAAATAATTTCATGGAATTCAAAAGTGTGTTCAAACGATAAATTCCAACACACAATACCGCACGCCACATTTCAAGCAAATTCAAATACAAGAAGACCAAGATAAGGATTCTTCCTGGAATGTTGTGTACGGAATGCGTAGTTAGATACAAGGTGGATGTAATAAGTTACAGAATAATATCAGCTGGTCGGTGTAAGATGAAGTGAGAAATAAACTGGAAACTATTTATACTTGGAGCCTTAGCAACACTTGCAGCACTCGAAGAACTTTAAAACAAATGGCCGTTTGTTTGTCCAGAAAAACTAGTCATGTGGCATCTGTAGCTTTACAGAGGAACGTAAAACGGTCAATTCTGATTGCTAAACACGAATTTGTTTGCATCAAGAAGTCTAGAAAAAAAAAACAAACAATCGTCGTGGGATCATTCTTCATCAAGAGAATGCGAGTACTCACACATCTCGTCAAACAATGGACTAATGGGACGCTCTAAATATTGAATTGATGGGTCATCATCAAGAATAGTGTGGATAACGATTATCCACGGCAGAAGAAGCGGTAGATGGATTCAAAAGTAATATTTTGGAGGTATCTGAAACAATTGCAAAAGGACGTCACTTCGGATCCCGCTTTTTCTTAAACAGCATTCGTAAATTCTCGGTTATTTTGATGTGTAAGAGTCCCAACAGATTCTAGGACGACTTTAGGACAAACGATAGCACACAAATGCAGGAAAACAAGGATAAACTAAAGGTTTATTAAGGAACACATTTCGGATGCAATTTTATTCATGGCCACAGCTAAAATAGTAAACCAATACATTTAAACAACATAAAAGGTTTAATGCAGGTTCAAAGGTTCAAGAGGAACACTTTATGGATTCAATTTTATTCATGACGTACCTAGACTAAAAAAGCAAACCGATCAATACCATCAAACAAGCTATTCTACTGGGAAACTTCAGCTTCTGACTATAGTGTTCGCACAGATTATCAAACCTTCGAACAAGGCTACAAGGCTAAGTAATTCCAATTCAAAAAGATATAAAAATCTTCAATGAAATACATTATCCATATTCGAAGTGGAATGTCAGTTTCAAATAAAATAAAACAAACAGAACTTCAAAGTCAACTCCATAAAATGTTTAATGAAAAATATCAACTATCAGTCTAGTTTGAATGTCGACTAGACCGATCCATAATGGGCTAATATACGAAACTGATTTCCTTTTATTTAATAATTTTTATTAAACGCACTTTATTGAGTTGACTTTGATTATTTTGGTATTCAATAATAACTAGGAGTGCCTGCTACTTAGTAAATCAATTCATAAGTTAAACTAGTGAATAAGGATTTGTATAATATGTTACTCTCTGAAAAGCCCTGGTAAACTCAAGTAATTTCGTATGCTATGTCAAAAGAATTTCGTAAAAATCTTAATGAAGTTAAATTATTTCGGGACTATTACAAAACCACTCCTATAGAAGACAGGCAATTTGTCGACACATGTTCACGAGAAGAGGGAATTCTTTGATGACTCTAATAACTTTTAAATAATAAATAAGGTAATAGCCCTATTGTCTTTCAACTTTTCAAGAAGTAAAAATAGTCCCTTCAGAAGGAATTTTCATAAATTTTTCGGACAATTAGTTTCGGTGAAGATAGAATATCATTCATCAAGTAAAACTATTATTAAACTGGGAGTTAATGCACAACTTACTGCACAACTGATGCACAGAGAGTTACTTTTGGAATTAACGCTTCCCCACATATAGTTTTGAAGAAGGAACCCAGGTGGACTACATATAAAGTCAATGATGATATCCTCCGATCTATAGATGATAAGAAGTTGACCGTTTTGACTCTCCTGGACTTTTCAAAGGCATTTGATACTTTAAGTCACAATCTTCTTTCTTCAATTCTAAAGTATATTGGGCTGACATCGAATGCATCCGCGCTACTCAAAAATTATCTGTGTGGAAGGGAGCAGGCAGTTTCATATAACGGTGAAATTTCCAATTTTCTTGCGCTTCGTAAGGGTGTGCCTCAATGGTCAATCCTAGGACCCCTTTTGTTTTGTATATATACTTCCAATGCACCGACGAGTATTTCAAACTGCCAGCAGCATTACTTTGCAGATGATGCCCAACTATATCTATCTTTTACTCTGGAAGAAGCTCCCATGGCTATTAATTTAATCAATAACGACCTTGAATCATTTAGAAGGTATGCCGAGGATCACTGCTTGAAACTAAATACCGAGAAAACCCTTGCAATACTATTTGGTCGGAAAAACGAAAGAGCACTATTTTTTAACACTCAATGTTCTGAACGTGGATGGTTCTGTTGTAAAATTCCGGAAGAAAGTGAGAAATCTTGGTCTAATACTGGATGATGAATTACGTTTCACAGCGCACGTAAGTAACTCTTTACATAAAGCTTACTTAAATTTGAGGCTTTTATTTCAAAATAGGCTTTGTCTACCTTCAAAACTTAAAATATTGTTATGTGAAACTCTAGTACTATCCCATTTAAATTTATGGGATACAATATACGATCCATGCTTGACAGTAGCTGACAAGGGCCGCATCCAGAAATTGCAGAACTCTTGCCTGAGGCTCATATTCGGAATACGAAAGTTTGATCGAATCAGCCACACATTGACCCAAGCTAATTGGATAAATAGGCAAGGAAGACGAAATCTTCACATATCGGTGAGATATTTCTCTATTCTTCTGAATAAAACGCCTCCATACCTTTACAATAAAATAAAATTTCGAACAGACATCCATAATATCAACATTCGTTTTCCTAATTCACTAAATATACCTATTCACAAAACAGAAATATTCAAGAGGTCTTATTCTTATACCGTCTCTAAATGCGTGAATTCTTGGACCAATGATTTAAGGAATACTTTTTCAAAATGTGCGTTTAAAAGAAAATTTAATAGAATCTTACGATCTTGATTTCTTTTTTTTTTCATAATGAGGTGGAATGACATATCAAGCTTAATTAATAAGTATAATTTTGAAGATATCTTGTATAGATTGTATGCTAAAAGTATTTATTTTATTTTACTGTAATGTTTAGTGAGTGTGATTTTTCTTTTGTATTTGTTTGTATTTATTAACAATGGGTTAGCTGAACAGACGGTTATATGCAAATGCATCGTACTGAATCTCGCCCAATTGCATATATATAAAAAAAAATAATTTACTTGTTTTGTATGCGAGATTATATTTTAAGTCAAAACATAAATAAATTGCTATTGTCCATAGGTTGCGACTTCAAGTTCATTTAAGGCTGCGGCAAAGAAATTGCCCAATAAAAGAGAAAAGTATAGTGCTCTGCACCTCTGGCTAAAAATCCAACATCGACAAAGAAATATCGAAGTTATGGCTAGTCGAAATTAGCCACCTCTTCTGCATCATCTGCCGCTGGGGTTAATCCACCGCTTGCCAAGTAGCAAGGGTACGTCTTTTTTACGTAATTTTGACGTCATGAGATGCGTTGACATTGCGTCTTTTCGATGAGATAATATACGTAATTTATACGTCAGAATGTCACAGTCGAATAAACGTCGATAAAAAACGAATAAATTACGTCGAAGATATGATTAATGATACGTGAAAAATGCGTCACTTGTATGTTGTTATTAACACGTTATATTAGGTTACGTTTTTGGAAATATAATCAAATTATTACATCCTCTAATTTTAACTATAATCAATGTAAAGCTTTATACTGGCACTTTTTCTTATTACAAAAAGTACTACAAATTTACATTGACTTTTCTATACAGGAGGATGGATTTCTGCGAACTAAAAACCCTATTCTAGAGACATTCTTTTAGGAGCATTTTTTAGCGAAACCTTCATTCAACTTTCGATTGAGACATCAGTGGCTTCTTTACAAGATTGTTTAACGGCTTCTAAAACATTAAATAAATATTAGAATTTCTGCATAATTAAGATTCTTTATATCCCAATAAACGTCTTTACCTTTTTCTAAAATATCAATAATTAAACATTCAGAAACCTAGTCAAAATTGCAGCAGTATTTTAATTGTAACTTTTTTTTCCAAAATTGTAAAGATCAGTCTTTGAAAGCAATTAATGTGAAATAAGTCTTAAAACAAAATAACTCACCTGCTGTAATTTTTGTATTATTTTTGGCAATGGTAACATTTTACTGATGACCCTTTTTCATTTGCTATTAATTTGTATAATTATTATTAATCATTACAGAATTTAAATATACAGACTTAAAAAATGACCTTAGAAAAACGTCAATATTACGTTTCCTATATACGTCTTTAATACGTATTTATGAAGACGTTTCAAAAACGTTTCTCTGGGAGGTAGTAAACGTCCTCGACCTAATATTCCCGTAAAACGACGTCACAAAAACGTACCCTTGCTACTTGGGTTTCAAAAGGAGATGCAATTGATCACCCCTGAGATCATAGAAAACGTGCAAGGCTCGTTTGTGGAAAGGTTAACCCATTGCCAAACGATTAACGGTACCCATTTTGAGCACTTCTCTAGATAGTTCTCTTAAAAACAAAATTAATTAGGTATTTTCGTTATTTGATTAATCACAAAGCGACATATCCAAAAATTCTATGTGTCATCCTATGGCCTTTTTTGAATGACCTAATACTTATTTAATATTTAAAAATTTAAATTACAGTAAATCCCGCAAATGTAATTGAATAAAACTGTTATGCAGGTTTGGCTAGAATATGGCAACCTTAGATGAGTGTCTCTCTATACACATGTCTATGTGAGTGTCTCTCTAGAGACATCTATGGTTGTATATTGGATTGACAGTTAGTTAGGTTAGACAACGTAAAACCTAAGCAAGGATAGTCTGTCAGCGCCACAGAAATCTTATATTATATATTATATATATATATATATATATATATATATATACTCTAGAATGATAATCCCGTAGTACAAAAATGTAAACAAAAGTGTAGAGCTGTCCATAATGCGCATGATCACCAGTAACTTATTTTTCAACAGGACCGGCTTTGATTAAATGTAATATTACTGTTATAGGTATATTTAAAATTAAATTTTACCATTTGGTAATTCAAATAAAAAAATGGAATAAAGGAATTTAAGAAATAAAAAATTACATTAAATATCTAAATACTTTATTATGTAACAGGTGCAACCCAATAATAATAAATCTAAGCAGAAACGAGAAATAAGTAAAAATTCTAATACTGGAAAATATCGTAAGGACTTGAGCATTCTAATTATTTATTTTATTATTATATAATATTTGTTTGTTTATACAACCACCTTAGGTCTCTTATCTCTCTACAGCCTTCAAAGAAGGGGTGCAAGAAACAGTGACTTCACAAATATTTTCCGTGTCCATGTAAACCACTTCCATATCATCCGTACTACTCGCAATAGTATTTTGTGACAAAACATGGTTGGTAGAACTTTTATTCTCAGCAATTTCATGGAGGATTCTATAATTAAGTATATTCCAGTTTAACAACAGAATTTAAACGAACTTTGTATACCTACACAACGTAGGAAATATATTCTTGACATACATATCATGCATTTTTGACAGACTGCTTTTAAGTAAACAGTGTCTTGATATCAAACGATTAAGAATTCAACTTCCATTCTCATTTACATAATCTCTTCTTTTCAACAAAAGTTTGGGAACTGCATCGGGTACGAGGGTCATGCTCTTGCCGTCTTCTCTACAAATGATATCTTCTGCAGCGAAATGCTTACTGCATATGACATTCCCATCACATACATTTTCTGTACTAGGATCACAATGCCCGCATCCAAACATCATGTCTTTTTTTTTGTCAAGCTAAAAATGAGTATCATGTCAATGGTATCATATTGACTCAAACTGAGACTGTTAGAAACCCGAAACAATAACTTACTGAAAATATTTAATACCAGGAATGAGACCTTCATTTTTACACCACAACACTATACAACTCATTGTTTGTTAAATAAACGAACTACCAAACCAAAATAACAAATATTAAAAACAATTTTAATCACAAATAGGTATATCTATCAAGAATTAAAATATACCACGAATAAAACCATAACTCAATTATAAGACCTATCTGAATTGTTGTGAAGCCGACTCTGACAGATATTCCCACTACGAGAAATGTCATTTGCGAAAACAGACGCTGTTGCGAAATCTCCTAAATTTAATAAGATTTAGAAAAAAATGTTTCGTTCATATTGCTGAAAACTAAACAGTATGCAATTTTACCGATAACATTTAATTATTTGATTTTGTCAAGCAGTTTCGTATGACGCAACATATGGATATATTTATAAAACAGATAGGTATGTCGCATAAATTCTGTAAGGCGAACGACAAAATAGTTTTAAATATGGCAGCTCTGTACTGAAAATAAGTTACTGAGGAGCATGCGTAGTTCGTGAAAACTCTGCATACCCGTTACACTTTTTGGTATTCGGCTGGATTTAATTAGCATTCTAGAGTACATATATAATATAAGATTTCTATGGTCAGCGCTATGTACCGGCAGGTGCTGGACTCTGGTGGCCAAACTTTGAAGTACGATTTATGAATGAAAATCAAAATTCTCCTCTTTTACATATTTTGGTAGAGGGGAGCAGGCGCGGGTGAACGACATCTTCAAACACTGAAAAGTTCCCCTCTGTTAGTTTATTTCACTCCAACTAGGGTTGCCAGACCTGAAAATTTGATGTAGATGTTTCTCTACAACTAAGGTTGCCAGACCACACAGTTTTGAGGAAGGACAAACAAAAATATTCGTACATAAAATTTGTTTGAAAAAGTATTCCGTACTTGGTCTACAAAATCTGCTATAAAAAGTTGATGAGCATAATAACGGGGTTACTGTAAAAAATGGGTAGTGAAAAATCGTATTTATTTAAGTAGATGTAGATATAGGTACAGGGTGTTCATGAAATGACTACAACGCTTAACCACAAATTCTTCAACTAAAAATAAGCCAATTAAGGCAAATAGACATGTCATATTGCTTCGATGTGCCTCTACAGGGCGCTAAAATTCTCAAATTAATATCGTTTTTTCTGAATAATTTCTAAACGCCTTTATCGATTTTCATCGATTTAATTTTGGAATTAAGATTTACTACTATAATTGATGTGTTTTGACGAAAATGTGATCTTTTGTTAATGCCTAGAAATTTAAAAATGACTTGTGGTTCGTAAATAAAAGTTTGCATTTTTGTTGTCCCTTGTACAAATGACTTTAATTGTTACATTAACTTTATATAGCATATTTTGTAGACCAAGTACGGAATACTTTTTAAAAACAAATTTTCGCTTTGAGTTTGGTCTGAAATATCTGCGTTATAAAATTAATGTAGTGCACATTTTTTATAAGGCAGTAAAAAGGGCAAAAAAACAAAAATATCTATATTTACATAGAGAGCTATTCTTTTCTCAAGAGGGTCAGTTTTTCAACATTTATTCATTGTTTTATTAAGCATCGGTTTTAACAAAACAAACAACTTTGTAATTACTAAAGAACATTGTTTATTCCATAAACAGTAGAAATTAATAAGAATATTAGAAAACATACAAAAATAGAGGTATAAATAACAAATAATGTGCATCAGCTAATATATTTTAATGGAGCGCATTACAAAATCTTTCAACGACTTTTCTTGTCCATTTCCTACCATTATTCATAATCTCCAACCATAGAGCACTATAATTGAAAACAAATTTCCACACCACTCATGAAGTATTGCTAATGGCGCGTTACCTTTTTTCAGTGGGTGGTTCGCCAGTAGCCCTATTTCCCACAACTTCAACAAAATTATAAAGACAATGACGTAAGGAGTTCGAATAGTTGCATAATTCAGGCTACATGCTTAATATAAGAATCAAAAAGTTTATGTCGTTTATGTCTTATAACTTATTAATATACTTTCTTATATCAAGAACCCTCTCGGTCTTTCCTTTATCTACATACATAAATAATATAAAAAAAAAACTACATTTAATTAAGAATTGTACAATTAATGAAATTGTGCATACTATCAAACGAATTAAAATTGTATACCTAAATATCCTTATATAGTTCACATACAAATAGTTAAAAGTTAAAATCTTCTAGGTATACATTATTGTGGATCTTCTCTCTTGCAATATCGATAACGTTTTTCCCATATTGGGCATATGCGACACAATACAAATTGCGGATTTTTTAATAAAACGCATTGTTGCACGCATCTTGTTTGCAGCAACGTTTTTCTTTTAACAATAATTACTACGTTTTTGTCATCATCTCATCTGTGTTGTATGTATATACATCTGGCTGTTCACAATAATTTTCTGTTACATTGCATTTCGTGATCAAACTCTTTTATTGCATATTTAAGAGAATTGACATTTTTCTATAGTGAATAAAAAAAAACTACAACAACTAGAGAAACGATATGAGGCCTTGAACGAAAAATGAGAACAAAAGTAAAGTAGATAATATACAGAAACGTTTAATTTCATTTAGATCATTTAAAAGAAGAAATATGTTTACATCCAAGGAAATTTAATTAATAAAAAACTTGAAAATTGGGAGCCAAGAAATGGCATTATAGTGGAAAATTAAGGACACGCAGCCAGTGGCGTATTTATGGAAGGCCCAAAGGGGCTGGTCTCCCCTCTCATTTCTCAAAAATTTTCTTATTAACTTAATGTGGCTCATTGTACTCAGAACGACATGGCAACTCAAAAGTGCCCTAAAAAATTTGAAACAAACATCTGGATATCCTCTTGTGGAATATTACCCCACTCTTCTTCTAGCCCATTTCGGAGTTGTTGCATAGTGAATAACTGTCCTCGGCGTTTTCTGATTCGTCTACCTAACATGTCCCATACATGTTCTATTGGAGTAAGGTTAGGACTACGAGCGGGCCAGCGTATAATGTTGATTCCAACCTCTTCTAAATATTGGGCCACTATTCGGGCAGTAGGGGAAAGGAGGGTAAGTTGGCGAAGTTAAGCCCGATATCCAATTTGCACATATTTTTTTTAAATTAAATATATGTTTCTATTAATAATTTGAACTCTACTTATCATAGTAATTAACCAACACAATATTCTACCTGTAGCTAAACAGATTTATTATATTTGTAAAAAGAAAGGTGTCATAATCGTCATCTTACCCACAGGCGATGATAAGTTGACGAACTGCATTGGGTAAGATGACGAAACAAACATACAAATGAAAAAATAACAATCTAAATTAAAAAAAAAATAGCAAATTCTAACTTAAAAACCTTTGGTGTATAAAAGAATATAAATTGGGAAGTTTTTCCAATAAGGACTAAACATTTGTAAGTTTGTTTACAAGTCCAAGTTTACACTTTAGCCTTGGCTTCTTCTGAGTCAAGATCCGTGCATTCAGAATGAGCCCACACATATTACATCGAAACCATAACTCATTGTTTTTGCCTTCATCATTACAAATTAAACAGAGTTTGTCGTCTTCTTCATTCTCTTGGTCTGAATCATTATCACTATCATGATAAGGTACTTCTACTGACCTTTCTGAAGAAGAAGAATCAAATAACTGACGTTTTGTGTTTTTCGTTTTATTTTGTTTCACTATTTTTGTCATCTTTATTTTTTTTGTGGTTTTTAGTTTATGTGATCTTTCAAGTTACTTTAATTGTTTTTTCGTTCTTTGTCTAGCTTTTCTTGTTGTTTTTCTTTTAACGCATCTTTTACCGGTGTGCTGGAAAGTATCAGGGAAGGTAGTTTTTTTCTACAACGTCTTTTTAATGACGGCTTGTGGTAGAGGAGGTAATCCAAATGTCGATACAATTCATGTAAGTTGAGTTCTGGTGGGCGAACACCTTCTATTAGTGTTGGAGTTAATTATCGTTCTGTTCTTTTTGATTTTTCGAAATCAAGTTCGGTGAATATTTGAGAGTCAAATGGTTCTATAACAGCTGCTCGAAAACCACTTATGGCGTTCGTAAAGTTGGTTCCGGTATGTTATACGATTTCGCTGTCGAATTTACACTTATATGATTATCTCTGACATCACTAAATGCCCTATTCATATCTTCTTTACTCCAAGATTGTCTCGTTGTTTTGCGTACATATATTCTGCCAATTTTTTTAAAGCTAAAAACTGCACAAACTTTAATAAATATTAAAATAAATGGGTGCAGATAAGTTGACGAATTCGTCATCTTGTCTACTTTGTTTTGCGTCATCTTACCCTCCCCTGCTATTTTAAAGAAAACCTATGTGGACGGGCATTGTCATGCACGAAAACGAATTCGTTACCGACAAATTGTGCCAGAACAACAACATGTTCTTCCACAATTTGTACCATTTTGAAAATAATCGCCCGTTACTTTACGGACATTACTGTATAATATTGTTCTATGACCATAAGGCTATACACTTATTAAGCCTCTCGATCCATATGAACACGTTTTTTTGCGGACACTGTATAATTATTATGAGCGTTACAATGATGTTATGGCAATTGTCCAAAGGCCGGCGTTATCCAAAAATAAAAAACCACTAAAATGCATTTAATTTTCTCTTTGGACTAAACGTGTTTACGCTTCTCTTATTATACTATGATTCACCATGAAATAGTGCGTTTATTTTATATAATCAATATTTCTAATTTAAATATAAAATATTGTTCAGTGAGATTTTGGTAAATTTTTGTTCATCAGGCTACACATTCAGAAATATCTGGAACCCTCCATTTCTATCCAATACTTTGCAGGTCAACTCTGGTCTTCCACGGCTGGTCGCCTTTCCTTCAGAATTGCTTTCAGATTCCGGTTTTGGCATATTTCACAAACATATTACGTATTTAATAAGTAAATACAGAAACCATAAAATTAAATTGAGAATTGACTTCTTATCATTGGTCGCGTTCATCAGAACAAAGTTGATCAGGTAGTGATTTTTAGAGCGATCCATCATTTCTTAATTATAATAATAATAATTGCTTTATTGCTCAACAGAAAATTCCATTTTCAGAGCAATCTTAAGAACTAATATTAACATAAGAGATCTGAAAAAATACAGATTACAATGAAAATCGTTGTTCAGATTCTACAAGTATCTCGTGCAGTGAGCTAAAGAATAGATCGCAGTTTTCACTTATTTGATTAAATAAATTACACATATTATAAATTGGCGATTTCAGCAGGAGGTTAGTTCTCGCTTGAGGTGTATAGAATGTCATATCACTTCTAGAATTCAATCGCGGAACCCAAAAATAAAAACACATCAAAATACTGTCATAGTTCACTCTACCACTGAATAGACAATACAAAAATCGTAAAAACTTCTTAATTCCAGACTCTAATATCGAAGCGTTCAATAAAATACTGGTATTGCATACCCTGTTGTGGGTACACTCCATCCACTTTAAAACAAAGATATTTAAGAAATTTTCGCTGCACTCTCTCTATCATGGTAATATAATACCCATAGTAAGGAAACCACACTGGACAACAGTACTCCAACTTGGATCGCACATAAGCATAATAAAGAATCCTCAACGTACCACAGTCCTGGAAATATTCAGAATTTCTCACGATAAAACCATACATTTTATATGCATCTTTCACAATATTTGTTATATGATCAGCAAAAGACAGAGACTTGTCAAAAGTGACTCCCAGATCCTTTACAGATTCACACCGACCCAGAATAGTATTTCCAATTGCATATTCAAAAGCCACCACAAACATTTTGCGTGAGAAGGTCATTACTTTACACTTGTCAGGATTTAAGGATATTTTGTTCGTGTCGCACCATTCCTTAATGATGTCAAGGTCATTTTGAAGAGCAATACAATCAATCTCTCAGACATGATGACATAATTCAGCTGAACGCGCTTTTTGAAGATGCAAAAAAGCTAAGTTTACATGCATCCGTTTATCTGACGATACGATAATACGAAAACATTTTTATTGGTGGATCAACTTTCATTTCATTGGTTCATAGATTTCAAAAATTATGCATACACATGCATCCGTCAGCCGATGACACGATGATCCTAGTGACCGTACACAGCGTTTGGTATACCATCTGGACCAGACGAAAATTATTTTCTCGATCCATAGGGAAGCCATATTTTCAAATAGCACTAAGGGTCGCGTGATACATCATTTTAAAGTATTTCTTATCTGATATTTGCCCCCATAATTCTTTTTACCTATAACCAGAGAATATCTGTTTATTTATGCTCTGCTATAACTCTTATTAGATTAGGATTTTTGGTGTCATTGATAGAGTGTTCGCTTCGCATTCCTTTCTAAAACCCGGAAAACCTCCACAAGACCCCAACAGCTATAGACCCATCTCCCTCCTAAATACCATGTCCAAAATCACTGAGAAAATTATCCTTACAAAACTAAACAAAACAGACGACAGGCTTAGACTAACACCACAAGAGCAGTTTGGATTCAGATCAGGCCACAGCACTGTCATGCTTACATCAAAGATAGTTCATGACGCCAAGCTTGCCTTTAACAAGCAGCAAGTAACTAATTTAGTGCTGCTTGACATGGAAAAGGCATTTGACAGAGTACGGCACGAAGGACTTCTGACCAAACTGCTCCGCCTCAACATACCTGGACATCTGCTAACACTACTGAAGTCGTACCTTTCAGACAGAACTTTCAAAGTGCGAATAAATAGCACCTCATTTCGCCTCCCAACTCTAAAAGCAGGCGTGCCCCAAGGCACAGTTCTCGCTCCTAAGTTGTACACCCTTTATACTTGATATCCCCACACTAAGCTTGCCCTATACGCCGACGACACGACCCTTTACACACACAGCTACCACGCCAACGCAGCTAATCGACATATACGAATCCACATAACGCGACTTGAAGACTACTATAAAACTTGGAAAATAAAGATAAACCCGACCAAGACAGAACAAATCATACTGACAAAAAAATACAAGAATACCAAAATATTCGAAAAACTAAAAATAGGCGACGCAATAATCGATCCACAACGACAACCTGTGATTCATCTGGGAGTGAAGCTCGATCGAACACTGAGTTTCGAGCCGCATACGAGTCACAGTATACAGAGGACCTACAGTGCAGTGCACAGTCTTTATCCACTTATAAATAAAAACAGTGTACTGACGACCGACAATAAAATACTTTCTACAGGACTGTACTAAGACCGATGCTCACTTACGCTGCTCCCGTCTGGTGTAGCATGTCCGATACGCAGCGATTACGATTGCTGCGTATGGAAAACAAAATATTACGGCATGCGACAAGCAGTGATCGTTACACCCGCATCGATGAACTGCATAGACGGGCAAACATACAATATATTACAGACTACGTGACTGACATAGCACAGAAATATTAGACCACAGACATCCACAAGTCACCACTGACACAGGACATGACCCGACACCGAGAGAGGGATAATCTCAATTTTAAACATCCCCTAATTTATCACAGATTACCCATCTACTTGGATAATAGGCCGTAGACACAAAATGCATCGCTAGATTTATCTTTCGCAACGCGGCAAACGGACCATCGACTCGACACCCCCTTTAAGCAGGTTTTTCCTAATTTTTCCTGCGTTATTACTCAGAAGCCTTAACAGACAAGTAGCTTAAAAATGTTATATATATATTTCGCATTCATTGCCGACTGCGGACACATTGCTTGGGTAAAGCCTAGGTTGGAGGCAAGCCTACCTCAGACGACTAATAATGAACAAACATTTGTACTCGAAAGGCTTAAGACCATGCCCGCCTAGCCGCGACGCGAGGTTCCTGCTGCATCGACATCATGTACATATCATTTTTGTAGTATATAGTCATGCTCACTTCTGTTTTGTAAATATTGTATATATATTTCGTTTTAAGATAAATGTTTGTAATGCTGTTATGTAACTGAACGTATGAAATAAAAACCCCTTTTCTGGCAATATTTTTTGTCCTAACTTTTAATAAAGTAGTTAGTTTGTTACGTTAGTTTATTGGAAATAATGAAAATAATACAATTATTAAAATTCTGTTTCGTTATGCAGGTCATATATTTTTGATTATATTATAACTTGTCGGAAAAGTTTTGGAGCGAAACAATCGATTTTTTTAACTTCTAATCAGAAATCGTTTCATATACCTCCCCAACTGGCAATTGCAGATCGAAAATTGTTTTGCAAGATTCAGTTACATGGTTATTTAATCAGAAATTGCATTTTCGGATGTACTTTTTGTTTTCAACATTTTAAATTAAATTAAAATCATTAGAAAAACGAAAAACCCATGACCCCCAGCTTGAATCTCTTAGATAATGTATTCATTTATAAAGTTGGTTTGTTTGAGAAGTTAACAAAAAATAAAACACTCCAATTTACTAATATCCGTATATTAAAATTTCAACAAATAAAAAAAAACACAGTTAAGTATTTAATTTGTACTTAAATTCTATTTTTTTTTCTTTCACAGTCACAAACTAACAAATAGTTATTCATATACAGGCGTTCGCTTTACGTCAGTTTATATCCTTAATTCGAATCCGCATTTCTGTCATAATTGGATCAAATGTCAGTATGACATGACGTAAAACTACCATCCACATTACCCTGTACTTAAATGATTACTACTCACTAATAATTACTCTACCAATACACATTTGACTAAAACGTGTAATTAAGTATCTATAAGCTGCCGATATCGTTGAACCGTTTCAACTTCTCTGGGAATGGATCTTTAAATAGTACAGGATCAGCGCGAAATTCGACTGATTTTAATGGCATTCGGCCGAATATTTTCGCGAATCGATCTACGCACTGAGATCTAGCCACCATATGGCCTAAATCGGTTGATAACATTTCGTTATTGGTGCATTCGGGGCATTTGAATTTCTTCCGCGGAGTCACCTAGAACAAATAATTTATTTTGCTTGGTTTATTCCTTCGAATTAGATGCCAAAAAAAGATGACTGGCAGGTAGTCAGAAATAGTAATTACATCCAGCTGATATTCCAAAGTGGGTTACTAGATCATCGAATAAGGTTATCATTTTGTCTATTGGAAAGTCTTGAGAAAGTACATGACAATCATACACCGATTTAGTACTCACCAATGTCCTGGTAAAACAACAAATCTGGCACTTATAAAACTAGTCGGAAAAATGTTCCATCATAATAAAGCAATTGCAATGGCTGTATTTCTTTTGAATACAGAGCCTCAGCATTTAGAACAAGTTCTGAGATCACTGGTTCCTCCAGAATTCTGGTGAGGCAGTGATGATGTCAATCGGATGGATGTGACCATTGGCGTCGACACTTCTCAGGTATATAGAAGCGCCGTAGGCCTTCTCGGAAGCATCACAGAAGCCACAAAGCTCCAAACTTCTTCTACCTCTGCATACGACATGCCTTGGAATTTTAATATTGTTTATGTGAGGTAAATCATGAAAAAATGTTTCCCATGAGTTCAACAAATCTGGTGGCAAGATATCATCCCCTGATAATTTGTTTGCCCATAACCTTTGCATAAATATTTTTGCCAATATTATGCATGGAGATAAAAGTTCTAACGGATCAAATATCTTCGCTATTGAAGATAAAACGTATCTTTGCGTAAACTTAGTTTTGGGCGGCTGAGGATCTATTCTACTGCGCAGAATATCGATAATTGAAATTTATTATGAAAACGGTAGATATGCTAACCTATTTTCGTGAAAAAAGTGTGAATAACCAAAATGAACACTTTTTTATGAAATTTCGCAGAAAAATTTACTTATATGCATCGAAGCATTTTGTTCTTGGGTCACTCGATGACCGAAATGTACACTTTTCTACGAAATGTCACAAAAAAAGTGTAAATTTACAAAAATTTTACGAAATTTCGTGAAATTCAAAATATATACACTTCTTTACGAAATTTGGCAAAAAAGGTGTAAATTTATAAATTTTTTACGAAATTTCACAAACAAAATGTAAATTTACAAACGTTGCGTCGTGAAAAAATGTGAATAACGAAAATGTATCCTTTTTTTACAAAAAAAAAGTGTAAATTTACAAACTCTACGAAATTTCACAAAAAAGTGTAAATTTACAAGCTTTTTACGAAATGTCACAAGGAAAAAATGTAAATTTACACGAAATTTCACAAAAAAAAGTGTAAATTTACAAACTTTTTACGAAATTTCGTAAAAAAAGAATGAATGTCGAAAATGTACACTTCTGTGAATTTAAAAAAAAGTAGGAAGTGGCCCTTCTACGCTTTAGTAGTTTTGACTTTATCAACTCTAAATTTCACACAAAAAAGTGTAAATTTACAAACTTTTTACGAAAAGTCACAAGAAAAAAGTGTAAATTTACACGAAATTTCACAAAAAAGTGTACATTTACAAACTTTTTACGAAATTTCGTGAAAAAAGTGTGAATATTCGAAATATATACACTTCTTTACGAAATTTCGCAAAAAAGGTGTAAATTTATACATTTTTTACAAAATTTCACAAACAAAATGTAAATTTACAAACGTTGCGTCGTGAAAAAATGTGTATAACGAAAATGTATGCTTTTTTTTACAAAAAAAAGTGTAAATTTACAAACTTTTGACGAAATTTCTTAGAAAAAGTGCAAATATACAATATTATTACGAAATTTCGACAAAAAAAACTGTAAATTTACAAACTTTCTACGAAATTTCGTGAAAATGTGTGAATAACCAAAATGTACACTTTATTCTACAAAATTTCGCAAAAAAATTGTAGATTTACACACTTTTGATGAAATTTCTTAAAAAAAGTGCAAATATACAATATTTTTACGAAATTTTGACAAAAAAAAACTGTAAATTTACAAACTTTTTACTAAATTACGTAAAAAAGGGTGAATAACCAAAATGTACACTTTTTTTACGAAATTTCGGCAAAAAAAAACTGTAAATTTACAAACTTTTTACGAAATTTCGTGAAAATGTGTGAATAACCAAAATGTACACTTTATTCTACAAAATTTCGCAAAAAAATTGTAGATTTACACACTTTTGATGAAATTTCTTAAAAAAAGTGCAAATATACAATATTTTTACGAAATTTTGAAAAAAAAAAACTGTAAATTTACAAACTTTTTACTAAATTACGTAAAAAAGGGTGAATAACCAAAATGTACACTTTTTTTACGAAATTTCGGCAAAAAAAAACTGTAAATTTACAAACTTTTTACGAAATTTCGTGAAAATGTGTTAATAGCCAAAATGTACACTTTTTTCGCAAAAAAATTGTAGATTTCCAAACTTTTTACGAAATTTCGTAAAAAAGGGTGAATAACCAAAATGTACAGGTGTGTGAATTTATAACAAAAAAGTAGGACGTGGTACTTCGACGCTTTAGTAGTACATATTGACTTCAAAATTCATTGGAGACTGGATCAGTTGGAGACAATAAACACATTGTTCATCCAAAAACAAGCCGTTCAAATGTGCACTGCGTGAAAGTGTTGCTGAAAATTCAGGCACATGAATTCCACGTCGTGGATAAGAATTGCAAACTAAACAATTGAAGCTAAGAGACTTTGTTGAATGGATTATAAAATATCAACAAGTGGATGCTGAATTTTCGAGCAAAATAATCCTAAGCGATGAAGCACATTTTTATCTTGATAGTTTTGTTAATCGACAAATTCGAATAGCGCATAAGACATTTCCAGGTCGTGTACCTCTCGTTTCCGTGATCAGAATTGACCCCCTAGATCGGCTAATTAACCTTTAGATTTCTTTTGATGGAGTTATTTGAAGTCAACTGTATATGTCAACAAACCCACATCAACTCGTGCATTAAAAGAGGAAATTCAACGCTGCATCAACAAAATGCAATCACATTTATGCAGAATGGTCATGGAAAATTTGTAGCCTCCATCAAACTAGGCAGCCGGTTTATTGATGCTTACTTTTATCGGTGGTTTATTCGTGATATTTGCGACCAAAAAATTCATCGCAATATCTTCACAATTCATGTTGTTATCCACCCAATCTCTAACACTAGATGGCAATTGTGTTGTATACAAATAACTCCAATATTTATGTAAAAATGCTGCACCAGTCAATACCATCGATATTTCATTCGTCCACTCCGATTCATATTTCCAGGAATCGGTCACATTGTCCCATATGTGAGTCCTGGATGGAAAACCTAAAAAACAAAGTTTTAACTCCTAATAAAGTGATCTTTATTTATTTTTTAGTCGCTTAATTCTTGTCTGTATGAAAATACAGAAATCTTACCGACAATTCGATCTGGAAACTCTCGCCACACTTCAAACGCAAACTCTATTTCGTCTGAAGTTAACATCACAATATCATCGTCAATATGTAAAACAGCTTCAGTTTCAATTTCTTTAAACGGATAAAATCTGTTTGATAACACGTTGGCTTTCGTTTTTATCACGTTAATTGATTTTTGGATTCGAGGAAATTGTGACACTAAAAAAGAATAAGAAATTTTCAACTGCAGAACCCTTACAACAATTAATTCAGTTACGCATTAGTCTCGCCGCGGCCTGCGTTTGTTTTATCGAATAAAGTTTTAGAGTTACAAAAAGCTGCTCCAAGCCTGGCTCGCCGTTCCGTTTATGAGTATTAGCAACGCTTCAAAAGTTGTGAGATGGGAAACTCAAAAATGTTCAGTTGTTTGACCAGGAGAGCAAACGAATTGGCTAGGATCAGGGGTTAGAGATATCAAGGACAATTTTACTTGCATGCATCGAAGACTACATTGAAGCATTTTGTTCTTGGGTTATCGAGTGACCGAAATGTACACTTTTGTACGAAATTTCAGAAAAAAAGTGTAAATTTACAAACTTTTTGCGAAATTTCACAAAAAAAAAAAGGAATAACGAAAATGTACACTTTGTTACCAAATTTCGCTAGAAAGAGTAAATTTACAAACTTTTTACGAATTTCACAAAAAAAAGTGTAAATTTATATATTATTTATAATATCGTAAAAACGTTGTAAATTTCCTTTTTTTTTTGTGAAATTCGTTAAAAGTAAATTTACACTTTTTATAAAATGTACACTTTCTTACCAAATTTCGCTAGAAAGTTTAAATTTACAAACTTTTTACCATATTTCACAAAAAAAGAGTAAATTTACAAATTTTGTACGATATTTCGTGGAAAATGTGTGAATAACGAAAATGTACACTTTCTTACCAAATTTCACTAGAAAGTTTAAATTTACAAACTTTTTACGAATTTCACAAAAAAGTGTAAATTTACAAACTTTTTACAAAATTTTACAAAAAAAGAGTAAATTTACAAAGTTTTTAAGAATTTCACAAAAAAGTGTAAATTTACAACATTTTTACGATATTTCGTGGAAAATGTGTGAATAACGAAAATATACACTTTTTTACGAAATTTCGCTAAAATGTGTAAATTTACAAACTTTTTAAGAATTTCACAAAAAAGTGTAAATTTACAACATTTTTACGATATTTCGTGGAAAATGTGTGAATAACGAAAATATACACTTTTTTACGAAATTTCGCTAGAAAGTTTAAATTTACAAACTTTTTACGAATTTTCGTGTGAAAATCTGTGAATAGCGAAAATATACACTTTTTTACGAAATTTCGCTAAAATGTGTAAATTTAGAAAATTTTTACGAATTACACAAAAAAGTGTAAGTTTACAAACTTGTTACGAAATTTTACAAAAAAAGAGTAAATTTACAAACTTTTTAAGAATTTCACAAAAAAGTGTAATTTTACCACATTTTTACGATATTTCGTGGAAAATGTGTGAATAACGAAAATGTACACTTTTTTTTGATTTCTATACTCTGTTTTTTTTTTGGCTACTTACTAGGTGGTGGATTCTTTTTCTGATTGTTCCATACCACCACAATTTTTGTTAAACTGGGAATTTTTGATAATCGTTCAATTAATGTGAACAAGCTCTCCAATCGGTCATACGTCAGTATAACAGCTGTGAAACCAATATTTTTCGGCGCTGTTATAGGGAAAAATAACGGATTTGTGTTTATCTGCAAAAAGAATATGACGATGTCATACATATAGCACCACGTTGGGCCCCAATATGTATGTGAAAGCTAAACTAATAGGTTATTTACTAACAACAGTACATACTACAATTATTAAAAAATTAAGTTTAATTACCTCTTCAGGTGTCAGATTTAATTCATCATACGTCCTTGCCCAATGCGGGTACACCCTGTCCTGTATAATATCCAAACAACTTAACGTGATTTTCTCAATGCTACTAAAATATGTATTATAAAGAAAATGCACAGTTTTCCGCATCTGCTTGATTCGCTTGTCCGATATAGAATTTAAAACGTCCATTAAACTATCCAAACTGCGTTCCATTAAAAATATAGCTGCATGATTCCAATCAATCACATTTTTAAATGGCATTACATGGCCTAGAAAAACACCCATTAGCGGTCTGAATTACGTGTTTTAACGATTAAAATACCATCAATAACTATCACCGGTATACAGTTAGCTGCCATCGCCTCCAAAAGCACAAATTGTCCCATCCGTTCCCCACGAAATACCAAACAAAAAGTCGCTTCTCGCAATATCTGTGGATATAAATACCGTTTACCACTCATGACATCACATCTGGCCGTGTAATTATGATTATGACATGCATCTAGTATCAACAAATCATGAATGTAATGATAAGAGAGTTTCTGTAACTCCCCCAAGTAGTATGGATCGATGTTGAGTTGGGACGAGACTACAATCCAAGATCTGGAAACGAAATATGTATCTACAAGGTGTCAAAGATAATGTAAAAAGATCTCCATGGTCAGTGCAGATTCTAAGGTTTTGTGAAGCAACAAAAATAACAATTCATGTACTTAAAAACGTTTCCCTTTAACATAGATAATGTCTGTTTATCTAGATGGTTGTTATTATTTAAAAGAGGGTACTTAATTGGATCTAAAAACGATGTACGAACTATAATCGAGACTAGAACGGCTAAATTCAGTTCAGTTACTTCTGTAAATGTAGCGATGAAGACAGTGAGAAGAGTCAATGTTCCTTAAATATCACTTTTTATTAAGATTACGACAACTTCAAAGCAAAAATTGGCATAAACCAACAAATATATTAAAATCCACTTACCTGTGATAATGCGTATTTCTAACTTCCCCTATATGGGCAACAGGACTATACAATGGCAAGGATATATCAAATTTATTACGAAACGTGTACGTATCAAAACCAGCAGAAGCTACAATGGCATTCCCCAAATTTAAATCCATAAGGCTAGAGAAATCTGGTGCCATTCCCGATATCATGTTGAAAATCAGATGGTTCTCCCCATTATTCCAACTAAAAAATTTATATTTATAAATAAAAACATCAAATATTAACAATTATATCTAAGCACAACGTTTAAAAGAGACTACTTACTGTGGCAAGATGTTCAAAGCTTTAGACGTCAAATTCAACCTTAATCGCTCCTGATTCAATGTGTCTATCGAGGGAATAAAGATACATGCCTCCTCCGGATCCGCTGTATAATATTTCGAGTCAATCACAGCTTTTAGAAGCAAATAAAACTCCTTAGATATCTGCTCAGTTGCTGGTATACCAGTTTCGTCAACATACTTCTTTAGCGGATAGACATACACCGATATCCTGTCATGACCAGTTAAACCGCATCGGTAAATGTTGAAGCACTCCCAATAAGTGCATTGGGAGTTGGTTGGGGTTGAAATACCCATATCGTTTGATAGCTTAACTTGTGGTAGTTTATGTACATTGTTTAAATCGATGCGTTCACAATATTTCTTTGAATAATCACTACTAAAATTAATAAATGGCAAGCTAAAGACAATTATAACTGAAATTATCAGTAAGATAATAAAGAAATGCTTATATTTGGTGTAATAGACTGGGGAATTAGTTGAGAAATTGTATACTTTTGATATGGATGTTTTTGTAGGAACTGTCATTTTATTTTATGTCTTTGCGTTAAATACATGGCACTAAAGTATAGCACAGTTTTGTTTTTGTTAATTTGGTGTTTTAAATCACATTTTAAATATTTGTTTTTATTTTTCAAATAGATATTAAATGTTAAATGTCAAACTAAATTTAAAAAAATTAGGTTAATGATAAAGATAACCAAGTTTTGAATTGACATGTTCCGAAATTTCTTTTTCAACTCACCTCAGTTAAACTGATGTCACTTGATCGCCTACCATTCCTTATTTTTTGCATAAGTAAAGATTAAATTAATCTTTGGTAAAAACATTGTCTTTATAAACAAAAGACAATGGTAAAAGTTAACTGTAATGTAACCCGCAATAAACGGAAGTGAGTGAAAACATATTATATTTTACTCGCAGAAAAATAATTGTTTATTTTTCTGAGTTTTTACTTTACTCGAAGCATCGTCTAAAGACAATATTCGAAATTCTCAAATTTACCAAATATCACCTATTTTCACTCACCTCACTTTATCCCAGTTCGCGAATCTCAGCCCAGCTGCTCTGAGTTTATATATACCAGGGTCTCTCAGTTTTTTTATATGTGAATTTTAACTAGGTATTTGAATTTGGAAATATTACGGATTTATATAAAACATTCAACATTTTAGTAATAATAATTATTACTCATCCTACAGTAGCGCTATCTTTTTCAAAATAATTTCACTAAAACATTCCTAAATATAGGTTTCTACCAAAATACTACAGCAGTGTTATTAATTTCCTACGGTGGCGCCATCTTTACCAAAATAGAGCAACTATAGCATTCCTCAATATAGTTTTCTAGCAAAATGTAGTATTTTGTACAGTGCCCTCTTTTTCAAAATAGATGAACTAAAGTATTCCTAAATATAAATTTCTGTTTATTGCCAGTGACAATCTAATTTAAGAGGTTCATTCCAACATGTGATTAAGATTTCACCCGCCTTTTTCTATTCTGTTTGATCGCAATCGCTTCTTTGTTCTTTTGATTTTTGAGATAAAAATAAAGAATGCGGATATGGAAAGGATCGGAGGCATTATTTAACTTCCTTAAAATGCTATTTACATGGACATAAAGTTTTTTAGTCTCTCTATAGTAATATTAGTATTTCGTTTTCCAAAATTGTGTAATGTATGATTTTTTCTCAGGATTTTTTAATCTAATGCATTAGTGACATTCGATGTACATCAAACTCAGACATCAGTTGTTTTCTCTCACCTCTCTTCTACAGACGTCCCTATTAAGAAACTTAATTCATCTTCTCTATATAAAATAAAATAGTGAGCCTGGAGAATTAGTTCAGTTCATCTATTATGTCTATTATTGAAGATTTAAAATTAAATTTCATGTAATTATGTATATTTAAACGAAATTTGTGATTTAGTGAGGCAAATTGTGTCAATTTTAAATTTCATATTATGGAAATTATTTAAACCGGTATCCAGTATGACGTATGACAGTATGACAAATTTGACTTATGTGACTTGACGTTTGAATATTTCCGCTTCCCATTTTTCTTTTCGTCAAAAGAAACAGCAGCCATGAAAGCTAAAGGAGAGGTTGGTTTTTAAATTTTATTATTCTTGTTAAAAAAAAGATTTTGAAACTTTATTATGAGTGAAATTAGTGTTAATTAAATGTAGTCTTTACTAATACTACATTTTAATTATCGCGGTTACGAATTTGTCTCGAAAATGTTGTACACGTGTTTACACTATGCCTGTGTTTTCAGGATAAAATTAAGGAAATTGTTTTTCTGTTTTAGTTGAAAGAGTATGAAGTTATTGGGCGCAAGCTGCCGACAGAAAAGGAGGCCACAACTCCTTTATATAAAATGAGGATTTTCGCTCCAGATGCAATTGTAGCAAAATCAAGGTTCTGGTATTTCTTGCGTCAATTGAAAAAATTCAAGAAATCCACTGGTGAAATTGTATCGTTGAAACTCGTACCGGAAAGATCCCCAACGAAAATTAAGAATTTCGGTATCTGGTTGAGATACGATTCCAGATCGGGTACACATAACATGTACAGGGAATATCGTGATTTGAGCGTTTCTGGTGCCGTCACACAGTGTTATAGGGATATGGGAGCGCGTCACCGAGCTAGAGCTCATGCTATCCAGGTATGTTTCCAATTTTAGCAGTACCTAATACGTGAATTATACCTTTTGGTTTAGCTCTAATATTCTTACAGTTATAACAGATCTAACCTCATCTATTTAGTTTTATAATAAATAATAACTTTCTCTTCTAATTAATTCAAATTTGGATAAAACTTCATTGCATTGCTTGTTGGGCATTTTAGTTAAAGTGAACATCCGTGGATTGTCCAGGCAGTCTTAGCTAATGGAGCTATTTGAATATTGCTCGTTACTGTTGTAGAAATTGATTACATCATTTTATGTTAGAAGCAAAAAAGTTATTTAAAGCTCAAACAAGCATTTTGTTGGAAGTTCTCATTATTATTTTTATTTCAACCGACTGTAATGTATACTCCTAAACATGTCCCATGTATCTAATACCTCCTTTCTAACAAATTCTCAAGATAAAGGGTATAATTAAGTATTAAGTAAATGGGCAAATCTTACTCAAATAATTGCCAATTTCTAGAGTTTGGTTATTTCTTTGATACCATTAAAATACAGAAATATTCACTGACATTTTCTCTTCCAGATCATTAAAGTAGAACAAGTGAAGGCTGGAGACATTAGACGGCCACAAATTAAACAATTCTTGGACTCAAAGATACACTTCCCATTGCCCAAACGTATCCAATATAAATCAATTAACAGATTCTCTGTAAGGAGACCAAGAACGTATTTCTGTTAAAATTAATTTTAAAAAAGTGACGTTTTTAAGTTAATAAATACTAAATAAAATAAATTGCATTATGTTTTATTTTTCCTATTACAAACACACTTTCTATGCTTTCAAAAAGTTATTTTACATAATCATTGTTGTATATCCAGTTAGAAATAAATGTGGGGTTACTTACGGTTTTTTTAAGGCTTTGTTTATTAGCAGGAGATTCAATTAGGTGTTAATCATATTACAGAGTTTGCGCCAAATAAATTGGCACTTATAACAGGCATCTGCTTTGTACTTTTGGGGTAATTCAGATTTTTCTATTACAATCCAATCTGAATAAAACTTTTTGGAGCTTAAACCCAAACTACCTATTATGAGCACCGTGGAATTCTGTAAGTTTGTACCAGTGAGGAGAGGGCTGGAGAACACGAAAACTTTCATATGTAGGAAATACCATATCACATGAAAAGATAATACAGATTAGCTGCTCGGTTAGCTTATAAATCGAAATAAAAATTACACGCAGGCAAAAACTAATTGCAAACCTAACCTACACAAATTATATTTGAAAGTCGATTTTTTGCGTAATTCCTGTTATTAACCAAAATATTAATTGCACACAACTATTAATTAGTATCATAAAGAAATAACATTTCAAGCAATAATTATTTTTTTTAATTTAAATAATGTCATTTGGACTGTTCAATTAACGTATGAAAAGCAGTAATGCCACAACACGATTTTTTTAAATAAAATCCTAATTAGTAAATTACTATTTTACATAAATAATTTAATTGAACTAAATTATTTAAAGTTTATAAACGTTTTTAATATTAGAATTTTTGTATGATGTGTAATTCGTGTTAACCATTGTCTTTTAAAGACAATGGTGTTAACTGATAATATCCATAAACAATATTAATTTGACAACTGTCATAATAAATCCGTCACATTTTCGCAAGAAAAATCTCGTTGGCTTGAAAATTGGGAAAACAAAAACGTGTTGCCAATAAACAACATCTTTCAAATTAATTTCAATTTTTCCTGTCCAAAATTGTAACGTACATAAAATGCTTTAAAATTTAAGAAAAAATCATGTCCGTATTAGGGTTTTCAAGAAGATTTAACAATATTCTACGTACCGGTTTAACGCGCGTGAGCAGTTCCCGTGGTTTCTGTTCAGATGAATGTGTAGATGAACGTGTAAGTACTTTGAAATATTTTCCACACTTTTGACATTTGTGGATATGGGTAAGGAGGATAAGTCCTAAATATTTTTTTTAGTTATTATATTACTTGTTGGTATAATATTTTTTAAGCCAAAGTTTTTTGTTAATTTTTAGAAAGGACTTATCTTGGGTGTGTATGAAGGAGAACATGAAGAGCCAGTGTTCACAAAAGCGGCCGCCAAATTTAATGATCATCTCTCAGGGAAATTAACAGAAGTTATTAAAAAGTGAGTAATTTTCATATTTTATCTTAAGGTTTTTTTTTCATGTATACTCATAGGTATACAAGAGGTGTCAAAATGTTTGACAGGTTTTCTTTGAGTTAAAGTAACTTGATATTTTGAAGTTTTTAACTTTTTAGGCTTTTTCTTCATTAATTTTCTGATTTTAAAAAGTTTTAATCTATTTTCATTTAATAGTTTGTATTAGTTTTTGTGTATGGAACTTTTGGTCACCATGAGTTTTCCTGGAGTCTTGCTTAACCCTGGAATGCTACACTTATTTCAGAACACGCTTCTGCTACACAGGGGTACGGGCGTATTTTTGACGTATTTTTGACAAACAAAAAATGTATTCACTTATAGGAGAATAACAACTAATTCTTTAAAAACATTTTTAACGCAAATACAATATGAAATATTCATGCGGCACACACTGAGCTAATTTTTTTTAATGTATCAAACAAATAAACTTTTTTCACACGGCACAGGTTAGTCTCGATTTTCGATCTTCCCTTCAGGGGCAAAGACCACATCTACCCATGGTTGCTTGTGGCCTAGTAGATACTTCTTCCGGCGTAGTTATCTTGACGTCTTTACATTATGGTTTCGTGGAGGTCGCGCCTCAAATTTGGTCCTTCCAAACGACTCATCATGTGCGGTCTGGCCAGTTCAAGGGCGATCTTTTTCAGCTATTCTCTCCGGTTCGTAATAATTTTTTATTTTACAAGAAGCACGCAGAAGAATCATTGAATTATATCCCAGAATATCTAGGAAATTATAGAACAAGCATAAGCGCCAGGGACGTGTCTTTCTACCAGTAGAATAAGTGTGACTGTGTGTTGCCTATGACCTCTCAAATACCTCTCGATAAGCTGCAGCAGTTTACCAAAAACCTGAATTGTATATTGTCATCTTCCGAATACGCATCAGAAAACTAGGTATCCTCAGTTTGATCTGTTGTAGCAAAGGTGCGAGATTGGCTTCAACGTCATGTATTTCGTCCTCTTCGGGCTTCTGCCTAAAATTAGGTATAACTGCATCTTCCTCGTCGCTGTCACCCGATAAACTCTCTGAATCAGACTCGTAGAGAATGCGACGAATTTCTTCTATGTCTTCCGATTTTGTGAGAACGAATAACTTTTTCTGATCAGCCAAAAATCTGTATAATCACTGTAAAAAATTAACAGTTTGAAAGTAATACGGAACAAACAAACGGACCCTTTTAACTGGGGTGCCAGCTAACCCCAAATGACACATTTTCCGAAAACAAGGAATACTTGCCGCGTACTGAAACTAGTGAATCACCGGCGGTTGTTGTCCAATAAAAACCTCGAAGTAACCAATTCCTAAAGTCTGATTTCTAACGTTTGTAGGGCCGGAGGTGAAATCAAACGGGGCCATGGCAGAGTCATTAATAATTTGGACAAGGATTTTTGGGCTGTGGCCGTTGTTGGATTGGGTAAAGAAAAATTATGTTACAACGAGATGGAAGCTATCGACGAAGGCATGGAAGCCGTCAGAGAAGCAGCTGGTATTGGGGCGCAACTCTTGAAGCGTGAATTAGTCGGTCGTATCCTCATTGAAGGTCTTGGGCATCCAGAACAAGCAGCTGAAGGTAGTGCATTAGCTTTGTGGAGATATCAAGAGAACCGATCCCGACAACATTGGAGACCGATACCAACGTTGGAATTGTTTGATGACAGTGACGCAGAGAGTTTTCAGCGTGGTTTATTCAAAGCTGAATCACAAAATTTGGCGCGAAGATTATCTGATACACCAGCAAATCAGATGACGCCACTACATTTTGCACAGGAGGCTGTTAATGAATTGTGTCCATGTGGTATTAAGGTAAGAATTATTATCAATTTGAGTTTTTTTTTATAATGATTGAGTGATTTTTAATAGGTGGTTGTTCACGACAAAGACTGGATTGAACAGAAGAAGATGTGTGCGTTTTTGACTGTAGCACGAGGGTCGTGTGAACCACCAGTGTTACTGGAAATCTCGTATTGTGGGGCACCCCAGGATCAGAAACCGATTTTGATGTGTGGAAAGGGTATTACGTTTGATAGTGGTGGTCTATGCATAAAACGTTGTGAAGGTGAGGAATATTTACATTTATTTGTGGCTTGTTAACTGGGAGTTCCAAATTGTGTAAATTTGAAGGTATGGATCGATACAGAGCTGATATGGTTGGTGCTGCAGCAATAATTGCAGCTATCCGAGCTGCGTCAGCTCTTAGTTTACCATTAAACATTGAGGCTATAATACCATTGTGCGAAAATATGCCCAGTGGCATGGCAATGAAATGTGGTGATGTCGTTATGGGTATGAATGGTAAATCGATCATGATTACCGATACCGACAATGAGGGCAGACTTATTTTGGCTGATGCACTGGTAAGTCACATAGAAATTGTCTGGTGGATATTTTTGTTACAAAGCACGATACATCTTTAGTCAAGTTAGGATGTTTGCCAATCTCAGTTCTCTCCGGGCAAATAGAGAAATTGGTAAATGGATCTCAGGATCAAAAGACGCAAGTTTTCTATAATTTAACCGACCTCGTACCTCTTAAGGTTTCTTAGATAGCAATAGAGCAGTACAGGTCCCTGAGAGCGTATGTCAAACGAGAAATCGATTTGGCATACGCACGTTATATTTCTCATATTCAGGAAGAAATGACATCAGATCCAAAGCAATTCTGGAATTTTGTGCAGCGTAAAAAACGCAAATCACGAATACCTAGTTCTATGTCAGATAGCACCAATACAACAATCTCTAACCCGTTGGAAGTTGTTAATGCATTTGCGTCTTATTTTCAAAATGTATACGTACCATCCTCTTCTGTATTTCAGTGTAGCGACGATAATTCCAGTCATAACGTAATTTCTGCAGGTTCTGTTGACTCAAATGACGTGTTAAAGGCATTAAAAGAATTAAAACCAAAACTGACGTCCGGTTTGGACAATGTGCCAGCATTTTTAATAAAGGATTGTGCTCATGTATTTACTGAGCCTTTGGTTATTTTATACAACAAATCCTTGGAATCCTGCACTTTTCCCCCGGTATGGAAATCCGCACGGATATGCCCGGTACATAAGTCGGGTGACACCAGTAAAGTAGTCAATTACAGGCCTATATCAATATTGTCCAACTTTTCGAAGGTTTTTGAGAAAATACTCCATGAGAAGATATTTGAACAAATTAAAAACTGTATAGTCACACAACACCATGGATTTTTTAGGAAACGGTCAACGATATCGAATCTTGCAGAATTTTCCCAAACTGTTTACCCCATTGTAGGACAAGGACTACAAGTTGACACAATCTATACAGATTTCACGAAGGCCTTTGACAAGCTGGATCACACGATTGTTCTGCAAAAGATGAACAACATTGGCTTTCACACAGATTTGTTGCGCTTTTTCAGATCCTACCTATGTGAGCGTAGGCTCCTTGTAGAGTATAATGGATTCAGATCTGTGGAATTTTCGGCAACCAGTGGCGCGCCGCAGGGGAGTAACTTGGCTCCTTTAATTTTCGCCATATTTATTAATGATGTGGGGTTGAATTTGACTAGCAAATTCTTGTTATTTGCAGATGATTTTAAGTTGTATCGGATAATACGTCATGAATCTGACTGTCTGCAATTACAGGAAGACTTAGCGGAACTGCAGAATTGGTGTTTGATCAACAAATTGCCTCTTAACGTTAACAAGTGCAGAGTGATGACTTTTTCTAAGCGACAGTTCCCTGTTCGTTTTGAATATATCCTCGCGGGTGCTGCTCTGGAATTGGCACACGAAACTAGGGATCTTGGTGTATTGGTTGACAGTAGGTTATCTTTTGATCAGCACATAGAGGAATTAACACAGAGTGCACTTCGTTCTTTGCGTTTTATCCTAAGAACCACATCTAAATTTCGGAACATCAATTGTCTAAAGTCACTGTATTTCTCTTTGGTTAGATCTAAGTTAGAATATGCCGCGATTATATGGTCACCAATTTATCAGGTCCACGCGAATAGAATCGAACGTGTCCAAAGAAAATTCGTAAAATATCTATTTTTCAAGGATCGGGGCTACATCATATACTATATTGTTACAGAATTATGAATTCCAATCACTCTCACAGCGTAGGATATTCGCGTATCAGTTGTTTATCTTCAAAATAATCAATTCTTTTATTGACAGTCCTCAACTACTGAGCCAGGTAAATTTCCGTGTCCCCCAATACAACTCGCGCCTCATTAACATATTTAATGTTCCACATCACCGAACCAATTATGAGCTCCAGTGTCAAGAGCTTGCACATTGACCAACAAATACAACTTACATAGGGAACTAGATTTTTTCAGTAATAATGTTCCTCAGTTTGTGGCTAACCTGCATTGATGTATGGCCAATCTAAATACTTTATTAAAGGATGGGCATTCTGGTGTTCGAATAGGTTTAGTTTTAGTTAGTAGTGTATCATTTATTGTATAAGTGCATAGTAATTTAAATTTGTATTATTTGGTATCATTTGTTAATTGTCTTGTATTTGGGCGTAAGCCTGTTAGGCAATAAAGGATTATTATTATTATTAGTAGTGGTATCGCTTAAAACGTGATTTGATTTGATGACCAGTCGTTTCGTTAACATCGACACTGTATTTATTTTAGGTTTACGGTCAACAAGCGCATCAACCTCGATTAGTAATTGATGTAGCATCATTAACACCCGGTGTACGAGCAGCTTTAGGTTCCGCAGCAAGTGGTGTGTTTTGCAATTCACAAACCATGTGGTCGCAGGTGCGTAAAGCCGGTGTGATTACTGGTGATCGTGTATGGCGACTGCCATTGTGGAAGTTCTTCACCAAGAAAGTTACCCATTTCCGATCGCATGATGTTAACAATAAGGGTAAGCAGCTAGTGAACATTTTTGGTTCGTTTCTTTCTCTAGTGTGTTAAATTTTCAGAGCTTCATATAAGTGGTTCTGGAATAATTTTAGATTTATCTTAAAGTTTGTTAATTGCTTCCAATCGAGACAAGTGAAAAAAGCGGTATATTTTGCTTTTTACCACTGATTAGATGCGACTTCAGAACCCAGGGAACTTCTGAACGCAAACATATTCACAGTAGCTTTTGCGGAATCTTAGAATAAGAGTTTACTAGTGCTACTGGAGTTTCAGTCAGTCTCTTGTTTATTCGGACTACCGTTGTTCATATTTCCTGTGATGTATATTTTGTGTATTGTTTCAGGACTGGGTCATGGCGATTCATGTCTCGGTGCCGCCTTCCTCAACGAATTCATTGAGTGCGTCGACTGGATCCATTTCGATGTGACTGGCGTCGGTTTCAAAAGTGAACATAAAGTCTATCCGTACCTCACCAAAGGCCGCATGACTGGCCGACCAACACGTACCCTCATACAGTTACTCTACCAATTGAGTTGTCCTTCAGAAGGCCAACGAAAGCTCGAATGCTGATGTGAAGAGAAATTTCGAAATTACTCACTCTAAAACACTATTATGAAAAGAGAGAAAAAAAGTGACGAGTAAACCGTCGTTAAATTAGTTCTTTTTTGTCTTCGTCTCTAAATTTTCATAATAAGTCGTTATATGGGAATTTTTCAAATGTTTTATTTTTGAAAAAATTATAACGACGATTATTTTCTTTTACATTTAATTTTTTAGGTTCTTTATTTTGTATGGCATTATTTTTGTTTTTAATTTTTCTGTTTGGCGTCTTTCTTCAAATAATTCTTTTCTCCGGGCTTAGGTAATATGGGTTTTTAATATATCTGACTATTGCTAGAAAATTAGTTGCAGTTTGGTCAGCTGCAAACAGATTTCCTTTTCCTTTCTCTTCTTCTTTTGTATTTTGTCTATTTTTTTCTAATTTTTGCATTATTTTAATTTATTTTTTATATTTAATTAAATTGAATTGATGGTTTACTTGATTACTTTTTTTTTTTTAAATAATTCAGGATTAACATTTCGAAATTTCTTGTCTATATTTGTGTCTTTTGTTTTTTTGACTGGGCAATCATGGGAATTGTGCGTACGTACGTGAAAAAGTGATTTAAATAAATAAATAAAAAGTCAATTCTGCTTTGTGTGGTGTACTTCTAATATTGTGAGTTAATAATGCTGCGTTGTAATATAATATATAAATATTGTGATATAAATATATATCTATTTATATAAAGTTTAATTATGTTGTTTTATTTAAGTTTTTCCATTCTAATGACAAGTTCGTTAGGTAGGTCCGAGGATCTATTGTAGTTCATATCTATAACATAACATATATTTATTACAATAAAACAAAAATCATCGTCTCCACTATCACTAACAGACAGTCTGTTAGGAGCTCTGCCTTCACCAAGTGAGCATTTTATACCACCAATGCTGATGATGGAGCTGAGTCTCCGAAACATGTCCCTTTGACATAATTTATGAATTAAATAGTGGAGACGATGATTTTTGTTTTATTGTAATTATATTACACTCCACTGCATCTAATGGATTACTTCTTTAATATATATTTATTGCGACTTTTTGTAAAATTACAATTGCAGCATAGATATAAATTTAGTATAATACATTCACGGAGGCTTCCATATACTCTTGTACATTATAGAAACATTCAAACTTAAAATAAGCTTTCACAGCTTTTTTGAATCTGTAAAAAGGTAAAATTTTAATAGAGCTTGCTAATTTATTATATAGGCTAACATCCAGAGAGTTCTTCCCTGACAAACCAATTCTAAATACAGGAACCCTGATGTTAAGTAAGAATGGCAATCTGAATTACTTAAAAACTTGTTTCTATTTTTATGAATTTCAAGCACCTGCTGGTATATATAAATATTGGGCATTGACATAATGCCCAACTGCCTAAATATTGGTCTGCAATGATCCAGGCATCCCGCACCGACAACGATACGCACCGCCTTCTTTTGCATACGAAATACATTGATTGAAGTCGAGCAGTTACCCCACAGATATGCATCATAACTTATATGCAAATGGAATAACGAATTTTAAATTGCCAAGGCACACCACCTATCCACAACCGGCACCAATCTCCGCAGGAGAAAGACACCACTAGAGAGCCTACCCAAAAGCATATTGAAATGCTGTGCCCATGTCAAACGGTCGTTCAGAGTTATTCCGAGAAACTTAACTTGAGTGACCTCTAGATATGTTAGTGTTTGCTGAAAAAATGATATTTTGCTTTTTTTCTATATTTAATTTGAAAAAATTTTGGCGAAACCATTCAACTGCTTTATTCTCTGAGATCGTCATCATCACTTTCAGAATCTCCACATTCTTATGAGTCGCCAGAACATTTGAATCGTCAGCATAAAGTATTGATTCGTAAGGCCTCAAATAATTGGGAAAATCATTAATAAAAATTATGAATAACAATGGACCCAGTGCAGAGCCCTGAGGGACACCTGTACTCACTGGCAAAAGATCAGAGACAGAATCTGCAAGGCGCACCAGTTGTCTACCACAAAGATATGATTTTAACAATTCCAAAGCAATCCCTCTTACACCATACCTTTCAAGTTTTGCCACCAGAAATCCATGAGACACGCAATCGAAGGCTTTACTCAAATCACAAAGAGTCAAACCCACCTGAGTCTTGTTTTCAAGGCCTTCAACAATATACTCAACCAGTTTTGAGACAGCCTGTATAGTAGATCGTCCGTGTCTAAAACCAAATTGGGACAAATTCAAAAGTTTATTTTTTTCAAAATAATTAGCTAAACTTCTGCTTATGATTTGTTCAAAGATCTTTCCGAAAATTGAAGATATTGAAATTGGCCTGTAATAGCTAGGGTCTTTAGTATCACCTTTTTTAAATATTGGTGTTACTCGATTATATTTCACCAAGTAGGTCAATCTTCTTAATGAAGTGTATTATTTTGCTGGGTGAGCTTTCTTTTAGACTGGCTGGTAGAAGTGTTACTTCACCAAATATCGAATCTAGTTCTAGCTACCCCTGGGAAGAACATAGTGACCATGTTGTGCTGACGGCCAGAAGTCAGATCAGTGTATCTCCTAAACAGACTCATCATGTTAATAAACGCAATTATTGGAAGACTAATTTTGAGCAGCTGAACGTCTACTTGATGACCTCTTTCGTTTCTGTTGATGATGTTGATGGTGAAATGTTTTATGAATGTTTGAATTCGGGCATTGAATTGTTCGTTCCTTTGGAGAGCAGAAAAGTGAACAGTAGCAAGGCTTGGTTGAATGGAGTTATTTTTTCGTTAATTAATAAAAAGCGAAAGTTATGGGATCGCTATATCAGTGACAAAAATAATTATACGTACGCCTCATAACGACAAGCTAACAATAAATTCTTCTTCGAATAAAAAGTTTTATTCATATAAAAAGGAGTCTTACAACCTCAGTGCAGTCCATAACACTACACTTAGGAATCCCTTGACGAATGAAATGACGACGGATCCACAGGATGTTGCAAACATTTTTGCAGAAAAGTTTAGTTCGTTTTTTACAATGGATGGCGGTGGGCCGATACCTGAGATAATGAGAGATGCCCTTTATGGTGCTGGTATTGACAATGTTGTCTTTACATCGGAAAGTGTTCTAGACGCCATAAAATCACTAAAGATAGATTCGAGTCCGGGTCTGGACGGCGTTCCTGTGGTGATTCTGCAAAAGTGTGCGGCTGCTCTCTCTGAACCTCTTGCTAGAGTTTTTACGAATATATCCCAGAGAGGGTCATTTCCAATTCACTGGGCTGAAAGCATTGTGATTCCCATTTATAAAAAGGGTGACAAGCATGTTGCTGGAAATTACAGACCAATTAGCCTAACCTCGAACTTATGTAAGTGCATGGAAAAAATTATAACGAAAGATATTACGGGCTTTGCGCTCGAGAACAATATAATTTGCGGCGGTGCAGCATGGTTTTCTTCCGGGAAGGTCAACAGAAACAAACTTGTTGACTTGTGTCTACGACAGGACATCGATTAACGATAACAATGAACCAATAGATGTTGTTTACCTGGATTGTGAGAAGGCATTCGATACGGTTCCGTTTCGTAGACTGCTGCGCAAGCTGAATTGCTGTGGTCTGGGTGGTGATCTGCTTGTGTGGATAGAAAAATTTCTGACTGAGCGAAAGTCCAGGGTCAGGATCGGAGAATATTACTCGCGGTCCTTTGATGTCCTTAGCGGAGTTCCTCAGGGGTCGGTGTTGGGACCACTCTTGTTCGCCTTATATATCAGTGATCTGGAATCTTTTGTACAGTCCAAGATACAGTTTTATGCAGATGATGCCAAGATTTATTACAATCCTGTTACGCAATACGAGCATGCGGTGGGAGATTTTCGGGCCGTGGACGCGTGACTGGCTGATGACCTTGAATGTTGGAAAGTGTTCGGTTATGCACCTCGGAAAGAACAACCTGCATATCGCGACTGTTATAAATGGTCAGACCCTCACCGAGGTTGCAGAACTAAAAGACTTGGGTGTTGTCATCTCAAATGGGAAAAGCAAGTTATGAGGGTCGTCAAGAGAGCAAATTCAATGACTTACATGATACAACGTGCATTTAATGACCACTCCACCGCTATGATTGTAAAATTAATAGAACGTCTGCAAAGATGAATAACGAAAATCCCACCAGAATTGAGGAATTTACCATATGAGGATCTCCTTACTAGAATGAAGTTAACAACACTGGCTGCTCGTAGACTTCGTGGCGACTTGATAAAGACTTATAAAATTGTAAATAACTACTATAACACACCACTTAATATGTTTCATGTTAACGACAGAAGAGAATTGAGAGGTCACTCTAAAAAACTTTCTAAAGAGAGATGTGCGCGAATGTGTAGGAAGAATGTCTTGACGAACAGAGTGGTGTATGTGTGGAACGGTCTTAATGAGGACACAGTGAGTGCGCCATCGGTCAATGCATTTAAAAATCGTTTGGATTGTGAACTGGAAAATGGTGCTGCGACAATTACACACTACTTTTAAAATTCTTATCCGTAATAAATTGGTATAAAAGTAGTTTCATCGGGAAACCACCAGACCCAACCTTGTGAGATGATTCAAACGACAGTGGTCAGTGTATGGTCGAACCAGGCAGCAGCGCAGATAAGAATCACTCAGAACCAACAACTCTGGCCGTGGATTTCGATGAGTTATGAACTCCTTCGAATGTACTAAACCTGGATAATTTTGACAAAAGTTCTGAAATTTTGTCGCCATCCATTAAGTGGACAATTGCGGGTTTCGATCCGATAAATTCCAGATAATCAATGTGGCTTCAAAGAGGGGTGTAGTACGACGGACAGTACGCTAACAATTAACGACATTTTCGAGGCACGTGACGGAGGGGTTGAGTAGTGTGCTAGTTTTGCTGAACTACTCAAAGGCGTTTGACACAGTCAATCATAAACTGCTTCTCTCAAAGCTTCAATTATACAATTTCGACACTAACTCTTTATCATTACTCAGATCCCATCCGATAAATTAATACACTCATATATCCCTTAAAAGGTTCTTAATCTCTTGGATTATTTGAGGAATTATGTGTGGAGCTGTGACTTGGCCAGATTAACTTCAGTTTTATGTTACGGTACGTGAATGTTGCCGATATTAGGCGTTTTTCTTAAACGTCAATGTCAGCAATTTGCAGTGTGAAAATAAATGTATTGTCAAAATGCTCTATGGCTAATGATAATTTAAGCAGTTTCCAATAATTTTACAACAAAATTTCTAAAGAAATATTTCCAGTATTAGGTGTGCTAATGGCCACCAAATATTAAACCAAAGGTTAATGTACATTAATCTTTGATTAAACTAAAACACGTTTTCCACTTCACCAAAAACCGTGTTTTCTATTCTCGACGCGCGTTTCGCTAACAATGTTAACATCCTCAGGAGATAATTAAAGCTCTCAGTTTTATTTCTCTCCTGAGGATGCTAACATTGTTAGCGAAACGCGCGTCGAAAATAAAAAAAGTGTCTTGGTGAAGTGGTAAAAGTAAAGAGTAGATTTGCCAGGCACCTTTGCGGAAAACAAAACAAAAAGCAAATGGTACATTTCGATTTTATTGAACCTAAGCAGACATTATTTACTGAACATCCAGATTTGGTTCTTCAGAAATTTAATCATATTATAGATACAAATTTGGCATTTTTTTTGCTTATAAGTCGTCGACTGATTTAGTTTGAGATCATAAATGTCCGATTTCTATGTATATCCAAAAAGGGTCACAACTTTTAAATGGAACACCCTATATATAAAATAAAAATATCTGTATAAAGTTATATTTACTTTTGCCAAAACCACATGGGTGTTTAAATTTCTCGAATAAAAAAAAGTCAATGCATACAACCTTGTTTGTCGCGAAAATACGAAGAATAATTTACCTCAACAGTATAAGAAATCATTTCACGTGATCATAGAGTGATACCATAAAATGTATTCACAAACAAGAAATCCAACATTCTACATGAGGAAGGAGGTATTGCAATAACAAATCTGATGCAACTCCAAAAGAAATCTCATCATATTATTTTGCATATTAACGTGTACGTATTTACTTACTCTTATACAAAGGTGACCTAACCTGTCCAGTACTTTACTACTTATTTACGAGGGCAGTCTAAATGGAAGCATAAAACATGGTAGTAGAACTAAAATTTTCGGGAAGAAACTGTTTTATTGCTTTTACAGTTTATACATTTCTGCATACGCTCGAATCAGTTCTCAAAACACCTTGCCCACTCTGAGGATCTCAGAAACATGGTGTTGAAAGCCTTCGATTGCATTTCTTTCACGTTTGGGAACAAAAAGCAGCCCTTATGACTTTTGGCAAACAAATTACTATACACCATTGAGGGCGATCACTGGAAAAGGATTGTTGCGACATGTTCTGTAATGCCGATGGAACACCCATATAGTAGTTTGTCCCTGCCGCAGTATTTTTATCTCAGTTATACTTTTATTAATTTCACTGTAAAACCATGTTAATCGGGTACATTGTTCATTAGGTCTTGTTTCTAATTTTAGAAATCCAAGTGTATAAGTATTTGTTATAATATTTTATTGCGTAGAATATTCAGATGTTCTTGCTTCACTTCAAAAAAAATACTTATAAATCGGTATTATATATTTCCCAAGCTTATAAATGCAAATAAATATTCAACAATGTTAACAATAATTAAAAAACAAGAGTTGGTAGGTAATATGTAAATCTTAATGATCATGTGTTTGGAATCTGGGGGGCTCCTTCTCTATACCTATAGTAGCTAAATTATGTTTTGCATACTGGTAGTATTTTTGGACCTATAAAAGCCGGTTTTAGAAATGCTACTCGCCTTAGTTTCTACTTGCGAAGTGTTCAGTTCGTGTTTGATGTAGATTAATGAACGATTGTTATTTTCTTTGTGAATTTTTGATTTGTTGAACGTGTCAATGAAATTTTTCGAATTTTTAGTTAGTTCCAAAAATCAGCCTATAGTCAGGTAAGATGATCAAGGCGTATCTATTAAATTGATATTCTTATAACCTTAGACACAAAATAAAAACTAGGCTGGTATACTATGACGATAATGTATGTACTTTTACTTTGTTTTTATTTACTTTCGCACAATTTTTTATAACGCTGTCGTATTGTCATATTCTAATTATGATATTATTACATGTAAATTTTTTATTTACAGTCTTGAGAAAAACCTTTGTACCAAAAAAGGCAGCAGAAGAGGAAACTCCGGTAACAGAAAGGAATTGCAAGTTTTAACACAAATCCATCACGTGCCTTAAATTATTAGAATCCTCGGCAGAATAAAACAAAGTTTCGAATTATATTATCATCAACATATTATTCATACTTGGGAAATCACATTTTCATTATTTGTCATTATCCAACGCAAATATGGTACAAAGCACATCATGTTTTTCTGTATCGAAGCAATTCAACAGCTGGGAGACTGAAAAGTAAGTTTGTCTTTATTATAATCTATGAGTTAGCTAATTTGGATATTATTAAATAATGAGAAATGAAAATAAACTAACATGTACGAATTAAAAAAAGGTGTTTTTACCACCCACTTTCCGTTGTAGTTCCAAAAAACTCTTGCTATAATCTTTCGTGCAATTAGAACCCTTTTTTAACTTCATTACGGCCTGTCCACCAGTTTGAACTTTTTATTTTGCCTATTCCCTTCGGTGTAATCAGTAGTTGCAGTCAGTTTTTGGAATAGAAAAAAGAAACCTCTTTCATTCATTCTTGCTAAGCCAGAATGACTAGGGATCTAGACCAGAATCAGATTGGTTTCCCGATATTTGAGAGTCTGTTTGTCATGTGAATCTTGATTTGCTTAGGTCCGTTATAGTCGCTAGACTATCAGAGAAGATACTAATTGACTTTTCTTTTTCAAACAGATGCATCTGTTTGAAAAAGAAAAGTCAATTAGTATCTTCTCTGATAGTCTAGCGACTATAACGGACCTAAGCAAATCAAGATTCTTGAGAGTCTTGAATCGTCGAGTCGACTTTAGAGACAGTGGAATCTTATGATTTTTTTTATTATTAGAAAGACAGCATTTGAAATAGTACATTTAAAAAAAAAATCTGCGGTAAAACCATTATTAAAGCCAAAAATCAAAATTTAATTCCCATAAAAATGGACTTTTTCACCTATTACATTCCTGGCGATTTTGTCACTTTTTCCATTAAGATTGAAGAAAAATATGATATTTTAACAATAGGTTATCTTCTATAGTCATTTATATACCTAACTAATGCACCAATGTTTAATAAAACACATACAACACATTTGCAATCTAAAAAAATAAAATAGTATCATGGTGTTAATACAGATGGTGTGCTATCGCGCATGTAATCTACCGTCTCTGTCGCACCGTTGACGTCAGCTTGGGAGCATTTTTGAAATCTGGTTATTTGTTTTTAGGTGTTTCATTATTAACAAAAATAACTAAACAAAAAAGCCAAATGTGGCTTTTAGTTATAAATAATTAGGAAAAATAAAATACTTCACTGCGCTTAAAATGTTTTTTTTTTATTTATAACATGACCTGAATCACAATATTTATTCATGTGTAATGTACTTTCAGTACAAAAACCAATTATTTACTTTTAGTAGATTTTTAAAAACATCTAACTATTCAGGAGATCGACACAACCGAAATTTTGAAAAATTTTTATGCAGTACTTCATTTTATGACCCCTGGATCCTAAAAATGACCTCAGTTCAAAAGTTTATATATCTATATATATATATATGTATATGGGATATAGAAACTTTGCGTCACGTTCTAGGCCGCATTTTTTGACCAATCGAAACAAAATTTGGTTAAAAAATCGGCTAGGTCATGGAATCGCGTGAGTTCGTTGGCGATTGAAATCGGAGAGCTAATTTCAGAATGGCGGCCTGTCAAAGTTTTAAAAAAATCATATTTTTTTCGTTGTTAATAGAAAATACCGATGTTACATATCAAATGATAGAGCACTTAAATCTCTACAATATTTATTTGGAGAGTTTTTTCATCGCTGGCATATTTAAGTAAATGTAAGTCAATATAAAGTAACAAAAAATAATCATCACCCGCTATACCTCTAATTATTTTGACAAATAAACACCTGTGAAATAACAATAAGACCGTACTTACGTATGTATTATAGTATAATGGGTATTTCAGTTAAAATAACTGTCAATATGACACTTTGGTTATATTTGGCGAATGTCAGAATATTCCATTATTTGTTTATTAATAGTGGGTGTCAGTGGTAGACTAAGTATAAATAAAAAATACATAAATCAAAAATCTACTTTTCCGACTGGCTGCCATCGGGATTTTTTTTATTTGTAAACTTGGACATTTTTTTTCCAGCTTGCGTTTGGAATTTAACAAACTAATATTTTTATTAAGCTCTCTTAATCTAATATTATAAGTTCGGGTACGAACCATACAAAGAATAACTTCATAGGGTAAATATTTTAAATTAGATGAAAAAATTCAGTAACAATATTTGCCAACCTCTTAAATATTATTCTTTCGATAAAAAATTACCACGAAAATTCCGAAATTCTTCTTCTATGATCCGTCCCATTTCTATCAAATCATCACTAGGTTGAAGTAAAAACCCCCTTGAGAGGAAGTTCAGCCAATCAGGATTGCTATTAGTACTTAAAACAAGTACATTTTTTGTTTCATTACCTAAATTTAAATGCTTAAATTTATTTTTGAAACGATAGGCTACATAGCCTGCAATATATTTCAAACCTTCGTTTGCTATAGTATCTGAAAATTTATTAGTCTCCAGTATCCCCAATACATTTTCCCACTCGGTTGGCACAGCATAATTGGTCAGATCTATTTCGGGAACTAACTTCCGGTATTTGCGGTTCTACAAATGTATAGTTAGTAAAACAATCATCCTGAGTAGAAAAATCCTCTTTGTCAAGATTTTGCTCAGAGTTCACATCCGATAAAGTGTTTTTAAGTAACTCTTGAGATAAACAAATTTCAGTATTTGTAAGTAGGCAAGATTCATGACATTCTTCGGTATTATTGTTCATTGTAAATATAGCTAGGGAATGTTTACCAAGTATATCCCTATCCCTATGTCAGAGGTCTTAGCAACAACTTCATAATCTGCTGAATGTAGATTGGCAATGATTTCAAATAGAATATTTTTCGTTATGGCTGTTCAAATTCATAATATATAGGTTGTTTCCATGCAGAAAAAGTCCTCTGACAATAACTACTTGACAGGCCTTATGTGGCCCAAGGGCTTTTTGTTCCTTCATATCTATACACATTTTATTAGAAATATAAATTTCATCAATAAAGATAACACAAACTTTTTCTAATGGTGTTAACGATAAAGATTTTTGCTTCATTAATTTTAAAACATCTTTTAAAATACCCTGACCTAAATTTAAATTTAATGCCCATTTTCTTAAAGTGCTGAGCGCTGGCAACGGATGGCCAATTTTACGAAGGTATCTGTAGGCTTTAGGGCTTACACTTCTTAGTGAAATAGCGGAAGCAATGTCTCCAGGCGTCCATCTAGTATTTTTGGTTGGATTTAATAACCTTTTAATTTGACCGGGACCAAAATGTTTCTTTAACATAGATTTATATGTATCTTGTGTGGTGTTCACAGTTTCATCAGTCATCTGGCGCTGCCACGTCAGTCATACTCGTATTATGATGTTCTGGTACCTGCACTTTTAAAACTGCTCCCAAAATGACGTCATGCGCAGTCCGATCTAAAACACGTTCATAGGCGTAGCACACCATGTGTATTAACGCCACGATCCTCAACTACCTACCTACTTTATTCTAAAATTATAAATACAAAAGTTAAAAAATATTAGTTATAAAATCAAAACTCTCGAACTACCTACTTTGTTCTAAAATTATAAGTGGCAACGTCGCGGTATGAAAGACCAGTACTTATATCCAAAATGTAGTACGCAGCTAACTTCACTTCGATGTAAAAAGAATTTAACCTAGCAAATAGCAAATTTGTTTTATTAAACATTGATGCATTAATTAGGTAAAGAAACGTCTATAGAATATAAATTAGTGTTAAAATAACATATTTTGATTCAATCTTTATGGAAAAAATGACAAAATTACTAGGTATTTAAAAGGTGGAAAAGTGGATTTTTATGACACTGCTGTCTTTCTAATAAACACGAAGAAACCAGAAGATTCCACTGTCCCTAAAGTCGACTCGAGCCTGCTTTCCTCCTGCATTTTACTAACAATTTAGAAGAGCCAAGCCAAGAGTTGATGAACGTTTAGTTGTGATGGCGAGGGTGTTAGTGAGAGGAGTAAATTGTATGACTTCAGATCTACATTTAGAACCTATACGTCTCAGCAGGTTAATTTTCTTTAAAATGAATGAATGAAAATGAAGAACCTGCAAAAGAAAAGTCAATTAGTATCTCCTCTGATAGTCAAGCGGCCATAGCGGACCTAAGTAGATCAAGATTCACATGACTCTCAAATATCGGGAAACCAATAATCTGATTCTGGTATGGATTTCTATCCATTCAGGCTTAGCGAGGAATGAAACGGGTAACTCTGGGAAGAGAACTTATTGGACCAGAACTTGAAGTTGTAATAGAGTTTAGTAACGCCAAATATTGCAATACTTAATACCTGGATGATGACAAAAGTTTAGGATTTTGGTACATTCGAAGGAGTTTATTCCATCTAAATCAAGAGCTAGGGAGTAGTTGGGTAGATGTAAAGGTTGGGCCTTTCGGAAATTTCTGAATACCGCGTGTGTTGGTGTGTATGATAAGATGACGGAACATTCGATGAAGTATCCATTTTACCATTTTAAGTGGGTGAAATATCCCAGAAGATCCTTATGAACCTAATACAATTAAATTCAAAAGGACTTCAAAATCCCTATTGTTTAGATCTGTTAATCCAGATTGATATCAGCCGAATTACGTTTTCCTTAATTCCGGTAAAAGCAGCATACACTTCAATTCCGAAATCCCAAAGTATTCGGACTCCTTTTTTGACTAACTATCCTCTGCCAAAAAATTGTTCTCTATTCAATTGAACTTTAACATATCTGATAACTGAACAATATTTTACTCTATTTTCAGGAAAACGACGTTAAAACCATCGTCAAAGCCAGTGGCAGACAATAAAAACGTGTCATCATCGGAGAAGAACAAGGATAACAACAAAGACGGTGCTTGGGGCTCGACATTCAAAAATAAAGATCACTTCGCTAGTTTACATCATTGCTAGGGCTTCGTGGTAAAATATTCATCATGTGATACATATTTATAAATTATATACAAAGTAGTTTATTTTTAGCAATTATTTTATTATTATAATCGTATTTCATATAATTAAAAAATGCATTTTATGTGGTAAATGGTTGTAAAACTTTTCGTTTTCGTTTAATTGATCGCCTGAACCAGTATTTTTCTGCTAAGATAATAGCAATAGATACAAAAAAACCTGCAAAAAATAAACAAACACCAACCATAAAGAATTGAAGTATTCGAACATCAAATACTGTAAAAGTATTAAAATATTTCGGATACAGTTCCCAGGTCTGACTGTTTTCTTAAAATACTGAATGATTAATTGGTGTTTTACCTAAAAACAACACGTAGAAGATTCCTTGCATATCATCCAAATTTACTGTATGATTTTTGACCTCAATACTACGCTTTTTAGAGCATCTATCTTTTTTGGGAAGATAGTCCTGTAACCATTTATAAATCAGCCCAACTTGATGGAGTTTCTTAATCCTAAAAAAATATTCATACGGAGTATTTTTTCATTTCGAGAAAATCAAAATAAACGAGTTTTTAAATGCCTAATAACTGTTCGCATTATAACCCGAGAAAAATCCAATCGATCATCAGAGTTGAAATTCTGAAAAACTTCGGGAAATCGTGAGTTTGGGGCGAAAGTCTTCTCTCTTGTGGTCTAGATCAAAGGGTGACAGATTCAAATTGTACATTTGGCGCAGGCGTATTTCCTATGAGTCACCATAACAAATTAGTTTAGCTACCTATTTGTTTCCCAATACGGCAGGACTCTAAGGTTTTTCCCGGGGGAAAATATAGCACAGGAGCTTTAGAGAATCTGTATATTATTTTACGTAAGATGCCGGGCCGGGTAGCCTAGACGGGATCATACACTGACGACCGTCGAAGTGCAGCTCTGTGGAGCGCGGCTACAGTTGGAGAGAAGTACCATCAACGATTTCTCAGGAGAATTCGTGGAATCAAATGACAGGGCCGACGAAGAAACATCAGCGTACTGGAGGAAGCTGAAACAACTAGCATTGAGGCGGTCATTGTCAGGCACCAGCTGCGATGGACTGGCCAGGTAATCCGCATGCCAACGAAAATTCGTTATTCAAAGCGGACGAAATCAGGGAGGGCAGCAAAAGAGGTGCAAGGATGTTCTTAAGGCCAACATGAAGAAGTGTGGCTGAGATGTGAAGAACAACTGGGAGCAGATCGCGAACGACCGTACCATTTACGAGGGCCATCAAGTTTTTGAAGAGTAGCGTCGACGACATGAGGATGCGAAAAGGCAGCAACATCGATGGGGCAGCGCACCTACACGAGACGTCAAATGGTGGTGATTGGGTGTGTCAATTTTGTGACAAGATTTGCGGCTCGAGGATCGGTCTGTTAAGACATCTTAGAGTTGAGAACAGAAATCCCTGAGTTGGAGTCATTCATACTCGTTAGCGAGTAAATGCTGATGATGATATCATCACCGGTTGAGGAGTGCAAGAATAGGCTATCCAAACCAGCCCTCAAGTGCCGCACTCGCTGGAAGTGTGACAACTGCCAGGTTCAAGCAAGCAGATGAATTCGCTTTTAAATTTTTGGGTAGAGAATATTCTTGAAAAGTTTTGAGAAGTAAGTAGGAGATGTCTGGCAAAAAAATTCATTGTCGGCCAGATTACTCCAGGATAGTCAAACTTCGGAACTGTAACCGTTAGAAAGTACCTTGGAAAAAGAATAACAGGGGAATCCACATATGTAAGTGGAATAGATTGAGTTTCAAAGTTTTAGGGTTTCTGAGCTAGAGAAGTGCAAGGTTTAGGGCAGGAAACAGCCTCATTCTATACCAAAAATGTGCATTTTCAAAATTTACATCAAAAATTACTGGCTTAGTCGAATTTCGATTCGAACTTGCTTCTAAAAGGAAATTCTCTCACTAAGTATGACAATACCAATAATGCAAAGAGAAAAGGGAAAACAGAACACTAATGAGATGTTGGAAGACTGTTGTCGAAACGTCCAAGAAAAAAAAGAGGGTTGACATGAAATAAAAAAAAAATTATTTCACTTTTGTTGTTAATACGAACCAAAAACCCCAATAATGATATTCAAAAAATTATCTTATTATGAACTTGTCAGAAAACCACAATGGCTCAAAATTATTAATTTAACACAGACTAACACTTACTCGTCATTTATTCTGGATAAGTACGGAGTATCTGGAGCTATAATGAGGCCAATCTGTTCGGCAAAGAAATCATCTTGACCTAAATTGAAAAGGGAAATTGTAAAACAGCAGTTCTTCAAAAATAAAGGTTTGGTTGATGATACCAAATTACTAACTCAAATTCAAATCGCATATGCCGGTTTGTACGAATTGTTCTTTCATCATATATTCCAATCTGATTTTCCAATCAATGTAAACATGTTTTCCAGCTCGAACTTTGTCCAACATTACGTCTTTATTGGCGATAGCTGATCTTCCATGATTCAAGGTCATATACGTTTGATCGTTTGTAGTCTTAAACGGTTAAAATTTCTTATAAATACCTAGGATTTCTTGTAGAATTGCATTTACCTTTATTTCTGCAGCAAAGAACGAATTCATTGGAAAACTCCAAGTAACCGTTTGCCGAGAAGCGATCAGTTCTTCTAAGTTAGTGATTGGTGTTTCCATTTTAGGAAATGTTAGAAATGCCACTAAGTTTCCACAATAAGTTGTTGCTATGACTAGCACAACTAGCCACCAAGAACCTACGACAATTCTGGCACTATCCGCGTATGGCAAATGCATACCACCTAAATGAAATTTCTTTGAATGAACCAAAAATGCAATTAGATTCAAATAAAAATATTTTTGAGCATTTTGAGTGTATGTGTAGGTACCTTGTTGAAGTAAAGCACCATACATATACCAGATGCAGTTCTGAATAGTCGACAATCCACCCTTATATCGAACACCCTTATATTCATAAACAGGGCTGTGCTTGTGGATGTAGTATAAAATTGGTCCCATGGCAATTATAGCTGCAGATAGACATAACCATGTCTAGAAATACAATTTTAATTTCAATTTACTGTAAGACTTTTAGAGGAAAAATATAACACAACAACCTGGGTCTCGAATTTGATCCTCTAGGTCTGGTTCCGTTCTATAAGAGGTGACTCACATAACCGCACTCTGTAGCCAGGCGGACATATTAGCTTTGACGTATAACGAGCTGCTTCATTTGTAAATGCAAAATAAACAAGGAAAACAAAGTAAAAAAGAAAAACAAAATAAACAAGGAAAACAAAATAAACAAGAAAAACAAAATAAGCAATAAAAATAAAATAAAAAAGAAAAACAAAGTAATCAAGAAAAACAAAATAAACAAGAAAAACAAAATAAAAAGTAAACCAAAATAAACAAGGAAAACAAAATAAAAAAGAAAAACAAAATAATCAGGAAAAACAAAATAAACAAGAATAAACCAATAACATTTCTTTAAATAACCAGAGAAAAATAAACAAGAACATGGCTAGAGAACCATCACAATGAACTTACATCGCCTTTAAACGGTGAAATAAAAAGCAAAGCTCTACTAAGCTCCTTTGGCCGTGCAACTAGAAAACCATACGATTGCACACTAATCGGTATCGTAAAATTAATCAATCTTTGGTTCTCCTCAGTAATTGTAAAAGCACATGCGCCTAAAGCTGCACTTTTATTGTGGATCATTTCCAAAATAGCTGTTGGCATTTGATAAGTGGAAATATCTGCCAACAGATTTATATTCGCATTGTTTGTGTTGTTTCTCGTTTCAACAATGTTGCTGTTGTTGTTTTGATAAATCGTATGCTCAATTTTAGGTTTGACAATTTCAACGGTATATGTGAAATTGAGGTTGCTTGCCAACTCTTTGATTATGTCAAACACTAGTCCACTAAAATCTGTTACATCGCCCGATTCATTTGTTTTCAAGATTTGCCATGGAGGATTCTGAAATAAAAAAAAAATTCCTTGGTTTACTGGCAGCAGAGTTTTCGTTTAATCACCGTGTGGTCATCCATCGAAGGTTGGACGGTCGCGATCGTCTAATACCGTGCCAATGCTATTCAGATTTGATTAATTTTCGGTTAAAATCGTAAAAAAAGTGATCGAATTGAATGATTCTTACATGAAAAGATACGAATGGCAACGTTTTCTGTCTAAACCCGTGACTAATATGCGGAAACAACTCATCAATCATCGATGGTCCATCACTGGGTCGCCATGTACCCACTGCTAATATTTCTGAATTCGATTCCCTCATATCACCATCAGCTACCTCAGACGATTCCAATCGATTTTGATATTCTCTACCCCAAGTTTCACCTGCCATTAATTGCCATAACGTACAATTATCACACGCACCACGTTCCTTTAAATAATTCTGAAAATGAATATTCCACTGAGATTTGGATTTTCACCTTGAAATTTAAACAGACTAGCATTAATTTTGTGTATTCGCAGCTTATAAAGAGCGAGTCTCACTCGTTCTCACCTAAACACTAAACAGTATACACTATTCAGGCATTGAAAAGGATGCAGCTAAACAGCTCAAGCTATCCAGACAGTGAATAAAGACAGCTAAACAGCTTAAACTATCCAGATGCTGAATAAGAGACAGAAAAGCAGCTTAACCTCTTTAGACAGTGAAAAAGACGCAGCTAAAGCTATCTCGATTTTAAAAGAAGGAACAGAAACTATTCAGACACTGAAAAACACAGAGCCAAGTAGTTTAAACTATTCGGAAACTAAAAAACACAGCTTAAACTATCCAAAGATAAACACAGCTAAACAGCTTAAACTATCCAGACACTGAAAAGGACACAGCTAAATATTTTAAAGTCTTTTGTTATTGAAAAACACAGTTGCTCCGCTAAAATCATCCCGACTTTAAAAGAGGAGGAACAGGAAAATGTCCAGACACTGAAAAATACACAGCTAAGTAGTTTAAACTAACCGGAAACTAAAAAAATAGCTAGACAGCTCCAAATATCCATCAACATAGCTAAACAGCTCAAACTATCCAGACACTGAAAGAAACACAGCCAAACAATCCAGATACTGATAAGAACACAGCTCGAACTATCATGACACCGAAAAGGACACAGATAAACTATACAGACACTGAAAAGGACACAGCTAAATATTTTAAACTCTTGGGGTATTGAAAAACACAGCTGCACAGCTAAAATCATCCCGACTTTAAAAGAGGAGGAACAGGAAAATGTCCAGACACTGAAAAATACACAGCTAAGTAGTTTAAACTAACCGGAAACTAAAAAAATAGCTAAACAGCTCCAAATATCCATCAACATAGCTAAACAGCTCAAACTATCCAGACACTGAAAAAAACACAGCCATACAATCCAGATACTGATAAGAACACAGCTCGAACTATCATACACCGAAAAGGACACAGATAAATTATCCAGACACTGAAAAGGACACATCAAAGCAGCTTAAACACTTTAGACAATAAAAAAGACAGAGCTAAAGCTATAGAGATTTTGAAAGAAGAAACATAAACTATCCGGAAACTAGAAAACAGCAAGACAGCTCAAACTATCGATAAATATTCAGAGCAAACTATCTAGACACTGAAAAGGACACAGCCTAAATATTTTAAAGTCTTTGGATACTGAAACACAGCTGATCAGCTAAAATCATCCCGGCTTTAAAAGAGGAGGGCCACAGGAAAATATCCAGACAATAAAAAACACACAGCCAAGTAGTTTAAACTATTCGGAAACTAGAAAAACAGCTAGCCAGCTCAAACTATCCACAGATAAACACATCTCAATATTTTAAAGTTTTTGGATACTGAAACAACAAATTTGATCAGCTGAAATCATCCCGACTTTAAAAGATGGGGCACTGGAAAATATCCAAACACTGAAAAAGCCACAGTTAAACCGTCCGGAAACTAAACCAAATAGCTAAACAGCTCTAACTATTCAGATATGAAAAGAACACAGAAAAAAAATCCAGATATTAAAAGAGGGCACTGGAAACTATCCAGGCAAAAAGAACAGCTAAATAGCTCAAAGTATCCACGAGCTGAAAAAACACAGCTAAAAATCCAGACACTGAAAAACACAGCCAAATAGCTTAAACTATCCAGAAACTAACGAAACAGCTTAAACTATCCAGACACTGAAAATCACACAACGAAAAAATATTTTAAGGTTTTTGGATACTGAAAAAACACACCTTTAAAAGAAGAGGCACAGGAAAATATACAGACACTGAAAAGCGCACAGTCAAACAGATTAAACCGTCCGGAAACTAAACCAAATAGCTAAACAGCTCTAACTATTCAGATATGAAAAGAACACAGAAACATATCCAGAAATTAAAAGAGGGCACTGAAAACTATCCAGGCAAAAAGAACAGCTAAATAGCTCAAAGTATCCACGAGCTGAAAAAAAACACAGCTAAAAATCCAGACACTGAAAAAACACAGTCAAATAGCTTAAACTATCCTGAAACTAACAAAACAGCTTAAACTATCCAGACACTGAAAATCACACAACGAAAAAATATTTTAAGGTTTTTGGATACTGAAAAAACACAGCTTTAAAAGAAGAGGCACAGGAAAATATACAGACACTGAAAAGCGCACAGTCAAACAGATTAAACCGTCCGGAAACTAAACCAAATAGCTAAACAGCTCTAACTATTCAGATATGAAAAGAACACAGAAACATATCCAGAAATTAAAAGAGGGCACTGAAAACTATCCAGGCAAAAAGAACAGCTAAATAGCTCAAAGTATCCACGAGCTGAAAAAAAACACAGCTAAAAATCCAGACACTGAAAAAACACAGCCAAATAGCTTAAACTATCCTGAAACTAACAAAACAGCTTAAACTATCCAGACACTGAAAATCACACAACGAAAAAATATTTTAAAGTTTTTGGATACTGAAAAAACACAGCTTTAAAAGAAGAGGCACAGGAAAATATCCAGACCCTGAAACAAAACACCTAAATAGCTCAGACTATCTAGACACTGAAGCAAAACACAGCTAAACAGCTCAGACTATCCACGCACCGAAAAAACACAGCTAAACAACCTAAGCTAGTAAGCCATCGACATACAAAGTCCCTGCAATTCAACAGCGCCCAGAAAATTGGTGAGTACGTCCCGCTTTGGAACAGAGTAGCAGGGGAAGGAAATTGTGGCCTACGATACAGTAAGGGTCGCTTACAATGATTTGTTGGGGGATGAAGCATCTTCACAAAAGATTTTATTGAAGGTGTCTATCGGAATAAATATGCCAAAAGGACAAATAATCCTTGAACTCTGATATCCTTGCAGTTTCTGTTCTTGAGAGACCGTGTGAACAACATAGTTAGAATGGATAAGAGAATCGAAGTATTTTTGTTGAAATTCCTGAATTCAAAGACCACTAAACGTGAAGAATGAGCCAAAACATCTACTTAAGGGAAGATTCGAGTCCATCATCAGCCTTACAAATAGCTTCATGGTACATTTAAAAAAAAATACTCAGCAGAACTGTTTCGTAATTGAAAAAACCTAATTTAGTCTTACTTTTACTTTGTCCAACAAAAAGTTACGCCGTTCCCCAGCTGTTGGTCTAATCGCCTCCCATTCTTCTTCAGAAACTTGTGAAGCAGTTTCAAATTCATCGATAATCGCACTATCCAAAGCTTTGGAAAAACCAGTTAGAACTTGTTCTGAATGACATATAACACCACCCTAGAAGAAAATGAATTAATAATTGAACCCATTTTCTTTAGCGGTACACTCACTTCACAAGAACTATCAATGGTTGTTGAATTATATATGAACGATACATTGTCGCCTTCTTGTAACATCTTTTTCAGCTTTTTGAAGTTTCTAATTTTATAATTTGTGTCTGATACAATGTACAACCATTGAGACTTTGTATTCACCAGTTGTAATTGTTTGGCATACTTCAGAAGTGATTCGATTAAATGAATGCTGGCAATTACCTAAACAGCAATCCAAAAAAAAATTGCATGAATAGGGAGTTGTTATGAATGTTACGAGTTAAGATAAGAATGGGATAGCATTGGAATCTTGGAAACGCTAGGAGTTACAATGTCGGTTACATTAGAGAAAAGTTGTATAATTTAAACACCTTTTAAAGGGTGTTTTCAAAAATAAAGTAACTTTAGCCGTTTTCGAACATTTTTGAAAAAACAATTTTTTGCTATTTTAGTTTTTATTTATTTCTCACATTATTTTTACAGATATAAAAAAATTAAAACCACTTCCTCATTGTTACTTTTCGAGGAGAATAATATAGCGTTTACAAATCTTCACTACGACGTTTCGTTTTTTACAAACCATCATCAACTTCGTTTTTTTAAATATGGTCCTGCATTTTTTATTTTTAAATTTAAAGCCATTTTCAGTTCAAAAATAGGTGATATATCACACGTAATGCGAAATGGCTTTAAATTTAACAATAAAAAATCCAGAACCGTATTTAAAAAAAAAACCAAAGTTGATGATGGTTTTCGAACATTTTAAAAAAAACAATTTTTTGCGATTTTAGATTTTATTTATTTCTTTCATTATTTTTACAGATATGCAAAAATTAAAAGCACTTCCGCATTATTACTTTTCGAGGAGAATAATATAGAGTTTACAAATCTTCACTACGACGTTTCGTTTTTTACAAACCATCCTCAACTTTGGTTTTTTAAATATGGCCTTGATTTTTTTTATTTTTAAATTTAAAGCCATTTTCAGTTCAAAAATAGGTGATATATCACACGTAATGCGAAATGGCTTTAAATTTAACAATAAAAAATCCAGGACCGTATTTAAAAAACAAACAAACTTGATGATGGTTTTTCAAAAACAAAACGTCATAGTGACAATTTGCAAACGCGTCTTTTTCTCTTCAAAAAGTACCAATGAGGAAGTGCTTTTCATTTTTTTGTATCTGTAAAAATAATGTGAGAAATAAATAAAAACTAAAATCGCAAAAAATCGTTTTTTCAAAAATTCTCGAAAACAGCTAAAGTTACTTTACTTTTGAAAACACCATTTAAAAGGTGTTTAAATTGTACAAGATTCCAATGCTATCTCATTGTTATCTTGGACACAGGGGTTCCATTTTCGGAAGCCCTGTATTATTACTACTCAAAATTTCTTTAAAACCAATAAACTTTTTCCGAAAGTTAGTAGTGTTAGTGAACAAAGGTACAGTACAATAATTAATTGTCTTTACCAGAAAATTTTCACCAACTGTCTCGGTATGAATAGTCGATAGTTTTGCTTTCAACATTGACGTTCCATTACCACCTCTTACTATGTCGTTGTGACTGAGTTTTATCAACGAGACACCAGTTGCTGTTTTATCATTGTAATATGATTGTTTCGTCATTGATTTTATCACTCTTGTCAAAATATCGTTGCCTAAACAAAACAAAAATTTGTTTTTACCACCATATTCGTCTACATATGAGGCGTACCTTCTACAGGGTAACCTATGGTGACGACCTTGAATTGAATTTCGAAAATTCTGTTTTGTTCAATATGGTTATTTTTCTTTTAATTTTGGTATTTTTTTTCTTCTTTGGGTTTAAGGTTCACGAAAACAACATTTTTTAATTTTTAGCGAAATTTATATTTCGCTTGTCTAATTTTATTACGAAATTTTACGACGTTTCGACTATGGTTTATCGTCATCTTCAGGTTATTATATTTCTTTTTTTCTTGAAATTAAAATACATTAAACAGTTTGTTATTAAAATTTAGAATATAACAAATTGCATTGTATAAAATCTTTTTTTACATAAAATTTGTGAAATAGATGGATTTTTATGTAAAGAAAAAAATATATATAAAAAAAAAACAAAGATTCTATTTTATGCAATGCAATTTTCAGAATGTTATTTTTTATTTTAAAGTTTAATAACAAACCGAAATAAAATAACCTGAAGAGGACGATAAACCATTGTCGAAACGTCGTAAAACATATAGGATCGTATGGATGTATTTTACTGAGCAAGTACATGGAATCTATTGAATTATTTCCGCCAGAACATTCCTCAAATCACGCTTAAATCTGTTGGGATTCTCATTGAAGTAATTAATGCTAGTATAGATAGAATAAGTATTACAGAAATTACATGCTTTGAAGATGGGAGCTCTTGTTTCATAATTTGCGTGCACCGGAGGTACTCGAAGAGATAGGCACTTCTCGAATTGAACTGCGGAATATTAAACCGCAACATCTCCAACAATTGCGGACAGTCTATAAGACCATTAATCAGACCAAAGATAAAACACTGAGAGGAAAAATGCCTACGCATCTCCAGCGATTGAAAATCAAATCTCTCCAATAGCAAACGATGGTCGTATCCCCGGGCAGGAAACCGACCATCAATCTTGAAGGCTAGTCGTTTGAGGAATTTTCGTAGAGCATTTTCGAGAGAGTTAACATAAATTCCATATATTGGAGATCAAGCAATGGCAGCATATTCAAGCTTTGATCTTACCATTGCGTTGTACAACACTACTTATAGTGTTGTACAACGCTCAAATGTCTGGGATTCATTTTTAGAACCACGAACTCATTTAACAATACTGATTGTCTTAACAATTTGATTGTCTTAACAATCAGTATTGTTAAATGAGTTCGTGGTTCTAAAAATGAATCCCAGACATTTGAGCGCCCTTTTCTTTGTTTCGGAAACATGATAATTAAAAGTTAATTCGCTAGCAATGAACACACCAAGATCTTTAATAACAGTGCATTTATCAAGAGCAGCGCCAGAGTCTTTAATTGTAAGAAACAGTGCGGCGTCTTCTTGTGTATGTTATATATTTGCATTGATCGACGTTTAAATAAAGCTTATTCACCAATCCTCAAGCATATTCAGATCTCTCTGTAGTACATCACTGTCATCTTCGGAGTAAACAGCTCTGAATAGTTTAACATCATCTGCGAAAAGTAAATAATTGCTAGAAAGGTGCGTTCCTATGTCATTAACGAATATTGCAAATAACAGGGGGGCTAGGTTACTACCTTGGGGAGCGCCACTTGTCGCCAAGTAAAATTGAGACTTAAAACCACTGTATTGCACGAAGTGCATACGTCGATTCAAATATGATTCAAAAAATGAAATTAAAGACTCCTGGAAGCCAAAGTGAAGCATCTTTCGTAGTAGTATATTATGGTCTGTTTTATCAAATGCTTTAGAGAAGTCTGTATAGATTGTATCGACCTGAAGACCCTTGCTCATTATAGGATACACTTGTTGTAGGAAAGCGACAAGATTTGTGACAGTTGATCTCTTGTGGAAAAACCCGTGCTGCTGAGGTATTATACGATTCTTTATTTGGTTAAAGATCTTGTCATAAATAATCGATTCAAACACCTTTGAGAAATTTGATAAAATTGAAATGAGTCGATAGTTTTCTATCCTATTAATGTCCCCGGATTTATGCACAGGACATACACGTGCCGTCTTCCAGAGGTCAGGAAACGTTTGACCTTGTACGGATATATTAAAAATAATGTGTAAAGGCTGTGCCAAAACATACGCACAGTCTTTTAGTATAAAAGCGGGGATTCTATCGACACCAGATGTCATTTTCGGTTTTAGTTTTTGTAGTGCTCGTCTAACCTCGTCCTCACTAATCAATCCAAGAGACACCAAGTCACCACCATCCTGTGATTCTATAGTGACGTCAGCATTTGATGGCATATAAACACTTTCGAAAAAAGTTGCAAAAGCATTGATTATTTCTTGTGGCTCAGAAATGTAAGCCTCCGTTGCAATCCTCATTGAACCCGGTATTCTGGACTTGCGTTTTTTGTTTTGAATGTATTTCCACAGGTGCTGTGGATCATTTTTAATTGAATTTTGAACCTCACTCAGATATTCACCTTATGCGATATTAATTTTTTGTTTCACTTGTATTCTTAGCTGCTTAAACATATTAAGATAGTACTGAGATTCTGTTTCTTTCCATTTTTGTAGATATTTTGACTTATTTTTAATATCTTGAATGAGATGCTGCGGATCCCAAAACGGGTACGAATACTTTCTCACACGATCTGCGAAAGTGGGCACACATCTATCAAATATGGATTCCAATTCATAATGAAATCGACACACGGCCTCGTTTATATCATTGATGTTGTTTAAAAATGACCAATCACATGACAGAATTTCATCATACAACAGAACATAGTTTGCCTTTCTGAAATTATACTCTTTATATCCATGATTTAATTTAAAGTTCATACGTGGTACATCCGCAGCAGTCAGAAAAGACACTTGGAGGGTAGGGTGGTATGCATCCGCGCAGGCTGAACATCACAGATCAGACTCGACATTACAAGGTCCAATAACTTGTTATTATTGATTATATACAAAATTATATTGAAATAAGTTAAATAGTGACATAAACTCATTTACTGCCGCTAACTTAGAACCTGAAATAGACGAATCTGAGACAAAATGGACATTAAAATCACCAACAATAATAATTTCAGAATTATACATGTTTGGCAAAGACTCAAAAAACTCAAAGATCTCCAAGTACTGCTCAATATTACAATTAGGCTGTATAATATACATAACCGGAAGTGTTATGGGTATGCTATCATGTTATTTGATTAGACCATATTGGACAATACAGATAGGTACCGAAATTCAATTCAAGGTATACTTGCATTTTTGTTGTAAAAGAAAACCAAAGGGAGAATTTCTCACTTATTTGTCAATTGCAATAAAGTGAGATAAGTAAAAATTGCTAAAGGAACACGCCTATTAACTATGTACTAATCAGTGTCACAATCAACGTAACAAAAAGAAACCCATACCAATGGTAGAATCATAAATAATAACAGCTGATTTCCATTTGTATATACCACAAGTTCTAAGATCTAACAACAACTGAGGCAACTCATGCCCTCGAGGTATGATTGGTACGGTAATAGCTTGATTTGGTGGCAATCTTGGACAATCTGCCTCTGAAAATATTAAATTAACACGAAAAATTTCCTCGCCAAAAATTGATTACTTGAGAAACAAAAAAAATTGGAAACTAACCTGATATAGCCATGTGCAACAGATTTTCATCTTTGGCGGCTCTGAACAATCTCCAAGTGTCACTGCATGACACTATACTAAGAATGGCTGTAAAATCTAAACAAAATTAAATTTATTAAAATATTATTAGGTACATTTCTTCTGATGTGCAAGGTGCGAGTCCCACATCTCAGAAAATCGCTGAAGCTGTTCCTGGCTATGGGGCTAGAGCCGAGTACGAGGGATCATGTGAAGATCGACCAAAATTTGTTGTGATTCCAAAATACCTCAATGCTGTGAGCAAAATGATAGAGCAATATCAATATGTGACATACAATCAGATAGACGCATCTTATGGGACGTCGCAGACTGCAATACATTCGATTTTGTTCAAGATGGATTCCAAATTAATTAGAATAAATTCGACGTGGGAACTGCAAAATCCGATGATGAAATATGGAGATATTCGTCTGAGCTGGACACCAAGAAACAATCTACTGTATGGGTGTTCCAAGATGAACCGAATTCCACAAAAGAATTTCGCACACGAAACATGATCACATGTTTCTTTGGCTGTGTAGATGACACGTGGCAAACAATTCCTTTAGAGGAACGAAGAACAGTCAAGGTTGAATGGTATACAGTAAATTGTTTGCCAAAAGTCTTATGTCGTAGCTCTTCAAACAGAAAAATGTTGAACTGATGCCAAATGCGTGGACAATTATTTTCATCACCTCATGAAGCAACCCAAGCCTTTAAAAACCATGTTTCGGATATACCTAGATGCTTCAGAGTGGTAAAAATGTTTTAAGAGCTGCAAAAGTTAATTATGTTAATTTTGTAAAAACATAAAAGGTAACCCTCATAATTCGAGCGGGTGTAAGGTTCGTTAGACGCTACTCTAATCATAACAATTTTTATTTTTGAGAACTGAAGATTAATTTTATTTTATTGATTGAATTGAGAAGACTTTAGCTTGGTTTACATCAGTTGAACTAGGCGATTAAACGGGGAAAACATCACATCAATTAATCTTACCTCTTTTGACGTTGATTGCAGCCCAGGAAAAAAACACTGTATTCAATCCTCCATGTTTCAAAATCTCGCGTTTTGCGTAAATTAGAAATGATTCAATGCTGTTCTTGACTGAGTCATGCTGCTCTTTTAAATATTCCTGGTCAATAACAATTGCTAAAAAACAAATAAATAAACAGGTGCATTATTAATTATAAATAGGTAATTAAAATTGACAAGGATAGTGGATATTTCCCAAAAAAATTGACTGTGACCTACTGGTAAGAACCTTAGCAGAAAATTTACTTAATCTGATCAAATTCCTGCGAATCTTCCATATGAAATTTTTTTTTAACTTTAAATGGTTGTTTTTATTTAATATTCTACAGATTTAACTCAATTTGTCAACAAGAAAATTAGATAGTGAATAAAATTCCAAATTAACTCACCCAAAGTGGCATTAGCAGTCAAAAGACTTGGTGAGTTATCAGCATAAACAACCCAAAAGCATATTAGCGACGATAAAAGCATCACAATGCCCATTTCAGTAATATGGACCTCATTTTCGAGTTACCAATATATTTATCACCGAATGTTAACTGAACGTATAAAAAATTGATAGAGTATCCATTATTTGCCAATAGTATAATACGAATACCAAATATTAAAAATCATAATTAGGAATTTATTTTTCATGTTTTCAATAAAATCAACCAACATCTATAATGAAATTAAAAACAAAACTCGACTTGCTATAATAGAATTGTGTGGTGGAATAACTTGAAATGCACCACTTTCATTTATTTTTAGACATTTTAAATACGAGGTTCGTTCACTAAGACAAATGATAGAAATACACATTTTAAGATTTTTTTAAAACCATTTTCCAGGCGCTCCTCCAACTCTTTTTTAAAGTATCCTAAATAAGCATATTTTAGCGCTTACTTTCTGACAACCTTTGATTCCATGATTTTAACATCTAGATGGGATGATTGTTTTTTTTTTTAAGATGACGTTTATTCTTGATTTCTTTACTCAACCAACCAGTTCAATAACGACTCATAGTTATTAATTACATTATCTACCATTTTTCTAAGCAATTAGTGGAGATAATTTAGAGAGCATCCCAGACCGGCCGATTTCAACGCCCCATCAAAAACAATTAAAACCACTTTAATGCATGTCCTTAAACAACACAAAAAGTAAGGGTGCCATGACAGGAAAAACAATAATTCTTAAAAAATGTTATTTGACAGATGTGTCATGATTTTAAGTTTGAACGGATTTTAACTACTACAAATCTCAACGAATTTGGGTAAAATGTAATTCGCAATAATTCTGTAAAAGTGATTTTTAAAATTATTCAGGGACATGCATTTAAGTGATTTTAATTTTTTTTCTCGAAAACGATGCAAGATACGAAAAAATATCAAGAGACAAAAAAGTTGTATTTTTAATGGCTTAATCCAAAAATAATTTTTTTAATTTTAAAAAGGTCAGTGGCGCACATTTTTTTTGTTATTTTTATTCGTGAAACTGCCCCTTACGACGCCACTGGAAGTTATAATCAACAATCAATTGGTGCTAACTTAGCGTCTTATCATAGTCCATAATACTGCCAAATTTTATTTAAAATATCCAAATCAAGCCAATAGGAATACGAACATTCTCATACCTGTATAACTACGTGCATTAGGGGTGCATTTCATGTGCCCCACGAAGCTCGAAAAGGTTATTGGGGCCCAATTAAATATTCATGTAAAATATCTAGAACACGCTTATTAGATAAACCAAATGTCATAAATTTCGGGAACAATTAATACTAACAAAAAGTTACTATTACTCGTACCTAGAAAATCACCACCAAAAGGATTATCGATAGTGAATAATAACAGCATATTTCAGCCTGTACTTAATCTTTGAGAGCTTTTTCATCTTAGGAATATTTTTCACATGTTTTTGATAAAAAAAAAAACGAGATGAAACATTATTTGTGTTTTTTTTATATTTTGCAATTATTTCACAACTGTCAAATTCGCTCAGATGCAAGTGCAGTACCAGACAAACATAATATGATAAACACATAGACCACTGACACGGGAGAAATTGGAAGACAGCTTCAAAACATTGCACTTGTCCTCATTAAGCCTTAACCCATTCGCACCAAACCATTTCTTGGCCGCATTCAAGACCGAAAGGGATATAGCGTTCAGATTGTCAAAACTTGAACTATTCGACACAAAACTGGCATCATAAATAAATAAATAAGCGTTTCTTGCCCCACAGAATAAATCCCTTTACAGAGCAACATATAATACAACATTATAAATAATAAACAATAATAAAGATAATAAATCAAATTACAGCAAATAAAACAAACTAAAATCAATCACAATCAAGAAACTAAACGGAATAATATTGAACAAAATAACAAATTAAATTCAGATGTAGACATTTACTTTCATTACAGTAATATTACATCAGACCCTAAAAAAACTACGAGCAGTTTCCATTAAGTCGTGCAACGAACAATCAAATATGTCGCAATCGTTACAGATCATATTAAAATTATTGCACATCACAAAAACTGGCGATTTCGTGTATAGATTCGTAACAGGACGTTTGCAGTAAAACATTAATCCGCTACGACTCCCCAGGCGTGGAACATTTATATCAATCTCAGCCAGCAACTCAGAGCAATCGATTTTACCATTTAAAAGACCGTACAAAGATTTCAAAGAAGCAAGGATTCTACGGAACTCCAAGCTACTGACGTTAAATCTATTCCAGAGCATCGAACTATCCACCCCTCTTTCTGGATAAACGCCATCAGATTTATATGTGAGATATTTAAGGAATTTCCTTTGAATTTTTTCCATGGCGTACTTATGGACCTCATAAACAGGATACCAGATGATTGAACAATACTCTAGTTTCGAACGAACGTAAGAGAAATACAATGTTTTCAATGCGTTAATATTTTTAAAGCCTGTGCGATTTCTAACAATGAAACCATAAGCCCATATTCGCCTTTAAGTTAATATGAGGAACGAGAGACAATCGCGAGTCAAACATAACACCCAAATCGGTAGAAGTTGCACATCTCGCGAGAACAGTCTGTCCAAGTCGATACTGAAAATTCAAAGCAGTTTTCCTTCTCGAATAAGACATGCATTTACACTTCTTAGCATTTAGATATAGCTTGTTATTGTTACACCAACTCTCCATCGCCTCAAGCTCACTCTGAAGACCTATGCAGTCCTCGTACGACACGATAGTGGCGAACAGCTTGACATCGTCAGCGAAAAACAACCTGTTAACTTGCAGACACTCGTTAAGATCGTTAATGAAGATCAAGAAAAGCAGGGGACCCAAGTTTGAACCCTGAGGCACACCAGAGGATGCTTTATATTTTTTGGAATTGTAGCCATTATAAACTACATACTGTAGTCTGTTCCGTAGATATGAAATAAACAACGATTTCAGGTTATTGACAAACCCATAGCTGTCCAGCTTCCGAATTAGCACCCCATAATCCAACCTGTCGAAAGACTTGGCAAAGTCGGTATAAATAATATCCAGCTGTCCCCCCCCATCGACAATACGCGTGGCCCTCCCTGTGAAACAAGAAAGATTAGTGAGAGTGGACCTATTCGGCCTAAAACCGTGTTGATTTATGGTGATTTGACCACGTAATGCAGTAGAGATTCTATCACTCAAGATGGCTTCAAAGATCTTGGACAGATTCGACAGGATGCAGCTCGGGCGGTAGCTTCTGCAAAAAGGGACGGAAATGAGATATCTGTCATATAATGGCAGATATCTCATTGTTTGTCGTGTTTAAAGTTATAATTTCACTATACTTCACTGTGAATTCTCATAAATACACTACTATTACTTTGACGATAATTGATGTAAACAAAGATACAGTTAGAAATACTAAAAGTGCCAAACGGAATGAGTCATCAATGGTATTTCAAAATGGCAACTCTAACGTTATATCTGTCGTATGCCACAGAACGGTAAAAATTCGTTTGTCTCCTTCCTCTTTATATTTTAAGATACCAACACTTTGTTAAATCCAGAACGGGGCACTGAAATTCCGAATGATCAGACAAAATATGATCGTATGGACTGCGCTAGCCCAATTCTCATTGTGACATCTTAAGTTTCATAAAAAAGTAGCAACAGTTCCCGACACCTACAATTTGGGACACAGTGTACATTACCTGTCAACAACCTGAATAATTGACTACTTCTACTAAATAATAACAAAAATTAATGTACACAAATTAATCTTTGATGATAATAATAATAATTTTAAGTCTTCCGATACAAGCAAAGAGAAAAAAAAAACTATTTGACATCGCATATCGCATTCTGTGACCTGGGTACGTACCTATATCTGTATATCTCTTCAGCTGCTATCGTATCTTCAAATTTTAACAGGTAAATAGTAGATAGGTATGTACCTAACTAAACATAAACCAGATGATAAAACGCAGTCTTTTCTATTCTCTGTTCTCTAGCAGAACAGCAGTACAGTATCAACTGTGGTACCGGTAGCAGTAGAACTAGTAGAAAGGTTTAAGGTCAAGTTAAAAATATGTAAATAAATACTAAACGAAAACAGAATAGGTACCTACAATATTATATAAAATGTGTAATTATTACAGTTTTGTTTATCTACTTATTTGTTAATGATTCTCTTATCGCATTAAAATGTGTTCGGTACTGATATGATTCAAGGTACCTAAATAATAACGACAGTAGTACCATAATTATTTTTATATTTAATTAAATACTAGAGTGAAATCAAAATGGTTGTCAATAATAGCTTGCGATTAATATGTAAAACATGTGTTGATAATGGACTTCTAGTACAAATAAAGGTGAGTAGCTAATGAGATCTGGTTCTTAAAAGTTATTGAAGATAATGAGTTCCAAAATACGTCTTGATTACCTATACTGCTTAACACTCATTCAAACTTTACTAAAAATAGGATTACACATACAGGGTGGTCCAACGAAAAGTTTGCACCTAGCTTTTCTCTTTTTTTTGTAGTCGAATGCGAAAATGCTCGGACACGTCGATTTTGCTTTTGAGGGGGACACATTTTAAACATATTTTTCGATCTGCGCCTTTAACCCCCTAGCGGGGGTGAGTAACAACCCTAAAATTTTAAATGGAAAGAGGGGTCTAATGACATATCATTTGAAAGGACACAAAATTGTCTTTCTAATGATACCCTATTTGTCGAATTTTACTAAAACAGTTAATACGAAAACGACTTTAAAGACATTAAGCCGATAATTTTGGTATTAATGAGAAATACAAATAAGTTTTAATTATTACGACTGAAAACAACTACAATCATTTCTAAATTATTTACTTTGAAGAAAAACGGGATTTCAAAAACACTATCTTATTTATCAGAACTAAATTCCTCACTAATCGTTTGCGTTTTTTGTTGAAATAAAAACTGCAGATACGTGTAGGAAAAGAATTTACACCGTTTATTTTAGTCTTTTCATTGATTCAGTTTGGTTGCTTCTCAAGTTATTTTACTTTTACCGTACAAAATGATTTATTCCATTCTAGAACGAGTTGAAATTGTTAAACTTTATTTTCAAAATAATAGTAGTGCTAGACTTACGGCTCGCTTATTTAATGAGAGACATCCCGATAAAAATGTGAATGATGTGTACGTTGGCAAGTTAGTTAAAAAGTTTGTAGATACCGGATCTGTCTGTAATGTAAAACACCAGCCGCAGAAACCGATCAGAAATGAAGCTGTGGAAGTCGCTGTTTTAGGGCATGTTGAAATGGATCATAGTCAAAGTACCCGTCAACTAGCTGAAGCCTCAGGTGTCTCCCGTTCGTCCATAATACGAATTTTAAAAGCGTACAAATTTCATCCGTACAAAATCAAATTAGTACAGGAACTAAATGAGGATGATCCTGATAGAAGGCTGCAATTTTGTGAAGCAATGAGCCAGCGTTTAATTGAAGATCCGCAATTATTATTTAACATTTGTTTTTCCGACGAATGCACATTTTATTTGAATGGAGCTGTAAATAGGCACAATTGCCGTTACTGGGATGACAGTAACCCACATTTATTCCGTGAGGTTCATACCCAGTATCCTCAAAAAATAAACGTCTGGTGTGGCATATTAGGAAATCATATTATAGGACCACTTTTTATTCCTGGAAATTTAACTGGTGAAGTGTACCTAAACATGCTTGAAGACACAATTGATCCTTTAATAACACAAATAATAGAAGATGACCAAAATCATACTGCTGATCGGCTTTATTTCCAGCAAGATGGAGCACCTCCGCACTATGTGGCTCCTGTAAGACAGTTCTTAGATGACCGGTTCCCTGGACGGTGGATTGGTTAGAAATAGATTTGAACAAAATCTGTATTATTGTATGGAATCAAATGGGTCACATTTTCAACATTTGTTAATGTAACGTTTTAATAAATCAATTTAACAGCTTGTTTACTTTTTTTACAAAGCAATGTTAAAACTAACAAACATTGGAATGTACTAACGATTGCAGGTGTTTTCACTCGCAATAATTAAAACTTATTTGTATTTCTCATTAATACCAAAATTATCGGCTTAATGTCTTTAAAGTCGTTTTCGTATTAACTGTTTTAGTAAAATTCGACAAATAGGGTATCATTAGAAAGACAATTTTGTGTCCTTTCAAATGATATGTCATTAGACCCCTCTTTCCATTTAAAATTTTAGGGTTGTTACTCACCCCCGCTAGGGGGTTAAAGGCGCAGATCGAAAAATATGTTTAAAATGTGTCCCCCTCAAAAGCAAAATCGACGTGTCCGAGCATTTTCGCATTCGACTACAAAAAAAAGAGAAAAGCTAGGTGCAAACTTTTCGTTGGACCACCCTGTATGAATTTTGCATGCATGCAGCTCGGCTCTGTGTTTTTGCCAAATTAGTGCGGTTGTGATTGACGGAATTTTGTGGATTAAGAACTGTCTGAATAAGTGAAATTTTCTCCAAAGCTTGATATTTAATTCACCGTAAAACTCAAATAAATAGTGCTTACATTAGAACATTTAATATATTTAATACGATAACATCAATAATAAATAAGTGCAAAAAAAAATCAACAACAATAGATAAACATTTACTTTTATTTTTATTTATTTAAATGAAGTTGCTGCGGGGAGTGTACGATCAATAATTGATAAGTTTGTTGTTCGATATACTTCTTCTTAGGACGCCGTCTCCCTACGAAGGTTGGCGATCCAAATGGCTATTGTTGTGCGGGAAACCGCAGCTCTGAAAATTTCTATGGACGATTTATGCCGGGAAGATCAGTGGAGTCAAATCTGGTGGAATGTCTTAACTTGTGGACCAAACAGAACGATGATGGTCAGCCTACTGATGTGGTGTACCTGGACTTTGAAAAGGCATTTGATAAGGTGCCATTCGCTCGTCTGCTATTGAAGCTGGAACATTATGGTATTCGCGGAGAACTCCTGCGATGGATTGAGGGTTTCCTTAGAGGAAGAAGTTTCCAGGTTAGGGCGAATGGTTCGATTTCCCGTAGACTGCCGGACATATCGGATCTGACGGGAAATATAAATGCAAATACAAGTTTCTTTGCTGGTGACTCTAAGCTGGTTTGTGATCCGCTGCAGAGTGCTGAGGTGTTCCAGACCGATCTCGACAGAGTGATGACTTGGTCATCAACTTGGCTGATGAGTTTGAATTTGGACAAATGTACAGTCCTCCATTTGGGACCAAATAACCCCGAAATATCCTACACCCTTGGTGGACACGAATTAAGACCAACTCTCCAGCAAGAGGATCTCGGCGTGATTATTACCAATGATTTAAAATGGGAAATCCATGTCTCGGCGGTAGTGAAGAAGGCCAACAAATTGTGGTATTTGATCCAGAAAGCATTTAGATCAAGGTCCAATGACATAGTTCTCAAGCTGTACAAATCGTTTGTCAGACCGGGCCTGGAATATTCCAATAGTGTATGTCTCCTTATTTTGTTAAGGATATTGAGGATTTGGAGAGAGTTCAGAGAAGATTTACCAAGCTTCCACAAGCGCTGTGCCACCTGCCATATGAAGATCGGCTAAGAGCTTTGAACTTAACAACGCTTCAAGAAAGGCGTCGCCGTGGCGACTTGATACAGACGTATAAGGTTCTTAGCGGACATTATACAATAAACTTGGATCTCTTTCATCTTAATAGAAATCCGAGCCTACGTGGTAACAGCAAGAAATTGTGCAAAGCAAGATGCGCCAAGCTCGCTCGAAGAAACTTTCTATCAAATAGAGTATATGCGTGGAATGATATGTCGGAGGAGGTTGTATCAGCGCCAACAGTAAATAGTTTTAAGAACAGACTGAACATTACGCTTAAAGATCGGGGCAGCTGCATGATCCACTACTCGTTATAGTAAATCGTCGTGTTTTTATGCACTGAGCCGAGTTTTATCTTTTACAAATCGGGCGACAGTCTCATCGGTTTCACCGCTTTCTGTCTGAACTAATAATAATAAAAATTTGTATATACAGGGTATTTTGAGCACGCACTTAGTGTTGTTAGGTGTTTTCATTGCCAAGCTTCCTTTGATGACTCTACACCAAACATTTTGTCGATAGCCAATATTATTTGTGTTGTTTACAATTACATATTTGAAATTGCGTAAAAATGGAAGTACCTCGTGAACATTTTCATGTGATGATTTATTAAGACTTTCCACCAATGAAGCCCTATCCTTGACCTAGTCTTTTGCCCGGTTTTTTTCAGTACCAGCCAGCTCATAGCTAACAATAATTATTTTCAGCGTTACTATTCACCAAAGCCGCTATTTCCCGGTGCAAAGGCATCATGGACGGAAAAACTAGAATTCACAGAGAAGAAATCCTACCAACCGATACCCGTATACCGAGTACTAGATCAACAGGGTAATATGATTAATGCAAGTGAGGATCCAAAATTGCCCAAAGAAACTATTGAAAAAATGTACAAAGATATGAGTGTGTTAGGTGTTATGGATAAGATTTTATACGAAAGTCAACGTCAAGGACGGATCTCGTTCTATATGACGAATTATGGAGAAGAAGCTACACATATTGGTAGTGCTGCAGCTTTAAATTTACAAGTAAGTGTTTCACTCAGCTTTTTTGCTAAATTCTTCTCAATTAACCACTTTCAGGATGTGGTTTATGGGCAATACCGTGAAGCAGGTGTCCTTCTATGGCGGGGCTTCGGACTTCAACAATTTGTAGACCAATGTTATGGGAATATCAATGATTTGGGTAAAGGCAAACAAATGCCCGTCCATTATGGTAGTAAAAAATTGAATTTTATCACAATATCTAGTCCGCTAGGAACGCAAATACCCCAGGCATCTGGATCAGCATACGCGTTAAAAGGTAAGGAACCAATTATATCAGTTTTATAAATTCTCATTACAAAAATTCTTGCACTTACCTTAGTTACGTCAAACTATTCCTTCATCAGACTTCTAAGTTCGGCATTCAATAGACTATCCAGATTGGGAAAACATCTTAAAGGCTGATAAACCATGAGTTTCTTCTTGGCATTAATTTCTTTTCTTGTTAATGAACTTGGCAGCTCCATTTTCTCAATATTTTCTGACTCATGAACAACCGACAGTTGTGTCTGCACACAACAGTTTCTACTGCTCTTGCATCGCCTGAAAAATAATAGTGCAAGGATTTGTCGTGAGATTTCATATTAAAATGTGAACATTATCGTGTCTTATACAACGTGGCAGAAGTTCTGGCCATTGATGTGCTCCTCAAAATCAACATCAACAACAGTGCGGAATTGTCAAAACAGACTCTTTAATATAGGGAGAAGCAATAGTCTAACTCCCTGGCAAGAGAAACAACTGAAGAAGAACTTATCGGTCCAGAAGCCGCAACTGGCATATCGTTTGGTACCGCCAAATACATACTTAATACCTGGATGACGAGAAAAGTTCAGAACTTTTGGAAAAATTATCCCTCAGTCGATAATAAGCAGGTTTCAGTTTTGACTTTGTTGCACTTGTCCAAAGCTTTTGATACGCTTGACCACGTTTTAGTAAGGCTATATCATTACTAAGAGGCATGCCACAAGGATCACTCATGGGCTTTTTCTTTTTTTATTATTTTTACGATGAATTTGTAATATGCTGATAATACACAATTATATAAAAACAATTCGGCAGTCGAAAACTTTCGAGTGAGGATTGATGGAACTCACATCTGTTGTACTAATAAATATAGAAATCTTAGTCCGTGAGAAATATTGTTAGGTCCAGTTTAGCTGGCTATATCGAAAGAGAACAGACTACAGTTAATTTTGAGTGTACTAACGTTTGACAACATCATAAAGTTCTGCTACCCAACAATCATTAACAAATCTTACTGCTGATGATTTCAATACATATTTTACCAGTATTGCGGAAACTTTAACCCATGACTTATCCTCAAATGTCAGTCCACTGGATTTGTTGTCTATTCACATTCCTGGCAATTTTGAGTTTAATGAAATATCTTTTATTGAGATGAGAGATATAATAAACTATTTTAAAAATAAAAGCTCGAAAGACATTTTTGATTTGAATATCGTAAATATATTAAGGATATAATAATTATACCATTGACAATATTGATTAATTTGGCGATCTCATCCGGTATGCGTCTGAGTTGTCTGAAATTTAGCAAAATTATACCGTTATTCAAAAAAGGATCTCCAGATGAATTGAACAACTATCGCTCTATTTCTAGAGTGCCTGTTCTAGGCAAAATTTTTGAAAAAATACTCTTTAAACAATTAGCCAACTATTTTGGAAGAAATAATTTATTTTCTCCGAAACAATTTGGATTTAGACCGAAACTTAACACCGTTTCAGCTATAGAAAATTTTATAAATAGCGTTATAACCGCTTTTGAGAGTAGAAGGCTTGTGGGGGCTTCTTTTCTTGATTTAACAAAGGCGTTTGATTGCGTCTCACACGATATCTTGTTGGGTAAACTGGAGCGATACGGTATGAGTGCGAATTCGATTCGTTTGCTGAGTTCCTATCTCACTGGTAGGAATGTTGTAACGATGTTTGAGTCAAAGTCTTCTCAGCCCTTGTTGAGCTCTTGTGGAGTCCCACAGGGCTCGGTGCTCGGACCTCTATTATTTTTCATTTTCATTAATGATTTACTGCTACATCTGCCATGCTCTGACCGGACATTGTTTGCAGACGATTCAACTATTGTCGATGTTGAACTGTCGAGGGATGTTCTGGCCTCAAGTATGATTAATTCACAGTCGAGGGCTGCTGGCTGGTTTGCAGCTAACAAACTCTGTATGAATACAGCTACTAAAATATTTACATTACGTGAGACGGATGTTGCTGTTTCTGATGGTCTGGTAAAGTTTTTGGGTGTCACTTTGGACCAAAAGCTAACCTGGGCGGGTCATGTCGAGGTTACCATTGCCAAGTTGTCTAAGGTTGTGTTCATGTTGCGAAGCTTGAAGGGTGAAGTCTCTTTTAATGTTTTGAAATCAGCATATTATGGCCTTTTTCACAGTGTGGCTTCATATGCTTTATCAATTTGGGGACACTCTTGTCATGCTAGTCGGGTATTCGCAATCCAAAGACGAGTGGTTCGAATAATGACAGATTTAAAGTTTAGAGAGGATGTCAGACCTAAATTTAAAGAATGTAAAATAATTACACTCCCGTGTCTCTATATCTACAATTCAATTATGTATGTGAAAAATAATTACAATCTGTACATAAGGCATGATGAAGTTCACAACCACAATACCAGAAACAAAAATGACATTCTTCCTGAATATATGAGGTTGAGTAGAAGCAGAAATTCTGTAAATTATTATGGTCTCACATGCTATAATCATTTGCGAGATAGTTTGAAAACACTGAACCTTGCAATGTTCAAAAATAGATTAAAAAACTACTTAATTGACAAGGCTTTTTACTCCATTGATGAATTTCTCAGCACTGACTTTCTGTTTTGATTAAGTTATATACATTTCTATGTTTTATGTTGTGTAATGTAATATTTTAGTATTTAATATGACTTGTGTAAACCTTTTTTGGTAATGACATGTAATGAAAATAAATAAAAGCCAGAATCAAGTCCTGACCTAGACTAAACACCTTCGGTTTTCTCAGAACTGTATTGAATCCTTATTACAACAATCAACAGCACCAATTCAGGCACTCTTTATTCGGAAAAGTATCGTTGATTGATGATTGACCAGTGTGAGCATTCTCGGCATGATCATGCAATTATTATTAGTGCGCACCCAAAAAACTTTAGAGTCCTTCAACAGAGCAAATTCTAAAAACGTGTAGGTACAGCAGACAGATCTTTGTTTAGGAAGGAACTTTATATCGGCGCGTTGTCTCGACGTCGTTACTTTTCTTCCCGATTGAGTTGCTTGAGTTGACCCGAATAAGATAAAACGATGAGACATAGAACATGCCACAACAAAAAATATCGCCAGCTTCACTTTTTAAGGAATTTAATTTATTTAGGTACTAACCGAGTTGTAATCTGCTACTTTGGCGATGGAGCTGCTTCCGAAGGCGATGCCGATACCGCCTTAAATTTTGCTGCCACCCTCGAATGTCCAGTCATATTCTTTTGTCGCAATAATGGTTACGCAATCTCAACGCCAGTGAATGAACAATATCGCGGTGATGGTATCGCTGTAAGAGGACCAGCTTACGATATTAACACTATAAGAGTAGATGGAACTGATATTTTTGCAGTGTACAATGCAACAAAGTTTGCCAAGGAATATGCAGTTAAGGAGAATAGACCGGTACTTATTGAGGCGCTCACTTATCGGTAATTTTTTGTAGTTTTTGTACGTGCTGAAATTATTAAAAAAACTTTTAGTGTTGGCGACCATTCCACCTCAGACGACAGCTCAGCGTATCGATCAATAGACGAAATAAACCATTGGTCCACTAATAATTATCCGACTAAAAAGTTAAGATTGTATATGGAAGGTAAGGGATTATGGGACGAAGAACGAGAGCAAAAACTATTAGTGCAAGCCAGAAAAGATGTGTTAACAGCGTTTAATGCGGGTGAGAAGAAATTGAAACCAAAATGGACAGAATTGTTTGAGGATGTTTATAAGTTTATGCCACCGCATTTAAGGTATTTTTCAATACAATAAAGAAGGCTGTAAGTTTTTAATAATATTATTTAAATTATTATTTGTAGAAAGCAAATGAATGAAATGAAAGCCCATGTCGAAAAATATAAGAAACACTATCCCGTTGATAAGTATGCAAAGTGATAAGAGAGTTTTGTTAATATTTAAATATCTGTAACAAAATATATTTATATGAAAAGAATGGAAGAATATTATTACTTATTTGAATACGCTCCTCTTCAATATATACATAGGTATTAGTAGAGTTCCTCAAAGAGATATAACGAATAACGATGTTATTTTACCAAATTACTTAATACATATAACTCAGATTTTAGAACACTTACCTAGTGCAAATATATGGTGTTTTCGTCTTCTGACTGGTCACCACTGACTTATTATATGACAAATTTCCTAAAAATTATTCAAAAACAAATTAAATATTTTCATTTTAATTATTTCAACATAATATGTTTGTTTTAAACCTGGCAACACCTCACTTCGATTACAATCTGAACCTCAGAAAAATAAACAAACAGAATTTTTCTGAGATCTGAACTCCCAAAATTCATCTGACTGCGCAGCGGCGCGGTCAGACCATAATTTAGTACATGTATACTGCAAGATCACCATATTTGTGCTATGTGGGTGTTATGGAACAAGAAAAGTGTCTTTATGCTGTTAGAATTAACTATCACGATCTGGACTTGGCCACTCTTCTTATAAAAGATGTGGCCATTATTAATGTTTCCTCATTCATTTTTAACTTTTCTGTAAGTAATAAAGCTACGTAAATCACGAAATATCCTCACAAAATACAATTCTTATTAAATAAATAGATATAACATCAACACTCTGTTACTTCGGTTGTGATGAAGGGCCAGAACCACGGACAATTCTCATCATAACCGCGGTTATAATCGATGAATGGCGTGAATTCAACTAAAGTTAGCCATCGTTGAATTTTCCTTATAAAGACAATGGTAACAAACATTATATATATATATATAAGCATTGTTATTGTCTTTATGTTTATAAAGACAATGCGATAGGGTTTAAAACCTAGTGAACTGCTTTAAGAATTTCCAAATCCTCGATTTTATGAACTTTTCTATGCTACGAATGGTGCATTATCACTTCTACCATAAAATGTGTCACGTCATAGATTTGTAAAAACGTGGTTGTTTCGATTTTGACTTTATTAGAGAAGTTAATAAATGCTTAATAACTATTTGACAATATTATTAGAATTAATAGGCCTATATTGTCTAAAATTGATCGAAATTAAATTCTGAAGTCATATTTCCTATTGTGAACAGGGTTTTAATTGTCGATTACAGATTTCTATTTCTACTGGTCTAATATATTGTTGCAGTTTCATAATATTCCACAAGATGGTAGTAGTGATAGGAAACTGTGGGGAAACCACTACACATATGTTGGTAACAATTACTGGTTACCAACTATAAGTTGGCAGCAACAGTGAAGGGACGCTTCTAGAGAAAACATTTGATCTTTACTTCAGTTATGTTTATGGTATTGCCTAGTGTACGATATTAATGTAGTTAACCGCAATATATATTTGTATTTGTTTTTACGTGTGCGAGTATTATTTATAATAAAGATTTGTTTATTGTGATCTCAGTTCTTTAATTCATATGTGGTATATAGAAACCCCACAAAACATCAATAATTTAGAATACTGTAACAATCTGATATTTTTTAAAAGTTTTAATTAAGACTCACGTGTATTGATGTATTTTGTATTAATTTGCTTAGGAATGGAAGGATTTTTTTATAAAATATTTTATATTACAAAATAATATTTACATTCATTTGGCAGTGTTATTTAATAAGTATCTATATCTAAATAAGTAACTAAATAGGTAATTTTAAGGACTCTAATACACTTCAACATGTAATTTAATTGATTTATGTAAAACACACTGGACCAGCCGTAAATCCAAATGCCTGATTATCACCTCCGTAGTCCAGTGGAAGAAAATCGGCTAATGGTAAATTGTGCAATTTTTTCGTACGAATTTCGAATATAGTTTCACTTTTGGTGTTTGATCTTGTTTGGCAGCCGTCAGATACTACTATTGGCTTCTCACCTGCGAAGTGTTTCAATTCATTATAGATAAAGTGCTTTGTGTTTTTCAACTTACTATTTTGCGAAAACTCCTTCCCATTATCACCAAGAAATTTAATAGCCAAATCATAAGTTTTTGAATCCGCATTATACCAGGCAATACTATTCATACAGTTGTAGGTAAAGTTTTGATAAGCCGCATCAGATAAAAGACGTAAAAAAGTCAATTGTATTGATCCCACAGATTCATAAGTAATCTGAAAAGTGCAGAGGTAAATTGTTATATTTCTGATCAATGATGATTTTCTTGATATTTAGGTAGGTATAGTTACTTTTGATCCGCCATGTAACCGAGAGTACCATCGATGTTTACCATTTTCTCTCCGCCAGGAAATTGTTGGAATATTTGAGCTGTGCACATCGGGAAATACACATGTTTCACCTTTTGCTGTCATGTTGCAATAGACGTAGATTGCATCGTCTTTCATACCCATATTAGGATCAATCCAGTACCATCCTATGAAGAAAAAGAAAAGGAATTACTAGGTGCATATTTTACCAAACTTGTTAGCACCAAAAGCAAGTGAAGAAATTAATGTTCTTAATGATATAAAAAGAGAGAGGTTTACTTTTACTTTTTGAGCTCTATCTATGATTCTTTTTGACAGAAAAATATTTTAAATATGCGCTTTCGCCATAGATCAAGAAAATTACTGACGTATACAGGTTTTTTGCATTTACAAAAAAGTGTTTACCGGCTTCACCTGTGCCAGAGAACACGAATACGAGTGTATTTTTTGTCATTTGTGGTTTTTATAGTTAAATATATTATGAGGGGAGAAATTAGATCTTTGTGTTGTCTCCAAAAGCGGTTATTTTTTCTTTTGTACGTTAAAATCCGTGAAACACTTCTTCGAAAGTATGTTGAAAGATAGTAATTTTATTGAACCCATATCCTAAGGATAAGTAGGTACACAGGCTATCAAATTAAATCTCTCCATGGAAAGCTAACCGCAAGCTGAATTTTATCTATATTGCCTCCTTATATCATATATGTGGAGAATGCAGGAGTTTGGTTATATATTGAGTAAAAAAAACTGTTCAATATATGTATATTTAATCTTCTTCAAAAGCGGTTTCTAAAGGACCTAAATATTTTTATATTGACATTTGTAGATACTTATAAGAGGAAATGTAAAATCTACAGGGTGGTTCTTTTTTTTTGAATGACAGGTTCTTGTTTGATTATTCATAAAGCAAAACTGAACCTTCGTGCTATACACAACTTAGGTCATTCTTATCCCACGAGACATAAATAATTGAATAAATAAAATTAAAATTCTCTCAAAGCAAAATAAAAAAATACACAAATTCCCGTTATTTATTGAACAAAACTGGTATTTACGTACATTTTGTCGGTATTTACAACAGCTTATTGCTGGTGGCACTCTAGGTTGGAGATTCAATTAATTTTAATTACCTGAAATTGAAACAGTTTTCCTACTAAAATGTTTTGTGTATTGTTTTCCTACTTGCAGATGGCAATAAACTTCACTCAAATATAGCTTTGATTTTACGATTTCAATATATTTTCCCCAGGATTTTCCTATACACAGTGAATGTCTTGGAATTTGGATAGCAATGAACCAGTGACAACTGTTTCGATTTAATAAATGTCAGAAGAGGTTTCCATATTATACTGTACGTTCTCTCTCATATTGCTGTTATAATAAATAATACAGTATTCTGACATTCTGACATTCACGTTTGCAAGCCGTCCTGCGCATATTGTCACGCATGCCGCCATTATGGGTTACAACGTCAAAATAATCGCATAGACGTAGATAGATACAGTTCACTCCTGTGTTCAAGTTCATTGTCGGCGTGTACGAGATAAATAAATATTGTGTTTAAATCTAAATCTGTGTTTTGTGTTTTTGGTATAGTGTTCGTGAGAATTAAAAGGATTTTATTTTTATTAACGTGTCTTGGGATTCACACAATGAATAATCACGGAGGACATGTGTGTTGCAAAATGTTGTCCCAATAAGCGGTACACTTGCTCTAAACATTTTTTTCGCTTCCCCAAAGATCGTGTTAGGTGAGTAATAAGTAAAAATAAGATAAATACTAGATAATTTTACGTTTATAACAACTATTTGTATAACCGTAAAATTTATATTACGAAATGACAGTATCTAATATGTTTTTAAACTAAATACAAGTGAAACATAAACACAAGTTGTCGCGTGGCTAGTTGTTATTTTATTGACAATATCATTATAAAGTGTCAAGAAGTCTTTGCCAAAATTTGCCTTTAAAGTTGCTGTTGTTGTAATTTGTGAATTAAACTACCCGTATAACTCACTACAATGATATTCATAATAAACCACGAAAATTGAAATAAACGCGATTTATTAATAAAGAAAAATAACAAACTAAATACAAAACTGAAACGATTTTAACTGACCAATATAATATAGAAATTGAAAACTAATCAAAAATCTGACAATCTTAATTCTTTTTTGACAATAACAACTTTTTCCAATAGTTATTATTATTGTTATTAAAAATCACCCAATTATGTCAACATTTAACTGATAACACCACTCAAGGTTGTTTTCAATCACTATGACACACCACAAATATTTCTGAAATTGACAGCGATATTATTATGTACTTAAATATTTTTACAAAAATAAAAATACATTACTGCGTGGTTAGAAACCAAAAACTATAATTATTCTTAGTCAGGACCTGACTTGTAACCCAAAATGGCGGCATCTTACGTCACAGTTTTTTTCAAAGTGCGAACGTGGAGTCGGAATGCTGTACTTATTAATGCTGTGGTTGAAATAAATATACAGGGATCAGAGCTGTCAGTAGGGGTACTTGGAGTAAAATGTAAGACTTTCGCGCTTTTACCGTATGCGAATTGAGCAAAAATGACTGGTCATTAACCTCATAGTTTAACATTGAAATTTATGACGAACACTTTCGACTAGACTTCTTTTTCATAATGATACGTTTTTTGTTATTTGAGTCTGTATTATGGCTTTATTTTTTGGTTTTTAGCTCTCCATATATATGGAAACTATTAGTTTCATGAAATTTTTTTTTTTATTTCACCGGAAATACTTGTTTTTGGTCATTTTATAGGTACATAAATAAGTAGTTTTAAAAAAAATTGTGTCTGTCTTGTCTGTCTGTATCCGCGAACACGCAAAAACCGCTTAACAGATTTTAACCAAATTTGGTACAAAAATACTATTGGACATGGCAAGGAGCTGATTAGATTTTGGGGAACATTGAGCGTAGGCCAGGGGTTTAAAATTGGGTTCAAAAATTAAAAAAATTCATAGTTCTTAAACTTATCCGAAATGCTGCATAATTTTTTACGCATTTAATTGAACATAACCTAAAATATTGAACATAAAATATTAGACCACATTGGCGTTCGAAAATAGTGTAAAATGGGGTAAAAATAATTTAATAAAACGTACTTCTTAAACATAGCAGGAATATTAACTAATTATTTATACTGTTGTGTTAGTGACCTCTAAGTGTTTTCAAATTGAAGTTGGTTGGTTTTAGGTCAATTATAGAAACAAAGTAATTCCTCTGCCGACGTTTCGACTTTTATTAAGTCATCCTCAGGACAGTGAACAATTTGTTTCTTTTGTCAATGTTTGAAGGACATTTACATATGATTTCATCATAATATGTAAATGTCCTTCACAATTGAAAACATTGACAAAAGAAACAAATTGTTCACTGTCCTGAGGATGACTTAATAAAAGTCGAAACGTCGACAGAGGAATTACTTTGTTTCTATAATTGACCTAAAACCAACCAACTTCAATTTGATAATTATTTATAGCTTTAATAGAATATAACCTATAAAATGTGTCATAAATAACTTATTTTCATAGGCGTTCGTAAATAGTGGAAAAGGGGTCAAAACATAAAAAATATATATTTCCTAAACGTATTCGAAATATGGAATAATTTTTCATAGTTGTGATAGAATATAACCTAAAAAATGTTACATAAAAGAATTGGTTCACACAAGCGTTCGAAAATAGTCTAAAAAAAGGGTCAAAAACAAAAAAAAAATGTTTCCCAAATATACCAGAAAAATTGGCTAATTATATATAGCTTTGATATAAGATAACCTAAAAAATGCAGCATAAAGTTCTTATTTACATAGGCGTTCGTAAATAATAGAAAAAGGGGTAAAATAAAAAAAAAATTAAAATGTAAAAATTTTTATATTTAACTGGATGAATTGGTGTTAAAAATACACGACAAAAATTAATGTACCATAGGCGTCCGTGAAAATTCTATAAAAGGGTCAGAAAAAATTTGTATCCGTGATAACTCAAAAACCACTTAACGGATTATTAACCACATTTGGTACGAAAATACTACAAGATATTTATAGGTGGTGATTAACATTGAGCGTAGGCAAGGGGCTTAAAAGAGGGTTCAAAAATTTAAAAAATCATAGTTCTTAAACTTATCCTAAATATTGAATTATTTTTCATAGTCGTGATAGAATATAACCTAAAAAATGTTACATAAAAATAGTCTAAAAAAGGGTCAAAAACGAAAAAAAAATGTTTCCCAAATATACCAGAAAAATTGGCTAATTATATATAGCTTTGATATAAGATAACCTAAAAAATGCAGCATAAAGTTCTTATTTACATAGGCGTTCGTAAATAATAGAAAAAGGGGTAAAATAAAAAAAAAATTAAAATGTAAAAATTTTTATATTTAACTGGATGAATTGGTGTTAAAAATACACGACAAAAATTAATGTACCATAGGCGTCCGTGAAAATTCTATAAAAGGGTCAGAAAAAATTTGTATCCGTGATAACTCAAAAACCACTTAACGGATTATTAACCACATTTGGTACGAAAATACTACAAGATATTTATAGGTGGTGATTAACATTGAGCGTAGGCAAGGGGCTTAAAAGAGGGTTCAAAAATTTAAAAAATCATAGTTCTTAAACTTATCCTAAATATTGAATTATTTTTCATAGTCGTGATAGAATATAACCTAAAAAATGTTACATAAAAATAGTCTAAAAAAGGGTCAAAAACGAAAAAAAAATGTTTCCCAAATATACCAGAAAAATTGGCTAATTATATATAGCTTTGATATAAGATAACCTAAAAAATGCAGCATAAAATTCTTATTTACATAGGCGTTCGTAAATAGTAGAAAAAGGGGCAAAATAAATTTTATAATAAAACTACAAAAAATCAATTATTTTGCGTACAAGAACTTGGCATTATTACTTTTACACTTAAATATGGAGTCATTTACCATCTTTAAATTGTGGATATGCATAGTATAAATCCTTGCACGACCTTGAAGGATTCTCCTTTACACCAATTGGCTTCCTGACCTTTTCCAATTCTTCCCTCATTGTATAAATAGTACTGTACATTTCCAAATATCTCTCATCCAGTTCTTCGGCCTCCAATTCCTTATTATCTTCTTCCTTATAATCCAGTCTTAAAAAAAATGTCACAATTAATTAAATTTCACCATCAAAATGTAAATTTATGGAAATTCTTACATGATTTCGTCGATGCTACGTTTTGAAATTCCTTTGTCTGTATTAGCTTGGAATTGCATCAACATTTCCGGTGGTAGTAAAGGCATTTCTGCTGGTGGACCTGGTGGGCCTGGTGGTCCTATTGGACCTGGTTCACCTTTCATGCCGGTAGGACCATCTGAACCCTTTGGTCCTGGCGGTCCTTCTATTCCTATTTCACCCATTGGACCGTCGTCACCTTTAGGACCTGGCGGACCAGTAGGACCCTTTAAAAATCAATCTTCATAATGATTCTCCTTAGAAAAATAAAAAAAAAACATACTAAATTTCCTTTCGGACCTTCCACGCCAATAATCCCTTGTTCGCCTTTACTTCCTTTTTCCCCTTCTTCTCCTTTAAGCCCTGGCACACCAACATTGCCCCTGTGACCTTTAGGGCCTCTACGGCCACGATCTCCTTTTTGCCCCCTAGGGCCAGTTTCACCGATTTTTCCATGCGGTCCTGCAATTCCTGGATTGCCTGGAGCTCCCGATTCGCCCTGTTAAAAACCACATTAAATTGATGAAGAATAATTTAGTTTATTTTCACTCACCACTGGTCCTGGTGCTCCTGTTAGTCCTGGCGGTCCTTGTGTACCTGGTGGGCCTTGCACACCTGGTATACCTTGTAAACCGATAGGACCCATAGGTCCTGCATCTCCTTTCTCACCAGTTGGACCTGTGGATCCCTGCAGTCCCGCAGGGCCTTCCTCACCCTGATTGTAAGAAAATCTCTGTTAAATTTATATGGGAATTTCTAAGAAATGTACGTACAGGGTGTCCAGTAGGGCCTACAGGTCCTGGCGGTCCAGCTATCCCAGTTTCTCCTGGTGGACCAGTCTCGCCTTGTTTACCATCTTCACCATGTAGCCCTGGTTCACCCTTCAAGCCAGTAGTTCCTGGTTCGCCTGGTGGTCCAGGAAATCCTGTTGCACCTGCAGAACCTTTAGGTCCTTCTGGTCCAACTAATCCGCGCTCCCCAGGTGATCCTGGGGGACCAGATTTGCCCTCGTCACCTTTCTGTCCTTGGAGACCAATATCGCCCTTAAATTAAACGATTAAAATTAGAAAAAATATAGAAACAGAAGATAATTTAAAAACATACTATTTTTCCATCTTGTCCTGGCGATCCTTGTTGTCCTGGGATGCCAGTTTCACCTTTTTGGCCTTGTAGTCCTTCGGGTCCTGGTGGACCCGGTAAACCTTCAACACCACGGGGACCTTTAATTCCAGATTCACCTTGAAGTCCTGGTGCTCCAGTTGGACCTTTGGGGCCTACGTCTCCTGCAAATTATAATTAAATATATCTAAATTGATTATTTTTCTTTTACGAAAACTTACCGATATCCCCTTTAACACCTGGCGGACCAGGTAGTCCTTGTTGTCCAATTGGTCCTGGTGGTCCAAGCAATCCTCTTGGACCCTCCTCGCCTTTATTTCCTTGTCGTCCAATTTCACCAGGAGGTCCATTTTCACCTGGTGGACCTATGGGTCCAGTTTCACCGTGAATCCCCTGTGGTCCAGGACTGCCTACAGGTCCAGATTCTCCTCGAGACCCTTTGAATCCTTTTTCGCCTGGTGGGCCAATATCGCCTTTGTCACCGTCTTCGCCGGGGTGCCCCATTGGACCTGGAGCTCCTGGTAGTCCACGCAGTCCTATTGGACCGTCGCGGCCTGATGGACCTGGTGGACCTGGTTCGCCTGTTTCTCCTTTTGATCCCCCTGTGCAAGAATAAATTATTAGAAATGATTTTAAAATTCACTTTAGCACTTACCAGGTCCTGGTGGGCCTGTAGGTCCAGCTCTACCTTCTGGACCTGGGGCTCCATCTTTTCCTGATTCGCCTTGCATTCCTTTATCACCCCTGATGCCTGGGAAACCAATAGGGCCTGTATCGCCTTTCAGGCCTGGTAATCCCTGCAAAAATGTTTGTTTTAAAATCACTTAAAAAAATATGCACAATTTCATTAATATTTAGTACCGGTAAGCCATTGTGTCCTCGTTCACCAGGAAATCCCGGCAGTCCTGTGGGCCCAGGTAATCCAGACTTGCCTTCTGGCCCAGGTGGACCTGGAGCGCCTTCCTTTCCTGCATCACCTGGAAGTCCTGTTTCACCCACGATTCCTGGCGGTCCTGGTGGTCCTGTTTCGCCTGGTGGACCTGCCTCACCTGTAGTACCATGTGGTCCAATAACACCAGATGCTCCTATCGGCCCTGGAGGTCCTGTTTCGCCCTTCAAAATTTCGTATTGTTAAGAAGATTATTATACCAAGGATCAAACAAACATACTGCAGGTCCACGTTCTCCTGGCGGTCCAGTAATTCCATTTTTTCCATTCGCACCGGGGGCTCCAGGTGGACCGGTGAACCCTCTACTACCTTCAGCGCCTGTTAGTCCGATTTCTCCTTGGGGTCCTGGTGGCCCTGGTTGACCTGTATCACCTTTAGGACCAGTTAAACCTGCTGATCCTCTTCTTCCGCGTATCCCGCGAAATCCTCGCGGCCCTGTTTCACCTCGGTCACCGACAGATCCTTTTCTACCCTAGAAATTATAACTCAAATATTAATTTCAGGATCTGTAGGATTAAAAGTCATGCGTACCCTATCGCCCTTTTCACCTGAAGGCCCAAGTTTTCCTGTGGCTCCTTTATCACCTTTATCGCCAAGTATTCCAGGATATCCAGGTAATCCTTGAAGACCTTCTTTACCCTTTTCTCCAGGTAAACCTATGGAACCTGTTTCGCCTCTAGGTCCATCAAAGCCCTATTATAAATGTTTGCAAAATTAAGAATGCGATTTTTCAGTCAACAAAAAATAAACTGACCTTTGGTCCTTCTGGACCTTCAATTCCAGACAGTCCTTGTATGCCTTGTGGACCAGAATCACCTTTAACGCCTTGCTCTCCCTTTTCACCCTCAAGGCCACGTTCGCCTTTACTTCCTTTTCCGCCCATAACACCGCGTTTACCTTCATCCCCTTTCACACCTCTTGATCCGGGGAAACCAATAGTTCCCTGTTGACCTTGTGGACCGGATTCTCCTTTGGATCCCGGTGGGCCAGGATTTCCATTTGTTCCTGGTAGTCCCTCAGCACCCGGAAGACCTGGGTGACCTGTTTTACCTCTTGGACCCTGAAAGTGAATTTGGGGAAGTGCCTCTAAATATACATGAGGTATGGTCTGTTTACCATTATTCCTGGTGGGCCAAAGGATCCTTGTGGTCCAGGTGGTCCCAATGCACCTGGTGTTCCCGGTTGTCCTGGAACTCCGGAGTCGCCTCTAGGGCCAAGTGTACCTTTCATTCCTGGTGGACCTTCACCTCCTGGTATACCTGGAGGTCCTGGTAGCCCAGGAATTCCACGGGGGCCAGAAAAGCCTCTAGGTCCCTATAATAGCGGATTTTTTATAAATTGTTGTTAATACTTTGTATAGTTTACCATTTCTCCTGCTGCTCCCGGTGCTCCTGGTTGTCCTTCCTCCCCTTGTATCCCATCATGGCCAGGATATCCTATTTCTCCAGGATTACCAATACGACCTCGTTCGCCTTTTTCGCCTGGTAATCCAGGCAGTCCTCTAGTGCCTTGTTCTCCTTTATTACCAGGTGGGCCTGTAATGCCTCTTTCACCATCCTTTCCTGATCTACCTCTGCGGCCTTCTCTGCCTTGGATACCGAGAGGTCCTCGAATGCCTGGTAAACCCTAGGCAGTAAAGGCTCAATAAAGGATTTGATAATAACCAACTGGTGGAAACTTACTGGTTCTCCACTATCACCCGGCTCTCCCTTTAGACCCTCAGGACCTTGTGGGCCTTGTGGCCCTGGTATACCAGTCAAACCCATGGGTCCTTCAATGCCTCGCATCGACATCTTCAATGTAAATTCAAAATACTTCGTTATTTTATAAATCGAATTTTTGAAAAAATATAAGAATTTACCATATGTTGGGCTAAAAGTTGTCTGAAGTTCTCTTCCTGACCATCTGGACCTTTATCATTGCCTTGGATATTCAGCTGTAAGCAGAAATTATGAATTTTTAAAACTGACACAGCCAGATGAACATGAAAACTCACAGGAATCATAAATACATGTCCTGGAGGTCCTGCTGAGCCAGCTACTCCATTTAGTCCATCTCTGCCGGGATCACCTTTGAGTCCTGGTAAACCGCTTGGACCAGGTGGGCCGGGATAACCACGAAGGCCTGGAGGTCCTCTACCTAAGCCGTATGAGCCGTATATGTCAAATGATCCTTGTATTCGTGTTTGATCGCTTTCATCAATCGCGTCCTTTAAATAAAATAACATTTATTAATTCAGAGAGCTCGGAGTCGGAGCTTTGTAGTACAAAATATTAATTTACATTTTGCCAAATACAAGCTATTATTTGGCGTAGAGATTTGGTGAAATACTGGCAAACATTTAACCAAAATACTAGTAAAATATTAAGCATAAATATTTTGCCATATCCTAGCAAACCTTTCGTGTAAAGATTTTGCAAAATACATGCAAACATTTGGCAAACAAATTTTCTTGTAAATAGTTGGCACACAGATTTGGCCAAATACTGGCAAAGATTTAACCAAAATACTAGTAAAATATTAAGCATAAATATTTTGCCATATCCTAGCAAACCTTTCGTGTAAAGATTTTGCAAAATACTTGCAAACATTTGGCAAACAAATTTTCTTGTAAATAGTTGGCGCACAGATTTGGCCAAATACTGGCAAACATTTCACTGAAGTACTAGTAAGATATTAAGGATAAACATTTTGCCATATCCTAGCAAACCTTTTGTGTAAAGATTTTGCAAAATACTTGCAAACATTTGTCAAACAAATTTTCTTGTAAATAGTTGGCGCACAGATTTGGCCAAATACTGGCAAACATTTAACCAAAGTACTAGTAAAATATTAAGTATAAACATTTTGCCATATCCTAGCAAACCTTTCGTGCAAAGATTTTGCAAAATACTTGCAAACATTTGGCAAACAAATTTTTTTGTAAATAGTTGGCGCACAGCTTTGGCCAAATACTGGCAAACATTTAACCAAAGTACTAGTAAAATATTAAGTATACACATTTTGCCATATCCTAGCAAACCTTTCGTGTAAAGATTTTGCAAAATACTTGCAAATATTTGGCAAACAAATTTTTTTGTAAATAGTTGGCGCACAGATTTGGCCAAATACTGGCAAACATTTAACCAAAGTACTAGTACAATATTAAGTATAACCAGTTTGCCATATCCTAGCAAACCTTTTGTTTAAAGATTTTGCAAAATACTTGCAAACATTTGTCAAACAAATTTTCTTGTAAATAGTTGGCGCACAGATTTGGCCAAATACTGGCAAACATTTAACCAAAGTACTAGTAAAATATTAAGCATAAATATTTTGCCATATCCTAGCAAACCTTTCGTGTAAAGATTTTGCAAAATACATGCAAACATTTGGCAAACAAATTTTCTTGTAAATAGTTGGCACACAGATTTGGCCAAATACTGGCAAAGATTTAACCAAAATACTAGTAAAATATTAAGCATAAATATTTTGCCATATCCTAGCAAACCTTTCGTGTAAAGATTTTGCAAAATACTTGCAAACATTTGGCAAACAAATTTTCTTGTAAATAGTTGGCGCACAGATTTGGCCAAATACTGGCAAACATTTAACCAAAGTACTAGTACAATATTAAGTATAACCAGTTTGCCATATCCTAGCAAACCTTTTGTGTAAAGATTTTGCAAAATACTTGCAAACATTTGTCAAACAAATTTTCTTGTAAATAGTTGGCGCACAGATTTGGCCAAATACTGGCAAACATTTAACCAAAGTACTAGTAAAATATTAAGTATAAACATTTTGCCATATCCTAGCAAACCTTTCGTGCAAAGATTTTGCAAAATACTTGCAAACATTTGGCAAACAAATTTTCTTGTAAATAGTTGGCGCACAGATTTGGCCAAATACTGGCAAACATTTAACCAAAGTACTAGTAAAATATTAAGTATAAACATTTGAACGTTTATGTGAAATAATGAAGAACTAGGACAAAAGACAAAACCCTCAGTGACTGTAGATCTACTAGGGAGAAAATTTGCCAAGGAATATTTTGTCATGTTACACTTTATTTTGGATCCGCCCAGGTTTCACTTTACCTCGGTAACCGGTGTTGTTTCAAATGTGTTATTGAAATCCGGTCCGATTAGATTTCCAGAAATGGAAAATGGAGTGATTTCACCTATGTCTTCATTTGTGTATGTTGAGTTATTATTATCGTTGTCGATTTCTTCTTCTATGTCCACATTGTTGTTTTCAAAATTGTCATCTGTTATATCAACGTAGTCGGTTGTATTAGCTACGTCAGAATTATCGCTGGCGTTATTGGTTTCTGTAAAAAAAATACTTTTATCACTCGGAGATTATATTTAACTAAACATTTTACAGTGATCCAAATTCGATCGTTAGATAACGCCTTAACCTTGACTCTAAAATCGCAGGTCAAAATTCTAGCTTTGTTTTATAAAAATTCCCTGTTAATTCCTTTAATTTAAGTAATTCTTAAGCAAGTTTCTTACCGATTCACCATTTTTTTTTTTTGAGAAAATGGATAAAATTCCTGCTTAAGCAAGTACAGTGTTTTACAAGTGGCATGGGCTTTTTAAGCACTTGTAGACGACTCTCGGCCTATTCGAGTGACCGATGAAGAAGAGCCGGAAGAAGTTTTCGTGTATTTTTCTAAATTAATTGATAGATTGATTAGGGGTATTAGGGCTGCAGATGAATATATTGAAAAAGAAAAACAATTTTAATATAACATCTTACCATTTTCTGTAAATCCTACATCCTCTACAATTTCTTGAGCCTCACTCTTGCATTCCAATGCAATTGTCTTACAGAAATCATAAGCCACATCGGGAGTCGAAGCGATTTGCAGCAATTCAACGTCACCCTAAAATTTTATTTTTGCAATTGAAATAGCATTCATTCATTAAATAAACTGGTGCCGCTAAGGCACGAATAGCTCTCCATACACAAATATATATTCATGTTTATTTTTGTTAATAATGACCAAGTGTCACCTTAAAGTATATGACAAACTCTTGTAAATATTTTAATGTTCATTCATTATTGTCCTTTTGTACTTTCTAAATACGTATATACAATAGGATATATGTACAGGGTGCTTCCAATTTGACCGACAATGATCTACCACTGAAAGCTCTCGCATTTTCATGGGGGATCTATGTGTATCAGCAAATTTTCATAAATTACTGTAGCGTAATTTTATCATTTAAAATTCAATAATTGTTTGCAAAACTATCATCAATATAAGTACAAATATTAAGAATATGTATGTTTTTGCTGACGATGACATAACGGAAAAAAAAACTACTTGCAAATAATCTATCGCGGCTAGGTGATTCAAATTTATACATGCTGACGCAGACCATCGGATAAATCTATCAAATTTCGATTTGCTATATCCAAATTTTTCCTTTTCCGTTGGTTTTAAAATTCAGGATTTTACGATTTGCGTACAGCACTTTAGAACAAGAGAAAACCTTTCTATTGATATTCTTTACATGTGTGTCAAATCTAAGAAACCTGTCAAAAGTTAGTCCAAGATTCTTCGCTTCATCAGATATGTGTAATCTTGTGTCATTAACTTCTAGTTTAAGATTTTCCTTCAAGGACTCATATTTAGCAATTTGGGAAAAGATTACGATATGAGTTTTGTTAGGATTTATCTGAAGATTGTGATTATTACAATAGGTTCGTAGATTAGTAACTGACCATCATCAGCATAGAACTGCAATTCTGAATACTTAACGCACCTTGAAATATCGGAAATATATGTGAGAAAAAGGATTGGAGACAGGATGGTGCCCTGGGGAACACCTGATGCAATGCTACCAATGGAAGACACTTCAGAACCTAATCGAACTAGCTGCTTACGTGTCGAAAGATAGGACACAAAGAAGTTCAGGTCGGAGCCAGCAACACCATAGTATTTCAACCATGCACACAGCAGCTCATGGTTCACCGAGTCAAAAGCCTTGGACATATCTAAGAGTACTAGGACTGATCAACATTTCTAATTATGTCATCACTTATATTTAGGAGAGAAAAAGTAGTACTGTGCATTGCTCGGAACCCAGATTGATTTGTGTTAAGAAAATGCGTTAGTTGTACTTCGACTGCCTTTTCGAGAAACTTACTCATAATAGGCAATAAGCTGATCGGGCGCAAATCATTTAACGATCCAGGGCACTGAATTTTGGGAATAGGACGACAAACCACTGCGGTCCTCCATACTGTCGGGAAATATCCACTCTCTATGCATGAATTTATTATATGCACAAAATATTTTAAAATCTTATGGAGACTCAGCTTTATCATAAGGAAGGAGATGCCGTCGTTAGTTTCGTTTGGTTTTTAACGTAGTGCGCTATGTGTTCACAAGATAAAATCTTGTTCAGCGCCGTAGAAGATGAGAAATTGATCGAGGCAGCGGGTAAACATCCCTCCCTCTTTAATTTGCACTGTCCTTTATATAAGGATCAAGTTGTAAAGGATAATGCTTGGAAGGAGGTCGCATATAGGCCACAAGTAGTTTGTGCGTTTAACTCATCCCAAAAATTTCTGGAAACTACTACACAGCCACAGAACGAACGAACAACTGAAGTAAAATTAAAGATACACGCGGGAAATCTAATCGTCGCAAACGCTGGGAGGAAAACATACCCATCGACGATCGCTGAGCGATAATCGCTACGCACCTTTATTCCCTGTCTGTCCCGCTTACACCTGGCTTATATATCCTTTGTTTCTTTCTACAGCATACAAAAACGTTCTAGAGTTTTCTCTTCTGTTCCATTCGATGGTCGATGGCGGTCGACAACACAATCCGCTCGGGGCGCTTAGCGGTGTTGCCAACAGGTTGTCACTTTCTTGTTCGTGACATTATTTATATTGTTACACCAAATTTGAATGTAATAGTATAAAAAATCAAATCCGGATTGAAAGGATTGAAGGGTCAAGTGTAAAATCAAAAATTTGACATAATTCAAAAACGCTTTTAAATATTTTTTTTCAAATTTAGTGACCCTTATGTCCTTTAAAAAAGTCATATTTTGACATTAAAAATATTTTTGAAAAATTAACCAGTGGCATGCTATAGGGGTTAGTGACAATTTTTATTCCCCTATTTTTTACGCCACTGGAATAAATATATTTTTTATTTTTTTTTCAATTCCCTGTTCATTTTTGCTTAAAAAAGTATTAACGTTTTATGAGTCAAAAGTGATCGATTTTGCTGGAATTTGCCATTTAAAAAAAAGTTCCTACTTTCAACTTCACTTGCAGAGTTTTGTTTAAAGGCAAATTCCTGCAAAACTGTTCACGTTAGACCCATAAAATGTTATTGCTTTTTTAAGCAAAAATTAACAGGGAATTTAAAAAAAAATAAAAAAATATATTTATTCCAGTAGCGTAAAAAATAGGGGGATAAAAAGTGTCACTAACCCCTATAACATGCCACTTGTTTATTTTTTAAAAAGGTTGTTTATGTCAAAATATGACCTTTTTAAAGAACATATCGGTCACTAAATTTGAAAAAAATATTTAAAAAAGTTTTTGATTTATGGCAGATTTTAAATTTGAATCTTTGACACCCTGTATCTAAACAACTAAGCCCTTTAAGGTCTATATCAAAATACATGAATTGGCAAGAGCGTTATCGGTTGAATATAGAAACACCCTGTATAAAATGTACTAGGGTATCAAACTACAAGCAGGTACATCGTGAAAAATATACTAAATGCAAAAACTACGTAATTTTCTTTGTGTCAATAGATTTGGGCCTAACAAAGGCGGTGATATAAAGGTGTCAAACGCTTTGAATGTCGGTACATAAAATTAAAGCACTCTCGAAAAATTTAGTGTATAGAATATGGCTCGAAAGAGATACGATATAATACTAATATGCATATAGGCTGCCAACAAAGGGGTTAAAATTGCGTGAACAGTGATATTTATGACCTCAAGAAGCAGCCGAAAAGTTTGTTTGTTATTCCCAGATTTTTTGAAACATTAAACGTAACCCTCGTATCATCTAATTACTGAGAAACCGTAAAACCTCATAGCCAAATCATCGCAAACAAATTAACTTGTTATATTTCAAAACTTTATTACACACCTTTGGCGTTTATTAAAAAAATCTCATCGATTACACAGAGTTTTATGATGACAGTGTATCATCATTATACTAATACACCCTCTTCAAAACAAGCACAAATGAACCAACATAGAGCTTACATTAAAACCCATAAAATCCTCTCTATAAGTATAATTAAAAAAAATACAAATTTATAACAGGTTATTATGATGATGTTTTCGCATACTGTTTTATCGATTCATTATCATAATCGTAAAAATGGTGTTAATTATTTCGCGTTTTTACTGCGCTGACACAGGAAATTCATTATTATTAAACTATTATGGTTTAATGTTTTCTAAAATAATAAATATGACTCAACGCAATCCGATGAAGACCCAAATATCATTCAGTCAATCATTAACTTAATTCATAATTTTTATTGCTCTACAGGGTGATTCATTATGGTTGCAACAAACGAAAACTGGAGATTGCTGAAAGTGATTTAAGCCATTTTTTGCCATTGAACCCATGTCCGCAAATAATCTGCATTATTTTGGCTTTCATTAACTGTTCAATGGCGTATATATAGGGGGCATTTGGGTAAATTTTACACTTAAATTAATTAAATACAGCTTTGACAAGATTCATTATTTTAAATTATTACTTTTTGAAAAAGAGCAACTTATAAGCTACAAAAAAGTTAATTACGTTAATGTTGTGATTTCTACCACTTATAGACTTTATTTTATTATTATTTTTGGTATTTTACCACAAGGAATATCTTAAATTGTGATCGCGAAATTCATTAATATATTAAGTATGTGTTTTTAGAGATTTTACATAATAATGTATTTAATAAATTTTCAATTATCGCCGCGTCCGGGTCCGTCGCGTAATAGTGATGTGTCTACTAAAAAAATCTGTAATATGGTTTCAAATTTTGTCGGGCTATTTTCTGTTTTTAAACCCAGTGAAGAGTGAAACCGATAAATTGCAAGTTACTGGTAGATTTAAATCAAAATAACGTTTACCAAGAAACGAAATGAAAAATCAAAGTTGCCATAGAATGCCGCAACAATAAGAAAAAACTTTGACAGCAACAAATTTAAATTAGTTAAAATTGTTTTATTATTTCGTAGTTGTTTTTAATATTGCGAATGTTGTTTTCTAAATTAAAATGAGTTTTTCAATTGAAGAATATGTTTGTGTAATGCAAATGCAGGAGCAGCGGCCAGAGAATACCAAATTAGGTATCCTAATAGACGTCATCCATATCAAAAAACATGGACGGCTACAATTCACAGGCTTAGAACGATAGGGAGCATTTTACCTTGAGATAGCAAACGACCGCATCGTCTAAATATTCAAACTGAAGAAAACATAGTGTATTTAGTTTTAGACGATCCGAAAATAAGCACTAGAAGAACACCAATTGGCATTACCTCGAATAACTCATCATCATCAAGATGTCCAGGCCCTACATCCTGGAGACCGTGAAAGGCGCCTACTATTTTGTAATTGGGTTCTTGGTAAGCATCAAGAAGATGAAAGATTTTGAGAGAAAGTGCTATGGTCCGATGAAGCAACTTTTACTAGAGATGGCATAAATATAAACCATAATGAACATGTATAGTCTATAAACAACCCTCGTGCTATTAGGCCGTGCAAATTTTAAGAACGTTTTAGTATCAATGTTTGGGGTGGCATGTTTACCAATAAATTATTGCCGTTGTTCGTAATTAATGGGCATTTAAACTCAAATCAATAGGCTTTTCCTACACAACCGCCGACCCGAATTTATTGAGGATGTACCTCTGAATATTGTTCAAAACATGTGGTATCAACATGACGGAGCCCCTACGCACCGTGGTAGACAAGTAACTAAAGTTTTAAATCAACTACTTAGAAACCATTTGATTGGTTTGGGAGGTTCCATTGAGTGGCCTCCAAGATCACCGGATCTGAATCCGCTCGACTTCTTTTTATGAGGGTACATGAAACAATTGGTTTACAATGTTCCAATTATAAATGAAAACCAACTACTGGAGATAGTTCATGAAGCTACTAGGAAAATAAGAAACAGTCATCATATCCTTATTCGAGCTACAAATTCTTTAGTTGAAAGATGTAAAATGTGCATTACTGTCAATGGAGGACAGTTGTTATTAATTTTCTTATTTTAATATCGAGTTTAGTTTTTTCATTGTTACATTTTTAATTGTACTGAGAGGCCTTAATATTTGTTGTTAAGTAATTTGTTATTATTAAATCGTTTTCCACGGCAACTTTGATTTTTCATTTTGATTTCTGGTAAACGTTATTTTGATTTAAATCTACCATTAACTTGCAATTTATCGGTTTCCATAAAAATGGTAGAAGCCACAACATCGACGTAATTAACTTTTTTGTAGCTTATAAGTTGCCCTTTTTAAAAAAGTAATAATTTAAAATAATGAAGCTTGTTAAAGCTGTGTTTAACTAATTTATGTGTAAAATTTATCCAAATGCCCCCTATATCTACGTCAATGAACAGTTAATGAAAGCTAAAATAATTCAGAATATTTTACGTTAACTGTCCTCAAATGCATGTAAAATTTTGTCAAAATCGGTTAGCTAGTTTTTGAGAAATGAACAAAAAAGTTAATTTGACCACTAAATTTGGACACCCTATATCTCGATAACGAAGCTTTTGCGGACATGGGTTCAATGGTAAAAAATGCTTGAATTCTTTTCAGGAATCTCCAATTTTGGTTTGTTGCAACCATAATGAATCACCCTCTATAGGTAAAAAACTCACGAAAGCAATTACACCAATTTAAAAAATAACTTATTTTGTTTATCACCTTTCGATCTTACAGAAGTGATTGATTACTAGAATTGATATCGATTAAAGTCATTGAAAATCATCCATTATCGCCATGTAGAGATTTGGTTTGCGGAGCGTCACAGGGTTCTATTTTGGGTCCTATTATTTTCCTATGAACGTATCACTAGTGTGATTTTGAGGGAAGGTTTACACTGTTTGTGGATGACACAACTCTCCTGTGATCAGACATGTTTGTGAGATTCAGCTTTCAAAGTGGACAAAATATTTTCAGAATTGGTTCGATTACGTAAGCAAATAAACCTTAAAGGAGAATATTTTAAAAAACAATAAAATTGTTTCCAAAAATGTTACATTTCAGTGTACAAATTTTCTTCGTGATTACCACCTTGACGATGACACATAGATGGCGTTACTAAAAATTTTTCCATATGATTTTAATTTAGTACTAATCTTCAAACGATACGTGCAGAAATTTGACAGCAATCTGATTATTGATTCTGGAGTTATAACATTTTGTGTGAAGCAACTTTTGTTGTAAAATGGAATAAAGTGAATTTTGATAAAGCAATGCTTTTTTCCCTGTTTTCAGATCTCAAGAGAATGCTATTGAATGTTTCAATTTATGTATACTTGAGTATTTTTTGTGTTGCTTTTTTCTAGTTAAATTCCTGAATTAAATTTTTGAACATTGTCGTCATCCTTATAATATTTTATCTCTCAAGCTTCTTAATAGTAGCAAATACTCGTATCACGCAAATAGTCGCAAACCTCACCTGATAGTGATTATCATTAGGTAACTGATAGCCAATATTAATTATACCCATGGTACTCAATTTGGATGTACTGTCTCTGGCTAATTGTCTTGTAACTCTCTCGTGACAGTCTAATATCATAGTGACAGAGTCCCCTTTGACGCTGAATGCTATGCGATGCCATCTGTAAAATAAATTTAGTTCAAGACTCGAGATAATCAGAAGCTAACCGCGTAGGCTAGCATTTATTTCATAAATCAAAATTTTTAAATGGCAACCCCCCATTTTATATATTTTTTAATTTTTTGCATCAAAAATTATCACTCTTATATGCTATTTAGAAAACATTAAAACAAAAATAATTATTTTAGGGATTTGCAGTTTTAAAAGATGATATTTGATTCTCATTTGTGAATTAAACATAAAAAAATTGCATAAATTTAAAATTCGTTTGATACAAACTCAATAAAATGTATTCAAATATCAGCATTTAAGGGACCCTTTTTTGTGCCACCAATGTACAATATGATCTAATAGCTTTAATTGAAATATGATTAATAGGAATTATATACGTCATCGATCAAGCCGTAAATCGAAGAAATACGTTTTAATTAAATACATTTTCTGTACATATAATTGAAAATTTAGGTCGAATTTTTAATATTTGCCATAGAACCATTCATCATACGACATGCAGTGTCAAAAAACAAAAAAAGTTAGACTAAAACTATTTAAAATTGGTTTTTCAACAATAACTGTGTCGCTTTCCTTTTTAGTCCAGGAATGTATTAACCCTGCAGCACTCGCGCTATGAGCATTTCTCTCTCGCAAGATTTCACGATATAGACACTTGATGAGCCTACCTCGCTCTCTAGCTGACTTTGTACACTGTGATCTGCGATATAATATAAAGTTTGTTGATCAAGTGCAGGTTTGTGAGTGATTCTCTCATTGCGCGAGTTCTGGCCTTTGTATTTTCCAAATATATAAAGACAATACAGAAATTATTGAAGATCGTCAAATGTTTCTGAGGATGAAAGCAGTTGATGAAACCACAGTTAGTATACCGAGATTCAGTAATATGTATGTCATTCAACAGAAGACAGCGAAGTAGAGAACTGTTAGGCATTCCTGAACCCGAACGTATAACGGCAGAAGATCAAGCTGGATTTTGCCCAAGAAGAAAAAACCGAAAATCCAAAAAAAGATGCAGCACTTCATTAAAAATTATGCGTAATTATTTCAGTGTAATGTTGTCTCATCACAATAAAAAAAATACACAATAATAAATAGTGTGAGAAATGCTCACGCGCGAGTTCTGCCGTAATTTTCTTAGGGCGAGTTCTCTAGGGTTAAAAATTATTAAATCTCAACTTTGTAATCTGCAAAGTTGCAAAAATGAAAAAAATTAACATTAAGTATCGATACCACATTAGTGCCACCTCTGTGATCTTTTGAAAAGCATACTTACAGAAGGTCCTAATCGATTTATAATGGACAAAAATGTACCTGCGTAATCACACAACAAAAAGAAGGCATACAAGTGGAATATCGTCTATAGAATTTTTGCCGTTAATAGAAAGATACTCACTCTCCATCATTAACTGAGGCGGCATCGATATCCCCGAAACGTATTACATTCCCTTCGACTGGCATTTCATCATCATCTTCGTAGTACATGCTAATGCCGGCATCTTTGTCGATATTTACGTAGAGCTGCTCATCACCCTCACCGCTATACAGGGTAAATATAGGGTGGTTAGCTTTATCTGAAATGTAAGTAAAAAATTATATACAGGGTGAGTCAGTTTCGAAAGCGGAAACTTTAGAGGCAGACAGGGAACCACAAAATAATATTTTTAAAACTAATTTAGATATTTAAATCAAATTTCCACGTTTGAATAGATAATTTAGACAAACATCTTTTTAAGCATAAGATATTATTTTACTTCCACCAGTGGCGTGCGTGTGGCCACATCTTTGAACAATTTTAATGAAAAAATATGGTACGCCACTGATTTTTTTAGAATCAAAAATAACTTCAAGAATCCTTGTTCAATTTAAAGCAAAAAAAGGCTCTTTACTTTTTTTCATTTGATCCACCGTTTGTGAGTAAAAAATTAAAATACCTACTGATTTCTGAAAAAAAAAATTAAACAAAATCGAAAATATGAAATTTAATTAAGTAGTGGCTTCAATTTTTTACTGGCAAAAATGTGTCGAACGAAAAAAAGTGAGGAGTCTTTTTTTGTTGTAAATTGAACAAGAATTACAGAAATAAGTTTTACTTTAAAAAAACAGTGCCGTACCATTTTTTTTTCATTAAAATTGTCCGGATATTTGTCCGTACGCATTCCACTGGTGGTAGTAATATATTATTATTATTTTTACGTAAATAGATGTATCTAAATTTAAATCCAAACGTGCGAAATTTCATTTAAATATTTAAAGGAATTTTAAAAATATTAATAAATTTGGAAAACTTTCCGTCAGCAAACTTTATTTTTATTTTACAAGAAATCCCTTGCGGGATTATCTATGAAAAAAGTCATTGAGAGTTATAAAAAAAAAAAAAAAAAAAATTACAAGAAAAAAAAATATTTAAAAAAAAAAAAAAAAAAAAAAAAAAAAAAAAAAAAGAAAAAAAAAAAAAAAAAAAATTTCAAAAAAAAAAAATTAAAAAAAAAAAATTTAAAAAAAAAATAACAAAAAAAAATAAAAAAAAGTTAAAAAGAAAAAAATTTAAAAATTTTTTTTATTGTATTATATTGTTCGACTCAAACAATATAATACACAAACACTACTTGTCCAATAGACGATTTTTGTATTATATTACCTGAAGAAGGCAACAGATGTTCGTTGCCGAAACGTTGTTTTCTTACAAAATGTTTGGATAATAAATAACAAGGCGTTATTTAACCTGTTGTGTAATTTGTGAGCCTCATCCCAAGAAGTCTCAAATCTAAATATTGAAGAAATAAGGCTCAAGAAAAGAAAACTAAATAAAAAAAATAAAAAAAAAAGAAAATTAAAAAAAAAATAAAAAATTTAAAATAATAAAAAAAAAGAAAATTCAAAAAAAAAATAAAAAATTTAAAAAAATAAAGAGCTGGCGCCACAGAAACCTGAATTTCTGAGCTCATTCTACCTAAAAATACTGTGAAACTTGAAAAAAATATATAAAAAACTTCAAATTAAAATTTTATATTAATGCTGTTTATTAAGGACCAGTTTTGTCCTAAAATTTTCAAACTCGAATTTCTCGAAAACCTTTAAGTTTTTCGAGAAAAAACAAGTATGCCTTTTTTATGTAGAAAACTTTATTTTATCACATTTTTGACATAAATGACATAAAAGTCACAAGAAAAAACCGTTCGGTTATCATTAAGGCAATTTTTTATTCAATTTCATGTCAGTTTACGACATTTAACTAGGTGAATTAATATGCTACATTTGTTTAATTCATCTTTACTCGTTTCGAAAATATTTCAAAAAAATCGTCGTCAGGCAGTCATGTTTAACTCCCTGTATCTTTGTGAATAAGGACTTTTCGAAAAATTACAATTGAGGTTTTTTTCATGATTAGATGTCCCCAGTTCGCTCACAAATTTTGGCCATGTCTTTCTGAAACACCTTGTATATTCTTGTGCTTTTATACTGTTGGAAAAGTTCTACAGGACAGGCTGTCGATGGGCACGACATAACAAGAGCGTAACAATAAAAAACGTATTGCACAAATGTAATAATAATAATAGCATTTATTCGCCCAACAGGACAAATATCTTAAGTTACTAACCAAACTTATTGTTCTAACATACAAATTACAATTATTACAACCTAATTTAAACTTAAATCTGTTTTGTTTAATTTGATCTCATCTAAATGTATTTTGTTTTCTTTTGTAATGTAATATTTATGTAACTTTTTCTTAATTGAATATGCATACACAGACTTTTATAGTCCATTGTGCATTTGCTATTGATTATGTTTTGTTTTTTGTTTTGGGATAAATAAATAAAGTAAAAATAAATAAATAAAAATTGATGGCGAAGGTATGGACTTGTGTACGAGTAGATAGTTTTTATACAAAAAATAACGTGTCTACTTTCGTTATGGTTCTACATAATTCATATTTCTGTTAAGTTTATAAAAATAAGTGGTGATTGAATGAGATGCTGATACTTGGCGATCAGTAAAATGCCTCTGATTGAGTATTTAAGTTGATCAGACATGAGGCATCTCATAGTGCATAAGCGTTTTATTTAAAACTGCTACTGTGCTCTAAATATGAATAAATAGTTTTGTTTTAAATTAATAATTTGTAATATACATACCCTTTAATTGACGTGCAACTATTAAAATAGAAAAATCTGTGGGAAATCCATTTGGGAAGAATTCCTCTGTACTAATTGAAATTTCAGCGTTCTCGTCCACTCTAAAAGCTGAATTTGAATTTCTGAAATACAAATAATAAAGGTAACTTAAATTGTTAATGAAAATGCATGAATATTCAATGAGTTTTATTCTAATTGATTGTTTTTCTAACGTAGAATAACGTAAAGAGATAGTTTCTATCTTTCGGTATGAATTCAAATTTTATTTGTCTCAAAACTGGCTTTGATTGGACTAGAGATTTTGTGTTGTTCTGAGGGTGAAATATGCCGATAATAAAGATAGATATGTTTGTGGAATAATTATTCTCTCTATGATTAATACATACTTGTAAAACTTACAATATTTCAGAATCATTTCCACATCTTCCTGGAATCCTGGTTACACCGTTTACTTCTGTATTGTATATACTGGCAGCTTCCAGAAGATCAATTATAGTTGTTTGTCGTTCATTATCTAAAATATTTTCATTAATTGATACATCAAATAAAAATTCTTCAATTTGCCATATTTTTGTTAGATTATAATATTTAAGAATTCTAGCGTTTCTATTTTTGGTATGAAATTGACATTTCTCTATGTACTTGAATAATATTTTAGGATTCTAAGAAATGCTCACAACTAGATGATCTACGCTTAAACTGAGCTGAAATAATGAACCCAAAACTACCTACTACATGGCTACAAGCCTTATAAACATAGCAATACTGCCTGAGTTTGAGCACGTTAATTGAAAACTTGCAAGAACAGCACGATGAGTAAACCTGCACAAGAAAATAAAAGAAACAGCTGAAATGTACAGGAAACGGACTTTCTCTAATATACAAAATGAACAAGGACAAATGGCACAAGATAACGCACAGAGAAAAGCTATTTGGGAACAATATACCTATTAGTAATCTTTTTGCAGATGATAGACCTCAGTTAGAAGATAATCAGGAAGATGACCTGTCTGGACCGTCAATTACAATAGAAGAGATTACTAGGGCAATAAAAAGCTCGAAAGATAAGAAAACGGTTGGACCAGATTTAGTGCCTGTTGAACTGCTCAAATTACTAGACAACGAAAGTATTAAGAGGCTACAAAGACTTTTCAACCAAATTTACAACACAGGAAAATTCCCAACCAAATGGTTTACATCTCTTTTTATTCCACTCCCAAAGAAGAGCAATGCAACAAGATGTGAAGATCACAGATTGATCAGCTTGATGAGTCACACTCTGAAAGTGTTTCTGAAGGTCATTCACTACAGAATTTCCACAAAATGCGAAAGCGCTGTTGGATCCTCTCAATTCGGATTTAGAAGGGGTCTCGGTACAAGAGAGGCACTGGTCGCAACCCAAGTGTTGGTTCAGAACTGTTATGATCAGAGAAAAGATGTAGCGATGTGTTTCATAAATTACGAAAATGCATTTGATAGAGTGCAACATAACAAACTCGTTCAAATGCTGAGGCGAATTGACATAGATCAAAAGGACATACGCTGTATTGAAAGCTTGTACTGGAACCAATCAGCGGCAGTTAGATCTGACAGCGAAGTTACGAAAGCACAGAAAATCCTTAGAGGTGTAAGACAGGGATGTGTCCTCTCCCCACTTCTGTTTAACATTTACTCTGAAAATATCTTCCAGGAAGCTCTCGAAGGACAACAATTAGGCATCAAAGTAAATGGCACATGGATCAACAATATACGGTATGCAGACGACACAGTCCTGATAGCAGACAATATGAATGACCTCCAAAGACTCCTGGACATGGTTGGAATGCACGGCCGACGCATGGGAATCAACATCAACATAAAAAAGACAAAATTCCTAGTAATCAGCCGCAAATTGGATGAGTTCCGGAATGCGGAACTTACATACGATAGTGAAGACATAGAACGAGTTAAAAAGTTTAACTATCTGGGGACTTGGATATGTGAAGACTGGTCTTCAGATGCAGAAATCAGGTACAGGATAGAAAAAGCGAGGAGCTCATTCATGAGATTCAAGAACGTCTTTACGAACTCCGACTTTGACCTCAATCCCAGAATAAGATTCACAAAGTGTTATGTATGGTCCGTACTGTTGTATGGTATGGAAGGCTGGACAGTGAAGGTTAGCACAATGAATAGGCTAGAAGCATTTGAAATGTGGATCTATCGAAGAATCCTGAAAGTCCCATGGACAGCAAGAAAGACCAACGAGGAAATTTTGAGGACGATAGGAAGAGAACGCGAATTGCTGGACACGATAAAGCGCAGGAAAACAGCGTATCTGGGGCATGTGATACGCAACGAAAGGTACCATTTCCTACAATTAATAATAGAAGGAAAAATAGAAGGAAGAAGGGGTGTGGGCAGAAAGAGGATGTCGTGGTTCCGAAACATCAAGCATTGGACGGGAATAGGAACCACAGGAGAATTAATTCACACCACCAGAGATAAGAAAAAATGGTCAGAAGTGATCGCAAACATCCATTAATGTGCTACCTGAGATATGCTACCTGTCTACCCTTAATGGAATACCCTGTACAATCCTGATGAAAGACGTTCCACAGACACCGTTCTGTTTCATAAAAGTATAATCAAAAACAACTTACCTTGAGCGTTAATTTCCAGAGGCATCCACACAATAAATAACCAAATCAAACACAATAAATTACAATCTATTTGTAAATAAATAAATTTAAATCTAACAGTAGTCCTTAATAGGCAGCACATCATAACAAACATATGAGTGACCAAACACTAAAAAATTTGCTCTAGTTTCGTTTCTTGTCTAGTGTCATAGCCATTTATTTACATGATTTAACTAAAGTAATGGCGATCATATGTAATTAACATTAACTTTAATAGGCAAAACATATTTTGTGCGATATTATTTTACATAAAATATGCCATTACTTAATAGGAATTGTATTAATCTGGACATCTATTTATAAACCATATGTAATAATATCATACGAGGACCACACAGTCATTTTTCAGCCAAAGTGCTTAATTATTTTTGAAAATATTCGCTTCTACGATTAATTGTGTCCGAACCATTTGTCATGAAATTTTTTTTTTCAATCCAAAAAGCTACCCCTAAAATTTGTATTGTACAGGGTGTCCCAATTTCGTTTTAATCGCCGGGTTTCTCGGTTAATAGTGAAGATAGATGGCATATCTACTAAAAGTACTTCAGAACGATGGGAAACAGAAAAGTATGCACAGCAATCAACGGGAATATTATTTAAGGCTGCTTTTGATGTTAGGATTGAAGGGTTTGTGTTTCAAAATGTGCTAATTGAACTAAACAAAAGCCATTTATTTCCAAATTTTGAGTTCATCATCAACAAATTTTAAACAAAAAATTCAATATTACGTAATGACATTTCAAAGATCAGCATAAACAAAATTATAAATATATTTACGACAATAAAACACCAGAGACAATACTCTAATTTATTCAATTAGTTAGTTGGTTAAACATGTTTCGGGATGCACATCCCATCATCAGTAACATACAAAAAATTACGAGAAGCTTAGTAGGCATCGGCCTCAATTACGTTAATAAATAAATCAGACACCGAGATCAAAGATTAATCTACACAAATTAACCTTTGCCGAGATGTTAGGTTATACAAACAAACATTAAACTAAGTAGGACGCACACATTATATAAGTAAATAGGGGTATTTTCCACTTTTTCTTTTTCATTATATTATTCAAACTTCGTTCAAAAATTATAATCTTACTTTTTCCTAACCCAAGCGATAACGAAAAAGTAAGATTATAATTTTTGACTCTGGTGTTTTATTGTTGTAAATAAATTATACTCCACTCGAGAATGGACTATTTAAATATAAAACAAATTAAATTACAGTTTATTTTAATAATTTACAAATAGACGCTCTTAAATAAAACAAAAGCATTTCGTATTTAATTATTATATTTAATTTAAGCTTATAGAATTTATTCTATTTAAACTAAAACATGTGTGTGTAAACCATCTTATTTTTTAGAAATTGCTGTAATAAATTTAGAAATAAAATTTCTTTGCCAGATTATGGATTGAATAATTTGAAAATTATTCTCCGTGTATTTCCATTTTTTTGCGTATAATCTGTAGGTATTTAAACGGATTGGAAACGAATACTTATAAACTCGTATTAGATTTACCCATTTTCTTATGTCTCGGGGCACTGGCATAATTTTGTAAGGTCTTTGCCCTGCATATCATTAACATCGTGAATTTGTGTATTGGGATAAACAGAATTTGATCGCAGTAAATTAGTGAGCAAAAAATTTGCAGGACGATGTTGAAAGAGAATTAAAAACGGAATTAAAATAGCCTGGGTTTCCATGAAAATATCAAATATCCACAACTTCTATTTGTTTATTTAGAATTTTTTGAGTAAATAAAAATAACTTTCGATGATTTTGAAAAACTATCCTGCGTATCGCAAAAACTAAACGACTGAAAAAGAATCTTTATCATGTCTCTTCCATCACGTCCGTTTTACGAGACAACTTGCACAATCATCGAATTTGGGACACCCTGTACTGGAAATGGAATGAACAAAGAAACCCACTGAAAATGCTAAATATTCGCACTATATGTAAGTAAATAAAATCCATCCTATACAAATGTAAAAGCAAAATGAGTCGAACATTAATTCTGTAGATCGTTTACATCAAGATTTTCAATTTGATTCACATCTCGGCCCTTTTCCGCGATCGTCATGATTGAAAACAAAGTGTAAAATGTCACGTTGCAATGCTAACGACCCAACACTTCAAGTCTTTAACTTTATCTGGATAGATATACTCAGTGGCGTACGGAAAAGTCTACAACATCTGGAGAAAAAAACATTTTCCAATATTAAACTGGATTTTATTAATTTTAAGGAGCCACCTTTCAACCCTCGAACCTCGGCTGCTCATATATCAGGACACTAGTGTAGTTTATAACAAATTATAGCACTGCATTGTTTCAAAGGAGCTTTTCATTTTGTCTTTCAAAGCTCTATAATTCAGTTCCAAGACAATAGAACATCTTTTGCAACATGGAACAGTTTTCCAACGCTGAGATTTGTCCACTCTCTAATGTTTCGGAGCCAGGATTTTCTCTTTCTGCCGATACCCTTCTTCCCCTCAATTCTGCCCTGCATAATATTTTGTAACAGTAGATATTTGTCATTGCGTAATATGTGTCCTATGTACGATGTTTTTCTTATCTTAATGATTGTGAGCAGTTTTCGTTTTCGGCCGATGCGTCTCAACACTTCGTCGTTGGTTATCCTATCAGTCCAAGGTATCTTCAGAATGCGCCTATAGAGCCACATCTCAAATGCTTCGAGCTTTTTAATCAATTGAGTCTTTAGCGTCCAAGTTTCCACTCCGTACATTAACACTGACCACACATAACACTCCACGAATCTCAATCTGATGCCAAGATTTAGATTTCTGTTTGTAAGCATTGTGGAATATTTCATAAATGCCTTTCGAGCCATTTCAATTCTGATCTTAATTTTCTGACCAGGGTCCATTTCAGAATTTATGACAGAGCCGAGATATTTGTATTTTTAGACCTACTCTACTCGGTTTCCATTTACTGTGAGAATAGGGTTAATATCTTGGTTTTTGCTTATGACCATCATTTTAGTTTTCTGCGTGTTTATAGTGAGTCCCACCTCTTCACACTCTCGACTGACTCTTTCCAACAGTGTTTGAAGATCTTCTGCACTCTCCGTCATTATGGCAGTATCATCGGCGAACCTTAGGTTGTTAACCAATGTCCCTCCAATGTTTGCCCCCTCAGGTCTCTCGTAAAGTGCTTTTTGAAATACAGACTGAGAGTATAGATTGAACAGTTGTGGGGATAGAACGCAGCCTTGACGAACTCCTTTTTGAATTTCGACTTCATCAGTCTCGATGTCCCCAACTCGAACTACTGCCATTTGATTGTAGTAGATATTTTTTATTAATTGTATATCACTTGGGTCCAATTTGATGCTCTTTAAGTTCTCTATGAGTTTGTCGTGTTGGACTTTATCGAAGGCCTTTTGGAAGTCAATGAAACAGACGTACACATCTTTATTGTATTCTCTACATTTCTGTAGCAGTACTGTGATGGCAAATAAAGCTTCCCTAGTTCCTAAACCCTCTCTAAAGCCAAACTGCGTCTCATCCAGTTGTTCTTCGCATTTTCGATAAATATATTCTCTGTTGGATTATTTTTAAGAGTACTTTCAAGGTATGACTCATCAGACTGATCAACCGATACTCATCACTGGACTTGCGGTTGTTCTTTTTAGGCAAAGGAATGAAGACTGATTTAAGCCAATCTTTTGGGATTTCCCCTGTTTCGTATATAGAACATAGAACTCTATTTTGTCCTGCCTTTACAAAAGTACTTATAAAAAGTACCTGTTAAATAGGCAAAATTAATTTCTTATAGTTTCACTCTCCTGGAATCTGTAACCTAAACAATGTTGCTTCAATATTTTTTTTTTCTTTTTAAGATATGTTACTATTGTTATTTGTTGTTTTTTTACGTTTTTCATTTTCTTTTTTGTGTGTGCTACTTAATACTTCCCCTAGCATTTCAATTATTGATTTGCAATGTAATTATTGTTGCTAAATATTCATTAATTAATTTTTTTTTTAAGTTTGAAGTTATTAGGGATAATTGAGCAGCAAAGTCTTAGCTTTAAGGCGTTGAACTTCGCCCTTTTCGCAATAAACATTAAGTATACCTATTTAATATGGTACAATGTATTTTTTACTTTCCCGCACAGGGAATGTACGAGGGTTGCCTTTTATATCTTAATCCAATTATATCTTAATCCAATTTTTGGCGATGAAGCTCCATCAAGGACCAGTGTTTATCGATGGTATGGTGAATTCAATCGTGGTCGTAGTTCACTCCAAGACGAATTTCGTGAAGGTCGTCCAAAATCAGTTGTTTTTCTGAAAACCATTGATGCTGTGCAAAGATCGTCATGTGACATATCAAAAGATTGAGACAACCTTGCATAAACATTTGACTGTCAAAAAAATTTGTTCGCGTTGGATCCCACACAATTTGTCAATCGCTCAAAAAAAGGCTCGTGTCGATTGGTCGAAAGAAATGCTCAAAAAATGCGATCGCGGTGCTTCGAAACACGTTTATGACATAATATTAATAATAATAATAATAATGCAGTTTATTTGTAATCCCAAAATTAACATTAAAAATACAACAATATAATAGTAGCTACATAAAAATATAGTAAAACAAAAAATATGTCACATAATATCACCTAAAAATAGCTTAGCCAAGGATTACAAAATGGGTTAAAAGGCAGTTAACACTGATTTGAAATTTTAACCCAAAAAAGCATAGTTACATACAAAAATAACATATTTAATGGTTGTGCACTGATGGCAAATAACCATATTCTTCTTAAAACTAAACAAAGATATTTTCCTTTAATTGATTGACAACAATTAAAATCTAAGAGAAAAAAAAAACCACTCATTCCAACTCTACTCCTTTTTAAGAACAATGGAGTGAAACAAACAGGATGCATGCAAACTACGTCTAGATTCCATGTCCAGCCAATTAATATTCGCGAGTTTGTATGACACCGGATCAAATTTCCTGATACCATAAATGTAACGTAGACAGCATTTTTGAACTTTTTGGATTTTGTTTTTGTTAACTACTGTCAAATAAGGGCCATATATTACATCTCCATAATTTAAATGGCTACGAACCAATGAATCACACAATGTCGTTTTCAGTTTTACTGTAAGCAAATGTCTATGAGGATACAACATTTTCAAGCTCATGTAGGCCTTACGCAGACATCCCGTGACATGACCATCAAAACGCAAATCCGTGACAGGTGATGAATCGTGGATTTACGCGTATGAGCCCGAAGGTAAACAGCAGTCGACTGTATGGGTGTTTCAAGATGAGCTAAATCTAACAAAAGTTGTTCGCGCACGAAGCAAATGGTCGCAACCGTACCACTAGAACAACGCAGAACAGTCAATTCTGAGTGCTACACAACCATCTGATTGCCTCGTATTATTGTGAACGCGCGAAAAAAATTGAGATAAAAAAGCATTTCCAGATGGAAGTCTGTCTGTATGTGTGTCTGTATGTATTCTTGTACGATAGCGCCAAAGGCTTTAACAAATTGAGCTAAATTTTGGTGTATGAGTTTGGGGGAGTCCTACAATGAATTCATTGGTATTTAATTGAAGGCGCTCTAGCCCTCTGCATTTTTTAACTGCTTTTCTGAGCGGGAAAGTAAAATGTACTGTTAACTGTTATTGGTTTAGCTTCATTTTCTATACCACTTTTTACCATATAGAACTCCTTTACAAGAAGACGTATAAAAATGGATTATTAATAAATGCTTCATTATTGGAATAAGTTCATATCCGAATCAGTTAGCGTCATTCAAAAATTGACTATTTCTTGAATATAATTTAGGGTTAGTTTGGGCCTGGAAACGTCAAGTTTGACATAAATGTCAGGTTACTTCAATAACTATCTATATTTTAAGACTTGGCAACACTTTTGTTCCTAGGTGTCAGCGGTTGTATTCAATACATACAGGAAACATTTTGCCGTGCCCGAAAACGTTGATGCTCTGCAGGATCGTCATGTTAACATGCTGTGAAATTGAGGCAACAAATTGAGTCTGATTTTTGAGGCATGAACAATTTGCAATGAAAAATTACTGTCTTTTGATTATTAGTCTCAAAATACCCCTCGTACTGCAATTTGTATTACGTGATGAGAAGTGTGAGTCTTCATTTTTGTTTGTAATAAAATTTATGCAAAATTATTCAAGGAAAAATTTCAATTTCGACCGTTTCTACATTTTTGCACTTTATTTCCATTACACAAAGTACGAGTTGGTATTTAAAGTTATAGCATTTTGCTGTAGGATATTGTAATATTTTTTTCGACTAATCAAATTATTACAGCATATAGAATTGGATTAATTTTTTAAGCGGAATCTGTGTCTCTAGCAAAAATACCTCAATTTCCTGTTTCTACTTTAAAACATTCCCTGAAGGTAAATTAAATTAAAAAATATACAAATCTGCAAGACCGTGTAAATTAGAATAGAAGTAGCGAATTAAGGCAGCTAAAAATATTATTCTAGAGAATTTCTAGGCAATTACTTCAATTATCACTTTGTATAAATTCAATTAGATCTTGTCTCCCGAGGCAATGTCATTATTTTTCACATAAATATCTTGAACACGGCATTACGAGGGTTGCCGCGAGACGAGATAACCTAATATCTCGCTTCGTCTTGAAAATTTGAGACCAATGTTTGAGTTTAAGATTTAAGTTCTATCTCTCTCTTATATATCAGACAATTGTCCTGTGCATATAAATATATCCCTGTTTGAATACACATAAAAACACATTCCAAAATATAAATTGTGATGTTATTGTTAAAATTTTTAAGTCTTTAAATAATAATAATCTTTATTCTGTCACAAGTCATACAAAACGTTGTATATAGACACGTCAAAGGTTTACTACACAATACAATAAATGATCCATAGCTACATTCAACCTCTTTCCCTATAACACATAAGGCAATAAACAAACACGTCACAATCTAAAACTTGAACACACCTATGCAGTTGCAGTTATATAAATTAAACACAAATACAAACAAAAACACTAAAAAAACAATCTACGATGTCTCCATAATAGTTGTAAATTCATGAAGGCTATAGATCGTGTTAGAATTAAGGAGAGCCTTTAGTTTAGTTTTAAATAATTTACCCTCTGTCCGACAAACTCTTATGTCTTCCGGAAGAAAATTATAAAAATATCGCCCAGAGTAATGCGGTGATTTCTTATAAAACTCATGATTGGGTCTGGGCAGATACAGGCGATCTCGTCCACGTGTAAAATGTTGATGATTAATGCCACAAGTAGGCGTGATGTCTCTGTTTTTGAATGTGTAACACAGTAGTTTGTACAAATATATTGAAGTGACTGTAAGCAACTTATGTTTTTTAAATGTATCTCTACATGTTCCTAGAAACGGGATATTAAAGATGCATCTCACCGCTCGCTCCTGCAGCACAAATACCCTGTCAATTTCAACACTTCTACCCCAAATCACAATATTGTATGCAATCACTGAATAGATTAAAGCATAATAAACAGAAATAAGAGATGGGGTATCCATGAATCCTCTTAGAGATCGAAGTAAGTATAGATTCTTATTCAGTTTACTGCAAACGGCGTCGATATGTTTTTCCCAGTCCAGTCTGTCATCCACAAGCACCCCCAGCAGTTTCGCCGACCTTGATAATGGCAAAAGAACGTGGTTGAATTTAATTTCGATATTTGATTATTTATATCTATTGAAGGGCAATGCCACGGTCTTACCATAGTTTATGATCAGTTTGTTTTTCCTGCACCACACCTAGAACTCATAAAGTGTAGCATTGATCTTCCGCTCCAGAATCTCAGAATCCTTGTCGGACAACAATATGGTTGTGTCATCTGCATACAGATAAAGGGAACCGTGTGTGATATCAGCTGAAAGATCATTGATAAAAAGCAGAAAGAGCAAAGGTCCAAGTACACTGCCCTGAGGCGTTCCCAAACCGATGCTCCGCGACTCTGACACTACCGACTCAACCCTAACCGCTATTCGTCTATTTGTTAAATATGATCGAATCCATCTGTTAATCGACCCACGTAACAAAATAGTTGACGGCCTGAGAATCTCATTGATTTAAATGACATTGTCCTAATGATTCTTTTTTGTAATACCAGAATTTCGTCTATACCCTACAACCCAATAGTATAGCACAGAATGCACATGCGCAAAATAAAATGACAACAACACATCAAGAGTTATGAAGCTTCTGAGTTCTTGGAAACGGTTTCGATATGCATGTACCTATTTAGAAGTGAATCGACTTCAACACCCAAGAATTTTACAGTGTTGTTCTGGACATTATATAGTCGACCTCCTTAGCAGAAAAGTGGATATGACTTGTCTTCCCAAGGTTCAACACCAAACCATTGTAATATCTTCGCATATCCTCCAGACATTCGTTTCCTTTAACACTCAACCCGATAGCGACGCTAAGGACATTTATGGATTTAGTAACGAATCTTATTAAAAAAATTAAATATGGCCTAATAAGACCATATTAGCCATAATTATCAATAAATGTTTTGATCTTCAAGAATTTCCAAGTAAATTAAAATTAACCAAAGTAACACATATTCACAAGAAAGGAGATCCGGGAAAGGTAAAACAATTATTGTCCGATCTCTATTATACCAATCCTCTCGAAGCCAATAGAGCTTGCTTTTAATAATAGGCTATATAGTTTTCTGGATAAGTATAGACTGCTTTCAGACACACAGTATGGATATCGAAAGCAAAGATCTACCACGCAGGCATTGGTGAGGTTAGTGAAGTCTATAGTAGGTGCAATGGAACAAGGACACATTCTGACGGCTGTATTTTGCGATCTTTCTAGAGCATTTGACTGTGTTTCTCATGCGATTCTCTTAAATAAACTTCCCCTATATGACATTAGAGCAAATGCTCTTAATTTCATAAGATCTTACTTCAGTGATCGACACCAGTTAGTTGACTATATGAGAGAGAGGTCTGAAGTAAGGCCTGTGACAACCGGAGTACCCCAGGGCTCAATTCTTGGTCCACTTTTATTTATTATATATGTCAACGACTTATCATCTTTTTTGAGGGATACTCAAGTAATTCGGTATGCAGACGACACCACAATTTACCAGGCTTCCGAGGATTTTAATAACATAATCCAAACCAAATTAAAAAGTGCTGAGAATTGGTTTGCCTCTAACGGACTGTCTCTTAACTTCTCGAAAACGGAAAGGATTGATTTTACTAGCGAACACAATACTTATAAGTTTCTTGGAGTAATTGTAGACCCAAAATTGACATGGAATGATCAGATCGATTGCCTTGCCAAAAAATTGTCCAGTGTGGTTTATCTCTTGCGAAAACTATCGACTACATGTTCACAAGAAGTCTTGCGTTGCGCATATATGGGATACTTTCAAGGCCTAATTAGTTATAGCGTTCTGTTTTGGGGCAAGGCACCGCAATGGCAAATTATCTTTAAAATTCAAAAGGGGGCTGTACGCGTAATGGTTAAAGCTGGATGTAGAGAGCCATACAAACCCTTCTTTAAAAAATTAAATATTTTAACAGTTCCTGCTCTGTATATTTGGCAAAGCATTTTTTATATTAGGGAAAATCTCAATACTTCAAGTCATGAGGATCTACACTGTTATGAAACGCGGCATAAGAAAAACCTGTGTCTGCCCCGGCACAGATTAGCTTTGACAGATCGACAGTTTCAGGTTATGGCCGTTTATAATCACCTCCCTCATCAGATAAAAGATATTGCGAACAACAATAAATTTAAAGTTGAAGTGAAAAAACAACTTCTTGAGATTGTCCCATATGACTATGCTGACTATCTCACCTACAAATTTTGAGAGAATTTTTTACACTCTAGTACTTTGTTAATCTTAAGTTATATTATAGTCTGTTGATTGTTCTTGTTGTTGTATATTTGAATTGTGCCCCTTTAGACTATTTATTGAAGGTTTAAGTGACTTTTATGTACTTTGTTTTACTGTTTTGTATTTGTATTATTTACACACGCATTTGTTGTTTGAGTATTTTGTTTGTTTATATTGTATTTTTATTTATGTACATACTGAATCTGTTATTTGCCAATAACTATTGTTATATAGGCAAATAAAGCATTATTATTATTGTTATCAGCACAAACTATTGCTGAAGTATCGTCTGCCAAAATTGTAAAAACACTACCATCTGATATCTTTACAATGTCAGCTAGTGCGGAGGAGGAAGACGTCTTATCCCCCAAATGTGATGTCAATTTATTTTGAAATTATCAGGTCTGTCTTGAGGCCCTTGACGTGTGAAGAGCTTTTGGTTTCAAGGGTCGTACCCCTCCAATTGTATCATGATGATGGGGAAATATTTTGGATTTAAGTTCAGAGGGTTGGAGAAAAACTTTTTCTTGATGATGCAAATTTCACTTTGGGAAAGAGAGAGAGAATTTGGCAATAACGATTGGGATTTATTATTCAAATACAATTATTATTTAGACATAATAAAAAATAAAAACTTTTCAAAATATTGAAAATCTGTTCGATTGATCGAATTACGACAGGCACCATGGATTTTAATGCACATTTATTGTGACTTTATTTAGCTTTTGATACATCGCTAGGCATTTAATTGAGTTTGGAATTAGTATTCACGTAAATGGAGCGTTCCTGATGGTAAAACTTTTCACATTTTGTTAAATGCGTATCAACGCTATTTTGTACTCACTATAATAACATTTATTGTAGCCATTGAGTTGAAATCTCATGAAATATTTGCCTTGAATGTGCTGTTGTGATGTGCTTCATCAGTATATAAGTAGGTACATAGATAAGGAATATACAACGGACAAAGTGCAAATAAATAAGTGTGGAAAACTTGAAGATGTGATTATTTGGTGGGTCTTTTCTATTAAAAGAAAATCCTAATGGCAGCCAGTCGGAAAAGTAGATTTTCAATTTATACAGATACAGATATACAGAGTGTTTCAGAAAGACATCAGGTTATGGGCCCAGATCCAATAGAAGTATAAATTCGACAAGCCAAATATCAGCAAAAATGTTTTCAAGTGTATTTTTGAATTTCCAAAGATGACGATATGTCTTATTTGTGTGCAGAATTCTCAAACATATGTTTTTCTGATGAAGAAAATTCTGCAGAATGGCAGGAAGCAATAAAAGAAGAAATTAAAGCACATATACGTAACGATACCTGGATTATTGTTAATAAAAATAACAATAAAAAACCAATAGGCTGTAGAATGATTTTATTCTATTCCTAGCGTCGGTCGTACCGTTTTTGGTTGAATTTGCAATTTGTCTATTAGGTACAATACCAATGCTAAAGTCATGAACTTGTATAAACTTTGATGAACTTTTATAAATTATTAAATCAGAATGAAATAGCTAGTTCGACCGGATGCAATATTTTTATTACAATATACCGGGTGTGACATTATAGTTTGTAATAGTCACCATTTTTTTTTGTATCTCTTATAGCTATAGTCATCAATACCAGCAAACCCTGTATCTTAGCTTTCAAACGATAGACATAGCTAAATAGATAACCCACCATTATTTATTATACAGAAAGTGTTCTATAGTTACATCAATACGGTTGATTGCTAGTTTGCTTTTCTCTAAGATGAATTTTCCGCTGATTCTAGAGAGAAAACAGAGTTCAAAGAACCGATGAAAGCATTTAGCCACACGTTGATATAATCAATTTACACGTCGTAGATCACTGCAGAGAGATCGGTTTCTGCCACACGAAATTTCACTACACAGTATCTTATAATATAGTGTGGCAAATGGATCTGTAGCAGCGCGGTGTCGGTAAGGGCAATGCAGTGTTTTATTGGCTGATTTCATTCATAAAATTTCCAGCGGCGTGCGTTGCAAAATAATTAATAAACATTTATGTGCTCACAACCACACGTGCATTAAAGGAGGAGATTCAACGATGCATCAACGAAATTCAGCCACATTTATGCAGAATGGTCATAGAAAATTTCTATAAACGAGTGCGTATGTGTATCACAGAAATCTTAAATTATATATATATATATATATATATACTCTAGAATGATAATCCCGTAGTACAAAAATGTAACCAAAAGTGTAGAGCTGTCCATAATGCGCATGATCACCAGTAACTTATTTTTCAACAGGACCGGCTTTGATTAAATGTAATATTACTGTTATAGGTATATTTAAAATTAAATTTTACCATTTGGTAACATTCAAATAAATAAATGGAATAAAGGAATTTAAGAAATAAAAAATTACATTAAATATCTAAATACTTTATTGTCTAACAGGTACAACCCAATAATAATAAATCTAAGCAGAAACGAGAAATAAGTAAAAATTCTAATACTGGAAAATATCTTAAGGACTTGAGCATTCTAATTATTTATTTTATTATTATATAATATTTGTTTGTTTATACAACCACCTTAGGCGTCTTACCTCTCTACAGCCTTCAAAGAAGGGGTGCAAGAAACAGTGACTTCACAAATATTTTCCATGTCCATGTAAACCACTTCCATATCATCCGTACTACTCGCAATAGTATTTTGTGACAAAACATGGTTGGTAGAACTTTTATTCTCAGCAATTTCATGGAGGATTCTATAATTAAGTATATTCCAGTTTAACAACAGAATTCAAACGAACTTTGTATACCTACACAACGTAGGAAATATATTCTTGACATACATATCATGCATTTTTGACAGACTGCTTTTAAGTAAACAGTGTCTTGATATCAAACGATTAAGAATTTAACTTCCACTCTCATTTACATAATCTCTTCTTTTCAACAAAAGTTTGGGAACTGCATCGGGTACGAGGGTGATCCTCTTGCCGTCTTCTCTACAAATGATATCTTCTGCAGCGAAATGCTTACTGCATATGACATTCCCATCACATACATTTTCTGTACTAGGATCCCAATGCCCGCATCCAAACATCATGTCTTTTTTTTGTCAAGCTAAAAATGAGTATCATGTCAATGGTATCATATTGACTCAAACTGAGACTGTTAGAAACCCGAAACAATAACTTACTGAAAATATTTAATACCAGGAATGAGACCTTCATTTTTACACCACAACACTATACACCTCATTGTTTGTTAAATAAACGAACTACCAAACCAAAATAACAAATATTAAAAACAATTTTAATCACAAATAGGTATATCTATCAACAATTAAAATATACCACGAATAAAACCATAACTCAATTATAAAACCTATCTGAATTGTTGTGAAGCCGACTCTGACAGATATTCCCACTACGAGAAATGTCATTTGCGAAAACAGACGCTGTTGCGAAATCTCCTAAATTTAATAAGATTTGGAAAAAAATGTTTCGTTCATATTGCTGAAAACTAAACAGTATGCAATTTTACCGATAACATTTAATTATTTGATTTTGTCAAGCAGTTTCGTATGACGTAACATATGGATTTATTTATAAAACAGATATGTCGCATAAATTCTGTAAGGCGAACGACAAAATAGTTTTAAATATGGCAGCTCTGTACTGAAAATAAGTTACTGAGGAGCATGCGTAGTTCGTGAAAACTCTGCATACCCGTTACACTTTTTGGTATTCGGCTGGATTTAATTAGCATTCTAGAGTACATATATAATATAAGATTTCTATGATGTGTATGCAAAGCCGTGGAGGCCATTTGCCCGATGTGTTATTCCATAAATAACCCTCTCTTATGTACTTTATGATTCAATAAAAAACTTACAATCAAAAGACTAAAAACTGTGTTTTCGATTTAATTCAAATCTTGCTTTAATTTTGGAACACCCTTTACTTTGAATTTTTTTGATTTCAAAGCCTAATGACCGGAACTAAATGAAACTTGATATTTATGCCAACGATGAGTCAGAGAACAATTTCCTCACCACTTTGCGGAATTATAAACAACCCCTCATATACAGGGAGTAAACTGATGTTTCTGGGTTTTCTTTTAAAATGTACCCTGTATAATATGTTTCTCCTGCTGAATTTAAAGCACGCTGTCAATATCTGCAGCAGAATAAAGTTATTTAAAGCTTTTATACGTTTATGATATTCCTTATACCTATTAGAGATGAATGTACAATGTATATAATAGAGGGGTAAGTAGGTATATTTTATTCTCTATAAGAATATAAGCAGATTTTCTCGTTCCGCTTTTCCGAAAACAGGTTTCGTTTGAGCTTAAACTTCTGTGGAATCCTTTTTGTGCGGTTGGTGTAGAAGGTTTGTTTTTACTTAAAAGAACACCTGCTGATTCAAACATGAAAATAGATTTTATTTTTCTCCTATTGAGTGTATTTTCATGTTAGAGTTACTCAAAAACAAGGAGGCATAATAATAACTATAGTAGAAAGTTGCTTAATCAAATAACGATTATATTTGCTTCCTAATTTCTAAATATAATCACCTAATTCGGTGATACCGGGGAGACATTTTTAACTCTGTGGAATATGGGGTAAATATAGAAAATATTATTTTTTTTCCGTGTAAACAAAGTGTAACATGGGCGTAGTCAGGGAGGGGCAAGGCCATTAAAAAAATAAAATAAAATTTCTAAAATGGGTGGTCAAAATTTGTGAGCGAATTGGGGAAGTCGGAAACTACACTTACAAAGATACAGGGTGTTAAAGATGACTGCTTACACTCCTGACTTGGCACCGAATGACTTCTTTTTATACCCGTACGTAAAAAACAAACTGAGAGGTCAACGTTTTTCGACACCTGAAGAAGCCGTTGCTGCATCCAGAATGCAAGTTTTGGAGATACCTCAATCAGAGTGGAAAAAGTGCTTCGACAATAGGTTCAAACGCATGCAAAACTGTATAGATCTTGAATATTTTGAAAAACAACAAAGTGATTTTCGATGATTAATATTTGTTTTTGTTCTCTAATCCCGAAAAATAAAAGGCAACCCTCGTATCTCCTCATCTATGCTTTTCTATCAAGATAAAATTGGTTCTCCAAAACTGTGTACCATCCATTTGGGAGTCTGTGTAAAATTAGACAGACCGGGTAATTTTTTTACACTTGCAATCTTCCAAAAATGCTATATTTCCAAAATTGCATTCCATAATTCTGGAGTTGAGAATGCGGCGGAGAACGATGACATATACACATTAAGCTAACAACATTTCATGAAATAATGCTGTTCATTTACCGTGTAGTAGGTGTACAGCATCTTTTTTAAAGTGCTTGAGAAATAACCCGGAAAAATTGAAAGGCGAGGATAAAGACAGGGCCACACAACTTTGTTTTTCTACAAATATGTTGAAAAGTGCGTCAGTTTTAGTTTTATTGTTGATCTTTTTACTGGCATTTACATCCTATTAACTGAGTCAAAATCCTCTGGATAGTGGATCTAAATTTTCGAAATTTTGTTCTTAAACTGCAAAGAACCATACGCAGCAGTACCATATATAGCAGCTCGCAACCACGTCAGAATTTGCTGCTGCCACGCAACGGAGATGCTCTACGAATCCCCAGGCTTTAGGTGCCTAGGGCTAGTACATATTTAGAAACTAACCCCTTATGTCTACGATCAAACTAAAAAAATCATAGCTCCCAAACCCTTTCACGAAATAGAATGAGTCCTACGACTTTTATTAGCTACTAATATATGCCACAACATCTACTAGGGCTAAATAGCGCTCAAAGTCTGTGTTGCTTAGCCCAAGTACATATTAAAAACTAATCCCTTATGTCTACGGTCACACTAAAAAAATCATAGCTCCCAAACACCTTAACGAAATACAATGGGACCAACGAATTCTGTTAGCTACTAATATATGGCACTATATGTAGTAGGGCTAAATAGCGCACAAAGTCTGTGTTCCTTAGCCCAAGTACATATTTAGAAACTAACCCCTTTCGTTCAATCGGATACTGTGCCGATTCATCCTTTAATTCGTTCTAGAGATCCCACCACTGAAACCAGGATCGGCAAGAGTGTCAACAAGTTAAGGCAAGAGCCTTTTAATAGTCAATTCATGAGATCAAGAGATTTCGCTTAAACTGGAAAGCATGTGTTATGTGGCCTCGGCTTAATCAAAAAATGTGCAAAAAGAAACATATTGAAACAGCACGTGCTAGAACTGCTAGCAGATATATATAGTAGGAGAATGTGTCGTGCTGGAAATTTCGTAATGAGAGTAATTGGTTTCAATGAAAGATAAACGACACAACTTGTATATATAATACCCTTATGATTGTCGAAAAGAAATTATTGCAGAAGTGTCAGACCACTTTAGATTAATTACAGCTTTATAATTTAAATATTTAGAACACCGCACAGTTCAGACCGTCTGTTTTGATGGTATAAATGTTTGTCGATTGTGGTTTGCAACAGTGCCAGTGGCGTACAACAAAAAATATTCAATTACGAAAATCGATGAATTAGTCCTTGAAATTGGTTGTAACAATTAATTAGGCTTGATAAACCTTCAGTGTACAGGGTAGTGATCCCGTATAAATCATTTTTTAGCAACACTGTTTTTGGCAGCTCAGCTGTTTTCGTGTGACATGTTCAGTTTTGACTTACAAACGAACGCTTGCAGATTATTGAATTTTATTATGAAAATTCATGCTCGGTTACGAACGTGCATCGTGCACTTCTTCCATTTTATGGTCAGTTTGGGCGACCTTCTGAGGCGGCTATTCGGAATCTTGTCACTAAATTTCGCATCAAATTTACATTATTGGACATTAAACCACCGACACGCATACAAAGAGCGACGAAGCTTATTTCTGGTTGAATGGAAACGTGAACAAGCAAAATTGCCGTATTTGATGTGCCTGAAGCATTGCAAGAACTACCAATGCACTGTTTGGTGTGGATTATGAGCCGGTGGCATGATTGGAAGGCAGGAACGTTTTTTTTTTTACCAAAATTGAAGAGCTGGACTTGGCTGACTTGTGGTTTCAGCATGACGACATTTTGTGGTGGTTGTAAAGTTAAACCTTACCCTAAATCAATGAAAAATGAGCACAGCCTGTATCATTTTGTTTGCTACTACACTGATAAAACTGTTTTAAAAATGCTCAAAGAAATATGTATTTGATTTCTTTTTGTTTTTGGGTTAAACAAAAATTACTTATTTAGAATAAATTTTGCTTCTTTAGAATATGTTCACTTGTTTGAATACCGGCTGTAATTTGTTAGATCAATATTTATTTGAAATAAATAATATAGATATGTTTAACTCAAACAAGATAATTCACGAATAATACGAATTTAATATCTGAATAAAATATATTCAAAATAAGTAATCATTTGTTTGAATTAAACAAATATTTATTTGTTTTAAGTGGTTAAAGGAACGGGCACGGGGTTTCCCACGTTTTGGCTTGGCAAATACAAGAATAGCATAGCGCAGTGAAATATAAAGCAGCAGTATTATAGTTATAGCAAAGATTAATCTACACAATAGATAGTCAGCCCAATGCATTAAAATCAGAACATCTCTAAGTATGCCTGCCACTACGTGGCGTATACTAGCGTGCACAGCATAGAGCAGTATTGTCACAGCCAGAAACCGTTTTGTAGTTTATTAATATCAGAAACAAAACGCAACGTATAACAATTATTTACATCATTTGTAACAGATATGCACCGGCAATGCTGTATTGTCAGAGAGAGAGATTGATGAAATTCTGTATTAATCTGGAGGGGATACGTAGGGAGGGTAGAAAAAAAAGCAAGCGAATGTGGTGTGTGTCGTGCTGTTGCCGATTCGTCGGTAAAAGAAACACACAGGGTGATTTATTACAAGTACAGTATGTTTTTGATAATAATGGACTGTATTAATATAAATTCTTATTAACTTTTTATTCATCAATAATTGACATTTTACAAAATTATTCTGACATTACATTTCTTATTTTGACAACATGACAAAACATTAATCATGACTACTAGAAAATTAGATATCTATTAATGTTATAATTCCAAGAGATAATTAATCTTTAACATATAGCCCGCCTTGAAGCATTGATGAAAATGCTTCAAAAACATCAAACAATTATAATAAGCAATACAACTCTTTCATTCACACCTTGAAACTATGGCTTGCAATTATTCCTTTACCATTCCTTAAAACTATAGCTAATTACTAGAAAACTACTAAGTTACACATTCTGGTAATGGTAGAATACACACACGATTAGCTGCTCGTTTCACAATATTTCCACTTGCAAGTCTAACACTAATTACACGTGTAATACCATCTGTCCCTTGGTGAAGTTCAGTAATTCGACCTAGAGGCCAATTTGCTGTAGGCGCATTGTCTTCTTTGATAAGAACCAACGTATCGACTTTCAATAACTTATGTGAATTTAATTTCCACTTTACTCGAGACTGAAGTTCACCTATATATTCCTTGTACCACCTAGCCCAATAATGCTGCGTTTGTGCTTGTAGTTTTTGCCATAATTTGAGTCTATTTTCTGGTACATTTATTATATCCATTTCAGGAAGAGCCGTTACTTGTCTTCCTATCAAAAAATGTGCCGGTGTTAATGCCGACATATCATTTGGATCATCACTAATCGGGCAAAGAGGACGTGAATTTAATACGCCTTCAACTCTAGTTAGTACAGTTGCAAGTTCTTCAAACGTCAACGGAGTGGCTCCAATCACACGTTTGATATGATATTTCGAACTTTTGATTCCTGCTTCCCATATGCCTCCAAATGTTGGAGAATTTGCAGGTGTAAATCTCCATTCAATATCATCACTTACTAACGTATTTGCAATAAAAGTACAATGTTTATTCAAAAAATCAGACACTGCAGAAAGCTCATTCTTGGCTCCAATATAATTTGAACCGTTGTCAGAGAAAATAATTTTAGGTTTACCCCGACGACTTACAAAACGATTCAGTGCCGCCATAAAAGCTTCCGTGGTGAGCTCTGAAACTAATTCAAGATGCACAGCTTTGGTGCTCATACAAACAAAAATACATATATAAGATTTAACTATTTTAGGATTTCTAGTTTTTCTGTCCTTTAAATAAAAAGGACCGCCAAAATCGGTACCTACATTCAAGAATGGTGAAAAATTATTTACTCTTATATCTGGTAAGTCACCCATTAGATACTGATTCCCTTTCGGATGAGCCTTAAAACAAGTAACACATTGATTTACAATTTTCTTACAGGAATTACGTCCTGAAATTATCCAATACCTTTCTCTAAGTGAGCATAACAGCATTTGTACTCCACAATGTAACAACCGGACATGTTCACTCCTTATAATAATATCTGTAAGAAGGCAACCCTTTGGTAAAATAAGAGGATGTTTTTTATCATACTTGACAGCTGCATTTTTTAATCTACCTCCAACACGAAGAACATCATCTTTTAAAATTGGATTTAACGATAAAATTTTACTTTTTTTATGTAATTGCTTACTATTTATTAACCTACTGTAATCATCATTGAAATATCTTATTTGGGTGTATTTAATTAAAGCAATTTCCGCTTTGCTAATTTCACTAGGTAAAAGTGAGCCTCTGATTTGCTGGCTTTTATTTTTACAATTATTTATAAAACGAAATACATATGCAACTACGTATAAAATTTTACTATAGGATGAAAATTTATTTATTAAACTTTCTAAGATACTCGAATCCTGCATTATGGATAAATTCACTGATCGTGTTTCAGGAATTTCAGACAGCATATTATTTGATTCTTGTACATCCCATAAACTATTATTTTTTGTAAACCACTCTGGTCCATGCCACCATAAGTGACAAGTTTTTAAAAATAATACCGATACACCACGTGATAACAAATCAGCTGGATTTTCATTAGTTTTAACATGATTCCAGTTGTTGTTACCACTATGTTCTTGAATTTCGCTAATACGATTTGCTACAAAAGTTTTGAATTTTGATGGCGAATTCCTGATCCAACACAATACAATTGTTGAATCGCACCAGTAATAGATATTTTTAAATTGAATATCTAATGATTTCATGGTGGCATTCATTAAATTTGCCAACAGTAATGCTCCACATAATTCCAACCTAGGAAGACTGATTTGTTTTATAGGTGCTACTCTTGATTTCGCGTTTACTAAATGACTGATATAACTTCCATCAAGTTGCAGACACCGTACATAAATACACGCACCGTATGCTTTAGTAGATGCATCACTAAATCCGTGAATCTCTACTGATCTATATTTATTAAATATTGCTTGCCGCGAAATATTTAAATCATTTATTATAACTAGTTCATTGTAAAATTCTTGCCAACTATTACCAATTTCATCAGACAAAATAGCATCCCAGTCGTATTTAAGTTTCCATAGTTCTTGAATAATTAACTTCGCTCTAATAATTATAGGGCCTAGTAACCCTAACGGATCAAATAATTGACATATAGTGGATAAAATCGTGCGTTTGGTTACTTTAGTACTGGCTCTATTTTCTAGCGTAAATTTATATTTGATTAAATCATTATTAGAATCCCAAAAAATGCCTAGCGTTTTATTTTGTTCATTTATTCCAAGATCTAAAATACTAGCCGCTAGAGTTCTATCAACGTTAAAACTGAATAATATATCTTTATCATTACATAGCCATTTCCTTAAATCAAAACCAGAATCGCTAAATAATTGAGTCAAAACGCGTTGATTATTTAAAATCTCACGGCTTGTATCTGCTCCTGTAAGTAGATCATCCATATAAAAATCGCGCTTGATAATTTGACTAACATCTGGGTACATTTTTTCATTATCTAAAGCTATCTGGAATAAACAACGTACCGCCAAATACGGAGCTGAGGAAGTACCATAAGTAACGGTGTTCAGCTGAAAATATTCTAATGGTTTTTCAGCAGAATCACGCCAAATAATTTTCTGATATTTCCTTTCATTTTCATTAATTAGGATTTGCCTATACATTTTAGAAATATCTGCAGTCATAACATAATTGTATTTTCTGAAACGCGTTAAAATTGAAAATAAATCTTCTTGTAATCTGGGACCTACAAACTGAACGTCATTAAGTGACAATCCAGAATCTGTTTTTGAACTAGCATCAAAAACGCAGCGACATTTTGTCGTAAGACTATCTTCTTTTATAATAGCATGATGAGGCATAAAATATCCATCGCCTTCATTAGCCGTATCGAGTTTAGTCATATGACCTAATTGTTCATATTCAGTCATAAATTTAGTATATTCTAATTTCAACTTAGAATCCCTATTCAACCTCTTTTCTAACTGATAGAATCGTTTCAGGGCTATATCAAATGAATATCCTAAATTTGCTAATAACTTTTTAAAAGGCATATTTACCTGAAACCTACCTTCAGCGTTTTTTTGAGTTGTTTCTAAAAAGTATTTTTCACAATACTTTTCACTATCAGACATAATTAATTTATTCGTGGGTATTTCTTCTAATTCCCAAAATTTAACTAAACTCTTGTTAAATCTATCAAACTCAGAATTAACTAATAAACTATTCACACAATACATTGAATTATTATTTGCTGCAGAATATAACACAATATTGCCAGCTACAATCCATCCAAAAATAGAATTATAAAGAATTGGTAAATCCTTGCCCAAAACTTTACGTTCATTACCTAATATTAACCAGAACATATCACTGCCCAACAGCATGTCAATATCTCCGGTAACATTAAAATCAGGATCGGCCAACCTTATATCCTTGGGAATTACAATTTTATCTTTTGAAAATGATAGTGTTGGCAATTTCTCTGTTATTTTTGGCAAAATAAAACAATTAATGCTACTTTGAAAACTGTTGTAGCACGACATTATATCTAAAGAAATTTTATAATTGATATGTGTAATTGACTGACTTACACCTTTTATTACATGGTTCGTTTTAATTGTAGGTAAATCCAACTCTTTTAATAATTTTTCAGAAATAAAATTACTCTGGGAACCACTATCCAGTAATGCCCTACATTTAATTATTTTATTTTTCCCTTTAACCTTAATTATTGCAGTAGATAATAAAACCTGTGAAATATCGCAAGCATTGGCAACAGTGCACTCTGTTGAATGGTTATTCAAAATGTTAACATTTTTATCTACAGCATTTTGTAAATCCTTGTTTTCAGGAATCTGTTGTAAAGCCACTGATCTTTCGGCTGCATTTGAGTTAACATTTTTTGTTCCAACATTCTCTAAATGTAGCAAATTATTATGTGCTCGATGACACTTACTACATTTTCGAGCCTTACATTTCATAAAATTATGATTTGGTCGTAAACAATTAATACATAATTTTAATTGCCTTACAGCCTCTATGCGAGCTTCTATCGATAATTTAAGAAAGTTCTCACAATAATAAATAGCATGAACCTTCTTACAATAATAACATTCTAATTTACCTTGGTGAGTATTATTGTTACTTGTGGATGCAAGGCTGCTACTACTCTGTTTTTTCCTATCTGACTTTGAATGCGATGGCTGACATACATTAGCTTCAAATTGCGTAACTTCTAATTTATGTAGCACCTCGCACTTTCTTTTAAGAAATTCACGCATATTAGTCATACTTGGAACCTTTAAGTTATATTGATATGACTCCCAGTCTCTGCGAGTCACATGATCAAATTTCGTAGCTAGCAAATAAATAATTAAACGATCCCATGCATCTGTTTTTTCACCAAGGCTTTCCAAAGAATATAAATTTTTTGTGATTGAATCGTAAAGTTTACGTAATTCAATATGAGATTCTTTTTTTAACTCAGGATATTGAAATATATCCTTAATATGATTATGAATCAGTAAACCTTTATTCTCGTAAGTTTCAACCAAAAAGTTCCAAGCAGAATTATAATTATTACCTTGTCTATTCATAGATTTTAATTTATCTTTAACATCATCAACTAAAGCGTTACGCAAATAATAGTATTTACGACTATCCGACAAGGAATCATTACTATCTACTAAATCTAAAAATGCCTCTTTGAATTCAAGCCAATTTTCATAATTACCATTGAATGTAGGTATCTGAATTGGGGGTAAATCGTCGTTATTTACCTTAGAGGAAGGAACAGAATGAGTGGAATTATTAGAACATTCTAAAGAATCAACCTTCTTAGTGAATGAATTACATAGAACCTTAATATCACTAACTAACTTAAAATAAACTTTCTCAAAATGCTCAAACTCAGTGTCCTCCACATTTTCAGATTCTTCATTTGCTTCTAAACAACTAATTTGCAACTGTACCTTCTCAAAACTTTCCAAGACTGGTTCAATCTTTTTCAGTCTTTCCTGAAGATCATAATACGTGCTTTCATTTACAGCATTTACATCAATGGTAGCAACATAATTTATACAACGAGTTAAGGCCGATTTTAAACTCCTCTTTTGAGTTTTTAAATTATTCAATTCGGTCATAATTACTATTATGGAGCATCAAAAATGGTATAACTATTAATTCAGACTGGCGATTAGCATATTGTAGTGGCAATTACCTTATAATATGTCTTGCGTTTCTTCGCACTGAAGTC